>OW121848.1:86110469-86735469 GCA_933228895.1 Platycnemis pennipes
TACCAGAAAAAAGTGAAGATAAAACGGATATAATGGCTGGCGAATAAGCCTAAGGGGGTTTGTGAACTGACGAAGACTAAACCTGATCGGGCTTATTTTTCGGTGGAAAACTTCTAAGGGCATCTATTGGAGGGAAATTGAAAGGTGAGACCTCGAAGAGGGTTATCTAGATGAATAGTATGAAACAGGATATTTCATTTGTAAAATCGATGGTATTTGTGGAGGCATCATAAAAATGTGAGAATGGACTATTCCATAAAAGTAGGTTCATTGCTCTATTGATATTTTTCAGTTAACATTGTATAAGAAATTATAATTAAGTGAATGATGTTAATAGACCTACGAATTATTTGACACAAATGGTACAATTTAAACAATTTCCCCTCAGCCATTGCCGAAAATCAAACCGTCACCGCATGATTCTAGCACAGAAATTCTTTACTTCATTAGGTTATATAAAGAGACGTTCTTTTCTCCGATGCCATCCATACCACTCGGATGTTGGTAATCATGATCTTAGAATGTTGTGATGGTACCTAATTATGGATTATAAGGTGACACCTTTCGTGAAAATTTCCAAATTTCCAAAAACACGAGCAGATAAAAAGGTATAAATTATCAGTATTGCCATTTTTCGCACACTCGGACTGAGGCACTTGAGGAAACGGTCGGAATTGCATTCCTCAGCTTCTTTCAAAAATCCCACCTTCTTCATACCGATCTTGATTCACGCGCACCTGCTGGATACAGCCGAGCCAGCAGGCGCGACAGCCGTTAAGAAATCCCACGTCCAGCGCCCAGGGACCCCAGGGAACTACCCCTCACCATAATCCTTTTTTTCCCCGCCATTCGTTGAAATGTGCACTAGACTCAGTCAAAGGGATGTGAGAAGGCGATCGAAAGGATAGATTCCGGCCGGAGAAACGTTTTTAAGAGGAAAGACCCGTAGGTGTGCCTCGGCGTGGTTGTATGAGGAGGCCGTTTACCACGCACCTGTCGCCTCCTGGCTGGGAAGGCTCCGCGGGCGGGCCCGAGTCCGCAAGGGAGATGGAAGAGTGGCATCACCCGGGAGAACTTGGGAATAGGACTGGAGTGGAAGGAGGGGATTAGGATGGACGACTTGGACGGCTCGAAAAAGATGGGTGACCGACGCTTATCGAGAGCTGCGGGATGCTGCGTGGGCGTAACCATCTTGCGGAATTATAGAAAAAATTCGCATCCTCCGACCAGTCGCACCCATAAAAAATGCCCATATGACGCCAAGTATGACAGCAGCTTACCTCAGTTCCATCTCCAGAAGTTTTCAAAACTCAAAATCCTTCGCGGATGATCGAAAAGTCGTTTCCGCTGGGGTAACATACACATTTTATCCCGGCAGAAAACACTCCACTTCACCAATTAGGCACCTAGTCACTAACTACGGAATAGGAAATGTCCTAAACTCATCCATGTGATGAGTTTTTACTTTCTTCTAAGGAAATGAGCGATGTGTCTGAACCGGCGATTTTACTGATTACGTTCGTGCCGCGAGGAATGGGGCAGATTCGTTAAGAAATCAACCTTCGTCAAACTATTGTGCGCTGCTTCGCAAGGTTTTATCACGCATTTCGTAAATTGTATTGGCGCTGAATCACTCATGATGACTGCTATGTGTGCGTATAAATGAAGTAAATTTTATTTATAAACCTGAGGAATATGCCATTGAAAAATCCATTCAAGCTCGTATCACGTTAAAGGAATGAGAAACCAATGGAATATTCTAGCGTTTCTATTGGGGAAGATAAATTTTACTCTGCTCAAAAATCCAGTGGAAAATATTGTGGAAAAATCCAGTGAGCGGAGAAAACTTGGAGAAATTTTGGAAAAGTACTGAAACAATATTTTTAAAAGCAGTAAGCATAAACTAGTTCATTAATTTCCGAGCAGGAAAGTCTTAGTTTTTTTAGTGAGTTACATCTCAGTCAAGAATACGCTTCATCAAAATAGGAATTCAAAATCACGTATTTGCTTTTCTCTATTATATTTATCCCATCCAATTATCATTCATGAACTGCTCGGTAAAAATGGGTTTCTTAGCCGCTTTAGGGTAAAAGCGGATGAGAAATGGGAAGTCATCTATTGTGATTGGCACTCGCAAGATATTTTGGCAGATACGGGAATATCCCCATTGTTTACATTAAGCCTAGACCGCTTTGAAGAGACGAAGAATTTTTACATTCGAGAGACGAGATTACGCTACATCATTTCCTTCCGAGAGGCGCAAGGCGGCCAAAGGAAAGGGGTGGGGGGACAGCATACACTCACGAGTGGTGTATTCCCCCGCTTCCCCTTCGACCCATTTCACAAAGCCCACCCACCCATTTGGAAGGAGGGAGGAAAAAGGCTAAAAGGGGGAAGAGAGAAGAATGGGAAGACGACGGGGTTTAGGCTCAAGTTGCATTACAGCGAGTTTACGCATGCGCGAAAAGGGCCATGCCACCACTTTTCCAACAGGGCATCTTCCATCCCGAAAAACCCCGTTCCCGACCGGCGGGGACCCACGGAGAGTCACGGAACGGCAGCAACACCAGAGAGCGCGTTTAAGTACGGGAGGGGGGAAGGAAGAGAGCCGAATGTCAAGCGCTGGATCCCATCAAGAAGCGCTATCCGCTATCTCTCTCCCCCTCAACCCACTTTTCCCAACCCCCTCCCCAGCCTCCCGCATCCATATACACGCTATATCGCCGCCATCCCTTGCGGGGTCCTTATCTCTTCGTTCTCTTCATTTTTTTTCCTCCCGTTCCCCGTTGATTCCCTCCCCCTTTCTTGATCCGGGGGATCGTAGGAGAGAAGTACTGCACCCTAGTCATCGTTCCCATTTCAAAAAATGGGCAAACGGCGTCCTTTTTCGGGGGAGATCCTGCTGAACGACGTTCCCTTCCGTCACCCACCCTTCCGCCCCCTCGCCCCGCGACCCATGTACCCTCCGATGGAACTACCAACTACCCCCCTCACCAACTCGGGGAAGCTCCTTCAACCCCCACCATGCTGCACCCACCACAACCCCCTCCGTCTCTTAGCGGTCCCCGTTTCTGACTCTACCCTCCACGTCTCTCTCCTTCCCGTTTCCCGCACTGAACTCGTGAAACGTCCTCGGGCCGGAGGAGGCTTAAAGCTGACGACGAAGCGTCCGCTTCTCTCGTCTACCGCTGTTGTTCTCAGGGCGGCCATTGCTACCCCTTCCTTTCTCCTATCTTCCTTATTCCTCCTCCTCCACCTTCTGTTTGCGGAAAAGAAATGCCTAGCCTTCCTAGTGCTAGCCTAGTCTTTATCGACATTTTATTCTTTTCCCTTCCTCACAGCGCTCTTCTAAACTCGCAACTACTATAATTGCTGCAAATTCCAGCTGCCCTTTATCAGTGCTTAGCTAACTTTTTTTTCCTTACGCATAATAATATAGCCGTCACAACAGTTATAAAAGTTACATAGAAAAAAAAATTCTCGCATTATTTGTAGATCTATCCTGTGATACCGAGAGATTTTCATTCATTCTAATCGCTCCACACTTTTAACACTAAATCTCTGTTCGATTCCATTAGCCATTAGGATTAGTCATTAGCCATCGAAGGTGCCTGAATTCCGAGATGACTAAAGGAAGCATGACTTCGGACGGAAACTATTGTGTCGTAGTCTACAGTGTATTAGTAGCACTGTTAAACAAATAGGTAGGAAGTAGTGTAGAACTGTAGAACAAATAGTGGTAGGAATATGAGTCTGGATTCTCTACAATCGGCTGAATTTGAAGCTCTTTCGTTCTGATACTAATTTATTTGAATAAAGAAAATGCTCGTCTGAGAAATTCTGTTTTGTATTAAACATATTTTTCCAGCACATACCACGCTTTGGCTTAAGCACAAGCATAAGTCGAGATAGATATTAAATTATTATTTTATCAAATACTCGCTGTACCGGTAACGTATATCACCATTTTTATGTCTAACATTACAAAGCCTAGATTTACAGATATTCCTGATAGCATTAACGTTTTGCTCTGTTTATTGAAGTGCTGTAATACTTTGTCCATTATAATTGCACAAATTCCGCTTTAAAGTGCTCAACATTGCATGGTAAGTTATGGTAACGATCAAGTATATTGCATCTCTACTTAGTACAAATAAATAAAATGCATAGGAACGGATTATTGTTATTATAAATGCATCTATTCACTAAAATAGCTATTGCTTCAATAGCTATTTTAGTGAAAGGATTCCTGCTAACGGTATTTATTTTTTAAAAATATCTGCTGCGCCTTATCACAATTAATGGCCATAATTCAGGAAGAGGAGGAGGCTGCCTTACGAAATTCAACTCAGTACCTTTAGCTATTGGCCTAATATTTGTTTAAAAAAAAAGTCTGCAAAGTAACTTAACTTACTGATTTATCAAAATATTTTTTATTCTTTGAACATTTGCTAATCCAAATTGAATATCCACGGCAAAATGTAGATATAATATTTTTTTCATTAGGACTATTACTTAAGGTTATCTTTGTTCTTTTTAATACATTAATTAAAGTGTTTATGGAGTAAAAGTCAAATTAACATGAAACTCTCACTTTAAGTATTTCGCCCGGTCCATTATGAGCAATAAACATCGCGTACATAATCGTTTCTATTTTGTTACCACAAATACTAGATCTTCTTTTACTCTCTAAAACCTCTGAGCATTATAGGATTATTTTCAAAGATCGCGTTGCAAAATATGCACGTTATGTTCAATGTGCTAAGAAAAACATTAGATGACTAAATTAGGTGACTAAACTGTTGCCTATGAATGTCAACACACTATAATATGGCTTCCTCCATACGAAAGCAGCGATTTGCAATAATTCTTCAAAGTAATCTTAACAAAACGTTGCAATATACCCAAATTCATTCGGCGAAATGCTTAATTTGAATCCAATGAGTATATTATCGAGCATGTTTGTGATGTTACTCTGTAATTTTATTGAATTTGGCCATGATGAATCAATAATTCACCAAACGATGCATAAATTATCAATTCAGATTTTTATTTTGATTTTTTTATTATTGTCTAGGGAATAAACATTCATGCATTTATGGCATGGCGAGTATTTGCAGATTATTGCCTTTTTGCATCTCAAACGCCAGCGATCCTAGTAATCCCAGACCCCTGGTTAACATATAGTGGCATTTTCGGAAAGTACTTCCACTATGGCGAGGGAAAAACAGTTGTCAAAAGTTTGATTATGGTGGGCAGTATGTTTCGGGATAGGTTCGTGGAAGGGAGGAATTTTGGTGGAATGCCGGTGGTTGTTCATCCTGATAGCTAGTGGTGTAGTGCACTCTCCAATGTAGAAGGAGGGGCAGAAATTGCAGGAGAGGCGGTAAACTACATTGGTGGAGGTGCAGGAGGGTGTAGAGGAGGATTTGTTAAGGACTGATGAGGAGGCTGAGCGCAGTAGAAAGCAACATTTGCATCTCGGGCGTTTGCAAGGTGAAGAGAAATTGGAAGGAAGGGGAGCATGTAGAAGAGTGGGTCGGGTGGATCTAAGAATATTGCTGAGATTGGGTGCTTTTTTGTAAATAACGGAAGGGCAGGCGGGAAGGAGATTTGATGTTGTATGGTTGGTATTTATGATGGGGTAAAGATCTCTCAGGATGCTTTTTATTTTGTGTGAGCCGGGAAAAAATTTGGTGATGTAATTCAATCGGCCGGGAGGGTTATTTTTGATGCGGGGTGTGTAATTGGCGGTAGGGGATAGAATTTTCTTTCTGAGGAGAGGCTCAGGGTACCCACGTTTCTGGAGGGCGTGATGGAGGTTATCAATGGCTTGGTGTAGGGAGGGGGCATTGTTGCAAAGACGGTGAGCCCGGACGGAGAGAGAGTATGGAATGGATTGTTTGGTGTGTGGCGGGTGACAACTAGTATAATGCAAATATTGTTCGTGGTTGGTGGGCTTTTTGTGGATAGAGGTGATGAATTTGTTGTCTTGAAGGAGAATGTTGATATCAAGGAAGGTGGCGGATGAATCAGAGATGGAGGAGGTGAACGTGATAGAGGAAGAAGAGTTGAGAGAAGAGATAAAAGAGGTGAGAGAGTCGCGCCCGTGGGGCCACAGGAGGAAAATATCATCAATGTATCGGGCCCACAGGAGGGGTTTGAGCACTTGGGAGTTTAGGAATGAAGTTTCTAGATGGCCCATATAAATGTTGGCGTAAGATGGTGCCATGCGGGTCCCCATAGGGACCCCTCGGATGTGCAGATAATTGTTATTATTAAATGAGAAGGCATTTTTGGTAAGGACAAGTTCTGCTAGGCGAGTGATGAAACTGGTAGATGGAGAGTGGGGTGTTGGACGTAGTGAGAGGAAGTAGTGGAGAGATTCTAGGCCTTCATGGTGGGGAATGGAAGTATAGAGTGATACCACATCTATCGTAGCCATGAGAATATTGGTGTCTTTGGGAATGGGGGTGGAATTAAGGATGTCAAGAAAGTGGTAGGAGTCTTTGATGAAGGAAGGGAGGGAGGTGACTATTGGTTGAAGGTAGTGATGTCTTCATCGCTTGAGATTCATCTACAACGATTTTTTCGTAGCCATTGTAGGTATTTACAACTTGCTCTCCAACGAGAGAATAGCAATTTTAGCAACAATACAATGCAAAAGAACGGCTACCGTGGGTTCTCTCTCTAGAACTTTGAATGGAGAAGAAAATCGTGATTCTTTATTCATACACAGAATGCCCTTAGTGTGATTGCCCTTCGAGATTAAAAATAAATTACGACATTCTATACCGAAACGTATATCTCCCTCTTCCCCGTATAATTACTTTTGATGCCAGAAAATTCCCATTCCTCCTCCGCAGCCCCTAAATCCAGCCTCAGTCCCCTTTCTCTTCCCTCCATCACTCCCTTTCCCTCTCTTGCTCTCTCCCTTTCTCGGCTTCTTCCTCTCCACCCTCGTCGCCCCTGCGTCGCCGTCCAAGTCCCCTGTCTCTACTTACCGCTCACACCCCCCTCCGCAAAACCCATCCCTCCCCTTTTACAGTAACCGTCGCCCCCTCACGCACACAACACTGTTTTGCGACAGGCCAATGGTTTTCTAAATGAGTGCGGTTGAAGTCCCCTGTAATGCCCGGTTCGAGTTTATAAACGTTAAAGTTAAAGAACGATTACTGCTTACTGGCTGCGCGGGTTAGGGGAGGGTATGGGGAGGAGGAGAAGGGCGAAGCAGTTAGGGTGGGGGCTTTCTTGGAAGACGGTGTGGGAAGAGGGCGCGTGCAAAGGATTGTTTGGGAAGATGGAGAGGGGGTATGACTTGGAGAAGGGCTGGGTCAGGGAAGTGTATGGCTGCGTAGGCTGGCACAGGGAATCAAAGGGATTCTTGGTTAATTTGCCAGTTAGACCTCAGGAGAAGGCTAATGGGAGAAAGGGAGAAGTCTCTTAGGAGAAGAGAGAGGGAGGAGGAAACCAAGAGATCTAGAAGGGAGGAGACAAGGCAGTTGTAAAGTTGTTTGGGTTTCCGGAAGGCAGAGAGACGAAAGGAATTGACGTGTAATAAATAGGATTAAATGCTTTGCATACAAAATCGTGGGGACGCTACAAGTTTGCTGTCACAATTTCTAGAAATTAACGTCAGATCAGTGCCTATGATAATTTCATTTAACATATTTCTTAAAGAAAATCCACTAGCACATGAGAAAATAAATGCATACTTAATGTAACTGAGAAACCTCCCGATGAATTATTCATGATTCAAAATTAGAGACTATGCAATCTGAATGAAGACTTTGAGAATCTTTCTAATTAAGACCTTCGTATTTGCTAAATTCCTAATTCGCTGTTATTTTTAAATTGATATGAACACCATTGGAAACATTACTCCTAAACAGTAAACTTATTTTATCCTCATATTTAATGTAAATCTGAAAAAGTTTTACGTCTTTAAATTACGGCCGAATAGTTCATAGTAACCTCAAAGGAATGAATATTGTGACTTATACCGGCATATAATTATTTTCATAAGTCATTTAACTCGCGGCTGAGCTTAAAACCACCGAGTGCGTCCTCCGGGTTGCGGATGGTGGGTCGACCTTTAGATATAGAGGTTAGCTGCGAGATAAGCGAGTTTACTCGTCGAATAAGCAGTCGTGGACAAAAAGCGACGGCATTTCGAGGGGGATTTTTGGTCTATCCTTGGGTAAGGTAGGCCACTAAATAATACAGAACCAATGAAGATGCCGTGACTTGGCGACGGAGGCCGCCAACAATTACGCTTCCCATCACCCGGAGGTGAGGGCAGCAGCTCTTCTTCCATGAGTGAAGGTGGAGACTACAGTGGTCGGTTCAGCGACACTTATTTCACTACAGGCGTGGTAACATTTACTTTAACGGCGGTAGTACTGCGTTGTGGAAGGCAAGAGGAAACCACCACATTAATATCCCGAGGAGTCGCAGCTACTCCACTCTTTTCTTTCTTATCAAGACTTGTTGCAACCCTCTCGAGTAAAATATTCCGGAGGTCAAATAGTTCCCCATTCGGATCTCCGGGCGGGGACTACTCGAGAGAAAACATCAGTCAAGTGTGATAGACATTTTAGGGTAGGATCGTGGAACGTGCGATCACTTCGGACCTGCGGAAGACTAGAGAACCTTAAGTTGTAAATGCGGAGAATTGACTTCGATGTATTAGGAATCAGTGAAGTGAGATGGCCCGAAGAAGGAGACTTCTGGAGTGAAAGTTACAGAATTATTCACACCGGATTACTGAATGGTAACGCTGGTGTAGTCATAATACTCAGGAAGAGTGCAGAACTACGTGTGAAGAGCTTTCAGCAGTACAATGAGAGGATTATAATGGTTAAAATTGAAACTAAGCCTACAGATACATTGTGGTGCAAGTTTACATGCCTGCGTCGGACTACGAAGATGAAGAAGTGTAAGACGTCTACGAAGATATCACGGAAGTAAT
This sequence comes from Platycnemis pennipes, assembly GCA_933228895.1. NCBI lineage: Eukaryota > Metazoa > Arthropoda > Insecta > Odonata > Platycnemididae > Platycnemis > Platycnemis pennipes. The sequence continues at coordinate 86,119,441 of OW121848.1, forward strand.
AAAACGGGTAATAGAAGAAGAAAACCTAATTATTTTAGGAGACTGGAACGCTGTCGTCGGCGTAGGTCAAGATGGAAGAGTGACTGGAAAATATGGATTGGGAAACCGAAACGAAAGAGGAGAAAGACTGCTGAGTTCTGCACACAACATAAGTTAGTGGTTACCGTAACACATTGTTTAAAAATCGCAACCGAAGAAAGTACACGTGGAGGAAGCCAAGAGACAGAGGAAGATTTCAAATAGACTACATTTTAGTGAAGCAGAGGTTCACGAATCAGGTGAAGGACTACAAAAGCTACCCAGGTGCAGACATCGACAGTGACCGTATTTCAGTGATGATGAAATGCCATCTAAAATTCTAGAAGTTGAAGAAAGCAGTAAAAAAACATTTGGCAAGTAGAACAACTGAAGGAGACTCAACATCGGCTGGCATTTCAGAAAGCAGTAGGAATCTACATAGGAGAGGACCTGACTGAGAAACCAGTAGAAGAGTGTTGGGTAAACATTAAATATGGACTACAGGAAGCCGCGAAAGGGGTTCTTGGACGGAGAAAAGTTGCCAAGAAGAAGGATTGCAGAAGAAGTCTTAAACCTGATTAAAGAAAGAAGAAAGAATGCGAAGACTGAAGAAGGGCAGCTTTGCTACAAAAGAATAATGAACGAAGTAAGTCGCAAAGCCAGGAAATTTATAGAAATGTGGATGAAGAATATATGCGAAGATGTACAACCTTGCACTTGGAAAGGTGGAAGCTGCCTATAGGATAGTGAGGAACCACTTCAAGGAACGGAGCGAAAGATGCAACGCTATAAGGGACAAGAATGGAGAACTTTTGATTGAAAAAGAAGACAAAGTGAAGAGATGGAAAGAATATCTGGAAGAGTTATACAACGGAAACAATCTCAACACGAAAGTGATTGAAGAGGAAAGCGAAGTAGAAAATGATGATATGGGAGCATTAATATTAAGATCGAAATTCGATGCAGTAATAAGGGACCTTCGAATGAATAAATGGCCTCTCTGGAATTGATGATATCCCTACAGAATTAATGAAAAATGTAGGAGAGAAGACATGAATCTACATCTACCAAACCATCTGCGATATGTATTCAACAGGAGAGATGCCTAGGGACTTAGAGAAAAACATCATAATTCCTATTCCCAGAAAGAAGAGATGGGAGAAATGCGAAAATTTTAGGACTATAAGCCTGACGACACATGCATCGAAGATACTGACAAGGATCATCTACAAAAGAATAGAAGGAAAGGCAGAGGAGTTCCTGGATGAAGATCAATTCGGGATCAGGAAAAGTAAGGGTACAATCGAAGCAATATTAACCCTTAGGCTGCTAATAGAGAAGAGAATGGAGAAGAACAAACCGACCTTCATTGCATTTGTGGATTTTGAGAAGGCTTTTGACAACGTAGATTGGAATTTAATGCTTGGAATTCTGATAGGAATTGGAGTGTCTTACAATGACCGAAGAATTATCCAGACTTTGTATAAAAAACAAGTAGCTGTGATAAAATCTGGAGCCAGCGCTGAAGAAGCAAGGATAAGGAAAGGAGTGAGACAAAGCTGTGCACTATCTCCCGTAATTTTTAACCTTTACATCGAGAAAGCCATCAATGAAATTCAGGAAAAGTGTTCTGGAGTGAAAATCCTCGGAGAAACAATCAGCATGCTACGATTCGCTGATGACATAGCTCTCATAGTAGAGATAGAGAAGGATCTGAAAAAGATGCTAACAACCACGGCCAGGCATAAGCTGAAGATCAATAAGAAGAAGACTAAGATATTGGTGTGCAGCAAGAAAAGAGAGGCCAAAACCAACGTTATACTAGGAAAACAGAAACTGGAAGAGGTGAAAGAGTTCTGTTACCTGGGAAGCAGAGTAACCAGCGATGGACGAAGCAAGAAAGAAATAGTTAGTAGAATAGCCCAGACAAAGAAGGCATTCTATCAAAAGAAGAATCTACTTACAGCTGGAAATACAAGCTTAGAAGTAAGGAAGCAATTCATCAGAACGTATATGTGGAACATGTTCCTTTACGCCAGTGAGGCATGGACGATGACAGCAGTGGAGGAGAAAAGGGTGGAAGCATTCGAAATGTGGTGCTATAGAAGAATGATGATGATTAAATGGATCGACCGAGTAAGTAATGAGGAAGTCCTAAGAATAGTGGGAGAGAAGAGAAGTCTGCTGACAACTATAAAAAGAAGACGGGACAGCCTAATTGGCCATATCTAAGACACGATGGCCCGATGAAGACAATCGTCGAGGGAAGAGTGAACGGGAAGAAAGGAAAAGGCAAGCCTCGTATGAGTTACATATACAGAACAGGTCGTGAAGGACGTGAAAGAGAGGAGTCACGTTAATATGAAGAGGTTGGTCGATAGAAGAATCGAGTGGAGGGCTGTGTCAAACCAGTCCTAGGACTGTTGACCCATGATGATAATGAAGTCATTTGATTAGGATCATGTCCTTTTGAAGTTCTTACATGTGAAGATATCCATTCATTAAACCACTAATCCACCTAAATTTATTGAATGCTACTTTGTTCAGAGGCAAAATTTGTTTTTTAAATTTTATTTTATATTATTACACCTTGAGTACGCTACTTTATGGCAGTAAGGCATGAACGACAACAGCAGCTGAGAAGTTAATCCTGGAGGTACTTGAAATATGACATTGTACAAGAATGATGAAAATATAATAGGCGAAGTGACTAGTGATGAAGTCGAGTATAATGGGAGAGAAGTGTGTTCTAAAAACGGCTAAAATAAGACGGGACGACTTAACCTGTCGTCCGAAACTGGAATTTCTTGAGACTTGGTGATATTATGAAAATAAGGATTTGAATGGAGAGAATGGCACAGGAAGACATCGTGCGAGATTTTTGGAGCAAGTGGTTAACGTTGAAAGAGAAAAATGGCAAAAATATGAAGAGGTTTGCTGATAGCGGAATCGAATGGAGATTTTCGTTAAACCAATCTAAGGATGGTTGACTACTGATGATGATTATCCAATCTCATAGATACGAAATGGATACTGTAGGACTTTGCTAGACAACTCTATTCTTTAAAGGGGAATGAGACAAGTAATGGCTATGTTATTACTATATTTTCAAGAAAAAAATGTAATGCCCCGCGGATGCCAACTTTGTGCTATACTTTTGGAAAAAAATAATTGCATATCATAATGACGAAATCGATTTAAGGCATTTTCAGGGATTGTGATGCGATTCCCTTTAAATGCGATGTGATATAAAGCTATATTTAGCTCTCAATCATTTTCTCATCACCCTGTATTAAGCTTTGATTTGTATTGATTTTAGCAGCCAAATCATTCTATCGAAAACCAATATTAATATCTACTGAAATGTTGAGGCCAACGCTTATGCCCACTTATACCTCAGCTGTAATTGAAGTATTCACCAATGACTCAACTCAATCCACGGTGCTTGATGTCATGTGATTCTTGCTTTGGCGACAACACATTCTTTCACTCCCCTCAAATGAGCCCCCCCTCTCTCTCCAACTTCATTTTCCCGAAGAGGAACCAAAAGGAAATTTATTACCTTTTATGAGGAGATGATTTTAATACAAGAGCTTTTGGAAGTGCGGAGGCTAGGAAGAGACAGGAGGGGTTTACAGTATACCTTCTGTAACAGGAGAACTGCCAAGTGTAGTTTGAGGACTTTTATACCGTCGATGATTCTCCTACCCTTGGTGAGGGGTCACGACTTGTGCGTTTACTGCCCGGGGGCCCTCGGTATCTTTTACATCCATGCTAGTAAAGGTAAAACTCGGACGAAGCGACGAGCGGTTCGCTTATCCTCCATTTGCCGACCCCCATTATGTCCCTCCTCCGTACCGCCGGCTGTCCCATTCTCCCTATCCCCACCGCTCGACCCTCCTTCGGAAAACGCTTTACGATTGCGCCGCTTGGCAGCGCTAAGTGCACACGACCATAGCGCCAGAATCCACTAATCCTCCCGGAACCCACTCCGCCTATCTCTCTTGTCTCTCGCCCTTACTTCATTAATACGTGATGAAGAAGTGGGCGAGGGGAGGTGCGGTGATCGAAGGAAAGAGAGGAAAGGTGGGCTCGCCGAGATGAAAGGGAGGATGTATACAAGGGGAGAGCAGAAAGGCTATTAGGGTAGTTAATGTAAAAGCATGAAATCCTGGCGGAGCATTAAAAGAACAATGACAAGTCTTTGATGAAAATAATTAACTAAAAACATTCCCTTTGACTTTATGCATACTTTAAATAATTCTTTTCCAAGAAATTAAAGACGCGCACGCAGAATTTTCCTGCCAGAGGATGCATGGTAAACCAAGGCAGAGAAAATGTACGGTTTTCTCGAAAACTCTATTTACCCACGATTGAATGCTGTCTAACGTTACGCATGTATAGAGTCTAAATGACTGAGATAGCGCATGACGTCATTTTAACAAGTAACCTGAAATCGCTGTCCACTGGAAGAAAAGGGGAGGCAATCTCGGAACATCCTTTCTCCTCATTAGGGAGATTATAGTTTAATTAGGGCCTCCATGCTTCGGCCGCATCATTAATTATGCATTTCTCTCTTAAAAAGATTGATATTATTGTATCATCCTTATTAAATTATCTCTTATCATAATTGTATACTCCACCTAAAATGATACTGTAACTAGATTCGCAAGATAGTAACTGTATCGCAAATTACTTTTAATATCAGCCGAAAGTCTGTTAAACCTTCATTTTACCATTTCTAGATTTTAAAAATGATTTCTGTAAGTCATCGTCATTGGTTACTTGTTATTTAACACCTCTTCCTGTTGATGGCACTACGGCTTCCTTTTTTAATAGCATTTCCACTACATTTGGCGATGAAGACCCTCAATAGCATCGTCGTTTTTATTTGGATACACAGCCTTCTCACTTTTATTTATATGATAAAAACCTGATTCAGTGTTGACCTGCGTACTTGGTCTCTGAATACTGCTTTGATCCGTTTACATGCGTTGATATCAGCGAAAATCATACATTGGCGGATACTAGGCCCAAAATCGGTGCTCATAAGCACTTCATCTGCATGACGTATTATTGTAAGGGCTCCAACCATTAAGTTTCACAGACTACGGAGTATACAAAGGAAATGCATTTGACAGCCTCGCATCAGGGATGCAATTATTTCTAAGTAAATTGGGATACCTCAGCGTATTTTTTCATCCCAATCGCAATGACGACAGGTGTTCTTGATCAGGCATCATACGATTAGATAATACATAAATGAATAGTAAAATCTAATAAAGGGTAGATAAGGTAAGAGATTCATTTGGAGACAAGTATTCATTTTGTTAAGTCACTATATTGTGCGTCGTACTGGTGAAAATTTGTGCAAAAGAAATTTACTACACCTCCAAGCATCAATGAAGCAGTCGTGGGCAATTGGTTTGTCATTTGCAAAAATACTTTGGTATTTACAAAGAAAATTATAAAAATAACTTATAAAGGTGGAATAATGGATACATTGTGCTGAAAAACCAACTCACTGGAGGTGCAATTTTCTCGATTGCCGTTTTTAACAGATCTATTTGATAGCTGGAGATATCATAATAATATTATATTAAGATATTTAAGAACAATTACCTGTTACTCTCGCATTATGAGTTTTCCACGAGACTATCTGTCCATGCTTCATTTAGATTCAACTATTTTAACATCACCCACTTACTAATGGACTAGTTAGAGGCATAGATGGGTTCTCCCTCATCTATAGCGAAGAGCAGTGATGGCGGATGTCGTGTGAATACGTGTCATGCCAAGGACGGCCGCATACCTCGTTGGTCGCAGTTACAAGGACTACTTGAGTTCTACTAGTTGGAGGAATGGTGCTAAGGAGAAGAACGGTGGCCGCGTCCTCGAGCTTAGCTAAGTCTCTTCAGCCGTTATCCGAATGTGCTTTATAAAGATTGAGTTAGGAGGCTACAACTGAGGATAAGTTTCCAACGTTCAATGCAGTGATCAAGAAATCAGAAGTGGTATCAAGTGATCAAAGAGGGCTACCTAAAACCTTGAAACGATGTTCGAAACCGCTTGGTGTAATTATCTCAGAGTAATTAATGTCCATTCCAATATATCTTATTATTGTGTACTAAATCATTAGTAAGTGACCTGAATGACAAGACAAGGATTATAAGGCTCAGCGAATAGGTAGAAAATATATTAAATTGTATCTAGTGAAAGAAATGCGATGACTGCCGCGAGCACAGAGAGGTCAGGACTATCGCTGGCTCGCGTATTCACTCTGTCCTTGATGGATTTGGCGTATTAATGTACATTGATCACTTGAAGGGGACGAGACTGGGTCCACAAGGTGAAAAGGCAAAACAGGTGTAAGGAGAGGAAGAGTAAAGGAAACATTTCGGAAATAGTGAGACGTGAAGCAACTTTAAAGAGGAAGTAGAAAATGAGGATGCCCCAGTGGCGGAAGTTTAAGTCTTTATTGCCTATCTCTAGGCAAGCAAACCCTCGAAAAGACTTACGAGGATGAAGGAAGAGATTGAGACGGATAGATAGAGACGGCTGTCGTCTCTTTCTTTGAAATTCCTCTGTGCGGCAGCAAAAAATGAACCGTGGCCATCTTTCAGGGTTTGATATCTCCGTGGCCTTCTTGGCTCTACTCTCGTCGTCACTTCATCCCCTTCTCTTCCATTATACCCGAGGCGGGAAAGGATAAAAACATCGTTTCTGAAATGCGTTTATCATCTTCATTTGTTTTTTGTCAGATGCCCCTTCTCCTGGGTGCCATGGTTATACATTTCTACGTAGTTCAGCGTTTTTTATCGGCCATCAGCCCAGTAATTTTGTTATTGGCAATGAAAGCTTTGTGAGCTGTAGATGACAAATTATCAAGAAAGATTTAAAAAATATCTTTTTATGGTTGCCTCCATTGTGCCTTTCACACTAATGAAGGAACTGAGCATTAGGTGGGGTGAGAAAAAAGGAGCAAATGTGACGAAAATGGATATAGCGAGCAAGTCCCCAAGGTCTGATGCATTAAGATGAATAAATATGAGGAAAGTGAAAAAAATAAATGTAATATCAGTACCATCATAAAATTTTGAAGCTTCAATTATAATTGGATTCATTTCTCTAAAATGTTATTGTATGAACTGTAAATCGCTTCTAATAGTCTTCATCCCAAAATAATTTCAGCACCAGCTTTTGAATTACTTGCTATGGCACCGTCTGAAAATTAGTAATAATTTTTTTAATTACTCGTTGGTGGTGGAATTGTAACTTTTCCAAGGATATTACCCCCGTAGAGTACGGGTAATGTCCATGGAAAAGATAGTCTCGCCTTGGTATCGTCACTGACGATCTCAAGACAAGATAGGGGATACCTCCCTCTTCGGTGGGTTTCGGGTGGTGTGGTAAGGGCGGCACGCGATGGTCTTACAGTCACTCCTCTCTTGAGCGAGCGACACATGCCATAAAAAGAGGGGACTGAAAGGGAGAGAGAGAGAGATGGGGAAAGGAAAAAGTCACTTCCCTGTAGACCGCGGGGGTGTCACATCTCTTACCCACTCGTCCGCCCTTTGTGCTGAGGGGAGATTGATGTTTCGGCGCTCTTAATGGAATACTTCCAAGCCTTTCCCCTCCCCTCATCCTTGACAACCCAAGGGAAGAAAACGTCCTTTCTCCCAAGTTCGCCAACTTCCATAGCCCCTTTCTTCCTCCGAATCAGCACCCCCTTTACTTGCCATTCGATTAATTCACGGGGGAGGAAGTTGTGTGGTTTTTGCTCTGAGCAAATAGCGGGTGAAAAGAGCGCTTTCAATTTAAAAGGTGACTGAAAAGAGGCTAAAAAATAGATGAAGATAAAAAAGTTTGACTCGAGAGTGAAATGCATTCTTCACCCCTGTTGGGAACCGATGAATTCAGGAACAGGAAAGAAAATAACGCTATAAGGAAATTTCTGTATTGCACCCAAAAACGAAGGTTATTAGTTTCTAAGTGAGGTACGGCAAAAGGAAAAAGAATGCCATTATATGCTGGATGCAATGCTATGCATCACCTATTAGTTAATTTTTGAGTCTTATATGATAAGTTAGCATTGTTTTTTTCGCCTTTTGTAATGTATTCACCATACCCATTGATTTCCTATAAATGATATACTGGTAAAAATAACCTACTGGTATCCATTTCATAAAATACATAATTACAATGTTTTCACATATTTAGTTGTTACACGATGACTCGCATTTTTTTCAAGATATAAAAGTTAGCGTAGTTGCAAGAGCCACACATTTTTAATCTGGATCGTGATACCGTCATGGTTCCCTGCAGTTCCACGTGGGAGTAGAAGTAGCTACGGTACTTCCAGCGCAAGATTTCGTAACAGTTCTCTCAGTTTAGACCGAAATGAAAGAAGTTGTGAGACTACCAGGGCGAGGGGAAGTGGATTTCAGTGCGGGTGGAGAGTTAGGAGGTTGAAGTGGGATGAAGGAGACCTTATCTTCAAAAGTAGGTGGCCGATGAGAACTGAAGTAAAACTATATTCGTGCACCGCGTGTATGAGAGGATGGAAGGCCCTGGTGGAGGAGCGAAGAAGGAGGGGGAGGGAGAAGAGGAAGAAATAGTATTCTCACGAAGTTTTACGACCGCGAAGAGGAGACTCCTTCAAGATAGTGAGAATTAGAACATGCTCACGTTCATCCTCGATCTCTCGGGACATTCCTGGGTGGGGTCGAACCCGGTTCACGCGCAACCTCGCCGGGAGTATCTGAGGGAGCTGCGGAATAAGGATACCGAGCGGGAGGAAATTATCTCCCTTAAAACCTCTACGATAATGACTGAAGAGGAGGTGAGTGCAGGCTCAAACCCGGGGACAATGCTTGTCCTCTGATGAGGGTGAATTCCCTAGAAAGGGTTTTAGCCATTCCGCGGAGCAAGGGAGTCCTTATGCCCTTATGCAGCAGGCGAGTCGTGAGCGTAATAGTTACATACTCCTCCGCCTACGGTGCGGATCCATGCGAAAGGACCTATGTTTTAAATGGTTCTCCGTGACATAAAAAAACACGGGGCTCTGCGTTGGAATGAAGTGGGGTTTTGAGGTGCTATTCGCGGAGACGCAAAAACCTCCGTGCTCCTTCACCCCTCGTCTGAGGGGTTCCCTCTCGATCTTAATTCTCTCCTCTCTCAATCTCTCTCCACCGATCCTTCCACGAGCAATACCTCCCACGTGAGGGCACATACGCATAATGACGCCGAGTTCCGCGCAACTCATTTCCGAAATACCTTACCTACTCTCGACACTCATCATCCACGCCTCAGGGCTGCCACTCCCCGAAACGCCAATTCGTGGGGACCGCTTTATTTTGCATCGGAATGATTGCGCGACTCGAATGGTTAGGGTCGGGCTAAGGGAAGTGATACAGAGAGAGAGAGAGAGAGGTAGGACGAAGGTGTTAGGGAAGAGGAGCACGATAGAGGGGGACGAGGGCTGGCGGGAAACTGGAGAGATTTCATCGGGACGTGGGAGGGATTCCCTCTCTCCTTCCTTGCCCCCCGCCCCGCCCACTACCTCCTCCCACGAAGTTGGCATCGCTTGAGGAATTAAGTCTTGGTGGTTGAGAGGGTTTTAAGAATGGAATAAGGGGGCGTGGGAGAGTATCGATGGGAGGGAGGAGGGGAATTTAAGGCGAGGTCTGGAGTGAGAGGTGTGGTAGGATGGTGGGGGCGATGGGGACGGGGGGCGGAAAAGAAGGTGTGAGAGTGGGGTAGAAGAAGAAAGAGGGTGAACACTAGGGCGGGAGGGCCGCAATGAATGGGGATTGGGGCAGGGATGCCGTAAAGTGTGATGAAGTTTTTTTCCCCACTCCTCCCCCACACCCTGATCCTGGGAAAGGGAAGGGGAGGTCCTGGCAGCGATGGCTGTTAAATGCAAAAGACAATGAGTATGGTAAGAGGTGAGGCAGGCGGGTGGGAAGAAGTGACGAGGGGGTCGGCTGGAGGGGGAGGGGCTCACATTCGAGCAAATGGGAAAATGGCTTCGGGGAGGATGGGAAGTTTTTAAGGTGCTGCTGGGGAATGGACGGGGTTGGTGGGGGAGCAGGAGGGAGGTGGAGAAGGGGTGGGGAAGGGGGAATTGAGAAGGGTGATTCCGCGGAGGGGAAGGTTTCCAGAATGGGATACTGCCGAGAGACAGAGAGAAGGAGAGAGATTATATCTGCCGAGGATTAGGGTTCTTCTGCTCCCTCCCCTCCTCATCGCCCTCCTCCTCCCCCGGCTCCTTGCCTCCCACCCTTTAAGCCCTCTTTGGGGCCTTCCTAGTCCTCTCTCCCAGCACTCGACCCCACGGCGTTTCTTATCGTCGCCTATTCGCCTGCTTCCTGAGACCAATGCCGAAGTTTCCGCATCTCTTTTGGAGTAAACCCCCCTCCCATTCCGTCCAGACTGTTCCTCTCTCCCCCCCCCCCCCCCAAATACTCTCTCGCGCACCAGCCCGAGTTTCGCTGGCCTGCCTTCCTCTGTCCATCCCCCACTCCTCCCCCCCCCCTCTCTCTCTCTCTCCACTCACGCCAGTACTGCTCACCCTACGGCTCCCGAAGATTCCTCTAATTCCGCGCGGCGCAAGTGCCACTCTGCAAGGCCCGCCTTGCCTCTCGCACACCACCGGAGGTGACTCTTCCCGGGGAAAAGAATTGCAAGCGTCTTTTACCTCCGGCGCTAATCTGCGCAGGAGTTACGTTTCCCACGTCCCGAGCAACGCCCGCGGGGGATTTCTGGGAGCAGGTACACCCTGTTTATTCAGCGGATCCATACTCGTTACGGCGGAATGGGTCGGGCGAAAGATAGGATCGGGATTGGCCCGATTTGCTGCGCCGTCTAACTCTTAAGCGCTCGAAATTATCGAGTTCATTCATACAATCCGCATTACCTAGAGTTTAAAAGACTTTAGAGATTGCTAAGGGCCCTGAATTCAAAATAATCGACGAGATGGGTGACCCTTGCCGTTACGGAAAATTGCGCTGTCGTTTGTTGGGCAATTTCGGCTGAATCCCTTTGATTTAGCATCATGAACTCTGCTCCATGTAATTCAGCCAGAAGAATTCCTTGGAAACGTTAATGACGTACGAAAATGTTGGCTCAGGTACCTTGAGATTTGAAAGAGGATTTCAATGCCATTAATTTTTTAGGATTTATTTTGAAAGGAAAAGTTCATGTTTTACCATATGCTACAACATAAAATCCTATCTTAGACAACTGAAACGCTTAGCAGTTTCCTAAACTGCTCGCAATTAAGTATGCAGTGCAGCTGTAAACTCTTACGCAATAGTTTCCAAAGATTTTGGTACCCAACTTCCGCACTCAACGGTGTTCTATCTTGTTTTATCGTCTTTGACTGTGAGCATGATTGTTCTATCTAGCACCTCATTAAAACGAGTAATTATTCATTCCTTAAGTTCTGCATTGCAGTTGAAATACCATAATTAAATCCAAAGGTATATTGCGTTAAGAAAACTTAAACTGAATGAACCCATAGGCTCTTTCGATCATTCAGTTAAGCTATCTAATAAATATCGGAATTTTTTAAAACGACGGTCACATTCATGATTTAAACTCCGTTTAAAGAGGTGTGCGGTGAAAATACATATTGCGGATGTAATAAGAAGACACTGCTTTTATGTCAGTGATGAAATCGTGTATACCTGATGATATGGGACTTAATGCTAAAGTGTCTTATTTTATACTCAGTACTAGTTACCTTACTACTTAAAAGTGAGGGACGCACTGTATAATTAAATTTTTACATTACCTACTCGGTACAGGCTACCCTACTAGTTAAAAGTGAGGGACACACTGTATAATTAAACTTTTACATTCTCTTGTCATTTTTTCTTTTGTCTCGGATCAATAATTAACTGAAGGTCTAGCCATAGTTTATACTTAATTATTGATTTTCATATTTTCTTAGTTCACACCTTAGGGTAGAGGTAGGAGAGCAAGCCTTTCCCTGTGATGGATGTGGATTCCTGGAAAAATATGGAACATGGTATATCCCGCAACTTGGAGGTGTTCAAAGACCTCTCCCAAATTCGAGCATGTGACCATCGGTCAGTAGATCAGCGCTCCATGGCCTACAACGCCATCAGCTTTCCTCGCACACACTATTAATTTCGCTTATTTCATTTCCTTGAGGTCATAAACTGAAAATTATTATTTTGATATATCGGTGAAATACTCACGAAGTGCAATTCATTCGAATTTTTTCCACGCGTGAAAATTACCCGAAAGCTGCACAGCGAGTTGTTGCAAATTTTACGTTTTCCAATCTCTTTCTGATAATAAAGTTACTAAAATTTTCAGGGAGCCAATTTAGAAACAGGACACATACTTGCTAACCAAGTTACAGTTCGTTGAAATACGAATTTAAGATGTAGAGAACATTTTCCAATCGATTGTTTACTGCCACTGTCTATTTCAGGTACAAAAGTAAATCAGGTTAGTAAAATAACGTGGTAAAATGTTTTCAGTTTAAAAGACTACAGGATCATAAAATAGTTATTGTTGTAACAGTTCTTAGGAATTACTGACATCCATTTTAAGCGAAAAAATAAGCTATTTTATGCTAATAGAAGTCAATAATTATGTAAGTGCGTAATAATAAATCATTTACTAAGGATATTCTGATAACATAATTAGCTCTACATTGAGTATTACTCTGTGTGGGAGAATTTAAATGAATAAATCTAAATTTTGCTCAAAAACATATAGATCATACTTGAAAACTTACAAATAAATGTATCACGATTGAGAAAAACAAGTATACCTGCCTCCCTAACTTAAATGGTAAATTAAATCCAAGATTAAACCATACCTCAGAACAAACATGAGTGACCAGTTGCGAGTTTTATTTTGAAGCCCTGGGAAGCTCCATAACACAACTTCATATTGCCTAGAGATTCAATATAGGCGCTCACTTTGCACCTCCGACAGCTCAAATTTAATTCAAATCAAATGAAGTCGTGTGCGTCGACGTCCCCATACATCATGGTTAAAAACGTAATCAACCGTATACTTCATTAAGTTGCGTCCAATATTCCGTGATGGAGAAACGATTAGCGCTGTTCCTCTTCCCTTCTCCCCTCCCGGCGTCTTTTTTTTTTAATGGCCAAAAAGGATGACTTCCTTTCGGCGTGTGCACTTTGGTGCGGCACATAAATAACGCATTATTAAACGGGGACTGGCACCATCGCGCGAGCCACCCGTTCAGGCCTCGTGACGGAGGGGTCCGCCGCCGCTCAGACATGTCCTCCCACATGTCATTCCGACACCACATTCCACATTCATAGGGCGGGAGATATGGAGGAGGTGGTCTTGGAAGTGGGAGGGAGGGGTGCGGGTGGGGGACGCCGCGGCGTCCCGTCGTCGACGCTACCCTACCCCCCGACGCTATCCTACCCCCTGACGCCGGACCGACTCCGAATTTCACTCTCCCCATTACCCACTCTCTCCGTCTGTCCCCCTCGGGCAATTTTTATCCCCCGCGCAGTCTCAGGTTACCGAACAACGCTCTATTTACCGTTTCTGAACACACCATTAGTTTCAGCCCTCATTTCTCCCTCCACATGGATCTCATTCCGGACGATTCCTTATTTTTTTAATGGTTTGTCAAAAGATAATGTTACAATATTTACGAGGCGTTATTTCGATGATAGCTTTATTAAACGATATGTTAATCTTTAAAACCATAACTTATGCTTAGTTGGGCGCGCTAATTCAGCCTTTTAGTATTTCTCTCGCAGAAAAACTTAGTCCCATTCATCACTTTGAAGCGAGAACTATGATTTTATAATTTAGACGAATGTTTCCAGAACTTCTGGCTTTACGGTTTATAGTAATTAAAAAATGATCATGGTGATTGTAATAATGGTCGAACATTTTCTATAAAGAATACTTTCACACCACTGTAGTTTTCTATTAATTATAGAACTACAGGAAACAAAGAAAAATGCGCCATCATTCATCAAACATGTTAGGAACATTTTTTCAGTTTTTAAAATAAACTGGAAATTTGATCAGCACCAATATGCATGGTGGAATTCGCACCACACATCCAACCAGAGATTCCTCCTATGATGAATAATGCTACCTTTAAATACCTTTTATTGTTAAAGGTTGAATTTCACATTAATGGAATATTGTTACTCTAATCAAATGAAGTCGTGTGCATCGGCATATAAGTTTGATGTATTTCAACAGGTGTAATATTTTTGGATAATCATTGAACAACTAATCTTTGCAAACAGTCAAAGGCAGCTACATGCATTTCTTTTGTCATCATCATTTGGATTAGTACCACCAAAGGCAAATTAGGAAAAGTTTTCCAATGAAAGTAAATATCTGAAAAAATAAGGATGCAATGTATCACGGTCGCGTGACCGCACTCTCGGAAATCGGTCATGGGAAATATTGAGCTGTGAGGTTGCAGGTGCATACATGTATCCGTGGTTATAGAGTGAAGTGGTCGAATACCTCATTTGAGAACGCCTAGAGATACGTCAATATTGCGTTGCGCCACTCTGCAAAAGCTCATATTTGTCAACCTAGATTGTTTCAATAAATTGCTGCCGTACAAAATGCTTAATAAGCGGTGAATGATAAGAATTCGCAGAGGAGGGAAGAATTGTAAAGTGACATTGCATATGCGAGTGTGCTCTCGGCCATTTTTTGCCAGAAGATTACTGTATTCTTCAATTTGGAAAACATTTTTGTAAAGAACATCAAACTAAATGTGGTTTCCTTCAATATACCGAGAAAGACGATTACGGTGGAAAGGCAAATATCAACACGATCAATAAGTTTTCGTGTGTCACGAACGAGTTTGATTTCATACTGAAAAGCTTCAAATCTTATAGAAGTGACAGATTAATGTGTATAGGATGTATCGGTTGAGGTGCGTTGGAGGTAGATGATATATTAAAAACTATGACTTAAATTTTAAAGCCAATTACAAGAATTCAAAGCTGAAAGACGAGATTGAAAAAAGATGCGACAATGTAAATAAAAGACGTTACCTATTAGGTACATACTTTGAAATGCCGCGTTTATTTCATCTTGGAACCCCTACGTCAATTTAGCTATGCACAATTACCCCAAATGTTGGGAGAGCAATGAAAATTTAAAAAAAAACAGAATTTTTGGCCATCTTGGCTTTCAATCCAAATACCTATTTGAATTGCTCTCTCTACATTAAGTCGTCTTTCATTTGAGGCAAACATTACCATTATATCGGCATATAAGTTTGATGTATTTCAACAGGTGTAATATTTTTGGATAATCATTGAACAACTAGTAGTAATAGCAATGTAGCTCTTAGTTGCATGTAGACCGGTGAATTTCCTCCGCTGCCACACACCCTTGCGGTGGCTTGATGGTATTACTTACATGTAGATGATCCCATCGCCATCGACGCCCAACGCCCTCCTTAATGAAAGTAAAATTCTTAACGAAAACTACTAATGTAATATCCTGAGAGAATGTTTTCAGAGTTTCAGCCTTCTTTCTTTTGCCGAGGGTATTTGCTTTCACTATCACGTATTCGTCGTTAGACTCTGCAGCATAAGTAAACTTTCTCTTTGAAGTAAGCATTCTCTTTGAAGGCTTCCTAACTCACCAACATACTTAAATCCGCGCCTAACATCAAAGTTGTGAAATATTTTAAGAGATTTCGTCTGCCTGAATGTTCGCAAACGTGCTTCCTCCACCTGCACCACACCTTTTGGGGAAATCGTTTCCCACTGGAGGCACCACTGTATTGGGAGGCACTCCCTTTTCCCACAGCACGTCAGAGACACCATGCGAACAGTGGTCGAGCGACAGTACGCCATATTTTTTAACCTTCCATTGTTGCTTGCAAACGGGATAATATTGCAGTTTGATAAAACCTGAAGGGGAATTTTCGCCGTAAGTACTACTGCAGTGTATTTTGGTTCCTTCGTTGCCTAACTTCTTAGGTCAATACCATATTAGCTTCTTCAGTCAATCACTACATTTTTGAAATTCATGCAATATACACATGTATTTATTACCAACTACCTGATGGGTTGGCTTTTCTCGATATTCCCAGCATATACCTCCGCCGTCTTCTTACCTCCTATACCAATTTCGCTCCCCTTTCCTTTTTTGTGGCGTTCTAATCCAATCCCGATCTCATCATCCCATCTCATCCTCCCCAACCCATCATGCTCCCGACCTCCCCCTTTCGTCCCCACATCGACGCCCACCCCTCATACCCTTATCCATCCATCAATCCCGTACCCTTCCCCCCATCCCAATCAACTGATGAGCAGGGATTATGCGGAGGTCCACGCATGAGGGCGCTCGACCCTTCAGACCGACGTCCGCTTGACAGATTGAGAGAGACGGTGGTGACCTGCGGATTTCCCCTTCCTCCGTCTCTCGACTGCTTCCTTTCCCGTCATGCACTGCCTTCCTCCTGCGTCCTCTCCTTACCCGTCTCTCCTATGTCGACTTGCTGTCCCCATGTGTCTCTCTCCATCTCTCTCGTCCTCCTAAACATTGCATTCGCGCCGCCATTTGGCAGCCGAACTCTTGTGTCCTCCCATCTCCTGCATTACGGAAACTTCCTACCCAGATCCTTCTTCTTACCTTTCAATTACAGGCTTATGCGTAGTTCACCTAGGCACAAATCCCTGCCTATTACCATGCGTTGTCTATGAAGGTCTAATTCATTAAGGGGTTGTACATATAATCGATGAGCATACTGGATTATTTCAAAGAACGGCCTGACCACTGGAAGGGACCTGCAGCGTAATTTCATCATCATGATGAAGCATCCACGGATTGGGTAGGATTACGTTCAACTGGGGTGCATTACCCCCGTGTTCAAGCAGTGCGTAGGCAATGGCATTGTGGCTTTTCGAGGTAAATTATATGGATCTCTTCTCCAAAGAAGTTGAAGGGAACTTTTTTATGGGATGTTTCAAGCAAGGACTGCAGCTTCTTAAAAAAACCATGTTTGGAAATATGGACTTCCTACTAAGGGGCTATTACGGAGACTGAAGACTTTTACTTGTATTTAAAGAACTGCTGTTTGCACTAATAATATGCACTAATGGTGTGCACTAAAATCTGGTGCATAGAATTCTACTAACGATTCTGTTTAGACATATGTGACTTATTATGTGTAAAACTATGTGTAGACCTCAATAATGAAAACACTCAACGTTATAAATTTGTTTTTAATGTAACAAGCAATTGAAAACAAATATTTGGTCACAGCATGCTGTAAATATAGATGCAGTATTAAGTAGTAAAACCAAAGGATGGTAGAGAAACGACTGAAAACTCGTTAGGTGCTGCGGATCACTTACCTTTAGGCGCTAAATAATGTCAAGAAATTGGTTTCTTAAAGACACGTTCCATTATACGAGTATCATAAATAATAATTTAAATTAGTGTTGATCAAAAAGAATGGAACTTTAAATAAAACATTTAAAAATATGTATATATATGAAATATACTGAATCCATCTGCCCAAATATACCAATTTGCAGGGTAACTTCAATACTAGCAGCGAATCAGTGTTCAACCCAAAAGGTGGTGTTTGCTAGGTGAGTGTAGAGCTCACCCCGTACTAGGCCATCGGTATTTGAACTCCCCAAATACAGGGTAGGGGGGGCATTTTCTTTCCCTGGGCCACCTGCATCTTCCTACGAAGTCCTGATACGCAGAAAATCGAATCGCGAGGATCTTATGTGGGGGTGTCTGCAGAAAGGCTTCTGCCCGGGATATAAACCTTGGAACCTCCGGTCTGTAGTTCAGCACTCTACCCACTGGGCCACCATGCCCCGGTAGCGAATGGATTAGCGTAAAGTTTCACACAGGTGTAAGGTCTCGATATCCGTTTGATCAATGAATATAATAGCACTGAACTTACTATACTGGAAACACTAATTTTTTAATTCCCAAATATCAATTCAAATGTCTACATGCTCCATCTGATAGGTAATAATTATGGTCAGAATAATAAATATTGGACAAACCTCTGACTTTGACGAGACAGTTACTTCGCGATGAAAGAAACAACAAGATAATCATAAAGCAATAAGTGAAATTAAAGGCTATAGAGTGCAACGTTTTACTGTCACGCATTTGAAATGCAAGCGAATAGTAAATTATGTATAAAAACTGAATATGCATTAAATATTTTCCGCAAAAAATAAATTACTTTAAGAGATTTTATAAAATCTCCACTTCCGCATTAATTTAATGCAGACGGGAACGATTAAGTACTCGCATACATTTTTAGGGATGTAATACAAAACTGTCCATTAACTTAGCACTAGATAAAAAAAATTGTGAGGGATAGTATAAGGGATAAGTTCAAAGTAGGAAAAATGGGGGAAGATAGTGGGAAAAATTGGTAAAATATGGTCCAGATGGTTTAAGTAGGATGAGGTTGGAAAATAGATGCGTTACGAAATATAAACGGAAGAAATTGAATGAAGAAAAGTACTGGTGTGAAAATATTTACTTCTAATGTTGGTGGTCCTGGTGGAAGGACATCTGAAAATGTGTTAAACTACCAACTAATAAAACCGTCAATCATATCCCCATATTACCAATTGTGGTAAATAAAATAGAAAATTTGAACAAATACCTAGTTAATTTTTGACTAGTTAAAGTTAAAGTTAAATTTTCAAATTAAAGTTAGTTAGACAAAGTTAAATTTTCGTATTTATTACCATTTAGTCAGATATGCTGGGTATATGTCTAACAATATATTTTTTGCTATGTTGTAAAATCACAACCAACTATAATTTTTACTAGAATAACATTTTTACATTTTATTGAATTGTTCGTTTTTTATATCGGGACAATTTTATTAATTCTCGCATAAAATACACATTAAATTGAGGACATCCAAACGGTAAAATGTAAGAACCATTGTGTACGCAGGATCTGCAATTGGGAAATGTAGTTCTCAACATGCCCAGCGTAAAGAAATATGTCCTCAGGGGAGCATCGTTTCTTTGTAAAAATCAACGGAAAATTGACTGCAGAAGCAAAAAGCAACATGATTTTATCTGCAAAGAAGCATCGTTTAAATCAACCAATGGTAACATCTGAAGTGATATTTGGCAAAGAACATTCGAGCTATGAAATGTGATTTACAGCATTTTCCGGGTATCCGATGTCCAGAGGGAAAGGTAAATGTACTTTGAAATGGGCGTTTTGACCTTTTAGTACTAAACCACATTTTCCAGCAACAATTTTGTTTTTCCCTCTACGCACACTTTCAAAGTAAAGAACGAAATACGTAGGCGTTCAAATTTATTGCAGTGGGACATACATTAAAAATTCTGTGTCAGCAATTCATATTAAGGTTTCCTAGATTACCATGTTTAATCTTTTCAGACCAACCATACCATACCTTGATATACCTATCTATTGTCTGTGTGCTAGGATTTAACTGTTTAGCGAAAATTATCAACGCCCCTAAGTAGTAAAAATATTTTCTTATGAAGGCGATAAGTTAGATTATTAATCATTTTGATCTAATTCTCAAAGAATTTAGTAGGTTTTCAAGTTTAGGCGCTATGAATGTCAACAATAGAACAAATGTAAATCAGCACTGTAGGTTTCTGCAAACGGTTATGAAAATATATTCAGGGTCGTCTCGACCGAGAAACGAAAGAAACAGCTTAGAGGTCACTGCTGGCTGAGCACGACTTATTTTTTAGTTCCTGTTTATTATTGTTCCCTCCTATCTAAACCCCAGCACCCAATATTTACAACCACAACTTTATTTCAATCCACATAGTTTTTACTGTTGCCTATATTAATACCTGGTACGGCCATCTAATTTCCACTACCCACGTCTGCGTTAATTGCCTTTAGGTTGGTGAGAACTAAATATTTACGTTATTTTTCCGAAGAGTGCTCCGCACAGGGAATCGGCACATTGGTCCTCGAGGCCGTAATTAGCGATAACAACCCTTAAGGAATAAAGTGCATGCCCTCGACTACCCCCCAAGTCAAGCGAATTCCTCTGCAAGATCCCTCCCCACCTCAAGCCGACCGCCACCTACTGCCAATCCGATGCGCTTCCCCCACCCACTCAGTCGCCCCTTCCGTCTCTGCCCAGATACACACATACTCTCACCGTCCTCTCGCTGTGCCCGCCCCAGGCTATCGCCTCCGCACACATGCGCCATATTACGGGAATACATGCACAAATACTGGAGCAGTCACACACAATCGGTTCCTCGTCTCACTTCGCTCCCAGGGCCAGTTAAGTCCATTCGCTAGCGTGCGATGCGATGTTTGTCGTCTTTGGAGGACCCGGTGATCAACGGCGACCCAAGATCGATTTAGTTATATACGGCTATGATTCCTCCCACCACACCGTGCCAGCGTCACACCAAATATCACGGCAGCGAGGAAATAGGAAATCTCTTATTTTGCAGTCCTGAATCTTTTCCTACATTTTCTTCAAAATTTATCACCGAAATGTGTGCGTTGCTATGTACCAGAATTCCTTTGAAGTCTCACGACTTTTAAATTAGCAATAATAGTATTTTGAAAATTAAAATGTTTTTTTTTAATTTTTAAGCGTTAATCCGGACGAAAGATGGACAAATATATTCATATAGACGAACCAACAATTTTCCAAAACAGCTCCAAAACCATTCCGAGCAGCGCAGAAAATGTTCAGGTTAACTTCTATGAGAAGGTATTATTGAACACGTGCATTCGAATTCCTTCCGCAATAACTGAGCTATTTCCATTCCTACCCGTGCGCATCTATGGTCTTTCACACAAGAATCTGGCTCAGCTGAATAAGTAGCATATTGCAACTCAAAGACAGTGGCACATAGATCTAAACACAAGGAAACTAAACCTGTCATCGATTACACATCGATGTATCAATAAATCATTCCATATGTGAAAATCACTGAGTAGTAGACCTGTGCCTAATAGATGATTGGATAGTGCAGTAATACTAGTTAGTGGATGACTCCGCCACCGAAGAGTTGTTAAGTGCAGCTTTGGTGTAGAAATGCGGAACACAATCAACTGCAGACAACATTGCAACTGTATCTCTTCTCCTCTCAAACTTTATTAATGCAACCTTGTATGTTTCAAATACATATGTGCGTGTATATTTTATACTTTAGGATTTCTTAAGAATCTAAGCCTTTCACCCCATGCATGCATGTATATTTCTTAAATGTACCTTAAATCATTCCGAAACGCTCTGCACTGTCATTTGTCAACAGAAACTGAATTATTTATTTATTTATATAATTTGAATAAGTAACGAGGAAGTGCTAAGAAGAGTAGGAGAAAAGTAAGAGTAGGAGTCTGCTGACAGCTGTAAAAAGAAGAAGGGACAAATTAATCGGCCATATCTTGAGACACGATGGCCTGATGAAGACTATCGCCTAGGGAAAAGGGAACGGGGTAATTGGAAAAGGCAGGCCTCGTATGAGATACATGGAACAGGTTGTGAAGGATGTAAAAGAGAAGAATTACGTCACAATGAAAAGGTTGGCCGATAGAAGAATCGAGTGGAAAGCTGAGTCAAACCAATCCTACGATTGTTGACCAGTGATGATGATGATATATAATGAATTAATTGACGAGCCTGCAATGTTTTTTCCAACATCGTCCAACAAACATACATGTCGATATTTTGGAAATCGTTCTTGAATATTTCAGCAAGAATTGAATTTAGACTAAAAAATGCGGCATATCCATCTGGATCGCGTGACGGAACCATTAGTTTGTTATTAGAAACAGTTGAAGCATATGACCATCTAGAATTTGAGTATTGTTACGGATTCTGAGAGTCAGAAGTTTTCCTCATAAAATATTTCCGATGAATTATGACTCGTCACATGAATTTCTAAGTATAATGACAATAATGGTTTTTAAACTTAACTGATAACGTAGAAAGAAAATACGAGCCAAATCTACAAAAATAATAAACCTTACTACAACCCGGGTTTCACTGTTTCACTGTATTACAGCATCACCAAGTGATGATGCTGTAAAAAAATCTTTTCAGTCCATCGCCGGGATATAGGTTCAAATAGAACTGATATTAATTATCTCAATATTGTCCTAGCTTGCCCAATGCGTTCTGAGCATGTTTGCACTGGGGTATACTCGAATTTGTGTCACTGCGGGAGTACTCTCTATGTCTATTGCTATCTCTATGTGTATTGAGATTAACGAAAAATATATAGGTACTTTAAAATTATATGCCTCCGTATCAGGGAATAATTTTGACCCACAATATGAGCCGATTAAGTGAATATGTGTAGGTGTCCAGTTTCGGCTAAGGCACTTTCCTGATCCATGAATCAACTTGGCGCCGAAAAAATACCGTTCCTCGAAACAGGCCATAAGTAACGAATCCGTGCCGAACAGCCCTTTCATGGAAGGTATCCATTTTTTAAACGGAGGGGAAAAGCTTGCTTAAGGAAGCATGGGATGTGTAACCATCGAGCGTTTCTTCTTTCAATCACCAAAGCGTTTCTCGTAGAGATCGATTTTTCTCGCTTTAATGGGGGAGAGGGAGCAACGCTCAAAGGATTGAACGTGGAACGAGGCAGGGGAGGAGGGGATAAGGGACCGGCGGCGAGAGGCAGGGGGTGCCAAGGGGTTGGCTGTGGCGGTGCGGCCGCGGTCGGGGGTGCGGGATGGAGAGAGGGTGAGGTTGGAGAGAGGCGGGTTAAAAAAGAGGGCGCAAGTGGATAGGGATGATGAATTCATCCCCCGTTTTCCCTTTCCGCCCTCCATCCATGAATAATACCCTTCGCAATCCCCTTCCGCGCACACTTCCGCACTCCCATCTCATCCCCTTAGCTGCCTCCTTCAAAACCGCCCCACCCCCACGACTAACTCGGCCCAACCCCGTTTCCCTTTCCCTTATTCTAGACTTCTCCCTCTCCTATCCTCTCCCTTCCTTGCCCATCACTTCCATCCCACTGGCCATTGTTGCGTGCGGAGTGTCGCATGACTACGTGCATTCCCCGCAGTGCTACCACTGCGCACATCGCCGTCCCTTCACCTCTTTCTTGGATTTTTAAATCTCGATCAATAACTAGGATTATGGGATGGTCAAATATGATCTCTTCTACGAGCAAGTTCTTTCTAACCAGTAAATGAGGGTGAATGAAGCATTTTTTCTCCATGCATGTAGCTGCATACTTATCACATTATAAGCCGAAGAAGAAATATGAACAAGCGTCACTCGGAGCTAGAATATGAAACTCAAATTTTCTCTGGCATACGCATCTAATCGGTAAACAAATGTATAAGAGCAATTAACAATATTCCCTTTACGTTTAAAACGATAATTTTTGGTAAATTTTAACGATAAAATTTTGGTTTGGAGACGTATTACTTTGGGCTCAGAACTGCAGTGATCGTGAGGTTAAAGGAAAAAGAGAGAAACGGTACTTTCTTTGGCTTGAATAACCTTATTACCGCGTTACGGAGAGACTCGATGGATGCGATCAGTGCGTATGTTTCGGGTATTATTTGCCATCATACGCGCTATATGATATAGTCCGCCCAACCCCTGCGACAGATTCTTCCTCCTTTCCCTCGTCCCAATCAACACCAGGCCATCCCTTCTTCTAACCAACACCCCTTGCTTGTACTCTGCTGTCTTCATCTCGCCCTTTCATATCCCCCTTAACTTTCCCCATTCAAAGCATTCCATTCTCATCGTTTCCAGTTTGGCATTGTCTGCTTCCTCTATCGTATTTCATTTTGTATTCCTCATTTTCACATTTTAACTCCCTGAATGCCTTCGTCACCCTTCCGCCCACGTCAAGTTCATAATCCCCTTTTTGATGTGAATTTTAGACATTTAAATGTTCTTTCTCCCCTATGCTCCGTCCAAATTCCGGACAGGGGTGATGAACCATGCCATTTCAGCCATCAACATTATCGCTCGGACTTAAATGGCACGGAACTTTGGCCCCGTTCCACTTAAGGAAAGCGAAGTCTGCATTTTAGGCAGATATTATACTGTGTAGCCGTTAAAGTCTGAACATATCCTCCGTTATTGCCTGTTCCATTCCATCAGCATCCAAGAGATGGCTCTCATCCTTTTGCATAACGCCAGTAGTCTGAGATATTTGATCATGTATGCATAATATTTTCAATTTTAGCTACACCCTGTCTGCCCCTCCCAAAGTTCCCGTACAATTGTAGACTAGAATGCCATTATAGAGCGTTTGCATATAACGGCTGTTTTACTCCTTTGTACTGCCATCGACACGGTAAGTTTCTCGCTCTTAAAGTTAGGGTTGTGGAGTTTTCTAAAAACCATTCGACTGCTAGGGTAGACTCAAGTACCAGGAAATCACTGAAGTCTGAACGGAAATTCTGAAGTCACTTCGGGTGTCCCACAAGGTAGTGTGATAGGTCCACTCCTATTCCTTTTGTACATAAATAATATCCATAAGGTGGTAAAAAGTAAGCTTCGTCTATTTGCCGATGACGCAGTAGTGTACAGGGAAATTCTATGCCCAAATGATAAAGAATATTTAAATATTGACCTACAAGCAGTTGAAAATTGGTTTGATACATGGCAGTTAGAATTAAACTTTAAAAAATGTCTTGTAATGAATTTTTGGAAAAAGAATAGCTCTCCTCCTACCTCTTACAAAATAAGTAATAATGAATTAACAAACGTGGAATCCATTAAATATCTTGAAAAAAGACTGACACATGATCTTTCCTGGGGTAAACACATGGGTCAAGCGAATCGTAAACTGGGATTCGTCAAAAGAGTACTGGGTAAATGTGACGATCATGTACGAGAAATCAGCTACTTTTCCCTTGTAAGACCTCATTTGGAATATGCTGCCAGCGTATGGGATCCCTACGAAATCGGTCTAAATAACGAACTTGAACGTGTACAGCGAAGATGGGCAAGATTTGTAAAGGGACGATATGATAACCTTATTAGCTTAACCAGTCTATTAAATGAATTAAATTGGGAATCATTGTCAGATCGCAGGTTGAAATTAAGACTTAATCTCTTAAACAAATTCCAAGACCATATTTTCAGTGATGATGCTAAAAATATTTCGCGGACCCCAACTTACTATGGTAGACTGGACCATAATCACAAAATTAGAGAAATTGATTGCCGAACTGACAGATTCAAAATGTCCTTTTTTCCTCGTACTATTAGGGATATGAATAACGGTAAATATTTCCAGTACGAGTGTAGCAATGGATAACATTGGTAGCTGCATGTTGGTATAAGGATTTAAAGCTAACCCAACTAACGGCATGTTTTTGCAAGTATGCTTTGCTATTTTTATCTTTTTTTAAATAGTGTAGTTTTGAACAGTACCTATATAAATGCTAATCCTTTTTTATGCATGATATGTAGTGCATGTTTGGTGAGAATTCACCCCCTGCCACACACCTTTATGGTGGCTTGCAGGGTATTATGTAGATGTAGATGTAAAAATCCATTATCTCGGGGGGTTATTTACGTTTACAGAATTATATCAATGCTAAAGATAGCAATATAGCACACTCGTCTCACATGCGTGACCAGTGTAAAAGCAATAATTTCCACATAAAGATATTAGGGTTAAAAAAATGATGAGACTGGAAGGTGAAAATTAAAATAAAAACGTTTAAGATCATCTCAAAAGCATGTACACTGAATTAAAAACGGCTGAAAAAGATTTAAATAAGTTTCAATGCACGTACTAAAAATGAAATCCACAGCTGCCATCAATGTGTTTAAATTTTTAAGAAGATAATTGAAGTTCACAATGGCACCTTAGAATAAAAAACAATGGCTCATCATCCAGTACCATTCGATGCTGTTCCCGCTCTTGCGTCTAGATCATGTTGATAGTGAACTTAAAAAATTATACAAGAAATAATGTCAACATAGGTAATTTATATGTTAGTAAATAATGGGTTTGCATCGCATTATCCTTCCCATTATTTTGTATTTTGAAATTTTTTCTTGCTTTGAATTAATAAACCTAGACTTTTGGCATTAACATACATATTTGAAGAAACCATTAGCAAATTAGGCATGACCATTACGAGGACATCCTTAGGAAGTAAGGTTGATACTAGCATTATGATAGGATTAAGTTATTCTTATTTGTAAAGTCATTGATTTATTCCAAATAGGATAATTCACCATTGCCTTTTTGCAACAATATATCGGTGATACCTCTAGTTTATGACCCTACTCTAAATTATTTGTGATGAAAATATTCTTTTTAATAATTCATTTTTCACGCTTACAATTTCCTATCATCGATGAGTCACAACTTTGCTATCGCGTTTAGTGCATTAATCATCGGTGAAGTATGATTACATCAATTTTATAAATACCATTATGAACGCCTAAAGCATCTTGAAGGGTTATATTCGAATGTCCTGTTGAAGCAACTCGTGAATTTGACACTTAAGGTAGCTGACAAACTGAGCAAACTAGATGGTAACGAAAACAATGGACTCGAGTAGATTTTAAAAACATATTTTCCATAAATTTCAGAAGTGATGTTTTTGTAGTAGGTGGGTTGGAAAATATTGATACATGCTTAGGACAAAAAAAAGTTATTTCTTTCGCTGCATTTGGAATTTCACTTTCTTTCTAGAATACCTACCCATAATTTGTAAAATAGTGTGCCGTGTTTATATAACTCATTATTTTTTAAAAGAAAACGCCGGTGAGAATAAATTTAATAATTCATGAATTGTAAAATAAATTAATGCAATAATTGCCAATGTAATACATTTTGTTATTTTGAGACTCGCTAATGTAGGGAAATTGTCTCTGAAAATAGGTCATGCATAGTTAACAGCAGATTCATACTAGTCCAGGGACCAAATACGTTGAATGAAATTTTTCTAATTATTCTCTCTCATAGAGTAGGTATAAGCTGAAGCACTATTTAGAGTATATCTGTCATGATTGATTTAAAAGCAATTCATCACTGCTTTAGTAATCAGGTCGGTAGCGCGCCGGCCAAGTTACCCCAATTTCTGGTGATCGAATTCAACTCCGACTAGCGTGGAGGGATTTGGCTTAAGATAAAGAGAGCTTCGGTTTTATAGTGTGATGCGAGTGTAACTGTCGTAGTCTAAAATGGAAGTGAACTGTTACATTTAGGCTCGTATTGGTAGCTCACGCGTTGGAAATAATTGTGGGTGTTTAGCTATTTAAACATTGTAGCGACATGCATCAATGCAAAAAAATTCTATTATTCTGAATTTCCATTGATACATTTACTGACGAATTTCAAAACGGCATATGTTAATAACATATGATATGCTATATAAAACAACCTTGGATATTGTTATGACATTTGGAGTACAAATACACAAATGATAGTTAATGTAATTGGAATACGTTGCGTGTCCTTGATATAGTCAACTCAAATTTAAAAATATTAAATTGTGTAGGTACATTAACGTAGATTATTAACTATTAGATTAAAATTCACGCAGTGAATGTGTAGCAGTCATAAAATGCTGTAAAAACACGAAAAATTAATTTCTTATCTAGGAAGTAAAAGAAAAATAATTACCATTAGAATACGGCTAAAAAGGAAATAGTTTTTAACTAGAGTGTCAATTTGACGACACATTTGAAATCCTCTCAAGAGATCCTGCTTTACTAATGATAGAACTCGCTGATCAAATGAATTATCGTTGCAAAGGTTGGAAAGGACTTCAGCTCGTAACACGCACGTGCACACCGGCGAAATCCACAAAATCAAATCCCCGGGAACAGAACGCACGCAGGACACATATTTAATAAATACAGCACTGCCGCGTGAAAAAAATATTACGCGCCAATTAGCCACGAACCACCTTTCTCCCCTCGAATCCCTTTTATCAAAAATGCTCGCACGTGTCTCGTGTGTCATAGCCCCGGTGCCATTATACACGCTTTATCAAATATAGGGCGACTTTCGACGCGTCAAAGCTCCCAAATACATTCACTTATCTATCCGCCTCTCTCTCTCCCCACGTTCGACCGTCTTTCGACCACTTCCCCAAAAACTCCCTCTTCTGACACCACCCCCAGGGAGTGCCGCCCCAGAACAACCCTACCGTAACCTGTCACTCAGAAATACACCCCTCGCGTGTATGTGAGAGACCACCTCCCTCCTCTCTTTCCCATTCCATTTCCCTCGTATACAAGTGAACCTCCCGCATTGCCGCCGCTGAGGCTCATCCTCCCACCTCCCCTCGGTATTGCCCTGCAACCCCCTCCTCCTCCCGCAGGGAGGTGGGGCTCATTTTCCCTTCCCATCGCCTGGATACCCCCGTTCCCCGTGCCTCCACGCCGTGCCCTCCCTACATTCCCGATTCCCTCTCATATTCCATGCAATCCGCACTTTCACACCCGTTCCAACACCCACTCCTCCCCCTCGACGTGCACTATGGGTACAAAAGCCCGCCCCCACCCTCCCTCCGCACCCCTTCCGTGCCTCTACTTACCCCCGCCTCTCCTCAGCCTTCTCCACGCCGCGAATCCTTCCCCTCTCGTCCCCGCCCCGAATTTCCACGGCACGCAAACTCCCCACACCTCAAAAAATACGTAATGGAAATGCCCCCCCCCCCACACCGTGCCACTCCCCCTTCCCCCTCTCTTTCCCAAACCCTTACCCACGGCCCCATTCTCCGTCCCACGAGATGTAAAAAAAGGGGGAAGGAAAAATCCCACCAGATCCTTCCCCTCGCAGGATATTTTTTTTTATCGTGGCTCTCGCACCACGCGAACCTAACGACGCCTTCCATCCCTCCTCCTCCCAGCGAACAGGCCGGCGGCTCCGCTTCATTTCGGATTCCCTTCCCAAACCCCATCCTACCTCTTCCGACACCCTAGACTACACGCCCCCCTCCGAATGCAGCCGCGGATCTTTCCTCCACCTCCCACTCAGCTAATCCACGCGTCCCCAGACGCTGCTCCCGCCTCACGTGCCTAATCCTCCTCACACCCTCCCTATCTATCCATCTCTCCTCCACCACTCCGTTTGCTCTCGCCCATCCACGCCCCCTTCCGAAACCTGCCGCCTACTCCCTCCTTCTTGGTTTTCCTGCACATACTCCGCCCTCTCCGACGGCGCCTCTTTTGGTAATATTAAACGCCTTCCCGCTGCTTGTCACCCGCGCGATGCTCTCTTACAGAAGGATTTTCAATTATTCCCGCGCCCTGGGAGTGAGCTGGGGCATGGGGGTGTGGGTAGATATGCAGATGGGGGAGGAGAAGGTGAGGAACTACGAAGATATAGTGAGTTGGGTGGTTGAAAGCAAGTAGGCGGGGGAGGGAGTGGAGAAAGGGGAGGAGAAAGTGAGGGAGGAGGCGGAGGGGAAGCATTAGGGAAAAGTGGAACTCGAAGGGATGTTGATGAAAGTGATGGAGAGGGTACTCCCTACTAAGATCTACAAGTTAGTAGTTGTGGACGAATAGGGTTGTAAGCGTACCAAGGGCGACTATATAGCACATAAGGGTTGTACCTAAAAAAACTATTACAATAGCGCTTGCACACACCGTGAGGACCTTCATGAAGGAATGAAGGGCAATTTACAAGGAGGAGTTAAATATCGAGGACGATATAATTGTTTCTTAAAATTTCTAACCTTGATTTATCAGAAATGAGATATGTATGATAACTTACTCAGCGACACTTCCTTGTTTCACAGTAATCAAAATTGATCACATTGCTACTCATACCGCTTCACAGATGGATTATAAAACAATGTATGTTTTTGAATCAAAATACATACTCTTCAAGGAGGACTGTTATAAAATTCGGTCATGACAGGAAAACAATATGCTATAAAACAATACCAAAGTATTTATTCATTATAACTGAATTTTCATTATACCATGGATTAATTATTATACGTATTATTTAGCCATAACATCAAGTATAGAGTAGCAATAAAATAACTTACTTTCAGAGTACGACAATGCTTTTTTTCCAAAAATATCACGCTAAATTAATATGGGAGAATCCTCTAATTTTATCGCTTTTACATTTGTTTCTGAAAGAGATCGTTCTCTTTTATGGCTAATAAACCAGTATATTACTTTCCCCAGAGTTATGAGAGACTTCATTCATCATGACTTGAATTGATGGGAAGCAAATGTTAAAGAATCGTAAAATATGTATAAATAGGCTTTGTAACGACCAAGAAAAAATATATACGTAGAAGTATCATAACGACGTACTAGTCTCATAGTTTGTTCTATTAGTTATCACCACCAAATATCGTGCATTTGCCACAAAAACGTTTTCTGCAAGTTCTTTTTGTGTAAATTAAAGTTAGAGTGAAAACATGAGTGCTCAATAGCAATACCTGCGTGGAGAACTCTTACTACCGCGAAGGACCTATTGCATCACATCAAAGGATTAAACTGCGCAAGTTGTGTAGTCCATATGCACCTTATAATACTTAACACGTCATTATTACGTCTAATTTAATCCCTAAAGGGCTGTTCGACCATGGTAGGCCGGATTCGGTCGAATGTGTCACATCAAATTACTTGCGCACCAAAAAAGTTGTTTCATTAGCGCATTCAACGTAAAGAAACCACGAAAAATGTGAGGTACAGGTAATTCAGGGATTTCCAATTCACAAGGAATCAAGTGCAATGCTGCAACTTAGTATTTTAAATGACACGGATATTTTAAAGCATATAAACAGAAGATTTAAAGTATAGTATAACTGTTCTTATATGAGTACCCAAAGGTATTAGAGTTTGGTCCCTAGGATAATGAGCGTAAAATTCGTTCATTTAACGGATTCAGTAAATAAAGACCGACCAGCGGCCGAAATGGATGAGACAGAGAGGAATTCGACATTACTACCCATTGATTTATGGAACTTCATTTGCTAGGAACTCTGCGGCGTAAGATCGCTGTAAGCATCCGGCGTCAAACTTAGTAGAGGAATCATAAAGGAGAATATACGGGAAGCGTCTCACCTCCTCCTTTAAGTGGCGTTTCTCTAACTTGTGCGTGATAGTCACCATAGCTGGAAATGAATTCAAATGCGAATATGGCTCGCTTTTCTTTTCCTTTCAAGAGGAAAGACGTAGAACGTGGGTTGGTGATGTGGACAGAAAGAAAGAGAGAGAGAGAGAGGAAACGCAAACGGCGCGGATAAAAGAAGGGTAAGAGGATTGCTGGGGACCAAGGGAGACTTCATCGCTTCGAGTGAGGAGAGATATGGTGGCATTATTGGACGGAATCGCCAATTTAAGCGACACCAGAATTTGGATAAGGAGTGATGGGGGGATGGAGTGAAGCGGGTTAGTGGCAGTTGTAGGGAGAGGGGAGGACGGGGGGAGTGGTGAGACTTCGGGAGGAGAGGAATAGAGGGCGCGTGGGGCTTGGCGGGTGCGGTTGGGGGGAGTGGGTAGGCAGGAAGGAGACACGCGTAATGGGTGCGGAGAGCGACAATGAGTGGATGGGATGCGGGAGCGTGGCGCCGCGGGGAATGGAGAGTGATGGAATAAGTGATGCGGGGCGGCGGTGGATATGGAAGCGTATTAAAAAGGACCACCTCTCCCCATCGGCCTCCCTCACCGAACCAACCCCCCCTCCTTCCGCTTCTCCATTCGACGCAATGCACACACATTCTACCCCCCTCCGAGCTCTCCTCATGCGTACAAAAATTCCGTTTCCTTTCCTCTTTCGCCGCTCCCTCTCTCTCCCGAAATTCAAATTATCCAGTCCCATTCCTTTAAGGTCATTTCCCTCCATGCATTCAAGGCCTGCAGTTTTATTCCCTTCCTCTTCCCCTTGGGCGAATTTTCTTTCTCGCCGTAAAACGTTTCCGGTAAAAGTAGTACCCTGCGGGCATCTTTCTGCTTGTCTTTGCCGCAGAAAATGATCGTGGAAATTTAGAGGGCATATTTTCACATATTTATTTCCGTTTATCCGTGGCAATTAGCTATCTAGTAATAAAAAGAAAATAAACGTTCCAAAATGTTCAATTTCATTCCTCACTGTCATTATTAGCATTAACGTCCAAGTTCTCAATTTGATAACCACCAGCTCTACCCGGGCTTGATTTTTTCCACATTCCTATTATCAAATTGATACATTGGGTTGATTTGCGTTGAGGTTGGGGTAGTTTTCATTTCAGTGGACCTGCTGTTTTTAGATTTTATTGGTTTCAATTGCAAATTTTATTTGGCGGGTTACTTCTTTCTTTAAGTGGCCTTAATAGAACAATGAAGTTAGCTATTGTCACGTTAATCAATTCTTATATCGTGTGATTCCGGGAAAATGGGAAATTCGGGAAAAAGACTATTTGTATTTGCTGCTCTTAACTTTGATATTCGTGAATTTTATTTTAATGTTGGATCATACGAATATCTCACTAAATTGATTACAATTTTGTCGAGACACCTAAACATAATAGATGAATCAACACTTTGTACCTTGTTAATATGGTTATGCATACCATTTCGGTAAATTATATGTAAATACCATATTGAAGCTTTGTATATTATACTGGCTTATTGATTATGTATAATATCATTTAGAATAAAAGCATTCGAAGAACCGAGGAAATGTGTAATAGTTTAGAAGAGTTATAAATAATTTCAATGTCACCATTTTTAAAACAGTTTTGATATTTCTAGCCCAATTCATTAATGTGTTAGTGTTTTTATAATATATCCTTCACACAATTCTTAAATTTTCCTGAACTTTCGCAAAAATGCCTCAGCACGTACCACAAACAAAACTTTTAGCGTATGTAACTGTACAGCATATCCTGGAAAATTCTTGAAGCGATGATTCTTAAAATAACTTAAATTCTTCCTAAAATTTGGTCTCTATATTTAAATGTAAAATATACCTCACTTTCACTCTATTTCTACGTTTATCTCCGTTTCCGGCCGTTTAGCAAGTTCCCATGTCTTCGCCACCCTACGTGACCATCTCAGGTTCTTCCTGCTCACTCACGAGTAAAATAGAAATCACTTTTGGAAGGGTGAGAATTTTATTGCGACAATCAAGAGCTTAAAGGGGGAGCGAAATGACCAGCGGGAATGAATCCAGACGCATTACCGTCTCGAATTTCTGCGAATATGCCAAATTAAGTATTTTACGGCACACAAAATCCTTTCTGCCATGATGTAATTAATTTTTACGTCCGCGTGGTGGTGTCGGAGCGATTCCACCCAAAATAATTAGAGACCATGCCTCTTTAATGCCTTTCAGGAATTTTAAGCAAATATTTAAAATTATATGCAAATTACCGGAAAATGAAACGAGAATATGCGCGCGCTATCAAAGCTGTGATTTATTTCTGTTTGAGGATTTTAAAAGAGAAACATTTTTAGTTAACGTCTGGAACGTAGAAGGCACGCCGCGTATGTATTGAAGATCATCAAATGTTTTTATGAGCCGTGCATAGAAGAAAATCAAATACTCCACCTATAACCATAAGCAATGTAAAAAAGAACGGAGATATACAATATACTGGGGCTTTGAACGTTCAAAGCTATTCCGGGTAGGTGACCGACAGCTAAGGTCATTTGCAACATTTTAGGATTGGTGGGTAATTCGGTAGGGATAGGATTTTTCAGGGATTGGAGGAATGATGAAGAGAAACCCGGAGTCGTTATTAGCTGGTAGCGAATAGCGCTGAAGGTCCACTGTTTATCGCCCCATCCGACGGATGGAATAGGTACTGCACTAAAAGTTCTCTCCTCACAGCACTCAGGTAGGCACCGGTATGAAAATGAAAAATCTCCGCCATTGCTGGGATTCGATTCCGGGCCCGTGGATGGCCCGGAATGGGATTGCATGCTAGTACTCTAGCCTCCCGAACCCCTCAAAGGTTGGTCACACCAATATGCTCCCTTTTTGCAGTTTCTCTCTCCTCCCAATCCGAATACGCTTCTTTACTCTCATCACTCTTTTCCCGATCTTTTTGTATCAATTCCTATTCCTTAGACCTTCAACTAACTCTCCATTGACCCTGAAAGACGTTACAATACAACGGGCTAACAACTCAGCAAGAGTGCCTAAACATCGAGATGAGAGAGAACTAAGAATCCCGAGGGTGAAGAAATGGTGGAGGATTAAGTATGTACAAGAAAAGTTGGAGAGACATGTGTGGGTTTAAAGGGGTGGATCAGAAAAGGGACCAAAGGAAATGTGACCGGCTTCATTTCACAAGGGCGCTGGCCTAAGGATTTCGGTTGCAATGCTTAGTGTTTACTGTTCAACACATTAACTAATTACTTATTAAAAACAGCTCGAAACGAGTAAGATTCGTCAGTTTCATTCTGAAGCAACTAGAATATATCTACTTAAAAAGACAATAATGACGGTAGATAAAAATCACTCGTTTCACTTTAAAGATGGCAAACAATGAAAAAGAGGCGAATTAATAATGTGCACCCTTGAGTTTAAAAAACACTGCAATGAATAGGCAAATATTTTGAGTATTTAAAGACAATTCGAAGAAAAAAGAAGGGCATGGGTATGGAAACAGAAATAATACTACTGGGCAGGAGTTTTATAAACTACGGCCGCATATTCCATTCAATATGCGTTATATATATATGCCATTATATAAAAGTTATAAACACAATACGAACGTAGTGAAGAGAAAGATTAATATTATCTGCACTATCCTTATAATTGACCATATAGATGTATTTAATTGAAACAATCGGGCTGAGGGCAATACATTCAACTTACTGTTGCCAAGCAAAATGACTAAATAAATGAAAGGAAACAGTTTAAGGATCCTAATTAATCAAAGAAGATTATTAATGATTTCATAATAACGGATATATCTATATTTGGATACATTTAGTTAAAATTACTGCTTTACATGCAAACGTTTTATGCGTATTGACTGACTTGATGAAATCAGTTGCTTGGGCTAGTGAAGAAAATCTAAACCCTTAGAGAATCTAACAGTCAAATCAAGTCAGATAATCTAACCGCTCATATGAAATATCGGAATACCCAACGGTAATTATCACAACAGCATAAACTAATTTTTGTGTGAATTCGATGATTTGCATCTAGGAATTTTATGGAGCATACTTAATGTATGAAGTGAAACTTCAAACTTGGAACAAAATAATTAGACTTTGACTCATAGTTTACAGGATCATATGCACTTACCAATCGTGTTCTCAAAATTTGTGTGGAACTTGAGGATCAAGAGTTTCTTAAAATACCTACTGAAGACATGACACGGCTTGGCGCAAAGATAGAAAACAATCTTGTTTACCTTCAACCACAAAACGCATTTGATTGCATACTAAACAGTGTTTTTAGTCGTAATCATTGAAAAATTAGTATTGAAAAAAAATCTGTAGAAATACAAACTATATCCCACCGAAGACGATGGTTTTTCGTATAGAAAAAGAAATTAATACTTTTTTCTCCCTCAGAATTAATGTTTTATTTCCCTTGGACGACTGTAATAAAAATTAGCCCGACCCGTAAACGATAACATTCAGGTAGCTCCCGGGTCACCTTAAGGCGATTTTGTAGACTCATGTCTTACCACGCGTCTAAATTATGTGATTTAATGGAGAAAAAGATAAATTGGTTAGTGTAATTTAGTTGTTAAAAATTTAACGGAGAATAGGGGGTAGGAGAAAAATCGTGAAACTATAAGCCATTTATTTCTGCTAATGGTGAGTTAGAAGAAACAAATTTGTTCATCAAAGTAGTTGCTTCTGCTTCTTTAAGGTATTTTTTCCTCTTTTCATGATCTTTTTTTCTATTTTAGCTCAAATATTCGCCTATCAACACCGACCCAAAACCTAATTGATACAGGATAATCAATCTGCGTGTATCAGAAAAATATTTCCATCAGTAGTCCTTCAGAAAACTTGACAATAGCACTTGAAAGGAATACTGAAGAGAGAAGAATACAATTAAACGAAAAATGGCAGCAATCCCGTACAGAGGGGGTGGACGGAAGGGGTGTGCTTTGGTGAGGAGGAAGATACAACAAAAGGTCCATAAAATGGAAAGAGGAAGAAGGACGGGGTTCAGAAGGTGGAGCTGAATTGGGAGAAGGCTGAAGGGAGATGGGGAGAAGGGAGATTGGCGAGGGAGCGAGGGAGAGATGGAGGAGGGTGCTGGAGGGAGTATTTGGATAATTTATGTCCGGTTTGCCGTGTTGGGAGGTCATCCGGCCGGAGCATCAGAACGCATGGGCCGAGAAGCGTGCAATTACAGAGTCGGACGTAGCGGCCAGAAATGAAGGGAGGAAGTGGTCCCAGAGTATGGAACGCCGAGCATTTAATTAGGCAAGTGTCTGAAAGGGAGGGCAAGGAGAGGGTGGGGGTGAGTGGAGGGGTAGGGGAGTGGGGGTGAGAGAGGGTTGGGGAGTTCGCGTTGGGGTGTGTGTGTGAGCGTGGGTTGGGGACGGGACATGGGCACGCGGCATGGAGGGATAGGCTGGCCACAACCATGGGGTACAGCCTAAGATGGGGTGGGGAAAGGGTTCGCTTCGGAGGGGAGAGCGGTGGAGGGCAAAAGCATAAGGGCGGAGAATACCGGATGCCTTTAAAGGGATAAGAAAAGTGGGTGGGGGAGAGAATGGAGGCGGTCAACACTGGCCATACTTCGCGTCCCTACCCTTTTCGACCATGCAAGAGAGAGAGAATTTCATATGCTTCCCGTTGCCCCTTTTAAATGTGCGTCGTATTCGCATGCATGCTCTTCTTCCCCGTCCACTATCCTTTTTTTCCAACTGCGGACAACCGCCAGCTCGTGTATGTGATACCATTCCGACTCGGGATAGCATTTCGAGTGGAGGTATATAGTAATGCATACATACACATTTTTGCAGGGGACGGCCGCCCAGCGCACTGATGGATCGTAGACCACTTGACCGGGGATGGCAAAGGGGGTGGCGGTGAGGACTCCTTGGAAGTGATGGCGCTGAAAGATTTATGTCCGCGCGAGGATGACCCTCGGCGCCAAAAGCAGTTATGACAGAGGCTTGACGTCGACGAAGGAGACCGACCTTCGTGTATATGACGGGCGTGAAGGATCTAAGGTAAGCATGCAAAGCAACGAGTGACGTTTTTGGGGGAATTTATGCAATTCCTGATCAAGTCTGTCACATATTTCATTCTTTTCGCGGGCGATCCACTGAGACCAGTTGCCTATATTCACGCCTTCAGGATGCGAAACTGGAAAAGTAAATCAGTTAATACTACTCATAGTAAGTTATAAAACGGATTATTAAAATTTAAATAGCAGTGTGCGTTCCAAGAATTAATAAATCAGCTAAGAGTCTATTTGTGTTATAATGGTTTGGAAACGAAATAGTGAATCAAAATGTTCTCATTCCTGATTCATGAGTAACAGTTTTTAACACAGCAATTGGACAAGCTATGAAAAAGCCAACAAGCCATGTTAGGTAGAAATTACATATATCTTTTCAATATATTTTCTGCCATCATTGTAAAAGCCACGCAATAACAATAGGCAAAATTTATATCAACTATAATGTTTTATTTGCTTTCATGGCGAGTAAAATATGAGCATGCTGGTGATTTTTTTTGCGATTGGAAGGTAATCATGTATCTTTTTCGTGAATTTTCCTTATTTGGTGCGACAGAAGCATCGTAAGGAGCCCGTGCGCTTTTCGTAGATATTCACTTATCTTTTTAAGCCTCCTATTGCTCATTCCCCGAATTCCGCCCTTTCCCGCCCCCACGCCCTGGGGCATCCATCTCCACGGGTTGACTCATTTCGCTTATTATTCCGCCCCTGGTGCCCGGAGAGCACGCCCACTCTTCGTCGCCCCCGCCAACTCCTCTGCCTCCAGAGATCCATCTGAATCACGAGCGTCGTAATATCCCTCCCGCCATTGCCTCCACGCACTTAACAAGCACCTCCAACGTCCTTATCACGCTTCTTACTTAGTCTCCTGGAGAGCTCCCCTCCTTTTGGCATATTTACGGCCCTCTCATCCCTCGTCCCTTTGACGAAGGCATTCCCAAATATTCGCCTCCCTCCGAAGGGACTCCCCGCAAATCCCGTGAAT
Source organism: Platycnemis pennipes (assembly GCA_933228895.1). Classification (NCBI taxonomy): domain Eukaryota; kingdom Metazoa; phylum Arthropoda; class Insecta; order Odonata; family Platycnemididae; genus Platycnemis; species Platycnemis pennipes. The sequence continues at coordinate 86,157,550 of OW121848.1, forward strand.
AAACGATTTTCGTTCTCCCCAGTGTGACCCCATAATATTATTGGAAATATATCGACAAGATTGGGTCGATTGGGAGTGGTTGAGGAAGCAATTTATCTTACGGCTCTCATGGGGAGACATTTTGGACGCTCTGCCTCTGACGTCAGGCGGACTGTCATTAGGGATTCCTCCGCAGGAAACATTCAGGATTTCTTTATATTAATGCTTATTACGCTAACATTAAAATTCCGAAAAAAATGTTTATATTTCTATATGTGGATAAATGCTGTGAGGACATGCAGCTAAGTGGTCGATTCCGTGCAATTCCACAGTATATAAGTACATACGTTTTTCTTAAATATTTTCGGAAAACATTTCTTTGACCACTCGGAATGCACATTTTATAATAAATAGAGAAAAATAAAATTCAGCGAACATAGGTGACAACATTATTCTAAGTGAGGGGCATGGGATTGAAGATCAACGTGCACAACCTCTATTAAATCAACTTTGATTTCCATTGTCACTATTACCCACTGCGTATGAAATTCAAATATTACTAAACCTTGGAGAAAAATTTTAGCACAAAGGGATATGTCACCGGTTTAACCAACTTTTATGGAGATTATAAGGGAAATGATGAACGAAAATGGACATTAAAAGACCTGCTTTCAAACAAAAATCGTCTTGTCCTTCCGCTATTCCCATTCCTTCTTTTACATTGAAAAAGTGCGACAATTTCGAAGCTATAAAAAGCAGAGCTACTGCGCCAGCGTTCCGAACCGATTTATTGTTCAATGACAAAGCATTATGTTCTCAGTAGCCGTAAACGAAACGAACAGATGGAAGGGGGATGGATTAGGCAAAATTGAATTCCTCAGTAGCAGCTATCAAATGCAAATCACTATTAGAATTATCTGCTAGTGTAAATGTCATTAGCAACAACTGGTATGCTTTGCTTAACAAGGCTCAGTACCAGCTACTTAAGAGCCGATTTAACTCCTGTAGTGCACGCTGGCGTTGCCTGCTATTTCATTGGATTTAAAGTTTTCTCTGCTCTAGTTAAATAACTTACGTCTTGCCTGTGATTTTGCTGCTAGGCTAATCACTTCGGGATGATTCCGGACGCTTACTCTAGCTAGTATATGTGTGAGGTAATGCCAGGAGGCACACATAGTCTAGTTGCTACATTGCACTGAAATACAGCAGTGAACAAACAGCAGGATGCCAATGAAAATGCCTCATGTTAGGGGGATTTTCATCCACCAGTTTGAATCTGATATGTTCATCATTCGTGGGAGATAAAGTTCTTTTTATAAAGCATTTATGAATAGCTAATAATAGGATTATGGAATTCGAAGTAAACAAATGTTACCTAACGGCTTCACTTTTTATGCTAAGAGAGCAATATAATTAGCAGTTTTATTCTTAGAGATGAAATACAGAAATTACTCTCATTTTCCGTACTCCATTGAAAATATCATTAAATTAGATCCGAATACTTATGTAATCTCACTTTTGAAGAGAAATTGCGGCACAAAACTTAAATAACATATATGCACAGGGTATTTCGAGTCAAATTTTGGGAGTACTGGGTTAATTGGTTCAGCGCATAAATAATTTTATTTAACCTCGGATCAAAATTTTTATTCGGAAGTTATAACAATTTTTCGAAAACATTTGGTAGATTTCATACCACCTTGAATGATATGTCGCGATTTCCGATCTGTCTGCAGACACGATGTGGAGAAATCTTCCAGGAAGGACCTTCATCGCGAATGCTTGTCAAAAGTAAAACGACCTCAAATTTCGTCCTCGTAACTAAATGGAATGTTTCAGGCGTAGCACGAAACGACGCGGAGGAGTAGCAAGACGGGCGCCTTGCCGTGAATCGAGGCAACAATGGGGTCCCTGAGTGGTCCTGATACCGCACACAAACATCCTCGAATCCTCGAGGCCCTCATATCACCATCCGGCTACATCTTCCCCGCTTAAATGTGTGACGTGCCAGATTCGCGGGAGCTCCGAATATAACGTAGTCTCCATACGTCCAAAATGCTCGGATTGTACGATTTGAAACGCGCTCACTTCGTCTCCTCTCTCCTCCACTCACTCCCTTTCTCTCTCTCTCCGTCTTCCATTGTTGTCGACGGACTCATATCTCCCATTCAGTCGCCCCATTTTACCCCCTCCGTGCCCACCTCCCCCATCCCAACCCTCCCCACCACATAACAAAAGGAAGCGACGCGCAAGATTCCTTACTTCCTCCCATTCCCGCCCTCTGCCGTCATTCCTCTCCTCCCTTCAGTCTCTCCGGCATTATGCACCCGTCTCTGATTCCTCGTAGCCGCCCGCCAACGCCTCCCCACCCTCCTCTATCCCACCACCCCCGTTTCTCCCTTTCTTTCTCTTTCTCTCTCTCCCTCCAGGACTCATTCTGAGGGAGCGGTTGACGAATGGGACCCCCCTCCGAGAGAGGAGCGAACGGGGCCTGCATGAGTTCGTGGAAGGGCGGGGAGGGGGGTGTGAGAGAGTGGAGGGGAGGAGGGATCAGAGCCCTAGGGCGGGGCAAGGGTGTGGGCGGGGGTCGGGGTGGTTTGAGAGGCGTCCGTCTGGCGAGGCAATATTGGCGAACACTCCTCTCCCCCCTCCCCATCCCCTTCGCCTTCCCAATCCGCCCTTCACCCCCTTGTTTCCGCCATTGCCTCCCCGCCCGGCTACCGAACTCCCTACGCCAAACCCCCAGCATCCCATCTCCCCTTAACCCCAACTCCCTCCTCCAATGCCCACCCCAATCACCACCGCCCACTCACTCCTTTGTCCCCTTGGCGCATTTGCCCTCCTCCCCCGCCGAAAAATATCCAGCCAGCCAAGTGCCCTCCTTCACCCGCCGCGGAGTGGTTCCGCCTCGCCTCTTTCTCTCTCGGACTTCTCGATCTCTTCTGTATCATCATATATGCGTGTAAACAATTCCGCATTCACTGCCTTCTATCTTGTATCCCTTTCGTCCGAGATCATGTTCACGTCTTGCAAACATACCCGTGCGCAACACAAGCCAATTGAACTAAGCATAACTGTTTTCGATCCCGACCCCTCGCGTTAACCTGCCGAAATTGCCTTGCAACTCACAAGCAGCAAAGGCCGTGGGCTAATTGCCTCTCGAGTAAGTGTTCTGATTAATAGCCACAAAACATGAAATGCCATTATTTCGCAAGGATATTATAAGAATTAGATTACTAGTGTACGAGTCGTACCGTGGTGCAATGTGCGAGTGAAATTATGGCGCAATTGATTTGCGTGTTTATCAAATGAAAAAAAGAACAAAACACCTCCCAGGTAATATCTTGCTCTGTATACGCATGCTGTCCTTGCCTCAAGCTATTGGAAACGGGTGGATTGAAAGCAAGAGAAAGCTTACGCATTTTCTGAGTTTATTCCCCAGCCAGTAATTTCCCACAGTTTCGGCTACGGACTGTGATATTTGATTTTTTTCTTCTAGCAGTGGACAACATGGGAAAGGAAAATGTTTTTATTGGCTATAATTGATTTCCAATCAGTTTTCTGATTGACTTCTGTGTATTCTCACACTCACACGTTGGCCTTCCTCCTTTCATGCATCAATGAGATTACTCCTCACTATATTCCTTGTACCTTATTCATTCTTCCCATTCAACACAGAGGCGTGTTGAATGGGAGGAAACACTCCTCTCCCCCCTCCCGACCCCCTTTCCGACCCCCTTCCCATCCCCCTTTTGCCTCTGTTTCTTAGTTTCGTCAGTTGAACTCCCAAGTTCTACAGTGTGGAACGGAAGGTGCACTTCCTTTATCCTCCCTGTAATACTCCTGTGATCTCATCAAACCCTCGTCCGGTCTCCCCATTTCTCTGTACTTATACTGTATTTTCTCTGTTCTTTATTCATACTTTTCTAAGCATTTCTGCCCCTATCCCCGTTATCATGTGGCTCTTCTGGTACCCTCAATTGTAATAGCTTGCCTTATTTGGAGTGAATTCTGTTTGGGAGATCAGAGTAAGAAGCATGTGACGACACATTGGTTTTCCTTTTCTTTCGTTTCTGTGGCTCTTCTGGTACCCTCAATTGTAATACCTAGCTTGCCTTATTTGGAGTGAACTGTTTGGGAGATCAGAGTAAGAAGCATGTAACGACACATTGGTTTTCCTTTCCTTTCGTTTCTTTTTAAGAATTCACAAAAATGGTTTGGGTGGATTTCACTCAAATGAAAAAATAATAGCAATGTGATAATAGTGTAGCAACAAGAAACACATTTCGGGATTTACGTCCAATTTACACAGTACTACAAGGGCTAACTAAATTCCATTAAATATCAAAATTATGTTCCTAACAATAAGAATATGGTGGCTTTTGCCCGCCAGTCACATAAATTTGTAATTTAGTTTAAGGAAAATTCGCAGCAAAAATCTTTGTACTAGAATGAAACCAGGAAACTATGAAAACGACGAGCTAACACCTTTTGTTTTTAATGAAGGACCAAAAAAATCTTTAAATCCCTTCTATGAATTCTAACTCTAAGTTCTATTTTAATTCCGCTAATTATAATGATATATAGGTAACAATAAAGTTGTAAAGATAAAAAATGGAGAGTGAATGCTTATGTGGAGGGAAATAGATGCCTTTCAGATGTGTGCTAAATAATGATTTATCTCGAGAAAAATGTCATGTGAAGTACACTTATTGCGGTATGACTTCGTATTCCTGATTTGATTCATAGCAAGGAAACCTTTGGTACTGATTTACTTATTAACCTACCATCAAATCAGAGGGCACAACTGATTAATGGCATGCAAACATCAATCTCAGAATGTATTCCCTTGAATCATTGCTTCCTCCGCTGTAACAACATGATCGGCTATTTCTCCAATGTATTTCCTCCCACCACTGATCATTGGAGATGGGGATGAATCATCCCTTGGTAGTTTCATCAGTCTCCTCGTGAACCGAACCTTTTTCAAGCATACGCCATCTATTATGAGAATTAGAGAAAAGGGAAGTATCCTTGTTGCCAAGGGCTGATATTCTCCTCTTTCCCGAAGGCTCTCTCTTAAAAAACAGTGTCCTCTCCCATCTTGCATTCGCACGCCGCAGCCGCTGTAGCGGGCATACTTATCGCACCCCTTCACAAACCTACCCCTTCTCATGCATCCTTCATCCTCCTCCACTTCTCCCCCTAAAATACTCCCTCTTCCTCCCGGCTGCAGGTCGCAAGAGCGCAAGCAAAGCCATCCGTCACACTAATCCCACTGTCTCTCGATTTTGTGAATTTTTTGTCAAAGTTTTTTCCCCCACCTTTATCTGCGTCACCGAAGTCCTGCCCTATTCCTCCAACCCCCTTCTCGCCTTACTTCCTCCCGTTTTCGAACCAGTCCCGATGGAATCTCCCCTCACTCCTGACGAGTACCCGGTCCCTGCTGACCCTGGCGAAGTAATTTTCTCCATGATGAAGCGGTTCGTGGCTGCTGCTTCACTTCTGCTTATCAACTTCCAAACCGATCCGAACTGATAATTAGACCTAGCAATTCTCACCTCATTTTTTAATCTGCTCCTATACATCTTGTTCCTCGCAAAAGTTCGTCTAATCTCATACATCCGCCTGTCCTACGGATTTTCCGTCTTTTAGTGCCCTAAGCTCCCGGAAGAGTCTACTACTTTTTTTCAATCTAAGAGTATTCTAACGGATTTCTTGTATTTACAGCAGTCTCTGTCTCAGTCTTATTTTTCTCTGGATTAATGAAATTATTTTTACAAATAAACGTGTAACAACATATAATAACTCGTTTCCTCTCCAATTTGATATGTTCATAGATGGAAACCTAGATTTTTGATCCAAAGTCTCCAGAAGAGGAGATGTTTTCAGGAACAAAAGAACTTACTCTTAAAAGAGACAGGAAAATATCGGCTACTAGAGTTTGAGGGTGATAACAAATGAAGGATGAAAGAAAAACACTTTATTTTATACAATTAATTCGTTAAGAGCATGGTTTCATTGCAAGGAAGAATCATTAGGTCTTGCCTTGCAATGAAACCATGGTGTCGTGACTGTGAGTGGAAGGAAGTGGGCAAAATTATCAAGTGTCTCTCTTAACTTTAACTTCTACGATGTAAGATCTCCATCTCGTAATGCCCTAGACTAATAACTAGGTTTTGACAACGTTTTCGTCATATGTCGGCCTTTTTCATCTTTTAAAAGTATATATATTTAACTAATGTGAGATTTGAGGATACTGAAAATTGTGTAAAAAAGATAATAAATACTAAAGATGGGGTATTAATGGCATACCTTTAATTCTGAAATTGTTATATGAGGTATTAATTTCAGCAATATATATATATATATATACACACGATGATAGCACACGAAAAACATAGAAACACAAAAATATAAAAAACGGGACACTCACATTTAAAATAGTTGGAAGCTTTCGACTGCCTCTGCAGTCTTCGTCAGCCGGAGAGGAACTGAGTGCGGCGGGGGTGTGAAGGCAGTTGAAGGGGGGGAGGGGGAGGGGAGAGGGTGTGAAGGCAATTGAAGGGGAGGAAGAGGGGTGAGGGATGGGATTGGGATGAGATTGATGATGTGATTTATCAACATTCAAGAAAATGCTCTATGCGATAAGGAAACAGTTTTGAGACACAACTATGTAAATATTTTGTTTCCCACGTAAAAAAACAGGTGAATATTGAGTATTAAAGACGGGCCAACCTATCGAACACATTTGAGACATGATGATCCGTTGAAAAAAGTCATGGATGAAAACTTTAATAGGATATGTGGAAAAGGAAGTTAGAATGAGCAAGTACGTATGAAAGATGGAAAAGAATGGAATCATGTGAACCAAAGTTGGTAAGCCGAAGCAGTGGGAACCTGCGTTCATCCAATTGTTGAAATGATAATTACTTACGATAAAATTAAATTAATTTCCTGAATTAAGTCACTTTCTCCCCTTTCATGAAATTTTACTGGTGCCTCGTTACGGAGGACGTTCACTCAGCATGAAATATTTTCCTGAGCAGAATTAATTAATTAACTGTTGCTGCAAAAATCCCTCAATATCCTTACTGTGCCGGATTCCGGCGGTAAAATATGGGCTCCATTAAGTCACGTGATAAAAAGCCCTGGAAAACCATAGCATAACTCAAGAAGAAGAAGAAAAAAATCTTGAAAGAGGATTATATTTCCACGAATCCTCATGGAGACATCCAAATGGAGGCTAATTGAAACTGGAGATTGAAAGAGGTCCAATTCACAAAAGCGAAATGAGTACACGAAGTTTTACAGGGTCCAATTTATCTTACAAATACGCTGTTGGTTCCAAGAAAATTGACTAGCATTTTTACTTCCATCTCATGCCGGAAAATGGACATTTTCAACGCCTTTTTCCTCTTTACACTGGATCCCAATTATATTCGGTATTGGAAAATTTCTTTTGCAATATTTTTATCATTGGTGCCTCTAGCTTTTCTTATTTCACCCCATGCGTATTCTCTTCAGTCGCCTCGGTTTCCATAGACACTGCCTCAACTTCCTCCTGTACGAGGGAACGTGCTTTGCCATGAAGGAGAAGAAAAAAAAAGACTCAAACGCGGGGGATAGAAACACGAAACCCATCGAAGACTAGTTTTCCGCCGGGATTCCAAGCATTGGAACAGTCTCTATATCCCCCCACTTCCATATCTGTCTATAAATCCGCTCCTATCCAACTTCCACCCTTACCTTTTCGCCTCCTTATTATTCTTTCCACCCAGAGGGTCTATAGTTTCCGCCTGGATTTTTTTGTCTTACACCAGTCGAGTACCTGATGTTTCTTTGTTTTCCCCCTTTTGCATCACGGTAGCGTTAGGCGCAAATCAAGAAGGTTGCCGAGGGAACTGGATTAGCTTTGATAGAAAATATCAATTGTATTATGCTTATATTATTTATTACTTGTAGTGTTGTGGAAAAATGAGATCAGGTCACAGGTGATGAATGAGTGCACCTAACAGCAGACACCTGAGATAGATATTATCCGTTATCTTTTGTTCGAATTTAAAGTTAAGAATGTTACCAATATTAACTAATGCAAGGAGTATATGAGAGCGTATCGGCATTTAATTTGTGGAAGCGATTGATATCCATTATTAAATAAAGATCACTGGTACAATTTCCACCCTTTAATCCCTTCCACACCTCTGACCATGGTTTTGGCACATTATGCCATTATCAGGGTGATCATCTAATGATGGCATAATGTGCCCAAACCATGGCTGGAGGTATGGAAGGGATTAAAAGTTCGAAAGAAATTTTACTAGGGATCTTCATTTATTCAACATGGATTAATACAAGGAGCATAAACTGAAAGACGAACACATCCCATCAGTATAACAAGTTTGGGTACTAGCATGCATAAATTATATTCTGTGAACAAAATCCAGCATCTTTTAATAGTATTGAAATGCTTCGGACTATAAATAAAACAAATGCCAGTTCAAAAACATGATTATTCTGTTGAAAATGTAGAAATTAACTTTAAACTTCAAGTTCTTAATAAGATTGAGGCCATTTTATGATAACTTGAAGAAAGGAGAGCGGTTAAATCTGTCAGCAGCTTCGCTGTTGGATTCCAAACTTGAAGAAATAGGTTCAAAAGGAAAATGTTACTCGCGGAAGAGTCTTTGTTGTCATGTGGGATTGAGAGTTGAATGGTGAGAGCAAAGAGAACTTCAATCTGTGTGAAATATTCCTGCGTATCTATTTCGTACGGCCACAGCTGGATCAAATCGTCATGTGATCCCTCCCCTCAGTCGATAGACGGTGCCACATTGAAAAAAAAATGGAATCCAGTGTCGGCAAAGAGAAATGTGCCTCTCAGAAAATCAGTCGGACGGCTTGCTTCCGAGGCGAAGAAACAAACACATGCGGTTCTGGAGAGACGGGCGGAATAGGAGACGATACGGATCGAAGGGAAAAACACAAATGAAATACACAACGGAAACGACCTTGCATCCGATTGGCTCCCATGTCTTTCTTTCCTTTTCCATCTCACTCGCCTGCCGTGCTTAGAATCCTCGATTACCATGGAGAGAGGAGATTTCTTTGTTTTAAGAAAGCAGAATCCTCCCTAGATCGGAGAATGCTTTTTGCTGGGGCCGAAGCACTCAGTTCGGAGGGAGCCGGGGGTTCGTTTCGTATCTCCCATGCTTGCAAAAAGTAAATAATACGAGCGGGTGAGGGGATTTCTCTCATGCTTGAGATTATAGTTAGGAGAGCAATGGCTCAACTTGTGCGCAATTCCAAAAAATATTGCCATAAACGTGGAGGAAATTTTCATAAAAGTAATAAACGTAATAGGTAAGTACTGTCGCAGATGTATTCAAAGTCCCTCTAATACGCTATAGAAGGCGCCTCACGAGGGTATTTATATAGATTCATAAGTTGCTTCCTTTCATATGCATTGTATGCAGACAAATGTTGGTCTGAGGGAGAACTTCTTTGATTTCATGGCTATTGCAAACACGAGGTGATATTATACTCTTCTTTTTGCCATATCTACTGTTTTTGGCTTTCCATGTACTGAGCTCCTAAATATAACTATTTATCTTTCATGATCAGCCACTTGAATAAGCAGTGGATACTGGGAAAATCATCCATAAAGACGAAAAGCTTCGAGGCAATAAGGGTTCCGTGAATACTATTAATGATAACGAACGACTTCCTAAAATCATGCCAGAGTGAATTACTCAGCAAATGAAAAGAATTAGACAACTACCCAGGTTGTTGTGACTACTATAAAATAATGTAAAAGTGGCTTTATTTCTACTGTTGAAGTGCAGAAATTCTGGTACTGAACGATACAAAGCGATAATTACAAACATAAGAAAAGAGTTACATTTATGTGAGCTTATGCCAGGCGTTGTGAAACGGATTTTGAGAGGGTACACATTTGGGTATTTAGGGCGATATCTAATTCAGTACACTGTTGAATGAATCAATGTATGAAAACAGCTACCCGAAAACTTATCCTTCATCATTCATGGACTACACACCGAAAATAGCTCTATAATCGTACATTAGTATCGATTTAATTGAAGGGGCTATGACAAGACAGGGAACACCACAATTCATCTTATTTTTCAAAAATTATTGTTTAAATACTGCGACTAGCGTAATGTATAAATCATATATAGTACTAACATTTAAGTTAGTACCAATAAGTAGCAGCTATAAAAGCGGACACTAAGCTGACAAGTAGAAAAATTCTACTTTATTTGTGATGTACTATATAGGTGAATAGCGATATATTATGGGATTTATAGATGCTATGTGAATGGGCGTTAATGATCAATTGTTTCTGTGAAGCGTTTCTATTATATAGTGGTGTAGTGAACACGTACTGTGGGCGATATAATTATATGAATTTTGACGTACCAAACTTATAAATGCTTTGGGAACAGTTATAGGGGCAATCTGTCGCTAAAATTCACCAAAACTCCAACGAAACCGCTCCCTTCTTCCCTCCTAACAGATTGTGAACTCCTAGGTTCAAGAAGGCAATGGGAAGGAAAGAGGAAGGGGATGAGAGGGGCGGAGGGGGGGTAGGGTTCGACCCTGCGTCGAGGAAAAGGGGGATCAGTAACGGGGGAATCGGGGGACTGCAGGACAGGGAATGGAAGAGGGGGAAGCAGAAGACTGGGGGATACAAAGGGTAAAAAAATCAGTCGGGTCACGTATCCAGGGGAACAAGATTCATACAATCAGGGTCACACCGATCCTCTCCGGTCCGAAAATGAGAAAGAATGAAAAAAAGATGTCCCTATCCTTTATGCTGTGGAGAGTGGGAGGAATTGTTTGGGCCTGGAGAAGGGAGAGACATAAGGGAGGAAGATGGGCAGGAGGTGGAATAGGGAATGAGAACTGGAGAGTAGGATGCGGTGTAAGGATAGGAATAGGTTGGGGATAAGGGGAAAATCTTGCCTGGTCTCCACATTCCCTTTTCTCTTTCACATATTTATATACGCCATCACACTAGCGCAAATAACGATGCATAGGTATATAAAGTAGAGGATCGGTTTCCTGTTCTATGGGGAGAGCTGAATATGACGGAGTTCCTGGATGTGGAGAGAGGTAGCAGGAGGTAAGGGGTTGGGCGGGAGAAAGGCGACGGGCTTGGGAAGGACGAAGGCATTTCAGAGCGATTTGGAAAGGAAGATTGCGCGGATTGAAGACCACCTCATCGACCGACCGGAAGTGACATCAATGGAAGAATTCAGAAAGGACGAAGAATCGAATGAGAGAGGCTGTCGAGGGGATATTATTGGGGGAGTATTAGGTGGGAATTGGTGGAGGAAGAGGGATAAAGGCACAAATGTAGTTGGCTACATTGGCTCTGTTTCACCCACTTTCGGTTTTTCTCCTTGAACGGCGGATCCTAGGGATGGAAGGAAGAACACCCTTGAGGGGTGAGAGAATAGTGTTGAGAGGAAGATATGACCAGTCGGAGAATTAGATAGAGGGTGGAGTTGGAACGGGATGGGGAAACTGGGAAGAGGAACGTTTGGCTATCAGAGAGATGTCGGTTGAAGATATTCATTCCTAATTCAAAGACCGCGACGCCTTTCAGTGGCGCCTTGCGCACGACTACGGCTGCATTGTGACATGATATGTCTTGCAGTCCGTTAACACCTAGTTCCTTTAAGCCTCGTTGATTTCCACAGAGAAAGAGGACGTCTTGGTAGCTTAACTGGTAGAGCACCTGGCCGGAAATCAGGGGGTCCGGGTTCGAGTCCCGGTCAAGGCGAATGATTTTTTCTCTGTGGAACTCCTTGCTATAGTGCAATATTCATTCCTATTTTTAAGAATTCGGAATTTGAAGTCTAAATGACAATTCAAATGATCCTAATCGAGTTTTCAATTGGCATTTAGTACTAGAATACGATTTAAGTTAATGTTAATTATTCAACGAGAAACAATGAAGGTCAAATGATTCTGTGTGAGTTCGACTCACTCTTGTGTATGCTCTGAGAAAAATCTGGTGATTTTTCTCAGAGCATACACAAGGCAATTGTAATGGGTAATTGCTGGTAATCTTGAACTCAGAGCATACTGCTCACCTGAAGTAAATGCAATTCAAGTTCCAACGTATTGTTAAATAAGTTAACAAATATAAACTGTGCGCTACAATATATTTTTAAATGGAAAGTATTTACGCATGAAAGGATCAATGTCAACAGTGTTGAATTAATAGCGAAAGCCTATTACCTAAGGTCTTGCTCTAACGCTATAATGGTTGCTTATAGAAAATTGATAGTAAAACTTCGGAAATTATATGGAATGCTAATTAATGCTGTAAGAGTAATATAATTATTTTTCTGTTGAATAATATTTAATGGAGAATAAAAGTTGATGCATTAAAAAACAATTAATTGAAAAGTAAAATAGCTTAAAAGGGTTTATCACCGATTCTAGGATGAAGGTTTGATAACTAGTGGGGAAGAATGCAAAAACTACTAAGATTGAGGAAGAGTGTCAGTTTGACACTCATCCTTGATCATGCTTTTAAGATATACGAATCAGAAAAAATTTAGCACAGAATTTGTTCAAGTTAGTCCTGAAAATTTTGCGGTGATAAAAAATTCCGTAATCTAACTATAACATTATTTTATAGACTTCTTAGTTGTCTGTGACCAACGAAGAAGTTTAAGACCCTACTTCATCTATATATTTCTATGCGATTGGTAACTAACTGGCTCTCTTTTTCACGAAATGGATGTAAATACGATACAATTTACACCGACTTCGGATTAGAGGGCTCAATTACAAGCATCGTAGCCTAGTAGAGGAAATAAATGAAAATAAAAGTTCCACTGATAACAGAAAGTAGCAATAAAATAAATATCATAAAATTAAAGATACGAGACGAATATGGACTGAAGTTTATGAAATAAATTAATATCTAACATTTTACTGCAGATGATGTACCTACTATTAAAGCCCTAGGCTTAATTAATCCATTATTTTTTATGTCCATTGAATGGAGTATGTTTTTAGTGGGTGAGTAGCAATGGTGCACAAGCTATAAGTTTTCTAAAGGGAGTTTTTTTGTCAATTAATATAGAGTACATTAGAAAGGAAATATTGTAACGCACCGAAATTAATCGGTGCGGATGTCAACATAATGACACAAATTACATAGCTCAAAGTGAAGGGAAAATGATTATTTCTGTTATTAACGTTAATGTAAGATAAGGATAATAGATTATTTACAACAATCTCTTGAACACTGAGAAGTTAGCAGCCGCCAGAGTAGTTATTGCCGACTAATCCACTTTAAGAAAACTATTATTCTGTTAATAGCTGTGAGCCCTTGTCTATACACATAATCGTAGATTATGGTTTTTGGAGTGAAGTACAGCCTGCTGAAAGCGAATGAATGAGGGAGAGGTGAGGGCTGGCGAAGGTGTGAGATAGGAAGGGAGGCTACGGGGAAATTTGGGGTGAGTAGGAAGAGGAAGGCAGAATTTTCGGGGGTTTTGCACAAATGTTCCTTCTGCCCTCCTCTTTCTCCGCAGCCCAAATCCGTTTTCCTTCCCCCCCCTCCCACTTACACTGCCCATGCACCTTTCCTCTCCCTCCTGCCCATCCGGCATCACGCACGTCGCCATGGCAAAATCCCGGCCAGGATCAAAGGGGCGGTGGCGGCGGCACGGCGGCTATCAGCGCCCTTTTGATGTTGCCCCACCCCTGCCCTCGCCAGTTCCCTCTTCAGCTCAACACCGATTTTGAATCAGATCGATGAGCGATCGAATGTATTGCGTCCTCCGTATTCCTCTGCTCTGCGTCCACAGCTTCGTCTCCTTCTCTCCCCCCTTCCAATGTTTCCTCCGCCGCACGCACGCCCCCGCTCCCAATCGGCCGCTTCCACCGTCATATCCCTTTTCGAATCTCAACCAACCATGGCAATTCATCCCACACACACACAGACACATTCGCTCACCCTGCTTTCCCCAAAAAGAAAAAAAAACACCCCCCTCTCTCTCTCACACCTCCCTCTCCCTCCCTTCCCGTGTCCACCTCCGCAAGCAAAAGCCTCTTGCGTCTGTTGCAGTTGCCTTCGCTTTTTTTCTGGCTATCCTTTACATCTTTTTTCCCTCGTTTATTTTTTTTGGTCCCATCCGCAGGGGAGAAAGGGAAAGGTGCAGAGCTCCCCGAAAATTCACCGATGATATTCGCCGCCACGTAGAACGTAGGGATTTGGGAATTGTTTGAGCAAACACCCCACATGCCAGCACCCTTGCTCACTCTTTCTGTCTGATAACGACTCATTACCCGTAATCGTAGGAGCGACTCGGGAATTCTAACTATTTTGACATGAGGGAATACCTGTAAACAGCGGGTAAGAAAGACTGGAAAATTAAAATCTTCTTTTTTCTCTTTCCTGCATGAAACGTGGAGATGGTTGCGGACCAGAACGTAACATCAACATTTGTGTACAATGAACTGGATCTGAATCGTGTTTACCTTCTACGTCCAAGCAAATTTACCAATGGGTATCAACATTCTAAAGAGTATTACCAGGCTCTAATGAAATTTATATTAATACCGAACAACGTAAATACATGAAGAGATAAACACCAAGTCGTTAGATCATAATAAACTGCAATATCTTGTCTCTAGGCGATAACTGGACAAACATCACGACAAACAGCAAATCGATCAACGGTTAAAGGAAGAGTGATGCAGGTTGTTTTTCATTAAAATGTATGTAGGATAAGAAAAGGAATTATATTCTCTAAACAGCTGCCTTGGAAAATATTTCTGATCAAAATATATTAGTATTCAAGGATAATGGAATTCATTAACATTTGACTAACTCTAGCTATGAAACAGAAAAAAGACGGTTATTACAAAAGAATTGGGACAGACATTATTCAGTAATAATTGAATTAATCACCGTTCAGTATAGCTCCAAGCATAAAGTTTCAATGTGGGAAATCTTAAGACGATTGGAAGATATTTTGGGTTAATTAATAATTATTTAAAGATGACAACGGTTGGAAAATTAACACGAAGTAATTCCATAGCTCTGTCCGGGCAATTTTACTCAAATTCAGGCATTTAAAAATTTTGATAACGATATTTTCAGAGTTTTGTTTCATTGAACTAGTTTACACAATTACTTGTGTATTCTGCGATAACAGTTATCTTTCATAAAAAGTAATTTCGCGAATGGAAGAATTTGCCATTTGAACTATTCCAAAATGGAATTTGCAAGTCAGATATTGCCTTTGTGATAGTAGGCTTTCATTTTTTCCATGTCCAACTATGGAAAAAATATACTTGATGGCTAGTAGAACAGTTGGTCCTGATTAACTGTGTTTATGGTTATTTTAATTGTGGTTGTTTTGTGTCATCCATTACTTATGAAGATATTCGGGCAAAAAGAATATCTCCGATAGATAGGTAAAAATGGCGTAAAACCGGCACTTTATCATTAATGAATATTTAATGAGATTAAAAGAGTCGTAATCAGGTTCTACTACAAGTTTTATATATAAATATATATATAAAATGAGGACAGTTTGTAGTGAACATAGCTGCCGTGGTCGAAGGAAATAATGAATATGACATATAGGTATTGTAGGACGTGATATGAGAAGGGAAATATTACTACTTTGCTGGGAATTTTCATCTTTCATTTTGAGTATTAAATCAGTGAAAATGAAAATAGGTACTAGGGATCCTGATTAAAATCTAGAGAATAAATGATGCCCCTACTACGATGATTCTTGGGAACTCTTTGCCATATTTTACGTAACTAAATGACTATTCTTTTTAAATGAATCGCGTGGATGATTTTTCCACACATTATTATTATTATTATTATTCGCTTTGTTCTAAGACTCAACGTTATCATCTAAGGTCTGCGACTGCGAAATATTGAGCAGAGTAATACCGAATACCGAATAATAAAAAGTTTTTAATGCAAGTGATACGTTTCCACGCAGAACGTAGTCAAAGACAATGGAGGGCATGCTTGCATTAAAAAATTCTTTTGTAGCGAGGGAAAAAATACTTCCTAAAATGATAATAATCATAAAAAGAGGTTAAAATTACATAATCAACATCGCTCACTTGCCGAAGATGATGCATATTAATAGTATTATATTTGTCACAAAATTTGTAACGAAGTTGTTACTCATTCAATATAAGAATATTTACTTTTCCGATCGCTATATAAAAGAGACGATTTCTCTTCGAACGGCGAACACTGGCACAGCTTACTTAAAAGGTAAGATCAAGATGGTGGTGTAAGAGAGATAACGAATAGCAAAACTAAACAAAATACAATTGGTAAATTCACTGAAGCAAATAATCCCAATTCTCATTTGCGTGAAATAATATAGTCCATTGAATAAATGCGTTACCTCAAAAAGTTTGTTTTAATTATTGTCTTAATAGAAGGAAACAAATAAATTAGTATGCGGAAGACAGTAAACAATATTACATTTGCTCTTCAATGGACAGAAATACCTAGCCTGATGTACATCAAGCGAAGAATAGTACAAGCTATTCGTGTAGATGGTGGCACTCAACAGATTGGAATTGTGGATCAATGGAAAAGTGGACCAGAAAAAGCTTGACGCCTTCTAAAAGTGCTGGAGAAGGAGCTGAAGGTCAAAAGGGGAAGAAATTAGGAAGAAAATGGAAAAGCCGAAGAAGAAAGGTCTCTGTGGAGTAGCATACGGAAAAGAGGAACACAATAGATTGGGAACTCCTTGAGACCCTGATTTATAAATAACATAGTTGTCGGTAAAATGGAGCGAAAAGCCCTACAAAAAAGATCAAGGGACAATCAAGAGGGATGCAATTACAGGGAAGTAAAAAAAGAATTTGAAATAGGGAATAATGAATGTCCGTAGTTAATAATTATTAGGATTGATACTCTGATGATGATGACAAAACTGGAGTTTTTCATAATCTTGGCATTTTTTGGCTTGGTTTTTTGGCATCATGGCGTCTTGATATCATGTTTATATCACAAAAACAACGATTTTCGAGAAAAACAAGGCTGCAGTTAGTGGGGATACTATATTACTACGGTTAGTATTGTCTTTAGGCGCCCATAGTACATTAACATGAGAATCAAGATTCTCCTGTCACCGCGGCTTGGAGGATAAAGGACTGAAACGCGTCATTCTTTGCTCGCAAGAAGATAACAATAAGCAGTCTGAATAATAACCCTTCACTGCAATGATTTAATCACGTTTTTGACTTACAATGGAGGACAAATAGGATGTGTGTCATTGATTAATTTAAGATCGTCATCTTCCTCCGTCCTTCGCCAATAGGCTTTTCGAGTTCCCCTTCTGAGGAGGAGAATAAAAATATTCTGTAGGTATCCCAATATCGCCAAGAGAAAAAATCTGGAGGTAGTTTTTTGTTGTGGAAAAAAGCCAGATGTCCTCGCAGCAGTTCATCTTTTCCCACGAGCCCTAAGCGCTACCCGCCGTATCCTCTTCATCTCCATTGGGTTTCCTTTCAATACATCTCCACCTTTCTGAAACACTGGACGAATCGGCGGAAGGAGTGAGAGAGAAAGGGAGATAGGAGACAAATGATGTGGATATTGCACAGGTTGGAAGTAAACGAGTGGATGCTTACATTTTTTAATTGGAAATTTGAAAGTTAGAGGAAATTTACAAAGAAAAGTTGTACGTATTTAGATCCTTTTGAGTGTAAAATGAAGTATTCTATAGAAACAACATCCAAAGCACTGGATTTACACTCAGTTGGCACCTCCTTCGCTCACCAATAAGACAAAAATAAGGAAAAAGATGCTCTTCGTAAAAGGCGACGGGGAAAAGATGGATGGGATGCATTATTTTATATTTGTTGCCGTTATAATAGAGGTCACATAAATCACCTATGGAAGTAATAGTGATATAATCGAGGGAGATGTTGATAAACGATGAACATATAATATACCATGGGACAAATACAAAGGTAAAATTATCTCGCGACCGGAAGAAATGACTCATGTGAAGGAAATATACGATTGCTAAGGAAAAACATGAAGAACAGAAAACTTCAATACGTTACTCATTTTACAGCTTTACGTCACGAATGAAAGTACTCAACTGCCAATCACATCCATCCGTTGGATGGGACGTTAAGCCGTGGTCGCCTTGGCGCCTGTTCGTTCAAAGCGGGCTAATGCCGATGCCGGGTTTCTCTCCACCCTTCCTCCTTTCACTTCCATTCCCGTCCTTGTACCTTTCCTCCCGGTCTGAAGCGCCTATTAGCCCGGGAACAGACTTGAAAACACAGATGAAGATGTTACCAATCACACAGAGTACACCGCGAAGGTCAGATACGAGCATGAATGAGGATTTCATGGCCCTTGGAGCACAGTCGTGTGTGATAGGGATGTCACCAATTTCGGTTATACTTTTAGTGACGCGACTTTAATTTACAACGATGCTCCATCGAGCGGAGGAACAAAGGGTAAAGGGAGCCCGTAAACGTGGCCCGGAAGAGAACGGACGGATCGCGTACGTGGGAGCTGAGCATGTTTTTTCCTTCAATGCGGTGAGTGAGTGCTCTTCACTTAAGCGACGTGGCCTGCTCTCGGATCTGGGGTATTCGCGGGTGCGGCACACACGACGGCGCGGGCTGCTGCCCTCTCAGCCCTGCTCCTCCCCCATCCCCATCTCTCTCTCGCGAACCCCCGGGGGAGACGGTGGGGAAGGCCTAGAAGCCGTCTTTCTTTTATTCCGCCCCGTACTTCCTACTTGCTCCATCCTTCTAGCCACGGGCGCCCGAGAACTATTCGCCCATCTGCACCCCTGCTGCACTTGAGCGAAATATGAAGCGACCCGGACAAACCTCTCATTTCCTGCAGAGAATTTGAATGCTTGGGTGAGAGAGTACATTTTACCGTCTTTACCTGAGGGAACAGCGAAAAGAGAAAGAGGAAGTTTTGGGAGGGAGTAAAAAATAATGACGTAATTTTTTTCGAGAGACGAGACGGTCGTTTCCGAGCGGCACTGCTCTGTGGAAACGGTAGAGAGGGGGGGGAGGGGGGTGGGGCAGGGACATCGCCCCCTCGGGGACGTAAGCCTTCGTCCTTCACCCCCCACTGACCTTTGCAATCGGCTTCAGGTTTTGCTCGATATCGGCTCGGGGCAAGGATAAATTCAAAATTTTCCGATCCGAAATATTCGTCTATATTTCATCCTGAGGTCAACGAAGCGGATATTTGGACGAGGCTGGAAGTGTAACGCCAGGTCAGCTGAGAGAAATCACTGAGATGATCAAATACGCAGGCTTAGCGAACTCCTCGGCTATTTGATGTCAAATTTTATGCAGTGTTTACTGAATAAGCTGGAGCAAAAGATTGTGTAAATATTAGCTGGAATGCGACCGCTACATTTTTTTTCCTGAACAGAGTAAAGACGTAGCATTACGCCATTACACAGATACAAATTAAACAGGAATGAATGTGTTTTGATGTCTTGATGATTCCTTGATGATTCCTTGTTTTACACATTAATCTATATTACAGTATATCTGCAGCAGTGAAGATTTTTACAAGACCTGTAATCATTGCTTGATTTGATAATTGACGCGCTAAAAGGTCATGAGAAATTTTCTCCGCGATATACATTAATTTACCACGCACAGATTTTCATAATCCTATCCATTGTAAGCACTTTTACTTTGGAATAATTACAGCCGAGGTTATGACATAATCGCTAATTTTGTTTACTTGGTTGATAATAATAAATTGAGGTGCGGTTTTATAATGCCTGGTTAGCGTTAGATATCAGCTTATGCAGACGTTAAGTACCTTTGTGTGCTTATGAAACTTATGGTCTCAAAAAGTATATCAGACAAGTCATCATAGACGTTAGCTGCAGAGAAGTGCAACCTTAGGTGATTTGTAGCCTAAAAATATTTAACCAGAACTTATGAAGTTGGCCAAAATGTAGCCAGAATTATATCATTACGTTCCGATGTGTCACATGCTTGCGCACAATAGAAATACTTGGGAAAACATTCAATCAAAGGAAACCTTTGGCCTGATTAATAAGGAAAGTGTAATCTTTCCAAAATAGCTGAACATTCATTTAGTCCCTAAGAGTTGGCAAGTGAGTTGAAGCTTTCACCGGGTAAGAAACTGTACAACGGGTGAGTGGAGAACATATCTCACAGTGTGCCACAAAAAATTTTTTTAACTGCTGCTCGAGAAGAAAAAGCCACTTTTTCTAAGACGAATCGAGATTAACGTGTATTAGGAATTATTACCATTTCGTTAAACATAGGAATATACAAATGAAAAATATTATGCAGGACATTATTGTGAAAAGTGATCTACTAGTAAAAGTCAAATTGAGAACGATTAAAAGAGATATGCTGTTCTTCTGGAGCTCAAAAATGTATGTAACCATGATTTATCGTTTAATGTCATATTGAAGATAATTAAGGGCAAAGGATCTTCATCCATTTAAATCTGTTTTAATTTATCTAATTTTATCCATCATCGTCAACCAAACGTTATCAGTACGGCGCTAAAAATTAATGAAATCCATTTTTGATAAATGAGATGCGATATGTGCCCATTTTTTATTCCATCTACGGAATAAATAGAAGAGTAGAAAATAAAATAATGGTCAGGTTTAGGAGAGCAAAGTGGGTTTCCACAGACTCACTGCAGCATGTGATGTACATAATTAGAAAACCAAGGTTGATGGAATAAAAAAATAAATGCCAATATGTCACAAAAGAAACCCTTAATAATATTGCAATAGTTTTTGTACCACCCGCTTACGAACATATATGATATTCATGGAATTTTGGGGAACGCAGCACGAATCACCTCCGTGCGAAAAATGTTCGATGAAGACCATGATTTTTTTGCTCCTATTTCTCCTTCCAATATTCGCCTTTGCAACACTTTTGATCTGAGTGAGATAACTCAACCGAAGGTTGGTTTTGATAGTTGAGAGTAGGGCTCACCCCGGATTAATCCAGAGGCTTGTGAATTTCACACATTCAGGGTAGGTTCAGCCAGTTCATTTCCCTGGTCCACCTCGGACACCGAGGATTTTTCGTTCGGGGGCGTCCAAAGACTTCACCCGGATTTGAACCCTCGCGTCCACGTCTGTAACGTCGGACAAATACTGCGGGAGTACACTAATTTCAGTAAAGAAGACGCTACTTTTCAGACTTCTTTATTCTTCCTTCCCCGCACCAAAAAAATCAACCAATCAACAAACAACAATTCAATTCACTTCTCCGCTTCACTCCCCCAGCAACCCACCAACATCTCTCAAACAAACAAAACAAGTCTCATCAAACGTTACAATACATTCTTTATAGAGTAATCTGCAATCATTCGTGTCTCTCTCTACTGGGCAGTTAAGTACTTCAACATGAACTAAGAGATGCCAAGTTTTATGCACCATCACATGTTCAATAGGGCGAAACATTTTTCTCACAATCAATACTTTATTATCTTTGAGGAAATTTCATCTTATTCACAGATAAAATAGTTGAAATCGTTATACTTGATGAAAGCATGAATGTATCACATAATACGTGTTCTATTAAAGTAGACAATTTTAACTACACCACAAATCAAAATATATAGGCTGTACAGAGTTACCTGTCGTAGTTTTTATTGCCAAATTTACAATTCCAGCTTATAAGCACGGAAAGGAAATTGGTGTTTAGTGGCTTATAGCCACAATTACGGTTTATGGCTATGCGCTGGCGGGGAACGGAGAGGGCGGGCTTTACCACACATTTTCAATTTCACTGCATAGGATCCATTGAGAAGCTGTCGTTGCCCATTTTCCGTCCTTTCTTCTTCCCGTCATCTTCCTCGTCATATTTTTCGCATCCCGCCGGCAACTGCACTCGCCGATCCACAACACGACTGGGCGTTGCTTTCCTCAGACAGTCGCCACCCATGGTCCCTCTCAGCGCTATTTCCCGGCTCCATGACCTTATCAACCTCCCTCAACGCTTCCCTCGCCTCACGCGCGAGGGGACACGCCCTCGCGCGCGCACATTTCGCATACCCGCACGTGGCACCGAATTCCTACCCCATTAACCTCCCGTCGCATAATTGGACTCGCTCCAGGTCCAGAGAGAGAGAGAGAGATGATGATGAAGCCAAATGAACGCGAGATGCCTCCAAGGGACCGTGAGATGGCGCCAAGTTTCCATTCGTCACGCGCTTTCGCTCAAAAATTAAGGTAAAAAATTTTTCGATCATTCAAAGCCTGTTTTTTTTTTTTTTTTTTTTACGAACGTGTGTTTTGCATTAACCCGCATCGGAAAACCCTCCCATTTCCATCTCGAGCGTGTTCACGCACGACTACTCACTCAAGTATTTCATTCACATCAGGCTCATAACTCATGTTAGGGAGCAAGAATTCACATTCATTTTGAATCACTAAAGAAATTCGTGCGTTTCCTTTTTCACTTATGTGTTTCACTGTTCCACGGCTCGTATCTCGTATACAAGGCGTGGATTCGAGTTCAGGTCAGTGTTTGAGATGTTTCAGCTTGTGGTAGCTTCTAGTTCATTCGTAGAGTAAGTATTAAGCAGGTTAGCAAGTCCAGTTATGATATTAAGCATTCTGGGAAGTTAATTAGCAATTAAATATTCTAGTTCTCTATCTCTCGGTACTTGTAGGCATTTATACTAGATAGTATGTTCAGAATTGTCTATGCCTCGTATAATACGAATTTCTGAGTTATGATTTTCATCCATACTAATGACTTAGGTGAGAACATACCTATACCTTTCTTACGAATGTGAAAATGTGGTGGTCGGTTTTTTAACACAGTTATCTATGAACTAATTGCATTGATTGGCTTATCATTGGAAGGCTTTAATTTAAAGCTCAAAATTAGTTTTAATATTCATTTTAAAGTTGAGACGGGGGCAGAGTGAAGTTCATGCGTTACATTTTTCAGTTAAGTCTTTCACTGTTCCTGAACTTCAGAGTTGAGTGAAGTTTTTTTGTAACACCAAGAAACTATTTCAAGTTTATATATACTTCCTCCTATTTTTACCATACTTAGTGACAGTACGTATTTACGCTTTAAGAGACTAAAAAACTGGAATCTTATAATAGAGTAATAACTTGAATTTGGAAAGTAGGTCGTGATGGGGGCAGCAATATAAAAATTTAAATAAAATGCCTTTTCACCGAGAGATACTAGAGAATGTTCTTACATTATTTTGGATAACATTTGGACATGCTTTCCAACCATGTTGACTCCATTAGTTTAGCATTCAATGCTTCCTTAGCATCTTGCGAGCAGAAATTTTTTCCAACTATTGTTCATTATTCTTCATTTTAAAGCCCTTACTTGTTTTTCTGCTACGCATTTCTCTTTCGTTCTTTGCTTATTTTTCCTCTGCACTTCTTTGCCCTTTTTTGGGACACTCTTCATGACAACCCCATTGTTTGTTTTCATTAAACTTTCTCATTAATTTTCCCATTAAGCTCATTTCCTATTCTAAATCTACTTTAATTCCACTCTTTTCTTCCTTCTCGGGCATTTTCATAAAAACTTCATTAGCTCTCCTTCTCCTTCACATTTTTGTAACGTTACGATCTTCCTTCCTCTCTTCTATTTTAAGCTCTCACTCCTTGCTAACGCTTTACCAATCCGCTTACTTCCATTTTTCTTCCTTGACCCAGCTAAATTACAAGTAAATCTCATTCTACCATTAATTCCGTACTTACGCGTGCTCAACAATAGCCCGCTTCGTTTTAGTGGTGTCATATCTAAATTTTCTCCAGTCTTCTCATCTTTCTTCACGCCTTGCTTCATATCAGTAATATGTTTGATTCACTTATTTCTGCCCCTCATTATTTTTTCTTATCCCAACAAGTTTCTCTTTTTACAATTCTTATATTTCAACTTATAGTATTATACACTTAACAGTATCATTGCTATATCCTACACAAACAAAAGCTACCGTAAATGGTTTAATTTTACTTAATTTAATGAAATAGTAATATTCCTCATTTTAAATGAAATATTTGCGTATTATGATGCATAAGTTATTCCCAGTCACGGTTATCCCTGTATACGTCCCGGTGTTATTGCCATAAGTGTATACTTAACGACCAGTATTCTACTATGGATAACATCAGAAGTGCGTCATGTGCTCTCCAAGTCGATCTGTGGTGATTTTCCGTAGTATATAGTGCACAACCGGTTAGTTGCGTTAGACAAGACTTCTTAGCATTTACATGCGGCAGAAAGCAAATATTTGTTGCAAGATGACTAGCATCAATTGACTGTGAATATAACGGGGACAGCGACTCTGATTATGGAATTTAAATATAATGAATTTAATTTACTCTTTTTATGGAATTTTTAAGCATATTAAAGTTTTATTGCGCATGTAATTATTGGCTTTCACTCCTTTGTGTATTAGATTTGAAGAGTTGCGAACTAAATATATTTATAACGTTGAAAAATGCTAAATGAAAAGAGATCCAAGCTACAAAAAATAAAATATGCCCATAACTTACATTTGTTTTGGTAGAATAAAAACCAAAATACATTTTCTGCGTTATGGCGATGTATGATAACACAAAAACGTAAATTTGGTTTGTTTCGCAGCGCTGCTACTCAACAATTGCTACAGAGTTGCTACTGCCCATTCAACTACCTTAGGAGAAATGATTCAATTTAGCTGAACACAGGAAGATGGATGTATTTGTCCACGGCACAGCAGGATAATAGAATAGCAGTAAGAGGGCATGGACGGGCCAAAGAGGATGTGGCGTGTGGCGAGTTCGATTGAACTGAACCTTGAAAACCTTGAATTGAATTGACCTTTGAAACTTTATTTACGCTCAGTCAAAAGGCTATGCGGAGTGGCTGCGAGAGACGGGATTCGTTTACTTAAGAAACTAGCCAGGACATAAAATAGTTGCAAGATTCTCCATTAAGCCGCCTTAGAAAACAACACCGTTATGTCTACGTTATTGAAAGTACTAGTATTACCTTTGCGTAAAACTGATTTAAATCTGTATCTGCCGTTTTTGAAAGGATAACAGGGAAGCTAAGTTAGTAATACGTATTTAGTTATGCTGTTATGAGGATGTATTAGCCTAGGGTCATTTGTATAGCAATAAATTGACCAAATGGGTTGAAAAAACGTTTTCATTTTGCTCATTAGTCTCATTACAATGTTAAGAAATCCTTATCTCTCTTACATGCACTGTTATCTCCTTTTTGATATGCATGAAATAGGTGGATGACAAGGTGAGTTAGATGTCATTCATAGAAAATTTTATTTAGTATGTTTTAAATAAGTACTTAAATTCTTACTGCTGTTTCACGTCACTGTTCTATACAGGCTACTAATCTTTCCGTAATTCGACCAAGTTTTTCGCGCAAGTTTCCGGAATGATTACCGTCTTCCTCAAATACTGTTCGCTTGGGATTTTGGTTATACGTTAACAGCTTGAAAAGTCGTAGTTCAATAGGACTCGCCGCACGCAGCAATATACTTTCCCACGAGTCCGTCAACCCCTCCCCTTCCCACCAACGCACTCTGCTTGATTCGCAGCATTGAATACCATGTCCGTCGTCCATCCACTTGGGCTCTGCCAACATTTTCGATATTTGCCTGTAATTATCGAATCACAGGGAAGTATATTAATCGGTCCGAGAAGCCGCACGATAAATTTTGCACAGTTACGTTTGCGTGTGATTTTACGAGTGTAGGCACTCAATATTGGTCCCTTTTATAATGGAAAACTTAGTGAGAATATTTCCTTCCCTTTATGCTTCCATTCAAAAAGTTTCCTGAGTACACACTTGGAACTTCACAGGCTATTTACGACGTTGCAAGAGATGATGTATTATTATAAGCTTACTTAAAACATCGGAACCAAGGAATCTTAATTTGTAAATTTTGGGCATAACAATGGGACATTTTGGGTTCGCTGGATTGCATTTGGAACGAAAGAAGGGATTTTCGAGATATGGCTATTAGTAACCTATGCTGATTATTAATAGCGAGTAACATCTAAATTAAATATATTTCAACAAAATGTCCCTTTATTATTCTATCAAATTCACTAAACTCTCTACTTCCTCAATAGCAGCCAGATCGTTATATCTTATCGTTATATACTTTAAAAAATCTTCTCAACATCTTTAATATTTCCACCTTTTTGAAAGCTCACGCTGGAACTCGATCAGTTTTTACAGAGCAAGTATATCATTTTCATTAAGATGATACTCATGTCAAAAATTACCGCTGTCTTTCCTCAAATACACTTTATCTAAGTCCTAATGGACTTCCGCCTCCGGTGTGATGTCGAATTTCGAAAATAAGAATCCTCATTATGCCACAGTCTTCCTTTAACAACCCCTTGCAATTAGCCACCCTCATAGCACATTTACTCCAGTGACCAAAATCCCTTGCTGATTTATTTTTACATAACTCTTTTTTTAATTTCATTTCCTCTTTACCAGCTTCTACGTATCTCTTCCTTTCTGCGCCTTCCGTACCACCCTCCTTAATCTCCCTCTCCACCACCCTCCTCTCGTATTCTTCACCTTCACCATCGACCACCTTCACCGCTTCCCGCCCCTTCCCTCCTCAACCCACGTGGGAATCGCGGCGGGGGAAAATTAAACTGTCGCCTCGGTGGCATTCTGCGAAAAGAGAAAGTGTGGGAGGGAAGGGTTTATTAAAGATAGCAGACCGAGGAAGGAGGAGCGGAAAAAAAATTAGCGAACGTGAGAGAAGAGGGAAGTAGGAGAGAGGGCGGGTAGTGGGGGGGGGGGGGGGACGACGGGGCAAGACGGAGGACGGACGGGGAGATTTATGAAAATATGGAGAGGGAGGAAGTGGAAATCCCAGAGCGCGGATACACTGTCGGGTGATGGTTTCTCGTTTCTCTCGCTTTTTTTTAAATAAGGGGAGGAAAAAAATGGCTGGGCCTTCGCATTTTCCCTCGTGGACGTATGTTTGCATTGTGTGCTTTTGAGGCGTTTGCGCCGGCTATTGAGGACGGAGTTCGGGCAATGCGCAATGTGTGTGTGTGGAGGAGAGGGAAGTGGAGATGAGGAGTGGAAGGATAGGCTGTGTGGCATAAAAATGGAAAGATTTTTTTGAGTGTTGGCTTAGAATGTTAGGACGGCGTGTGAAGTCTTCGGCGGCAAGGGAGCTGGAGCGGTACCGGTCGGGCGGTGGCGTACTTTGTGATGGGGGAGCAGAGGTAGGGTGAAAAGCGTGTGGGGCAAAGGAGAGAGAGAGAGAGAGAGGAACGTTAGTGCGCCGGAAGAAAAAAAGAGGACTTGCCACACAAGAGGGTTCCCCTGATTTCCCACAGCGCTCGCGCACGCTGGGATATATATACATGCAAGCACACAAGAGAGAAGGAGCACCTCCTCCTCTTTTCCCTCCTCCTCCTACTCCACCCCCGCACCCGCCAAGTCCACTCATCCCACCACCACTACTTTCTTTCTCTCTTATGCCCTATCTACGCACACCGTACCTTCTCCGCACTCTTGCCTCTCTTCCTCCCCGCCTCCGTGCCGTCCGTCGAGACGAGGTTGGCGGTTTGCGGGGAATCAGGTGCTTGTGTTCGTGTATGTTCAGTCTGCTCACGGAGGCGACGAAAGAGCAACTATCCTTCCCTTTTCCTCCCTCATTTTGCCCTCATGCTAATCTTGCGGTTTCATGATAATTACCGCGATATTATTTTTTGCTAAATATTCCGCAGCCAAACATGCAAATGAGTTCCTTTAATGAAAACATCGACGCTATATTTAGATAAATTTTGCAACAGGCTTGTTGAGACCATATCCGGGAGTATTTTTAGCAGGAGTGGGAATTCGTTGCTTTTGCGCAATATTTCAGGCTTTCCAATGAATAATGTCCGCATAAATCGTACTATCTGAGAAGTCACTTTCATCCTAATAAAATTTTCTTGTAAGGATTTCCACTTAAGCCTACACCGAAGCTAAAAATATGGGACGATAAAAACATTGTGTGGTAAAAATGCGACAAAAGCTATTACTAGAGAATTTTGTTCCCCGGCCACTTAGTTAAAATAGATGGGTGTAGAGATCTAAAACTTCTAATTTATATGAGTAGTGCAAACATTGTATCGAGACGCTTCATAAAGTAATCAATCAACTGTGCAGGGTACGCTCGACTTGAGGTCATCGTTCCTATTTTGGTAGCATATACTTCTCTTGATTAACTAACAACTCATGCATAATTACTCCAGGATAACAGCTGAATAATAATGGCTATCCCGTGTATAATTTTGTATCCAATAAAAGTTGATTATTGGTCTTTTTGTTAGGTTTTTAAATTATTAACAAGTATATTTAAATCACTTATAAAGATTACCAATTAACCAATTAAAAAACAAAGTAATTGTTTTTTTAGGGTAAGTTGTGAAGTAAAATTCCCCATGGTTGATTGAGGGCGACACACTTTTTTCCGTCTTTCAATGGAAACGCTATCAAAATAAACGTGCGGAAAAATGGACCATCACGCTAATATATAAGGACAATACATAAAGGTAAAGGTAAAATTGAGAATTTTATAATTTTCATGAACTAGTACAAATATTAAATTTTCACTGCATTACAAGGGAAACTGTAATTTTCATACTGTATACGGAGTAAAGTACCAGTCTTCAACATTAAATCCTCTATTAATCGAAAAGTATCTCAGGCTATAACAGTTCAGCTTTATTGCATCATCATTATTGTAAAGATCTTAATAGCTATACGCTGATAAAGAAATATTCGGTTCAAAAAGAGCCAGGAAGTGTATCTCACTGCTTTCTGCAGTTGAACGATTAGATTACGTTACAAATCACACTCACAAAATCCCTAATTTTTTTGTCATTTCATTGACCCCAAAAATATATTCACACAAGACAACGGGCATAAATTATCAAAGATGTACGCGCCGTTGTTTGATTTATAATAATAACCTAACTGAGTTTTTATGCAAAATTGACAAAATTGTAAAGCATCGAGAGAGTTAATTACAAAAGAAAACAACCTATTATCTTAACGGAGTTAATGCAAGAACGGTATTCATATTTATTTACAAGAAGAAGCCTTTGCATCAAAAATCCTTAACTTTTTTTAAAAACCACTCGGTCAACAAAATTGTTTTGTTGAAATCCTTTAAAATTTTCAACTGCACTTCTCAGAGTCAACTTCTGGCTACGGTATTTATTCCTAGTTTATTTTCATTGTGAGGGTGTTTTGCGGATATAGCAAGAAGGATCGTAGAGGTAATTTTATAGATATATATATTTCGATGCTAGACATCGATAGAATCCGTGCATGATGATTATATTATTATGAGTTGATAAATTTGTATGACATTATTAGTCAGCAATATAAATATGCACTAGTCCAACGTTTACTCTGGAAAAAGGAATTACGTGTTATTCTAAGTTTTAGTGTTATTCGAAAATATATGAAACTGGTGACATGCTGCATCAGCATCCCACAGTTGAACCGATGTACGTCGGTGATCAAATTTCTCATTTAGCGATTTCACGCCAACTCATCACCAGGAACAAATATAGGTAAATTTATTTTCTAATCAAATTGAATGTCCTGTGAGCATTCGAAAAGTAGGGAAATAATAAGCGATGGTCTTTAATTAGTAGACATACATCCAGCGGTGTATATCGATACATCCACTAGAGAAAACAGGGATTTATGCAGTAAATAATTCTATCGAGCTCAATAGTTCGCTATCTTTGGTAACGAGATCTTTAATTTTCCTGATATCGATTATTCCCGAGGAATTTCCGTTGGCTGTTGAGTTTTCCTTTTCTTTGGAGCGTTGTTTTAATAAAGGTATTCATTTGAAGCGACTTCTCAAGAGTTCTATACTCTGTTTATCTCCTATCATCTAACCCTAGAGCACAAATGCTTTGGCAAAAAAACTATACACATACTCTCAATGTTCTCATTTATGAGTTGAAGTTGTCCGAGTCTTAAGGACTTATTAAAAGAAGGAAAGGACAAAAGAATAAACATGTAGCGGTTTTTGAGGATATTTCATTCACAGATACTTTGCCATAAACGATCTTACCTTTTCACTGGGAAAGGATAAACTAGCTATGCAATGCGATTGAAATATGCGAAATGGAGTAATATTGGAAATCAACTGATATTCCCATTTAGAAGTAGGAATAAAATGTTGTTTGATTCTCTTTCATTTTATGGGGTCTTTTTTACAAATGGCTTTTCAAAATAAGCACCTTGATTGTGTTTCACACTACCTAAATACCTTCTATTGACATACTTTTTCCTTTAATTCGGTGGTAACCCTGGACTTACAGTAATAAACACTTGAAAATATTTTTCATTTACTTCAATTCATTTCAACTTTTTACATAATTTCAACACTTTGTTTGGCTAATTTTTAATAAAACTGTCAATCCATTACCTCAGTTAAAGAATGGAGGCTTGCGACTAAACGACGGAGCTAGCCATAAGATTTTATCTACTTCCTTTCCCGCCAAATTTGAATCATTTTCTTTCAGAATGCAAATCTTAACTACTACATCCTATTATTCAACCACATTTGGCCCACATTCTATTAAAATAACCTAAATACCTAAAATGTACCAAATAATAACCTAAAATGTACCAAAAATATATACCTCTTTTATGCATACAGGTACTACAGACTTCTTTACTGCAAAAAAAAACTCGATCTTTTTATTCCAAGAACGACATGTAAACAGAAAGATTAAAATAGAACGTCTATTTTTCAACAGATTTAAAAAATAAAACAGCAACTCAGAAATTCAAGCTTAGCGTTGCTACCACAGCGGCTGGTAAATTAAATTCAGGGGAATGTAACTCATGCACCAAAGTACCTTGAACTGATGAGGTAAAATTTCAAATATCTTTTCTACAAAATACAAGAGTGAAGAATATCTCTTTAAGAACTTTCATTTTTCTCTATTTACTTTGATCGTCAGCGTTCCTTTAGCTGTTGCCCAACATCATCTTTCTGCCCGCCACACATCTCTTCCCCGTTCCTTGCCACTTCCCGTAAGCTCAGCGCCTCCACCACAACTTCTTCGCTTCCGCAGAGCTATGACGTCCCGCATTCTGAAGGGAGCACCTCCGTTTTTTCTCCCTGCCTCCTTCAAGTTCCTTCCACCAGCCTTCCTTCTTCACGATCACGCGCTCACGCCAGGCGCCTCCGCGTACCACCGAGCTCTCGGCGGTGAGGCACCCGCACGCAAAAAAGCGCCCTCCACCACTACCAGTTCCCTCACCTCCTCTCCCGCCTCCCGGAAGCCAACCCACAAATCCTTCCATTTTTATTCTCGCCTTCCGCCCCCGCACTCCTCTCCCCTCCTCGCCCGCTCTCATCATCTCCCCAAGAGTCCTCGTCTTGGTGAAATAAAAAAAAACACGCCATCTTCGAGGATGCGGCTGATTAGTGTCGACGTTTCTTGGGAGACTGTCGTCCTTTTCATTCGTTGGTGATCTCGGGCGCGAAGGGAAGTGGTGCTAAGGGGCGGGTGGGTGGGTTCGGTTGCCATAGAAAAGGCGAATGATAGTTGCGACGGGGAGAAAGGGGGGGAAGTGGAAACTCG
Organism: Platycnemis pennipes; assembly: GCA_933228895.1. Lineage (NCBI taxonomy): Eukaryota > Metazoa > Arthropoda > Insecta > Odonata > Platycnemididae > Platycnemis > Platycnemis pennipes. The sequence continues at coordinate 86,189,202 of OW121848.1, forward strand.
AGAGGAGCGATGAGTTAGGGGAGGGAGGAAGGACTGTTGGAGGAGGAGGAGGAAGGTCTTCGAGGGAGTTGGTGGTTGATGGCCTAATGTTTGCGGAGAGGAGACGCAATAGAGGACCAGGGAGGAGGAGAGAGGGGGAGGGTGTTTAGGACCAGAAAGGGTTTTACGGTGTTTCAAGGAGAAGCTGGTGGTGGGGAGGGAAAGGGACGAATGGGGTGGGGAGGCGAAGAGTGACACCACCCCAGGGGATTTGGCGACAAAACGAAAATTAAATTGGAACGAACGGAAGCCACGGGCAACTGGCGTGCGTTTGGGAGTTATGGCTCGCTTTCCAATTTCTGCGAGACAATTAGTGTGAAGAGGCGGGGAAAGGATGCGGCGAGAGGTTGGGGAACAGGAAGGGCAGTTACCCCCGAAGGGGAGGCACGGAAATATTCGGCGAGAGATCCCACTAAAAGGTGATACGTGGAACGGGTGAATGAAGATAAGTGCGGGATGAGATGTCCTCTTCTAACGGGAAAGGTGACTTCAAACGAGTTGCGTAGTTAGTAGTAGTTGTAGGGGAAGACAACGGACAATTGATGCCAAGTTGCTGCATTTAGAATAGGTGTAGGTATGTTGGGGTATAGATATTCTAGGGGCAGGAAACAGTTTGAGAAGAACCACGGAGTAATCTACAGGCGTCTTGAAACGAAGGCCACAACTGTTTCTCTATTTAACGTTCCATTTGAAGGGTCGAACTGAACTTAAATATCTCTCCCCAGGGCACAATTGTACAGATAGTTTTTCAAGTATAGTACCACTACGGATGTTCAAAAGAAACCTTTCTCTTGGAGTAGTAAGCACTACTCTGTAAACTGCACGGATTAAATCAACTAATGTTATTAATATAATAAAGTACCTAGTATTATACACTTCTACTACTTGAGGAGATTGAAATATGTTTAGGGCAGCGCGTAACACTATTAGATACTCTTTAATGATCATTTCTTACATCAACTGAAAAAATGACATGAATATACTACTTGCATATAGAGGAAAAATCTCTTAACTGATCAGAGTCATTGTGCGCATCGTTCATAGAATTATAAGGAAGAAGGCATTCTGCAATCAAGATAAGGAGCGATTCGAGATCATACTGTATCAATGGAAATATTCATAGAATGGAACAGTGTCCTCTATAAATGAGGGTTGTTGGGTTACGTCTGAAGGTTGAGCGGCTCTTACGAAATTTATTGGCTCAAAACGTTTGATGAGGTAGAACAGATAACAGCAGCAGATTGAGGCCACTAGTTGGTAGCGTTAAGGTGCGGAGTACAGGTCTACCCATTGTGACCTCAACCCTTTAACATATGTACTGGAAAAACGGTACTTTAACCGTTGAGGGAACTAGATGCAGAAACAAGAGTAGGGTAAAATGTTTGTTTCGATTTAATTTGCCAACACCTAAGCTTTAGTTAGCCAGCCATCCAAGGGATTGCAATGTCAAGGATCCTGGGTCCGAGTCACGATGAGCGGATGATATTTTTCTCAGTAGAACCATCACACTAAACTGCTTGAAGCGTTTCAGTTTCTGTTAGTATGCTATGAAATTAATAATGCAAAAAACTAAAGCGATGAGATTCCGGAGAAAACATTAAGTCAAAGCTAAACCGAATTAGAGGGGCAGAAAAAAAAACTGTTTTAGCTTTGGAGTCACTTGAATAACCATTTGGACAGAGGAAGATAGTGCTATAGATTGTGAGGAGTTAACATATAAAATCATAATCCCTCTAGTTGCAAAATTAAACGTTGTTGGGGGTATTCAGAACTTCGAAAAGAAATATTTAGGATTATTTACACTGTGGTTTGTCGATAAATCTTGGCATTCTAGGATTATGAGAACGATGACGCCTGCATCACGAGATGCAATGAACGTTATCACAATTAAACCAAACCTATCTGTGAATAAGTACCAGTTCATTCAATTGAAATTATTAGCTATAGTTTCTGAAAAAAATAACTAAGGGCAGCATATTTGGTACTTAAGTGCGAAATCAATTACTTTTTTTCAAGCAGACTAAGGAGTGATCATGATGATAACGGCTCTGTTAATAGAACTTCCAACAGATAAGGCAGGGTGGTCATTACACCGTGGTCATTGCACTATTTCTCGCACCTCGTTTAGAAGAGATAATGTGACGTAAAAACTAAGAAATGGAATGTACTTATGTAAGCTGAACTTCTAGTATGAGCGGTAGTTAGCTTTGGCGCAAGGGTACTATGGGTGAAATAGTAAATTCACGTGATAGCCTTGGAAAGAAGAAGAGTGGCGTATAAATAATACCACCGCGGCAACAGAATCGAAGGCTAGACACCTTTATCATGTTTTGGAAAGAGATACATCTGAAGCATGCATTCTAAAAATGGAAGACGTCGAAAAATGGTAGTATTGAAGAATAAATTCCTGAGGGAAAGTAAGGGGTGGGAGTGGAATCCGCTACGCTTTGAACGTCCTAAGTAAGTCTAATGCGTTATCTTAAATCGAAATAAACGTTTGGAAAAAATGGGGGAAAAATGTTACTTATTTACGTATCCAAAATCATTATTATTACCTCTTTGGACTTGATACTGCATTCATTTGCCGAAAATGACGTTCAAGGTTTTCTGGCATAGCACTCTTTAATGTCGAAGTGAGCCGTCTGTGAGATCTCATCCGATGAGTTTAAAAAACAACCTGGGTGAAAGCTAACGGCTAAACTCAAGAACTAATGCTGAATATACCACACCATACAACTTCTATTTTGAAAGAAATTGCCTTCTTACTTACGGAATAAATTGGGCACTGAGATAAGGCATGTAAAGATATATTCGCGTGTATCTTTATGTATATTTTCCTGGGGAGCCTCCAGAACACCACCACAGCCTATATTTTCGGAGTCGCATCGCTCTGAGGATAGCAGAGTTACGATCTTGACGAATTTTCTTATTTGGAGCGGGTTATCCTCGTGTGGCAGGTCAATTTTCTTAAGGGAGAAGCTGCTCCCATCCACCGGTCCCTATTTCCCAAGCAATCCCTTCGGCTTTCCTCCAAAGTTCCTCCCCCCTTTTGGCTCTCATACTCTTCTTCTCAGCGTCCTCTCTCTCTCCTCTCATTCTTCCTCCTCCTCTTTTCCTCTTGATTCTTTCCTTCCTCTCCGTGTCCCCATCCTCTCTCCCCTCGGGTCAATTCTTCTTGATTTCTTCTTATACCCCTAAGGAGTCGTAACTTTCCCGGCCGCCAGACTCGCTGCCTTCGATTCCATAGTAGCAGCATCCTGCCATTCCTTCATCCTTTATTTCCTCATCCTCCTTTCCTCACACCCCATCCTTTCATTCTTTTATTTCCAGACTCCACTTCCACCCTCAGATCTTCCACACTCGGCCCTAAGAGCCATAAGGAAACCCTTAATAGACGTTTCTACCTTGATATCAACTTATTGCTTCGTTTCTATCGGAGAACCTACTCCGATCATTCAATCCTCCCTTTGTTGAGTCCTACCTTTCTATTTCACGCCATTTGCTGCATGATACTGTCACACTCCATTGCAAAACAAAGGAATCGAATCGAAAACTCTGTGAAGGATAACTCGAAAGAAAGATAAAAACATTACACGTGTTACTAAGCCATGTAGTTGTGCTCGCGACCCTAATTAGCTTGCATCATCAAGCAGTCTCCCTCATTGTAACTTCTTATCAGCCCTATTTCATGGTAAGTTTCTATATTTTCAATAGCTCGCTGTGGAATCAGGTCTATGTGGTGGCGAGCTAGAACTGACTCCCCATCCCGTGGACCCGGGTACGATTACTCGATTTAGGGTTTAGATGGAAGGGATTGCGATTTAGGGGTTAGATTGAAGAGGGGACTTTCAGTCTTAATCACGCCCCAATAAAGACGTTTATCTATCTATTACCGGCAGTGGCTTTGGCCTAAGCTCTGTGTGATGTGCAGAGAATAAATTATTGCATTCATCCGAAAATGTTGATGTTGTGTTTACTAAAAATCATATCATCCGTTTATATCCCAATCATAACCTTGAACGAGAATATGTTGTTTTCGGTGGAAGGTATTCTCTGACATAAAACCGATATGAGAATGGTGCTGACACATTTGAGAGGCAGAGGCTGTCCCGTGAGGCTGTGTGATGAGTGGGTTTAACAAGCGTACTGTAGTATTCTTTTCATATCGTAAAGGCGTCGATATATTTATAATGTAAATTCGCAATATGAACTGTCAACTTCGCATGATATAGTCCAATATTGCTTGTCGCGCAACCCTACTGCACCAGTACGTCTTACGGTCTCCATGATAACACCTGGAAATCGCGTAGCACCTATCGCGGTAGTTAGATCGGTAGCGTTCCCACCTGGTAACCCAAGAGGCGCGGGTCTGAATCTCACCTCGGGTTTTGATATTGCTTTTGCAATATCAAAAGCTGATCAAAAGATGAAAGGTTTAGCAGCTTAGGTTAAACAGTTGGTTGTAACTTTAGCCATTGGAGCACCTCAAATCCAGATTCACTACCACAACGTGACAAAATTTTTATTATGGCTGGACAGGATCTCGCTTAGTCTTTTTGCTCCATTTTTGTGAACTCTTTGACAAACCACCGAATGCTTTATAATGGAGAAGTCGTTAAGGAAGCTTTGTTACATACAAGGGACAAAAAACAAAAGGCCATCAGGATGTAACGACACCGGAAGTAACCAACAGCGAATCACATAAAAATGTCAATTTACATTCGCTTGTATGTTGGCGACACGTATTATACTATCATCTATCATTTTCTATGCAACTTTCAGTTATATCTTCACTTACGAACGAATGTGAAGATTAGACTTGCAGATACAAGGATGCTCAACATCTCTAATAGATGAACATCGCGGCGCCACGTTAAAAGGATGAGCAGATCAAATGGAAGGTGTGTTATGTGTAAGACAGTGTTCGTGCTATCCGTCAAGAACATCTATTATAACTAATGGCTTCAAATGTCCTATGTCACGGTATGCCGTTCGGTATTGCCAATGAATTCATTCCCGAATTGATTGACCTTGATTCCTGTGGTGTTTAGCAATTGGCCACTCTAATTGTATGATTCCTCCCGGAGCGATGGTAGAATGCTACCCATAAATAGGAACGGTTATACATATAGTTGTTATTTGAATTTAACTAGTGATTTTAAGGAAAAGTGGTGGCAGAATATAACATGCACGACCTACTAAAAATTAGTCGTAGTAAACTAGGGAGCAATAGTAAGTAGATGAAAAGTGGTAGTAATAGAAGATTTTAAAAAGAAAATTGTAGGATGCATGAAAATTATTTTACCCCAATTAGTTCTGTCAATGGATGAAACATTACATTCAAGTCAGACGGCTACACGAAGTGTTGTGACTGAAAGGCTGAATCTACATTTAAGGCTGGAGAAACAAATTCTCCGGAAGGTGCCAATAGCTGACGGAAGCTCTTAGCATAGCTGCAACTTTTAAATTATAAAATGACCTAGTGCGTGAGATAAGTTCAGGTTGTTAATATTTTTAGGTTTGTTAAGTTAAGTAATAATGCTAAGTTTGTTGCGCATTAAACGCATCTGAATATCTGACGAACATACTAAGCTCATAAATTAAAAAAAATAGTTTTTCCATTTATAACACTCAAAGACCTATAAAAGTAAGTATGCATACTTGTTATAAATAAAAAACAGAATTTACTGTACATTAAACTATTTGAAGTGGACAAAAAATTCCAAAAGGTACCAAAGATAAAAGCATTTGCGAGGTGTCAAAAATATAAAGCCCTTCCTCAAAAATCATCATTTGCAATGGTAGTGAAAGCGAGATTATCCGTGAACTATGAGAGTATTTAATCATAAATTACTTCCTTTCTAGGAAGTAGGATATGGTTAGTAGGTAGTGAAATCACAATTAGAGGTCATTTCCTGAGATTAAATAATGAAATTTGGTCGGATAAATGGAACAAATACTTCTAACGTATCCCTATATTTTTACTTAGGGTGGGATCCTAAACATGAAAATATTTTTTGCATACATTCGCATATGTGCTTTCAGCCAGAAAAATTATTTTGCATCCGACAAGTTAAGGTACGGAATCCTTTGTATTGCAGAGTATTGCGCACGATTTACACACCAGTCGTTAACGTTGATGGTAGTTTTCTAGGTTGGGATAGATAAGATGTCATTTGGAAATCATGTCTTCTTTTATAAATTGCGAAAAATTCATCCGACCCTTAAAAATATCACTAAAATGGGACAAATACTTCGCGAATCAATACTTATTCTGAAAGGAGAGCAGAAAAATTGCCCCAGAAAACCGGCTCCTCCACCAATCGTGCTCGGAAGAAAATCAGCTGGCTGGAAATTCATCTCTTGTTAACTTTAAAGTAAAAAAAGTCGACATGCATAAAAGGAATACTTGAAGAATCAAGCCTCCTACGAATTCTTGGGAGTTTTTCGGGCAATCCCCTTCCCTCGTCTCCTCACCTCACCCCACTTGGATTCACCAATCAACCCCTTTCCAGTCCTCTCACCCCCTTTTCATTCTCTTTTTTTATAATACATCTCGCTTCTCCCCGCTTTTATCGCTCCATTCCACTCCACCCGAGCGAGCTAAGTGCGCCCTTTTCCCCCTGTCCTCCTCCGAACTGCTTCTCCCGTGCCGCTACTCCCCCCCACCAAACCATCGCTCTGCCTAATCCCTACTTCTCCTTTTCCCTCCCCACTCGCCCATCAAATCCTCCATCCATCCCCAGCATTCTGCTGGGCCCCACCGCCCATTCCCTCCCACCCCCTCACGTCTTCCCAATCCTTTAACCTCTTCCCCACCCCCTTCAGTCATTCCGTCGCCTCTCACTCCCGTACACCCTCCCTCACGACACACACACACACCAAGAGGAAAGCGAAGAAGATCCCAGATGTGCGATCCCGCCTTTTCACTGTCCCTTCCCATATCCCCGCCCACGATCCCCCTTGCTGCCCTCCGACAGTCCTTATCCCTTCTCCCTCCCACCAAACACACACGTATCCTCCAGTACACACACTAAAACGGGAGTCTTTCCTCCCGTTCTCATGCTCAATACCCGTCCCACTTTCCTTTGGGCTAAAACTCTTGTATCGATTACGCCGCACATCTTACTGAATCTTCTTCCCACTCTGCCCAACAACCCTCCACCACCCCCACGGCCATATTCTCTCTCTCTCTCTCTCTCTCCCTCATACTGCTGCCCCCACCGAGCCCCACCTCATTCATATCCCTTCCTCACCCACTTGCCGCCGCCTCCGTTACGGCTTACATCCCTCCCTCTCCCTGTCTCCTCTCTTCTTATCTCCTGTATCCTCACCCTCTCCACCGCCCACTCTTATCTCTTCCAATGATCCGGAATCCAATCGCTTCGATCGTCGGAGAGGAGGAAGGGGAGTGCGAGGAAAAAATGCGTTGAAAAGGGTTCGCGAGAAGAAAGAGAGTGAGATGGAAGAGGAGACCGGAGGCGGAGAACGTCGGGAAAAGGGAGGTCTTGGACGGGAGGAGGAGAGATGTGGATCGGCATTTCGACACCCTTCAATCTTAAACGCGGACACGCCTCTTTTCGCCTCGTTCCCTTATCTCGCTTTCTCATTCTTCGCTTGTCGTCACCCCTCGCTGGCCCCCTCTCTTCCGCTCTCTCTCCTTCCGTCTTTCCTGTCCTTCATCCCACCTCTCTCCTCATTTCATCCCCGCTGAGTGGCTGCCCGAGAGTGGCAGCGGTTTCACCTTAAAAGGGAAATGCTCCGCTCCACCTTTTCCGCCCCCGTCATATATTGTGATCTAATTAGTTCTTTAGACCTCCAATCCCCTCGTCACGTCACAGGGCAGGGAGAGTGGGTGACTACAAAAGTGGTTTTTGATGAGGACACTGATACGACTTCCAAAGGGGAGCGGGAGGAAATATCGGAAAGAAATGAACAGCCCGGAGGGAGGAGAATATTGAGCGACAGCGGTCGAATCGAATTAATAGGGTTACTTAACGGAATGGAATGCGGAAAGCAAATGCGATGAGAAAAAAGAGACAAGGACGGCTTAAAAGGTGGCATAATGTGATAGACGATCTTTAAAGGAGCTTAGGGAAGGTTATAATGCTGTCTTTGTGTACAGGCTATGATGACAGGATGGCCTCCAAAAAAGTAGAAAAACCAATTACAAACCTCTCGTCTTTCCATTGCATACCATAGGAGTGAATGATAAACAATTTCTGTTTCACAAAATGATCGTATGTAAATTATATCTAATAAAATTATTCTTTTCTGAGCGCTTGAAATACTTATCTATTCATAGTTTACTGTCGACGATGATATTTGAGAAGGATTTGATAGGTATTGAATATTACACATGATAGCAGACGTCAAGTTCCGTTGGGAATTGAGTGCTCTGTGCAATATAAATTGCATCCATTGGCAGTAAATAAGCATGATGATTTACATTAAGTTTGATGCCCAAAAGTACTTCTGTTTCCTAATTAATCCGGTATTTGATATTTCACTGGTTAATTAACGTTCTCTCCTGTAAAGCATCGTTAATTCATTAAACTTAAAGAAGGGGAACAATAATGTTTTTGGAAAAAATTGAAGTATACTATCCAGATACCTAGTGATTGACGGCAATATGAATACATGTGAATAAACATAACAATGGTTCATGGTTATTCAGGGGAGGCGACCGACAGCTGAGGTCATTTGCGCCATTTAGGATAGGTAAGTAATTGGGTAATGGTAGGAGTTTTCAGGAAACGGAGGAAGGGTGGAGAGAAACCTGAGTTCGTCATTAGCCTACTCTTAACGAAAGGCGCCAAGGGGACCACGGCTTAACGTCCCATCCGACGGACGGAGTACTGAACTCCACTGGGCACTCAAGTGGGGACCAGTTTTCCACTGAAAAATCCGCCACAGCCGGGAATCGAACCCGGGCCCTCGGGATGGGAGGCCAGTACTCTAGCCACCACATCAATCCGATCCCCCATTAACATAATAATTCCAGCCGTTAAACACTTATAAAATTATGTTCTCAACATTTCTTGGTATTCCCTTGGGCCATGGTAAATGGTTTACAAACTCCTTTTTTATTCATAAAAATGCCTTCGACTTAGCCATTCGTTTATCTTCTTTTTTTCTTGGGAATATTAAGATGTCAGGATAAAATGGGGATGGCTAAACAAAAAGGCCATTATACACATACTCTTTGCATCATTAATAGCAATCATATTCATCGGCATGATTTTTCTCAATTCATTAGAACGCTCCTCCTCTTTTCCACGCAACAGTCGAGACAGACCGTCATCAAGGGGAAGCGCAAAATGTATTTTGAGTCTCCCAAAATGACCCTTCAGCTTAAAAAGGTGAACAGATATAGGTTCTGCCCTCATCTGCAACCCTTAAAGCCGTCGCACGTCAAACCCCTCTCCCCCATATTTTTCTTAAAGTGCCTGCTTAGCCATTTTCGTTTTATTTAGTTACGTTTTTTTGGTAGATATTCTAAGTTTTCCACGCCTATCCAACGGAGCCCATCACGGCCATTTCCTTAAATAAGACCTCACCGGTTCCCACGCACCCCACACGCGGAGACGACATGCACGGGAGACGGATGCATATACGCCCGAGCACACATTCCTCCAGATTCCAGCATTGTGGGGAAAGGATGGGGGGTCGGAAGGGCATAAAGGGCTACTGGAGGCGTCGAGGGGTGGAATCACAAAGTCTTCAGGGATGAAATAACTCTGGGAACGACGTCGGGTAGTAAAAGAGAAAAGTATATTATATATAAAGTCGCTAAGGTGGGTAGGCTGCCATAGACTTTAGGGTGCGGTTTTGATGGAGGATGCCGTGGACGTGTGTGAGTGTATATGTACGTATATGTTTATATACATAAACACACAGCGATATCGTAAATCAAACGCTACTCCGCTGCGATGCGAAATGGTGTCGTAAAAGTGAGGAAGGTATTTCACGCGCCACATAATGACTACGAATTGAAGGATTACGCTCTGAGCGACCATTCAGCGGTCAATGACAGTATTCGAGCAGAATACAAAGTTAAGAGGGATTACTTAATGCAGTCCTCACACTTCTACGAAACTTTTTGCTAAAACAGCAAATGGCTGAGCCTAAATGACGATTTGAGCATAGATAATACATTAACTTTGTAAGTTTTGCGCACTAAATTCACTTTCAATGTGAATCTCCAAAAGAGGTTGTTTAAAAGTAACATTTAGCATCTCTCAACCCGTGCGCAGAGACACATTTTTTATGCTGTTATAGTGAATGATCATGAAGTTCATGAAGCATCATGTAACCATGATTTATTTTTCCTTCTCTTTACAAACAGGTATTTGGGAATGTGAGAAAGGGATTGTTTATTATAACAGAGAAGGAAACATTAAAAATTTAAAAAGTGACCACAAGTGCATTGTATAAGCTACGTTTCTGATTTAAAAAAATAGATAAATTGTTAAAACCATAGCCACGTATTGATCACCATTTGCATGTGATAGCGCTATACGAATGAGTTAGTGGACTCTCTCATAACCCAAGTAAACCATGTTTCCATTCTTCGGCATGAAACCGCTGAATACGACTTTGAGTAGCATATATTTAATATCATAAGTTTATCTTTCACTATGACATGACATCATTTGGAAAAAGATCCCTAGCTCTAATTTTTACCAATTTATTTAGGTGTAATCATTGCTCCCAGCATTAACTAAGATTACATATATAATTATATTTTCTGAAAAACAATCTTCATGAAGTGCGAGAATATTATGTAAAATATTCCAATTTTGGTAAATTTATATTCATATTCTGTCAATACTGGATCTACAATAGGTATTTCCAAAATTATGAAATCCTTTTTCACACAAGTTATGTAACTAACACTACGAATAAATACACGAAAATAGGTTCTAATGTCCTCGCTGTGGGTAATGATTTTCAGGGCAGTACCCCGATGATTACCGTAGATTAATTATATGGGAGCACGAGTGATATTTTTTGCTGTTCGCTTTCACGAACATTTTTCGTATCCTACCTGTTAGGCGCCCCGCACATCATATTTCTTCAGGACTTCGTTGCGTGCTGTGTAACATTCTCATACGTGATACAGGATATAAATTACGTCTGTTTAGTTCGAGAGGGGGGGGGGGGGGGGAATGAGACGACGACATTGCTACCAAGAAAGGGTGATGGGGAGACACTCGAACCCCTAACCGCTTCCCCTCCTATGTCTCTTTTTTTTAAAACCCTACGATAATTCCCCTCGACCCCACCCCATTCTTCCCCTATCACGTGACCGGAATAGGAATCGTGGCATAGCATGCGGGGTGCTCAAGAGAGGATCCATGTGGAGGTGGAGGAAAAGAGTAGTTGCAGTGCTTTCTGAGGTCGAATTGGTGCGGACCCTGAAGCGTGCGTACGGCACCGGAGCATTAGCCCCAATGACGAGAAGCAGAAAGAGTGGTCGAGAGAATATGAGATGGAGAGCAGGGAGGGAGGGAGAGGCAGAAAAGTAAAAATACCCCAGAAGCAATGGAATAAGAAGCCTTCTTTCTTTCCGGCTCACGCATGTATGTTCTTCCGCTGCCCACAATTTAGTATCACTACGCCCATATCGCCCACTTGAACCCTCGCCCGGCCTCCCCCTAGGAATCTAGGAAATCTTTCTTTACCCTACCCATTTCAACGAAACAACTTTTGGCCCCATTCCCCCCATATTCCCTCTCCTATCCCACACACAGGCGCCGGGTTCCGCGAAACCTTAACGGCCTCCCCCCACCCCATCCTACACGTCCAAACTTCTCACCCCTTCTCATACTCCAGCTCTTCCGTCCAACGCCGTCTACCGTCACCCATTATTGTCTCTGCTATTCCCTCTTACTCCCTATTTCCACTCTCATCGGGTCTTTTGCCGATCTCACCACGCGTGGGACTTAATTTTTTATTTCCTACCCTCTTCCGCCAAATTAGCTCTTCCTCTGTTCTCCTGCTTTTATTTTTACGTTTCCTTTAATGAAAGGTCTTCTTCCCTCGTAAAATAAGGTGTTTCGCGTCACGGGGTTTTATTTGCATCGCATCCTTTGCTCTCACAGTTCCTTCAGGAATAGCATTTCCGGAAAATCTCCGTGCGTATCTCCACTCGTAGCACGTACTTATCTCAAGTTTATTTGAATATAACCTCATGCATATTTTTAAAACAATGAAAAAGGCTGCTAAAATCACTCCAAAGGTGCAGAGACCCTGACGTTTACACACAATTTTTAATAACTGGAAGTCATTTTAATGCAGCATGTGATTCTCGAGTCCGTAAATAATGGCTGGAATAATACTTCAATGTTTGACGGGCGAGAATCATCTATATATCGTAATCTTTATTTTTCCCACGACGGTGAATGTAAATGTTTACAATGATTGATTTTTATACGAAGACTACCGGTAAATTCGTATACGTTTATGATATAATGACCGTATATATACTCTGCGTACATAAGTACATCGAATTAGAAGAGGATTGAAAATTTGGGATATAACTGACTTCTTAAATCTTAACAATACCCTTGTCTTCAATGAATGTCGAAAAAAGAATTCACTCCGCAATAAAGAGACAGTACATTTTTTTCATTACTCTAAATCAATAATAAGCCTATTGCAGGAATATCATTTCGAAGACGTAGCTGGTATTTGAAGGGGAGGGTATATGCTGGTAGCGTTCCGAGAACTCGCTCTTACTCCGAACGCGCGTTAACTGGAAGGATTCCTTGACAAGTCCATTTGCTTGAACTTTAAGTGAACCATTCCAGGAATAATGCCAAACAGCTCATAGCCAATAACGAACGTATATAGCATGTCGTGGGTTAGATAATGCTGTTAAAGTCGAATCCTCTTGTTCTTCTCATTTTCTTCCTATTTGTTCCGCTTCATCAACAAATGAACCGATTTTTCACGCGCATTTTGTACGCGGCTTGCTATGACTTCACGTAGAAATTTTTTAATTTTTTAGTTCAGAGATACGAGGGTAAGGAGAAAAGTTCTCAGCCTGACACAGAGATGGTGTTACAATCAGCGAAAATTTATGATTCATGCATGGGTGCATGTGTCATTACTTGGTAAGACAAGTTTCAACTTGTTCTATCAACTGGTGTGTTTACACGTATTGTTGCAGTATTGTTATGTTGTTATCTTTATTGTTTATCGTCAAAATTGAATATCGTGCGGTCATAAAATTCCTCGTTTTGGATGGATTAACCCCTAAGGAAATTCATCCGAAGTTAACAAAAGTGTACGGGGAATCTGCTCCTTCAATGTCGACCGTTAAAAAGGGGGCAGCTGAACGTGGTCCCACATCCCTCAAAGAGGACCCACGTGAAGGACAGCTAAAAACCGTAACCACACCGGAAATCATTGAAAAAGTGCACGATATTGTGTTGGACGATAGGCGAGTGAAGGTGAGTGAGATAGCTGAGGCCGTGGGGATATCGGAAGAAAGGGTGCGAAAAATCTTGCACGAAGAATTAGGGTTGCGAAAGCTCTGCACAAGGTGGGTGCCGCATTTGCTGAATGCCGATCAAAAACAAATGCGCAAACGACTTTCAGAGCAATGTTTGGACCGATTCAAGAGGTATCCGACCCATTTTGGGTGACGATTTTTCACCATAGATGAGACATGGGCCACCACTACACACCAGAAACCAAACAGCAGAAAAAGCAATGGGTGGAAGCTGGTGGTTCAGCACCAAAGAAAGCAAAGTCGATCGAATCTGCCGGAAAGGACATGGCCAGTGTGTTTTGGGATGCGATAGGGATCCTGTTAATTGATTATCTTGAAAAAGGCAGAACAATTACATGCGAATATTACTCCAACCTTCTTGACCAGCTAGGTGCCAAAATTCGCGACAAGAGGCCTGGTTTGAAGAAGAAAAAAATCATCTTTCACCAGGACAACGCACCTGCTAACAAAAGTGCGTTGGAGATGGGAAATCTACGGGATTTGGGGTACGATTAGCTCGGCCATCCCCCCTATTCTCCTGATTTAGCACCCTCAGACTTCCATCCGTTCCCAAACTTGAAAATATTTTTTTCTGGGAAGCGCTTCGTGTCCAATGAAGAAGTTGAGAGGGCCGTAGATGGATATTTTCACGGCCTTCCAGACTCTCACTTCCGGTAAGGAATACTGATGTTGAAGAAACGATGGACCAAGTGTGTTGAGGTCAAGGGAGATTACGTAGAAAAATAAAATCATTTTTTAAATGAAAATCGCAGTCTTTCATTGTCAGACCGAGAAATTTTCACCGTACCCTCGTATGTACCAAAAAGGAGTATTCTTTTTTATCCTCATGGAATATAATATGCCATAAGAATCGGATTAAAATCCAATAAATATATTTAATATTATTAAATTCAATATTAAAAAACTTAACTGTTAAATTTAATTCTCTCATTCTGTAAATATAATTGTGTGCATTGCATTCTTCTATGCATTCTTCTAAATGATCCAGTAACTCAAAAGTAGCCAAAAATTTTCAATTTTGTGATTTATTTTGGGTAAAATTGTTAATATTTTAGTTGAATTTTCATTAATTCTGACTCTTATAAAACGATAAGTACAATATTGTGAAAACTTAAAACTGCGTGTAGTGCTATAAAATGCTTGTGACTCATCAAGTAAAAAATGAAAGTGCTTACTAAAACGTTATGAAGCGGGAGAATAGAACTCTAGCTTAAAACTATTCTCCCCCAGAATTATAGTCCGAAGTTTTATGCATGATAAGTTTTATTTTCAGACACAGCTTAAGATTCCCCTTTGGTGTAATTTCTTAAGATCTATAGCCAGAGTAAAAAATTACCTAATGTAAGTGGTAAAATTTTAATGCAAAATTAAAGTACATTTCTTCATACCTCCATCTGTAATAAGCTTACTTCGGATGGTTGAAACGAAACACTGACTCAACTATTCCTTGGCGCCCTATTCATTGCCTTTCGGAGCGCGAAGCTTCCTTTACGACTCCCTCAGCTTAGAGGAAGTCCTCACTTTATTGTGAACACACTGACTCTCCCCGCTTTATGACACTATTTCCCAGCGTGCCCCAGTTTCGCGTAGACCCCTCCTCACACCATTCCGCCATGAATTTCTCGCGTGCATTTAGTTCCTTCCTTTCAGCCCTCTTCGACTTTAACCATGGTGACTGAATTTGTCATAATTAGCTCGGATAATCGAAAATTAGGTTCTCCCTCAGAGAATTTCGCTCAGTGGGGTTCCAAAAATAAGGAAAATGGAAGGGGATGGATTTTTCTACGATTTTTCACGGGGAATCCTATTAGAAACAAATATCATGATTCTAAACAGTTGTACAATATGATATCATTTTCGAAAGAGGCATAGCTAATGACGTTGCTATGGTGAGTAACCACATTACTTTTCATTGGATGATGAAGAAGTTATAAAAAAAACCGGAAGCGGTTCTGGACAGCCAAATACAACCTGGGTTATTTTGTGGGAATCAGATCTTATAAGAAAAGCTCAGTCAGAGACAGAAAGGGAACTAGAGTCCTGTATCTCCCATAAATTTCACACGCAGTGTTTAAAACTTGGTGAGCATTACTCTCACCAGCCAGACCAGAGCTTCGGGTTGAAAACAAAATTTATTTCCTTCTTTTTTCCCTAACATACTAAAACAAGAACGCGGAGTTAAAAATCTGAAGTCACTACAATGCCACTTACGTCAATTATTATACCTTGATGAGTCGTATCAGAGAGCAGATTACTAAGCTCGATGTAATACGTGGATGGTCATTAATGAAACGGGTGATCGCGAGGAAGGACACCCTGAATTGTAGCGATTACGGGGGAAATGAGGCAGGTTTGGTTTAATCGAGAAGACTAAATGCCAAAAAGCGCACATATGCACGAAAGGATATATGAGGGAAGATGTAAATAACTGCGACGAAAGGAAAAGACCGTTGTTAACGGAGGAAGAAGAGACGTGAGGGTAGGAAGACGTGAAATGGACGGGTGAGGAACGTGGGAGAATTGAGGACGAGGAAGAGAGGAGGAGACTCGGGGCTCAAGATGAGAGAGAGATAGGGTGTGCAGATAAAAAGGGATGAAGAGGGAAATAAAATTGGAAGCGGGCAGGACGTGTTGGAATGGAAACGGTGTGGGTGAGAATGGTGGAGGAGAAGGGGTGAAAAAGGGAAGGTTTTTGCGGAGAGGAGGAGGAGTAGACGGCTTGGGTGAAAGGGGTGAAAGGCAGAAGGGCCTGCGAATGGGAGATGAACATGAACGCGAGGCTCGTTCAATAAGGATAAAGCGTGACAGTTCTTCCGAAGCCATCTTGGTCAATGCTGGGCCATCCAGCGCAAAAAAGAAGACGGTAACACTTATGAGCAGAAGAAATGGAAGGAAAAATAGCAACTTTTCTATGGGATTAATTTATTTTTCCCGCATAATGCTGCCCTCTCCAAAAGAACTACGCCGAGACAAATATTTTTCACACCACTGGAGAAAGAAGCTGCTAACTCTTTTTCTTTCCAGACTCATACGTGACCAACTTGTGCCCGCTTGGTGTAAATTACGTCTTACCTACACACATATTATGGGAACATTGTATTAATGGGAAGGGTAGAAAATATGACTGTGGGATAAATTCACTTAGAATGTGTAAACCAGTACCCATAAGACAGGGCAAAACGCTAGACGTGATAATGAATTGATTAAGCTATCAGAAGAGCTCGCAAAGGATTGAAAAAAAAACATCTTCAATCGGGGATATTTTGTAAATATTGGTTGCCCTCAAGAACGGAGGTAAGGAAAAATTACTACGATAGGGCACTGTTGACCATGCAACTTCGAGATACCAAAAACCATCGTATTCCACCTATATCCAAAAATTGAAGAGGAATTAGAATCAAAATAATTTGGAGAAGATAAAATCTCTAAACTCATCAAAATAATCTCAAATTATCAAATGACGATGAAGACCGCAGTTTTGAGGAAATTCCGGTGCTGGAAATCGCTGGTAACGCTGATGATCTTATCCGGCAAGAAATTCGTTTGACGTCATCATGACACAATGCCCTGAGGCTCCAATGGATAACGCTGATCGAATGACGTAAAGATTGGTATCTAAAGTCGTAAAGGTACATGGCCTGAATGACAAATTAAGCTTTTCGCTTATGGAAGGAGTGAGTAGACGAGTCACGTTTCACCGGACTGAACAGACTTAGTACTAAAAAAGAGCAGCCGAGAGGGCAAGATGAAAAAGAGCCATCTTGTTAGTAATTGATGGGAGAAAATTTGTCATAGGATTGCGATATCTCTTATATTCTCTTTAAAATTCATAAAATGTATTTAATAAGTCTAAAAATGCGAGAACTCAGGCACGATCTACAAAAAAAAACAACAGCTAATAATGAGTAACTTGTGATGAGTAATGAATATGTGCAGGTTCAGATTGTAACGTATCAATTTTTAGCCATGGCATGCTGGGGAGTTGGGGAGCCGCCATGTTGGTTTTTGTACAGAATATTTATACGGAGACATAGGGAAATATGGCGTCGGCCTCGACAATGGTCAATTTGTCATTGAGCCTGGTGATTCAGGTCATTCGGGAGATGCATTCCCAAGAATAGAAATTGTCTCGCAAGGTATTGTTGAACTCGCGGCAGGACGGAGGGAGACTAATTTTGGCCGAGCGTTAACAATTAGGTTGTGCCTATATAAAGAGGGACGAAGAGAGAGACGGGGCTGCTAGGGAGGCTGATAGTCCAAGAAGAGGGAAGTGGTCTTCTAGGCGAGTCTGATAGTCTAAGAACAGTGAAGGGGCGTCTAGCTTCTAGTCTGATGGTCTGACAACAGTGAAGTGGAAAGTGGCGACTAAGTATAACAAGAGAGAAAAGGAAGGTGGCGGAGAAGCCAGGATTAACCAAGGAGACGGGGATCGCCTCAGCTAGGAACTCCAGATAAACTAGAGGGATAAAGCGGTCCACTCCCCACTATTATGTAGGTACTTATTTTAAGAGGGTACTTGTTATATTTTATGTGAGAGTGAAAAGTGAAGTGGCTCGTGAAGTGATCTATGGCCTGTAAAAATTGAGCCTGAAGATACCAAGAGTGAAAGTGATATATTGTGAGGGTAATTTATTATGATAAATGTCTATATTAATTTGTGTTGTGTGTGAGACAAATTAAAAAGATAAGAATAAATTACATTTATGGCGCCCAACGCTTGAGCACGATAAAATATTAGACGTACGGGGTTGTGTGATAGGCTACGTTTAATAGATACCACGAGGAGAACCTGAGAGGTGCAGAGTAGGAAGTGTTCACGTTAGCGAACGCGAGAGAAAATTAGACATCGGGAAAATTACTACAGATTAAGTGTTAGTAGTAACGGTGTAATTGTATAAGATGTTTCGAGCAAGTAAAAGTCTGTTCGAGTTGAAGAAGGCCGAGGTGCAGGAGGAATTGAAGAAACTAGGGTTAGGCACCGAAGGAGTTAAAAATGAATTGGTCGGTAGGCTTAGATCTGCTCTCGAGGAACAGGGAGTAGACATTGAATCTCACAAATTCGAGGTCGAAGACAGGACACCAACAACGATGGATTTATGGGCTTGGTTGAAGGAAGAGAAAATCAAGGAGAAAAGGGAACGAGAAGAAGAGAGAAGACGGAGAGAAGAAAGAAGACAGAAGGAGCAGGCGGAGCTGTTAAGAACAATCTTGAGGGAGCAGGCGGAACAGCTGAAAGGAGCAGAAGTTAGGATGAATACGCGGATAGAAGAGGAAAAAGCAGAAAGGCGCGCAGAGATAGAGGCTGTCCGCGAGGAGGCGAATAATAATGTCCAAAGTATAGCGGCGGAAACACGGAAGGATTTATATAATGTCAAGGAAAGGCTAAAGGATTATGAAAGCTTGGCGATAGAAACGCGTGAGGAAGTGAGGAATATCACTGAAAAGATGCAGCTGCTGACCGCAGAAAAATTGAAGGAAGAGTCGGAACTGCAAGGAAAAGTACGAATAATAGCGCAGAATGAAGCGAAAAAGATAAGAATAAATTACAAGATATTTCATTAGCACGTCACTTAATATTCGATATATGACCAAACTTTGAAATTGTAAAGAAAGTATTAAGAACGGAAAAATCACACTGATTGCAAGACTTCATTGAAAATCGCCGAGAAAGAAATATTAAGTTCTTTTAAGACTTTTCCATTCACTTGCATCTTTCTTCCATCTCCGGAGGCTAATATATCCACTGACCCAATAGGTGATCTTCCCATTTTACCTCGAGAATAAAGCAAGTTCCATAGACATGAGGGATATTACCATTCCGCCTCGTCCCACGTGCTAACTCTTGTATGAGGGATTGCTTTTTGCACCTATTTCAGTTATGAATATGTATCTAATTCTACGATAGTTCCTGCTGGAAGTTTTATAGAAAATTCATGGGAATGCGAATTTAGAGTTGGGCCGTCCCATCGGTTGAAGGCCGTCAGAACTTTTACCAAAGATGTATTAGGTATAAATATGACCTCTCTCATTCTATATCCATTCAGTAGTATGAATCTCCTTTTATGGTATTAAATTACGACAATTGTGCATTGTACAAACATATTCTCAGGCATGTCGAGTTGCATCTGACGAATTTGTAGAATGAAATGTTTTTTTTTTAAGAATCTTAAGCAATGTAAGTTATTACTGCGTTAAGCAACTATAGTTTGTCGCTCTATTATCTATCTGAATCGCCAAGGGATATAATGAATGCATTTGGAATAAAACGAACTACCTTCTGGTCGGGCTCCCGAATTTGAAATAATATCTAAGGACAACGTAGGGAAATTATCAAATATAATTCCAGTTTCTACGAGTGGCAAATTTGAGAAGTAGTTATATTACCACTGTCGTTGACATGGTATAATATCTTCCAGTTGGTGTTAATTTGGTAATTCAAACATGGAGTATTTTGCTAAGATATGTTAATAACGAACCAGGTTGGATACGAGGATGTTAATTCGCAAGTATCTCAAATGGTTCTTTCTTCACAGGATATTTTGGTACCAGGCGAGTATAATGTTCAAATTCATGCAGGATTGCTTGATTAAAAAAGGTGTTTGATAAATAGTTCCATTGGAGGTTACTTCTGACTAGATTCATTTCATCATCATCATTAGTCATCAATCCTCAGATTGGTTTGACCCAGCACTCCACTGAGTTCTTCTTTCGGCTAATCTCTTCCTATTTGTGTATTTCTTCTCTTTCACATCCTTAGATTGATTTATTAAGCAGAATTTGAAAATTATATAATAATTACGTGCTTGGTCGTTGTAGATGGTATTCGACTTACGAGGTTGAAGTGAAATCGAAGACTCCTTAAGGGTACTTGATAAGTCTTCATCATTCCTCCTATATCCACATAATATCCTGCAAGGCATCACAAGGGTGTGTGGTTGTGAATGAATCCTCGCCAGGCCTGGAGTTCAAAATTAAGCGCTCCAATTCCACGCTAGTTACAACAATACAGATATTTTTTTTGCTGAAGCCAATGCCATTTTTAGCGACTAGCTCCGCTTATTTTGTGATGACTCAAAAGTGTAAAGATAATTCATGGTGACGATCATATCCCACCGGCAGTCCTTCGATGAAAGTTATGACTCTTTCGTTACCTGGGCACTGGAACCAAATTAGAATGGAAAACATGGAAATGAGTATTTGGAAAAAAAGAAAATATAACCAGTTTATTTTAAGAGCGGTTATTAACAAAATAACTATTGTTTTTTTATCAAAATGTGAAACGTAGAATGGATTAAATAATTTATTATTGTGTTATTATGAATGTGTCATCATCACTATTTAATGTTGGATGGCTAGATTAGTTTGATTCAATTTTATCTTCATTTTCTTTAAAATAATCTTTTAATTCAAAATCAACCAGCTGATTTTTATTCGTCCCTTACAATCTTCTGCATATGCATCACCCGAAGTCTACATATACATTAATATCTATTGCCTTTTCCCTCAATAAATATCTTCACGAGGCCGTTGTTTTTCAAGATGTGCCTGATTAAGTTGCCTTGTCTGCCTTCCCTATTTTTCTTTGAGTATCTTTCTTTTCCTTATTCTTATAAATCTTTGGTTGCTCTATCAATTTCAATTCGCCTCTCTCCCAAATCACCACAATTCAAACGCTTCTTCTTTTCGTTTTCTGTGGCTATGATTGTCTATGCCTCATTGCCTTAAAACTCTTACTTGAGATGCAGGTTCTCATTTTAACTTCATAATATGTCGTATTACAAGTTTGAAGTTTCTTCTTCGGAGAGAAGGTTCTTCTTCCTTTGTCTTGGCAAGTCAACCATTTATTTTCATCTTGCTTCGTCCATTGCTGGTTATTCTTCCCAGGTA
The DNA here is from genome assembly GCA_933228895.1 of Platycnemis pennipes. Lineage (NCBI taxonomy): Eukaryota > Metazoa > Arthropoda > Insecta > Odonata > Platycnemididae > Platycnemis > Platycnemis pennipes. The sequence goes on from OW121848.1 coordinate 86,210,650, forward strand.
GTGAGGCCCTTTTACCGCAAGTTTTTTTTAACGAGAGTTAAACGGTGATCCTATGCTACTCTCTTCTTCTGCACACCATGGCCTTTGTATACATTTTCATGATATGTCATCCACTGCTATTTTATATTATCTTCTGACTGAGGATTACATATATATTGCCAAGAGCCAAGGACTTTCTGGACTTACTGACAAGACTGACAATCATCTGATCTTCACCCCCTACCACACACCCTCGCGGTGGCTTGCAGGGTATCGCGTAGATGTAGATCAGCAATGTTACAAAGAAATGACTCCAAATGCTGTAAACACGAATGAAGCAAAAACAATCATAAACATAGGAGTTACCTACGTGGACGATCTCATTCACTAAAGCAAGTAACCAAATACTTTAGGTAAAAAATTATACTATAATGTACTCTCCAAACTACTTAAATACAAATTTTACCCAGTTGGGAATCATCTTTCTATCCTGACTCATTTTCAATGAACCAAAGTCATTAAATCAGAGCCATAATGGGAACAGTTGCAATTAGAGATAAACATCAGTTCCTCGTTCAGATAATATCCTATAAGCTTTTCGCCTAAGCAACGAAAGCATTTATACGAAAGTAAGATGGTATGGTTGGAATCGTTCCCAAAAATCTTGTCTCCAAATTCGATACGCATTCTCGCGAGCCCTTGAATTCATAATAGATATCCACGGGATCGTCGGAAGTCTTTCATTGCGAGGCCCCAACACGGGAAACATATGCAGGAAAGAAGAACGACCATGGTGCCTGGGCAGAAAGAACCAAGCCCTAACACCTACAGAGAGGATGAAGTGGCGAAAATGTTGTCCAAAATTACACGTGAGGTCAACGGTTGGAATACTGGGATGGGAGCAGAGAGGCTTGGCCTTAATTATAATTTCGCTAGTTAATATCTGCGCTCGGAATGGAAAGAGACCGGATGTAACTCAAGAGACTAAGGAGAGGGTGTTTTGGAGATGGGGAGGGGCCGGAAGGGTAGGAGGACCATTCATCAAGAGTCGTAGATTTTAATGAAGGTCGTGATGGTTAGGGGGAATGGGCGAGGTGGAAGGAAGAGAAGGTGGTAATCGTGATATTGATCGACAGTAATCATATGTCATCGAGGGCGGCAGGATATCGGAAGAGCATGTTTTCCGATGTGAAGGTCACGCTGCCCTCTAAGGACCATAATGATTTTAAACCGAGACAGGGAGAAAATCACCAGTCTCAATGGCCGATCGTTTTGTTCAGCGTCCAAGATGGTGTTGGTGGGAGCTTAATTAGGTACTCTCTCACCTCCCTTGATAAACAATCAGATCTCTTTGTAAAGGGGACGTTGACGTAATCAGAATGTTATGCCATGAGTGCGTGAGTCTTAAAAATTAAACTGCTCCTGTGTTCTTTTAGCCAAGAGGCCCAGACATGAGTTCCAACGCGTCATGCGAGGGTCTGGGCAGAATTGATTTACTGGTGTTAAACACCTCTCTAGAAAATATTCGTTACCTGACTCGACCGGGGAAGTGCTTATCCCAAGTGTATTAACAGGGGTGATTAATTGAAGGTGATAACACTTTGTATTACGGGATGGCAAACAAGGTGAGGTAGGTGTGAGATAAGTCAAACACTTACCGTTTGTTTGAAGCTAACTCGGGGATGGTAACTTTTCAAGTACACCATCTCAGTTAAGACAGGGACGTGATTTACTGAAGCACAATTTTATAGTTTGTAAAGAAAAAACCTTTTTAGAACTAAAGAATTTTATTTAACACATTGACTATCAATAAATAAGTTAAAATAGCTTCAGTAATTTCAAGGTTGTTTTTAAATGATAGCTTTTAAAAGCTGTTACTTCAAGCATGGCTCCATCGTAGAGATTCCTAGGTTGCATGTGAATAACCCTTTGTTTTACGTAATTCGCATTTAATCTGCATGGTGACCTTTTCTCTAACTGCGATTTTCCAAATGGCATAGAATTTTTTAAAACGTACCTTACCTGCATCCAATTACTATACTTGTGTTAAATAACGCAAACGAATTCCATGTTTGAAAGGGAATGTGAATTACTGCTAATAAAACTTTCAGTTAATTTTTTGCTAACAATATAATAAAATTGGAGATAGAGTTGACGTTAGATAGGGGCTCGCGACCAGTTCAGTCTTGCGTCCCACCCTCCATCCTCAGGAAAACCGAGTCCCGCCAAGACACAAAGACAATTTCGGTTTTTTTCCCTTTCCACTAGAATTAGTCAAATGCGAACTTAGCTGATACTATATCCCAGCAGAAGTGAAGGGTGGAGAGCGTAGATAAACGGCTCAAGTCCCACTCACGAAGTTTTGAAGCCCCACCAGATGACGCGTCCCACCGTGTGGGAAACACAGGGTTAGAGCATTGCTCCCTATGCATGGAAAATGGGCTGAAAAATGGTGGCAGTGGTCGAAGAAAGAATACATCATCGCCACCGTGGTCCATTTCGCATATTTGATGTTTTAGTGCGCTAAAATGTAGCACATAATATTTAAACATCAAGTTAACCCATCCCACGAGATTTTCTAGGCGCCAGGTCTTTTTGAGAATCCATAGGCAATACAGAGGTAGAAATAAGACGCCCAGACCGTGATGTGTTGATTCCGCACGTCGCAAATACCTACTTAGCTTACTCTACCCTCATCAACAAAACCAGTTTTAGGGCTGAGCACTGGACTAGTGATAGATTTTATCAGTCGGAGATGGTAATAGAATAGTTCTATCTCATTTACATATGTCAAACAAGGTCATTCTCCAACACAAACTCGGGAATTATTGAAACATAGTAGTTGATAAGAGATTTTTGAACAGTTAAAAAGTAGTGTAAGGGCAATTTAATTCGAAACCATTTATACTCAAAATTTTAGCGCGGATACTCTTTCATTGTATCGAATCCTTAGTCAAATTTAAACGAGTGATTCATATTTAAAGCAGCTAAGCATGCAAACGACATTTTTCCCGAACTCTACAGAGTTCAGAAAGAACATGCCAATAGAGTAAAAAAATACATTGCCGCCCCGCCATATATTGCAAAACATAACTATCTTGGTGAATCCATCTAAAGGAAAAGCTAATTATTACTTTTGAAAACACGATGTAATGGTGCGTCGTAAAATTTACTCGTTGGTGCAGTAGAAGATTGAAAAAGGATTCTGGGCATAAAACACTCGCAGGACAAGGCGAAAATCACGTTAACGCTGATAAAATGTAGCTTAGTGAAAGCTCTCCACGGTTGAACGGCGGGAAAAAAGGTTTCGCTCCGGTCGACCGGACGGTGTGGTAACATGGAGGGAGGATAAGAGCACGTATATTTCTCGCGGTGGATAGTTGTGGGAGGGGGGCGTGGGAGTGAACGGCGATGGGGAGGAGAATGAGACAACGGCCAGTGAAGGAGAGAGATAGAGAGAGAGAGGGGTTGGGTTGAGGAACGAGCCGTGGGAGGGAAGGGGCAGGAGGACTCGAGGGAGGTTCGAAAGGGCGAGCGACGACGGCTACACAGTGAAGGATGACGTCACTACCAAGAACCTCGGGCAATGACGCCATCGTCATATAAATGCTGAACTGGTTCCCACGGTATGGCGGAGTGACGAGGAGAGGACGGAGACGAGGCGAATAGGGAGGAATAGCGAATAGGGTAAAATGGAATGAATTCAGGGATGATTGTAAGTGAGGGAACGCGACCCTGGGTGTGGTGAGGTCGGCAGTATTTCAATGGGAGATTTTAGAATTTACATTCTGCCTGAACAAATTAATTAACCTCAGTCTACATCTATGCATCAACATAATACCCTGCAAGCCTCCATAAAGGTGTGTGGCAGGGGGTGAACTCACACCAAACATGCATTACATATCATGCATATAAAAGGACAAGTAGTTATATACCTGTCTATTTTCAATTTTTTTAAAGAGAAAAATAGCTAAGCAAGCATGAAATATAATCCTGTTGGCTGGGTTAGCTAAAAGTCCTTATACCAATATGCAACTACCTATGCCATATATCGATACACTCGTATTGAATATATTTACCGCTATTTGGTAAGAATGGTAAAGATGTCATATCCCTAATTGTAAGAGGAAAAAAGGACATTTTGAATCTGTCAGTTCGGCAATCAATTTCTCTAATTTTGTGATTGTAGTCTAGTCTACCATAGTAAATCCCTGCGAGCCACCTCTAGAGTGTGTGTCAGGGGCTGAAGATCACCAAGAATGCACTACTAAATGCAACGTATTGTTGTACTAGGTACCTAGTTAGAGATTTATATGAATATCATGCGTGACACATAAAGTAAGTTCTACTTTTCATGCAAAGAACACATCCAACATGAAGAGAAAAATATGTGAAGCACTACAGACATGTATCACCCGTATTTTATGCAGGCATTCTTAAAATCTAAATTTAAGAGAAAAAAAAGAAGAATTCAGCATCTTATTTTATCTAGGTTTGTTAAATTTGTCCGTGTTTATTCAATGTGATGTTAAGCTAAACATATGGCATCATGGTGTGAGAAGCCTTAACGTCGTTGTGTTCACGAATTATTTTGGGGAAATAACGAATATTTGAATTTTTCTGTGGTGCAGTGTATTTATCATACCAATGTAGTGTGGAGTTCTTATAATTACTCGGTGTCGGTGGTGAACTCGTTTGCCCTGTACTTCTGTAAAAGTCGTAGTCTGGCTTGTTGTCTTCGTGTTTGAAGATTCTCCCATCCCATTGTCTTAAGCAACGGAGTGACACCCCATTATTTTAAGCAATGAAGTGACACTTACCCCATTATCTTAACAATTGTTCACAGATGTAATGTATCTCCTCTGAATTTCATCTAATTATTTTATTATTTTTCCCTTTTCCCTAATACTCGAGGCATATCCCCCTTTTGGTCTAACTAGTACAAAGTAACACCTGTTCTTAAATTTTTCGTTGCATTATCCAACCACCCGTCTAATGAATCCAAGTTTCTTCAAGGCCGACCTATAAATTGTTTTGAAATGTGTTCCCCAAGTGAGTTTGGTGGTTAATGTGACTCCCAGGCATTTAACTTGTTCTGAAGTACTTAATTCAATCCCGTCATTTTCGTATTTAGTGTCATATATTTACAACTGCTTGCCCCAAATGTTCTTCACTCTACACATTTTAAAATTTAGTTCTAGTCCCCATTTCTTGCACTTTATTTTTTATTATTACTTTCACTTGCAATTTTGTTTAAGTTGCGAGCTAGTAACATACCTACTATCATCTTGATTATTAATATAAATGTAATAAAAGTAGTACATGTCGAAATGTAGTATGTAAGTAGTGCATCGATGTAATACCCTGAAAGCTACCGCAAAGGTGTGTAGCAGGGGCTGAGTCATCACCAGACATGTATTTCGGCTAAAAGATAACTAAATTTACAATAACTATCATGCAATAATAAACAAATATCATTCCGGGCATGCACTTATTTCAGGCAGCTGAAATTTATAATGCTTCTGCCACAGTAGCATGCACGGACTAATATTTTTGCATTACTGCATGATGTCAAGTGTGCTTAAATTTCATTCTCTTGAGATTTTAATGGCATGATTGGTAGTGCTTCACGCCTTGCCGCACGCCCTTGCGGTGGCTGCAGGATGAGATGTAGATGACGATGCACCTGGAAATACAATGATGTGGAGTGAGACAGGAGATGTTAGGCCACCAACCTTTGAGTTCATATCTAGTGTACACCATTGTCTTTCTATGAAGGTTTGTTGAAGTGACAAATCTTGTTGTTATTACCGTCAAGAAGGATGAGTGTAACGTATGTAACGTAAGAATGTAATTTAAATATGTAGGAAATGGAGAACAGTAAAGGAAGAGGTGTTTAGTACAGGACGAAAAATAAAATATGCATCGAGATCGCAAAAGGATATTTTGTTCCCCGTGTTAACTAACTGCATGCGGTTAATATATAGGGTCACGAGAAACTAAATTAAATGGACTGCTACCATTTATACCTATACTCCAGTGAAACTCCCTGGTGGAACTTCCGGCATTATTCCAGGGTACTTCTGAGAAGATTTATCGCTAAAGTTGTTCTTTGAAATGCACTGTGCCCCAGTTCTCATTAGTGTTGTGCCAACTTATAAATATTTAATTTCTTTTAAGCCTTTGAACTTTTATTTAGTACCAGTATTAGCAAAATTACATAACAGATCGGTGACATAAGAACTTTACTAAATCGAAGATGCAAGGTATGTCAGTGTGTAGGTGTTTTATGAGAATAACAGGAGTTTAAATAATCTTAGGTTTTTATGGCGAACACAGATTATAGAGCGTTAAAGGAAATGGCGATATCAAGGTCTTTACTGGGTGGGAAACCCAAAATAACTTTTTCAACGAAAGTTTCAATTTTCCTTGCCAGTCAGTTTGATGTTTAGAAGGCTCTTAGTGCTCTAAATGCCGTTATTGGATTTTTTAGATTTTTAAGGGAGTAACTCTAATGCAACGCATTATAATTGGTCGATAATTAGAGTGGATGCCTGGAAAGCGTTAAAATCGTGGTTTAGTCAATTTTAGAATTCCCTGGCCATAACGCTTTGTAGTTTTCGCTCCTGAAACTAGTAAACCTCGGCTCAACGCTTTAGAATACTTGTTAACGATAATTGCAGTCTATTCGAGAGAAAAAAAAACGGCTGAAGTAGCCTTTCGAATGTGTAATTCCAAGCGGAAGACCACCAAACGAGACACATTATGGAAGTAGGTGGCTTTTTATATCCTTCGTCAGTCTCCTTAAAATCCACAACTCAGAAACAGCGTTTTTGCCGGCCGTGGCGTAAACCGTGTTTTTAACTCTTCCTTCAAAGTAATACTAAATATGTTTACAATTCACTAATTCCTTGAATATACTACAATTATGTGTTTTCATAACAAGTGTGCACTAACGCAATTGTTTCCGCCAGGGCATAGGGGATATGTGGTGACTAGAAAATTAAATTACTATCATATCCCTTTCGTGTTTGAAACCTTGGACTAGCGTCCCTAGTCAAAGGTTTGGCAGCGCCTTAGTTTTCCCAGTGTAATACACGTTTCTGTTTGATAGCTTAGAGGGGAGCCCTTCAAGATAATTTCTCCCTCCGTGGTATGGGGTGTTATCTAAAGAACCTTTGTGTCTATTGTATATTGTGTCTGTTGCTTATGCTAGCGTCTGGTTTCTCTCCATCTTCTTCCTCCATTACCCTAATACGCTAAGCACCAAGACCAAATTACCCACATGTTTTTAATCCCGCCAATGACTGTAGCCCTCGGTCGTCTCCCCTGCATAACTTCTGTTTTGATGTCATAATGTGCGAAATTAATGAATGCTGATAAATCCTGAAAGGAGAATATATGAAACATTGTGCTGACGTAGTCCACCTCGGATGTGGACATTTAAATATAACCGGAAAAGAATAATCTTTTTAGAAGGCAGTTAACGGAATGTATCTAATCTCATTAAGAAAGACATTGCCACCTTCGGCACGAACTAGAGAGCGTGAGGGTGGGCTGAAACGAGAGTATTTGAGAGCGCCTCTTTTATTATCTCGGCTATCATTTCAAAATGCGTATGGAAGTTGTCATATATTTCTCAATTAATCTTAATCTCTATGTTGTCTTAGAGTGAGAACAATAGTTGGCCAATCGCTAAATAAGGCAAAGTAACGCTAATTTTTTTAGTAAGCATCTAAGAAATTGTGATTTTCTTCAGCTCTGTTTAGTGCAGGATGCAGGTTGTGATTAGCAAGACGGATTAAACTAAATTAAGGGGAAGCTAACTCCTGAATACGATCCTCCTCGAACTTGATTTCAAATGAGAGGCCCAGAAGAAGGCAGAATGCGAGACAAGATTATATTTTACTCTGTGGCAGAAAATGGAATTAATTGGTATTCCAAATGACGCGATGACACCTTTGTAGCTTCATAGATCAGATTTTTCGAGATGAAATCGAGTTACAAAGCTCAAGTCAACAGCACTGGCACTAAATTGCAGGGTAAGGTGTAGATTGACGAAGGGGAAGCAGCAGCGACAGCACTGGGAACTGCAGAGTAGGAGGCAGGAGAGGGCAAGTAGGCGTAACGGAAGGGGTAAGACGCTCTTGAGTTATGGCAGCGTGCTGCGGGTTGGTCCATCTTCTCCGCCGCCGCCTTGCACTGACATATAAACCCACCCACCCGCCACCACCGTCCGATTCAAAACCTCCCCCTCCTCTCCCTGAGTTTTAGCTTCCTTCGGAGACGACGCCGTCCTGTGCACATCCCATCTCCTTCGCGTTCGGACCCTTCCACCCGTCTTCCACTGCCACCCAAAGTGTTTTAACGGGAGCGACGGGGCACATAAATCATGACGGCATATAGCGTTTACGCAGTAGGACGGAGAGAGAGAGAGCGGTTTTTGCCCCACGGGGGCGAGGGCTCACGAGGGAGGGAATTTCTCCTCAAACCTCCTTATTTTGAGAAAAAAGAACGTGATGGCAAGACCAAAACTGTCATCTTCCTTCGGTTGACTGTTGGGGTTGTTTCCTACTGCGAGCTTTCCGGTGAATTACTTCACTGCTCAGTCAAAAGGATTGATAATCATTATGTTTTGAGCTTGGATATAGATTTTGATACAATTTGCTATTGTTGAAAAATGTATGCCTACCCTAAAAGCTGAAACCACGCACATCCTTAGTTCATGAAAGTGAGTTATGTAGCATACAAGGTCACCTCCTCAAAAGGAATAAAGAGTTTTTTTTCGGAATGGACAATATACTGATAACGCAACCATTCCTCCAATAGTGAGTGTAAATATAAAAATGTATCTGAATGTCATTCCGATTTGTAGAGGATATTTTTGGCACGCTCTAGTGAATGAATAAAATTACTTACATTGGTTAAAAGACACATATAAAAAAAGTCAGCACCCTATTAACGCGCGATATAAGGAGTCAACAGAGAAATTATAAAGACATGATCGACAGAAGTACACTATGAATGGCGTTGGAGAAATCCTCGTAAACCCTGCTTGTGTGTGTGATTGAACTCACGAAGGTGACTGTATCTTTTATACAAACCTGAGTGAGTGAGTGATTGTGTGAGTCACTGTTCGTTTTTATTTTTACCTTGATTCTCTCAATTTTGAGTGTGGCGGTTGTTTGTAACATGCGAGTGAGTGTGCGAATGTGTCATTTACCGCCACTTAAGTTTCTCCGTGTGCTTGATTTTGTACGTGTGATTGAGAGCTCCCTTACTTTGTATATACTCCTTCCTAACCCCCTCTCCCCCTTTTTTATTCCTTTGCTCCCTTATGGTTACGGCTTTGTGGATATCAATCTTCATTTGTTATGATAATGCTTTCTCAAATATTCACCGGTTCACAATCCAAGACTTGTAAATCAGCCGTAGCAAGATTGATTCTGCTTCTTTAATCCCCTTGCTTTTATAATACCTATTTAAAATTCTGCTTGATATCAGTCTATCTCGAAGATTTATCACAGGTAAAGTTCATAAAACAGGGGCCGGTATTTTCCCTCGATGCCCCTCATCACCCATTCAATTAAAATCAATCAAAAATTAAATTTGTATCTCTAAGTTAAAATGGCTAAGAATTTTCTTTGGAATAGTGAAGAAAACATACCTGTAACTAAGAATAACGTTTTGTGATATTGTTTTGTCATTGATGATGCATATTTTTGTAGTTACACTTCCAAAAGGAATTTTGACATGAACCATCTTTATCCAGCAAAAATGAGCCAATAAACTTAATTTCTTTTCGGGTTTTTTTCCTTTAGCTTACTGTACACTATAATCAATGATTCATTCAAGTGCCTATTCTTTAAATATTTAGTAAGGACGTTTTTGTTTGAAATTCGATATTAAAGATGCTGAAAACTCATCACATCGAACAACGAAAGGGAGTGTGCATCCCGTTGCCAAGTTTATTTATGCTATATAATATGGTATTAGTGATTGAAGAAAACTTATTCCTATAAAAACCACTATATTTTATTCTGGAAATTGGTACACTGGTATGGCAAGAAATACGAGTATGCAGATGAACGAGAGTGTATGTTAAGCAAGCTAATAAATTTGTCCCTCTGCAGGAACTTTAGAACGCGAAAGTTGCGTAATTAATTTTCGAATAAATCATTCGCTTTTACCGTGTACTAGGTCTCAAGGGACGCCGAATTGAAAATGAATTTGCATGAAGGGGTTTGTCAATGAAAGAGCGTAATATATATTTTCCTCCACTCTCTGCGAAGGCGCCCACGGAAAGGATGCCGCCACTGCCTTCGCGCACGTAACTCATCGCCTTTTCGTCGCACTAACGATCTGCTAGTTTTTTTCTCCGCTCTGTTCATTCCCCTATCCACCTTTCTCGTGAGTAAAATACGTTTTCTCTCCGCGAACTTGAAACGCGTTCCTCTTAAGTGTCTTTTCCTGCATGATTCAAGGTGAAGACAACAGGTTTTTTTCCTTCGAAGGGTAACAAACCTCTTACTTTGGGCGTTGGCTGGTGACTTGGTCGTGGCATGATGCCAAATTAAACGGGATGAGAGTATGATGAGATAATTTGAGTTCATACCGACTTAGTGGTACGGTTTGTGGAAAATTCATTAGCGTATAACCTCTTTCAACGTTTACGGGAAAATGAGTTCTTCTTCGGATACTTATTACATGAAACTGGAGCCGTAAAAACAAAGTTTAAAATGGAATTCCAAAGCAATCTTTATTTGATATACCTATTTAAATACACATTAACTTCAGCGTAATTTATTTTATGGCAAAAAAATTCTAAGAAATTGAATATGTTTCTCTTGATTACCGATCATGTGTTTCCAACCTCGGAAACGCAATAAGGCTTCAAGAGACCTTTTCATGCGCTCTTTGGATATCGCTATCTACTCGTGATATATTTTGATAAACAACTTCGGTTCTATGAAACTGCTCACGTAACAACGTGATTGTTGCAATCGGAGAATAGAGCAAAGTGCACTCATTTAATAGGTGCAAGGTACGAAAATTAGAACAAAATCTAACAAAGTAAACAATATAAACTTTTTAGGTAAAATATTGGGAAAACGGGATATCAATTACAAAATAGATTAAATGGATCTTAATTGAATCCCCTGAATTGCACGGGAAACTCGCATCAGAAAAATGTATGGGTCCATTCTAGAGGGACTTAGCTTCTTTATATGGGCTTTGGGGAAATGTGACGTAAAATGAGGAGGGGGGTAACTTTGCGTTAGGCCAAAAGTCGAATATAACACTAGTATACAACTATTTGGGAACCATGGAAAAGTGATCAATAACATATGTAAATCAAATTCAGTTGCTATGGTAAAGACGTAAGTGAAACTTCGTTGCTGGTTTTCTGGATTAAAAAACGTACCTAAGCCAGGTAAAAGTTCCACCTGATCCGATAGGTGGAGTGCCATAGAGGCGATTATAACGCTCGCATTGAGGCAAGTACTGTGTCCGAGCAGCAGAGGATCTATCAGCAGAGGAGCTCAGTGTAATAATATGATTGAAGTGAGGATTTATTAACAGATAGCATATTAAACTAATGCAGGAACAAGAGCGTTAGCAAAGTTTCTCACATCTGGACACATTGGGTTGGGAGGTCCTCAATGCCCAAACACAAGATAGACTAAGGCTTCTTGATAGAGGGCACATAGACGGGATAGTTAAATTATCTTCCAACACCGAGAGAACTATCGTATTAAGGCGCCTTAACAGGAGACGGGATAACAGTGAAAATAATAAAGAAATTGAATCCTCAGTGATAGATTCAAGTACTTGTCTCATGTCTCTTGCGCATTTCACCACCAGATCAGTAACGAGATATGCCGCTCCGACCTCGAAACGCAATAAGGCTTCATAAAGATATCTTTCTTTCATTTGATGATGCAATATATACACACCACACATAACCATATAAATATAAATTGAACCGAATGCACCAGGGATAAGATTAGTAAGGGTGGGGTGAGGTTTTATGCATTGCGTCTGACCTCGTGTTCCACAGAATTTTAATGGCCGTATCAAATGGTCTAAAAGCGAATCAATATATAGCAGAGATTAAGAATGGTTTATCGTGTTCCCTTAAGATACCTTGACTGATGTTGAGTTCCTCCTTGAGACTTATGCCTTCTCTCAAGTAATACGTACTCTAGGCCATTCGTTCTCAGTATTTTAAAAGTCAACCAAAAACACGATTGAAAACTCAGTTTCTCAGAAATCAACCTCGCAGTTCTATTACTGGCGTACCCACCCTTATCTTAGAGCATATTCTCTGGTTGCCGTGTTGGCGCCACCAGGAAGTGGAGAATTGCGAGCTGTCAGATGTTTTTGAACCTCTCGCCTGAAAGCGTTGCGAGGAGGCTTCCTTACTCTCTAGGATGAAGAAGAGTTACAAGCAATACGAGGACAAGTTAATACATCAACACGAAGGAAGTGTGGGGCATGTGAATCGGGGGAGGATGGACATGGTGAGATATGCTGGGGGTGGGAGGGGGTGGACATGGGGAGATAGGTGGGGGTGGACATGAGTGGAGTTGATAAAGTATGAAGGACAACTCTACGGTGGTCACCGGGAGGAAGAGAAAGGTTAGGAGGCGGGCGGAAAAGAGATTGGAGGGGTTGCTGATGCGAAGGGGAGACTTGAGTTTGGAGAGATGAAGGCGCTTTAGTTGAAAGACACGCCCATATTTGTCTCCGAGTGCGTCTTCCACATCATCTCTCCCCTTGGCAACCGCGTTCCACCTTTTTAAGGGAACGTTCAGGTGCTGGTTCTTCAGATGCCGGTCGTCGTTTTTCTTCTTCGTCTCCCCCTTACCTCGTTTTCCCGCAGCCATCTCCGTGCTCACACCTTGACACTCTCCGCGAGATGAAGTAGTAACTCCCCAATCTGTTCCCCTTGGCGTTCCTTGCGCCTAGAGGCACGGAAAGACGGCAGGGAGCGGGTAAAGCGAGTGAGCCTCGGAGCTCGGGGAGAAAACCAGAGTAAGAAATAGAGGGATAAGTGTGTTGGACCGGGATTTATTTCTTCGCGCGCTCTACTTGGGGCGTCCGCAGTGGAGAGATAAGCAAGCATTGGAAGGACCACGTCTCCATCAAAACACTTCACAAGATGACTCTACTTTTCCTCCACACCCTTTTAGGGAAAGAGGAAGAATTCGCGGCATCAACATCACGACGTGGTGTAATTTAGAGAGGAGGTGAGCATTCGAGTTGGGGCGTTAGAGTAGAAGTGAGAAAAATCGGCATGCACAGCATTGCCTTGCACGAGACGTGAAATAGTAATTACGTAGTTCAATATTTATAAAGTTCTATTCCATATTAGAATAAAATAATTAAAACCTTTTTATTACATTGTTAATTTGTGAAAAATATCTTGAGACGTACTCGTAAAATGGCTTACTCTTCTAGTGGAAGAAAAATGGGTTAAATGAGATTTGTCTGCAAGTATACACTAATTTATCTCATTAGCCATCTATGTTCAAAGAAACTAACAAGTATGCAAATAGTAATATGAACTTTATCAAGAGCAATTGAAATATATATTTTCCGATTTGAGTTTTATATCCGTGCTAAATACTTTGAATTTGAAGTCCTTTCGGTAGTCCATGGTAATTTATAATGACGTTATTTTAAAGAATTGACATGCAAAGATATAGGCTTTACTATGTTTTATTAAACAGGTAAACCGGCATAAAAGTGGCTCTAATAGGATTTTGAGCATTCGACATCTTTCACTATTCAAGAAGTTTATTGTCATGGATACAATTTTGTTTAATAAATCCCTTGAAATATTTCTCAGTTATGATTTCCTTGCTGCCACATAGTCCATTTAACGTAAGGTTTTCTTTATCATGTTTCTGCATGTGAAGAACGCCAGAAGAAAACCACCATTAGTAGAACAGTAAACAGTTTATTTTTTCTTAGATGTAAATATATCTTAACAAGTAGTCTGTTTGTTGAATCAATTCTTTCTGACGTTAAGGTTTAGAGCTTAACAAAACTTTTCCTCTTTCCGAAAGGCTAATAAGTGGAAGATTCTTTGCATTATGTATTTCTACTTTCTTTACTGAAACAGAATGCTGTAGGTTTCATCCTCGTCTCCTCTCTCAGGGCATCCAATATCCAATTTCCACCATCGAACTCCGCAGACTTTAGACCAAAAGCCGCCCCTCTCACCTCAACGCACGTCCCTCTCCGAAGTGTATTATTCATGGAGTGGTATGAGGCTTGCTCTCTGAATAGTGCAACCGTCGGTGGATTTGGTGCAATGTGACCGTGCGTTTGATACCGAGAGTGCTTGGCACTCAATTCCAATTCCCTTGACACTGTTCGCTGCTGTCAAACCGTCACTCGTTCTCAACATGATAAAATACTGAGGAAACATATCTAACCCTGTTATAGATACGGGAGCGACAAGCTTCATATAAAAAAACTAGAATATTTGTAAATTTTTCATTATTGTATTCATTTTGGGGTAGAAATTTACAGGGAAAATTGCGGGAAAGCAAACAATGTTAAATCCTCAGGTTCTATAGATAAAAGAGATCATTTTACTGTATCTTCGATTCGACTGTTATAGTATGTTTGCTCCATGTAATGGACGACCAACTTTTATAAAAATTCAACTGAATCATTTATGTTTATCTGAATGTGAGAGGCTCCCACGTATGAGTGATGTTCAAAGAATGAAAATGACATTCTTAGAAAAATTTAAATCGAAAATAATGTTATTTGCATTCCTCGTGTGAACGAGAATACAAATGCAGAGAATAATTCCTCGTGCGAACGATAAGGTTGCGGGTGACATGCATATGAAATAATAGGCAAGAGGCATGCGTCTGGGTCAAGGACTACGAAGTTATTGACACGATGGGTGAGAAAAAATTGAGGCACCTGCCATGGATCTCCGGCTTAGAAAGTTGGAATCAGTTGCTCAAAAAATACTTTTTATGTCCAGTTAGTAAGAAGTGTCTGCCGGAATTTTAGCCTAATGACGCGCATGTTTTCGTTTATCACGCAAGGTGAGTATGACACACACACAATGGGATCAATTGTTAACTATCCTTTTGACTAGAAGACTACATGCTAAATGGAAACGTATTATACATTTGCATATCTTACAAAAGGTCTGAAGAAAGTCCTAGCGAAAGAAGGGTCAATGGTAAATCCAGGACTGTAACTCGTTTTATGGACTATGGTTCATTTGAAAAAAGTGGTTTAACGGGGCTTAAAGTTAAGGGTGATAGCCAACAGCTCGGATTTTACAAAGATGAACGTTTGTCACTTAGTTAACCATGCAAGTAACGACTTAAGGGCGTGTTCCAGACCGAATTCTTACCCCGAAAGCATTTAGCCAAGTATCATAAAAACAGGCTTTAATGTGGCGTGGCAGAAAGGGATGAAGTAAATGCTTTTGTGATTTGTGAACAATTTATTTTAAGCGTAAAGGCCTAAAAAGCTGATAAAAGGATCACTAGAAGAAATTTCATCACATGACGCTACAAAATATCCTTAGTGGGCAGAGTGCAGGTTATTAGAGTGCAGGTTATTAGAGTGCAGGTTAACAGAGTGCAGGTCAATCAACCGGGGAATAACCACGGAAGAATTTGACAGAACATGCAGAGTAGATTAGAAGGTCAGAGAAAAACACATAAAAAGGACAAACATACTAAACCATCAAATGTAATAGGTAGATCAAATAGTGTGTCTGTAAAAGAATTATCGAGGAAAATTTTAGTTAGAAAAAAGTACCAAAAGAGTAACAGGCTGGGAGAAAGAATTTACGTGATATTAGTGAATTGTCTTAGTTTAAGAAATAAAGTAGCAGATTTTCACCACCTCATACAGAGTACTGATGCAGATATAATAGTAGGCACAGAAAGCTGGCTTTCGAAGGATATATCAGATGATGAAGTATTCCCAAAGTGTTTTAACGTATACAGAAAGGATAGAGTGAAAAAAGGATATGTGAAATGGGCCATTTTAGTGATTTTAAACCCAAGATTTTACATATGTGTAACAAAGGGCTGAAATTGAACTTTTTGGAACAATTTGAGATTGTGAATAGCCCGGATAAAGAACGATTATGCAATGACTATATGTTCCCTACCCACTCACCCCTCCTTAAAATCCCCCTTCCTAGCTGATTCATACCCATACTACTCTCTTTCAGCTAAGGTCATTTCCCCCCCTTCTTATTCACCTAACCCCCCCCCCCCCCCCCTTCCCTTTTTAACCGTCATTTACCAAATCCCTACTCATCCCCCTCCTTCCGCTTCCTTTTCCTCCTCCCCCTCTCCCCCCCCCCCCCCCTCCAACGACCTGGTGTATATATAAGGCTGTTACACAGACACAAATTTACCTTGAGAATGACAAATATTTGTTTAAACCTAGGTCGGATATATAAACAGTGTGGAATTGACTAAAAGTTTTATTATTTTATTCGTTACCATGAATATTACAAATTTCCACTAAGTGACGCCTTCAGTGTTATCTTGTAAGGTATTTGAGCACACTGTAGTCAGTTCGATAATGGGGGATTTGGGTAGTTAGGGATTGCTCATAAACAGCCAACATAGGTTCCGGAAAGGTAGATCTTGCGATACACAATTAGCTTTATTCGTACACTATATTTTAGTCTACGGAAAAAGTAGTACTGAAGTAGATGCGATATTTTTAGATTTTAAAAAGGAATTCGATAAATTTCCTCATGATAAATTAATTTTGAAGTTAGAGAGTTTTGGTATAAATAAAGACGTTGCATGTTGGGTAAAAGAATTCTTAAGTGGGCGAGAGCAGACGGTTGTCATAGATGGAATCATGTCGGACACAATCAAAATCACATCGGGAGTTCCACAGGGCAGCGTAATAGGCCCGCTTTTATTTCTTTTATTCATAAATAATTAGAGATCTGTAGTTAATAATAAGCTTGGACTTTTTTCAGACGATGCCGTAGTGTACAGGGGTATATCAAAAGAAGAAGACGTGGAATCGCTTAATAAGGATTTAGATGCTATTCAAGAGTGGTGCGACAAATGGCAGTTATAACTTAACCTTAAAAAGTGTGTAGCTGTTAGTTTTTGGTGGAGAAATAATTCGATAGAGCGATTATATAGTATTAGTAACACGAAGGTTGAGTGCGTTGAAACCATAAGGTATTTAGGTGTAACGATCACTAAAGATTTATCGTGGGGAAGACACATCCGGGAAATATGCGGACGAGCGAAGAGAAAGCTAGGATTTATAAAAAGAGTACTAGGGAAATGTGATGAGAAGTCAAAAGAGCGATGTTACTTTTCACTAGTTAGGCCCCACCTTGATTATGCAGCCAGTGTATGGGATCCGAATGAATTAGGTTTGATCAGAGAACTGGACAGTGTGCAGCGTAAGGCAGCTAGGTTCATTAAAAGGTGTTACGATCGGTCGAGTACTGTTTCAAAATTAATACAAGAATTAGGGTAGGAATCATTATCAGAGCGTAGGTTAAAGTACAGATGGAATCTATTAGAAAAATTTCAATCGGAGAGCTTTACTGAAGATGTTCGGCATATATTGAAAACACCAGCGTATTATGCTAGATTCGACCAGATAAATAAGATTAGAGAGATAGATTGTCGTACTGATAGATTCAAAATGTCATTTTCCCCCGTATTATAAGAGAAAACAATAGGCAGAATAGCAAAGGGATGGCTAGGGGAAATATTTTAGAGTAGTCTGTAGTGCATGATGCATGTATTAATCCCTTAAATACTATATACGTTAACAATCTATTTGCATGAGACCCTATCGTTGCTAGTTTGCATGTCAATAGTGCATGCTTGGTGATATTCCAGTCTCAAAGTCGATAATTATTGAAAATAAAAAGCTGAATGTCACGTAAATCTGCTTGGTTTCCGAGGTTTACTTAATTGAAAAAAACATTAATCCGGTTATTTAATAATATTATTGCAAGCTCAACCTTACTGTCTGATTTACAGCCATCCGCTGCTACTCACCTTTGCAGTGGCTTACGTGGTTCTATGTATATGTAAATAATACCCTATCACGAGTGGGGCAGAATCCTTTGATGACACGATGACACTAAGCAATAATTAAATTATATTAACTGCTTGGTTTACTTATAAAGTATTTAACACTCGTCATGTGATGAAGCACGCTAAATTTGGTTTTGAGAAGATTATAATTCAGCAAAAAATTAAGACTATGCTATCCGATGATGGGAAAAGTGCCAAACACTAACTTGTCGGGATGGTGGTGATATCTCCTCTTTACTATCCTCGAACTTTCAATATTTCATTCGTACGAAGCACTCATTTTACAACCGCATCCCCAGCTATGGATGAATTATTATAGCCTACACTGCTTCTGATAGCTCTACAAACTCCTCTTACCGTTTTCCTTTATTTGCTTGAAATAAATATCATGAGAGTTATAAAAGGAAACAACCCTCCAGGGTTAAAATTCACTGCCACAGACAAATATTGTAATCCTTACAATCACCCACACCATAAATCGGAGCGAATTTAAAAAAATGGCCGACATACATTGATTAAAAACATATAATAAAAAGTCAGCATAACGCATTACTGTGCTTTTCGCGGTTGTACCACATAAGGTGAGTTGAAATGGAATCGTGATTGGAGAATCTTCTCATCACAGCTGAAAAATCAGACAGAAGGTTTGAGGACGCGATACTGTAGTACAGCATGCACTCCTTAACCACAGAAAAGTGAATGTATGTAATCATTTTCATCTCTATAAAATATATAATGGAGATTTGCAATTGGGGAAATGTAATACTTTCAATTTTATAGTTGATATATTACAACTGTTTAGATGCTTCGATAGTCAAATCTAGCCGTGAATCACCTGACTGTGTAATAAGAAGGTATTTGATGAAATTAGGAAATAATGAACTTTTATGAACATAAAGACTGCGAAAAATTACTCTAAATGTTGCGTTTAAATGAAGCATATCTCGTGAAGCATATAGTTGCGTTTTAATAGATATTCGCTCACAATATCAATTTTTATGGCCGCATAAAATTACTCGTCTTGGCAGACCCTTCAACATTATGTAAGACGCAAAGTGAGTCCAATGAAGTAAATATATTTGGAGCTATTGAATAACAGTGATAGATATAATAAAGATCAACCAGCACGCAGAAGTATCGTTAAGAAGGGATGTAAACATTTATGAGAATTGAATGTCTGATTAGAATATAAAGCTAAACACATACGCGATTACCTCATCATTAATGCGGAATTCAATTAATTCAAAATATTGCTCGATAAAATCAAATTATCTATTTCAAAGTATCAACAGGAAAAGTCAAGAATAATATCGCTCATTCTTATTAATACCAATAATTTTTGTAGACACTCGTGACCATCTGTATTTCTTTAACACATTGGAATATGTTGGCGTTCCTGTCGCACAACAATGTTCTCCAGAACGATGCGAGCGTTGTTGGGGTGTATGGTAACTAATTGGTGCTCGAGAGTCTTCTCAAGCCCCAGTAACTCGCTCGGACCTACACGGACATACACTCATTTTGTCCCAAGTTCCACCCATCTTGCTCCATGTTCTCCACAGCCATACGGGTTTCTCCGCCAAGTGTATCCATATGCCGTGAATAATGCATGACCCAGGGAGTGTGAGCAAATAGTGCCCTTTGCCCTCTTACGTCTTTCTCCCGGGCATCTGTCCTCTGCTCCCTAATCCTCTCACCTCCGTCTATGCTGCTATCCCTCATTCCCGGCACCTTCAAAGTCGACCCCTTTGTCTTTGCTCTCGGACATTACTCACTCAAAACAACGTTTCACTCTCCTCCATCCTCCTCCCCGAAACTTTTCGTATTCTTCTTCGACGCCAAGTTGCTCACTCTAATTTTTTTGCAGATTTTTCCCATTTCAGAGTCCTTCCGTTAGAGGCGTATCAAGCATGGTTGGGAGCCTGGGGCGCCATTCGATATGGGGCCTATTTAGAATTTATAACATTGACAGTCTACGCAAGTATAATAGGAAGATGCCTTTTTCTTGTATTCCTGCAGACCCAGAATCAACTATTTATCAATCGATGACGTCAAGTATCTCAGCATTCACAGAATAGAAGGTTTAATGCATCCTAACACTCTTTTAATATCTTTGATGTAAGTGCCAGTACCGGCTTATGGCCGGAGGAAATTTACGCATGCTATTACATCGGCAATGGTATTTAATAGGTATGGCATGAAGAGTTGTTATTTCAAAGCTTTATTTTATTTATAATAGAAATCAAACCGAAAATTTAAAGATTTAAATATTACAGTAGTAAGAATTAAATTTTTTTCTTGCCAGTTTTTATCTCTGCAAACTGATTTATTGCATCATCAAAATGTACTCACTTAGCAACAGCGTTCTCTATCGATATTAAGGCTATCTGATGGGATTAGCTCATTGTTGAGCAAAGATAGCTTTTAATTAAGTTTAGAAAAACTTCTTTCACATGAAGATACAGATACACATACAGTCAGAATAGTTTTAGGGCTTCACAAATATTTAGTAACGACTCTTGAAAATGTATTTCGATAATGAACTGCAGCATATTCAAAGCGGACCACGATACTGCATCATCTTTAGAAATCCCTGAAGCCTATAGATGCCTTCAAAACCTCATGATTTCTGGCACCATTTCTTCCTTCTCAAAATCATCAAATGTTTTTGTTAGTTGCTAAACTAGAAGGGGGAGTTGGTCATCACTTGCTTTTACATGATTCATCGGATGAACAGCAGCAAACTGTTTGTAAACATTTTCCATTGAGGTTGATCTAGTTTTTAGCTCTAGAAGAAACTTATCAGTGCACTCCAACATAGAACTCTTCACTTCCTGCCGTGGGGTCAAGCTTGCGTCTTTGGACTTTTCTCCTGGCATCAGTTTTTTTTAACACGCTTGTGTCTCCTGCTTTCAATATCTATGTCCATTTTAGTACAAGTTGTACTCGCTTATTCTAAAGAATTGTTAACAAGTTCTTCCCAGCTTTCTTCTAATAAGGTATTCAAGCTTATCAGCTTTAACACTTACTTTCAAAAATGATCCCTTCAATCTGCAAGTATTTATGGGCAGGATTTACCTAAAATAAAATGTGATGGACGGGAAGAATGGCAAAGGAAGGCCTCGTGTGAGGTATATGGAACAAGTGATGGAGGATGTGAAAGAGAAGAAATACGAAAATATGAAGAGATTAACCGATAGAAGAACTCGGAGAGCTGCGTCAAACCAATCTGAGGATTGATGACTAATGATGATGACCAAAAGTGCAGGAAACAAAGAAAATTGAAGTTACAAATGCTTGTCATTAATACCTCCGCTTTTCCTCTTGTGCCAAGATTTTCTCAAGATTTTCAAGAGAAGGAACTATTGCGCGTGTGCATGTGCATCTCTAGAATATACGCCTTTGTTAAGATTTGTCGTTACCTTAATAATTGACCCTCGACGGACCCTCTAGGTGAGCTCTAACAATACTTTATCTGCCACAATGTATGAATCACCTCAATAAAAGGGCACGTGAGTGTAGGGGAAAGTTATACGTTGGCAGCATTTCTTTGCACGATGTTCTTTTTGGCGCTGAACGGAGCGGCAGATAATAGCGAGGATTGCCGTTCTCAAAAAGTCGCATGCGCATTGTAAATGGTGATTAGGAAATTCCCATATTTTTCTCGTAAAAATGTACTGTAAAAATGTATGCGTGTTATAATCGGAACACTGAGGCATAAAAGACATCGCGTTCATTGCGTAGAGAGTTGACTTACAATGGTTGGAGTGTAGGGTGAGTGGCGAGTGGCGAACAGCCGATTCTGCGTCTGCACATCTGAGCGACCTGCTTCGCCTTGCCCTCTTCTCTTGTTCTGCTCGTCGGGTCTTATGTCATTGCTGTACGGTCGGCCTAGAAACTTCCGAAGTCGGTGTTCATACTGTTTCCTTGCTCATCAATTCATTTATTACAAAGTTTACGATATAGTTCAAAATACAGCTCGGACAACCAATTATTCATTCAAGCCAAGGTTTTTATGGGTCAGATAAAAACGGGAAAAACTAAAATTTACGGGCCCATGGTGAAAGCGGGGCCTGGGGCGGACCGCCCCCCCCCCCTTTCTCGCTACGCCTCTGCCTTCCGGGGGATCACGTGGATGTTGTCATCTCCCTGCGATTCCTTAAATTTGGTGATGAATTTTTCACCAAAATTCTTTTTACTATTACGAAACTGCACCAAAGAATACACAGATACCATGCATTCTTTGAAAAAACCACACATATCGCTGTGTCTCTAATAGATACAAGGCCAAATTGGTATTATTCTCCCGCAAAAGAGAGACGTAATAAGAGTTAAACTTCGCTGCACTCAAAATATATATTGTAACTTAAAGCTTCTTTAGTCTCATCACTTCATTGAGCAAAATTAATATGTGTATTATATCACATCTAAGTAAATGTACCCGGTTAATGTGGAGACACATTACGCCTTGACTACGTTAGAGAATATAGACTTAATTCATTGCCAAATCAAAAGTCAAAAAAAGGTTTAGTCAGAAATTACTTCGTGGATGTGCTTCATGGGTGACCCCTTAAAAATGTGGCATCCTTATCCCCCACTCGTTTTGAGTTAGCACGGGGACTCGTGGGCGGCGGTAGGCGAGGGGTTGAAATATCCAAATGCCTGAGCGAGAGTAAGTCATAATTGAATTAGTTACAGCCCCTTCGGGTGTTTTCGTGAAGAGGGCCCGAGGATCCAATCGAGAGAGAGATTCTCCATACGTGCGTGGAAGGGGACGCACTCCTCCTGGGAGAGCGAAGAACCATTCCCTTGCCTGGGGATACTAAGAAGGGGCGGGGGAGGGGAAGCGGAGAGGAATAGCGTGGCGCCTCCTCGCGGGAGAGCTACAAACACTCTTTTAAAGCGCCAACGCCAGGTGACAGAGGAGAAACACCCAGAGCACACGTCTAAAAGCAAATTTGCCAATTTACACCTTCCGTACGCGGAATAGGTGTTGGAAACACTTTCCACCCCACACTCTCGAGCCTAAAACGCCCCCTTCCCCCCTCCCCGCTGCCTTTCCCCATCTATCCCTAATCTTCCTTCCTCCCGGGCCTTTCCCTCCGTGGAGCTGAGGCGGGAATTAGCATATGCAAGGGAGAGTAGCCATGCATACCCTCCCCCACCACCACCCTTTCTTGCCCTAACCCCTAACCCCTCTTGGTTTTAGCTCCATCTTTTCCGCCATCCCATCGTTCCAATTTTCCCTCCCCTTCATCCAACCTTTACCCCAAACTTCCGCATAATCCTTCCTCTCATGCGTTCCATTAATTCTCCCTTATGGCCTCATCTTTTCCCATCTTACGATAACTCTCGGGTCTTATATTTTCGCTAGCGTTTTTCGTCCTCCCACTCCCTTAATCCAAGAGTGCCAAGTGGTGCCAGTTACATACATCTCCCTTTCAACTCGCGTGTGCCGAGGGATGTATGAAATCAGGAATGCGAATGAAGTTCCGAGGCATTTATGTCCCCGATGACGCAAATTGGAAGAGTGCCAAGACAACACTCTTTTTGGTAACTGCGCACATGAAATTAATGAACAAACACGATGAAATACACATAAGCTCATATTTTCGGCCTGAATTGGAAAGGGAATGGGATCCATTGATCGCTCAATTTATCTTTTAGACACCAGTTTTTTTGCCCATGAAGTGTTGTTAGGCATTTATATTTAATTTTATATTTATAGGATAAATGGCGACTCATGGTAAAAAATGCAAACTGTATTCAAAAAGCAATACAAAATGTAATTGAATGAAACGGCTGTAGGAGGAGGAGCGATTTTAATATCATAATGAGATTAATCGGTTACCATGGAATAACATCAGAGTATTATGAGAAAAACTCTGGCCCATAGTCATTTTTACATGGTCTTGTGTAAATGTTCATGTGTAATGTTCATGTGAATGTTCATAGTCATTTTTACATGGACTTGTGTGAATGTTCATGTGACTGAAAAAAACTAGAATAAAGCTAATAAAGCCATACTCTACATTCATCTCGTAAAAAAGATGAGAGACTCTCAGATGATTATTTGACACAACATGAATAAAAAGTTCATTAAACTATAGGCTGTATTTATAATAATATAAAAACGGGAAAAAGTATTTCTTTGCGGTTGGCTATTGCTAAGCCAGTAAATGTCGTGTATTTTGTTTTCGCACAAAGGAAAGAGATCCTACTGGAGGGATAGCAATACAAAGGAAGAGGGATAGCATACAATAAATTCCCTGCGTCGGCGAATTTACAGCAGAGAGAAACTCGTACTGAGTGATGGAAACTTACCAAGTGTTTTTACGAGGCACGTCGTTTATACTTTTGCCGCAGTGAAGTCCATGAGTTTGCCGCTAGATTAAATGTACTGGAAGGTGAATTCATTTAACACTGATGATGCCAAAGCTTTAGCGAAATTAAAAAACTTTCTTGCAGTCAGCTCCATAAATGTAATTAGATATTAGTGAACTGCCGGCGAAGGGCTCAAAAACCACACCCATTTTAATCTACGGAAACGTTTTCCATAACATCCGGAATTCCTTCTGTTAATACGTGTTCCGTAGCCCACCTTATTTACATAATTGGAATCAAGATAGATGTCCTCATCAGCTCCATACGGTTACGATCATCTTACCGTGCTGGAGCCTCACTCCCGTCGACACGAATCAACAGAAAATGTTATGGGAGGAGGTGGTTGAAAATAAAAAAAACCGCTACACACTTCCACCCATATGCAAATTTCAGGTCTAAAACACGGCAACTTGCCCCTAGTTAAAACTTTTCATGACCCATTTCGCTCAAATGGTTTAATGGAGACAACTTCGCAAATCAGCGAAACTCATAAATGGTCTGGCTTGTGCGATGGGGGATTTTAACGACTACCCCACAGAGTCTTCCAGCGCAGATTGGGTCGGCGCAGGCATGTACCCCGGGCATGATAAAACCTTGGAAAGTTGAGCCTGTCAAAATTGTCTCCTTGTTTTCGAATTTCACGGTTCCCCGGTGATCCGGTGACCCGGACCGCCTCCGAACACCTGATATTATTCCGCAATATTGGTATTCGGGGCGGGGCGGAGGGATGGGGAGCTCTGGCGGGGAAGTGGCGAAGGCGAGTGGTGGTGGGGGTAGAGGGTTTGTTTCGAAGGGCGATGGAGATAAAGCTTAACGGGGGAAAAAGACGCAGGTCGCGGAAAATATATTTATAAGTGCACATGCGCGTCCCCCCAAGGCTGACTCCTTCAACGACCACCGATGTTTTTGCCGAGATAATGCTTGCGCACTGTTCCAGTTCTTTCCCGTCTACCCTCCTTTGCCGGTAATATCGCAAAGGCACCCTAAAAATAGAAGAGTTATGAATTTTTATTCCCAACCACCTCTTATCTCGACAGGCATAGCAGTATTTTTAATGCTGTCACAACCCTTTGCACCGTCATTCCAGAGGGCTGAGGTAATTCAAAAAAGGTTAAATTAATGCGATAGCATGACTTTCTCTCAAAGCAGCATTATGTGTAAACTACGGGACGAGTGCTCCCCATCAATATCAAGCCTGGCTTGACTTGCTTATGTCAACACTTGATAAATAATACAGACATGATTGTGAAATAAGTATTTTAAATGGGCATGCGCAAGCATCAGCGGAGATAAAAAACATAAATAATGCATTCACCTTAAAAATGGTCTAACTGCACTAAGAAAGGAATGAGAATACTTAAACAGTGGAATGCGCATTCCATTTATACGCAAAATTTTATCTATCAGTGAGGGAGAAATTTTAAACAATATTATATCTTTTAATGATGGTCTGATGAAGACAATCGTCAAGGGAATAATGGCCTGGTACGAGATGTTTACAGTTCGTAGTGAAGGATTTAAAACAGAAGAATTGCGTAAAAATTACGAAGTTGGCTGATAGGAAACCTGAGTGGATAGCTTCGTTAAAGAAATATTACGATTAATGATGATGATGATTATATACTGAAATTGTGTCCTTCTCCGATGAATTTAATGAAATACAGCAGGAGAAGAATAATCTGCATAAAATAACATCTGTTGAAGTCTAACCCTCCAGAGTAAACTTTTTTGTGGGTAACATTCAAGGCGAAAACGTAATTGTATGATACCTTTTAATTATTTTTGTCTCCCTGAGGAATTTTGGAATGCATATCCATGAAGTAGTATTGAAACGAACTATTGAGGACGGATCGAGGAGAAAAGTATTCATAGCTATCACTTCTTTCTGACCAAACAAAGTCTACTTGACGAAAAGAAGCGTTAGGAAGCGGTACCATTCTTAAAAAGTTATTTTTACTTTCTTTCCGTTTAAGGTGAAGGAAAAATTTATTTTCTCCACCTTAAACGTTTTGACAGCTTTTAAGGCCAGGAGCGCTATATCTTTTTAAAGAACTTCTGTTTATAATATTGAAGTTTCTTCTCATTTTTGCGTCGTTTTTCAAAGCCTTATAAACGATTACAGTCATAAAATCACTCCACCACAATCTGACGGAACTTTATTTCTAGTTTATGGATGCTTGGTTTGAGTCCAATACCAAAAAATACTTCTTAAGAAAACAATTTGTTTAGGAGGTATTTGAACCCACGCTTTTTGGGCTATCTAGTTTTAAATTCTTCAGGTTTCCCACCCAATAAACTATCTAGTAATAGCACAGAGAATGACTACGAATAAGGACCAGCATGTTAAAAATATCTAGGGTAATGAGAGGATGAAGCTGGGTCGTGATGTTGTTTAAAACTCAATTTTAGTGGACGAGAACCAGATAAAAACATAGACGATATGCCAACTAGAAAAAGAGAAATGAAAAATAAATAAAGATGGAGGGCAAAATAAATGGGATCGCTCAGTAAGATATATGCCATTGATCGCGGTGACAGAGAGGAAAGAAGTGTTTTCTGTGACTGAATTTCAACATTCACCCCTGAGATCGGTTAAGAGTTATTCCTTACTTACTTCATATTTGGCGTAGAAATGTGGCAGAAATATATTAAAATTCGATCGGCTTTCGTATATAACGAAAAAAAGATTAATAATGCGAATTTATGGGCGGAATCTAGGGATTTAGAGGAAAGAAAGAAGCAATACATGGGTCACCGGCCTCCAAAATATAACAACGTTAATAATTAGTGGTGGGTTGCTTGCGACTGTGACTAGGATGTTCTAGAGCTGACTTTTCAAAACGTACGATCGGCGACCGCGGTGACCGGCCAGCGTTACGCCTACACTCAAAAATATTTTTCTATCTTAAATATAATAATATCACTGCCAAAGGTTTTAAATTTGTAGAAGAGGATTGTATCTACGGCATATAAAAAATGAAAAATCGAAGGCTTTGGTACATCATCAAAAATTGGTTTTAAATTTAAAATTGCTATAAACTTTGTAAAAATGATTGTATTTTACAATATAATCCTTTATTATATTTTTTCAATTCACAACCTTTAAAATAGGCCCTTTTAAGGAGAGAGAGAAGAATATAAGAAGATACGTCTCGGAGATATACCGTAAAATGTGTAGTCACTTTTGTAAAATTCGGGTTTTGCAACGTTGCAACTTCTTGTAAACGTTCGCATCTATTGCAAAACGGCTTTGTGGTTTTCATTTTCCTGTCAAATGATGAAGTTTTGATCAATATCGGTCATCCTAAGGGTCATTTTGACCGATTTTCTGGTCGAATTGACGTCGAATGACCCAAATATATTTTAATGCTCCCACAACACCCTTTTTTTCAATGAAAAATGAAAAACTTCAAGCACTTTTCCTCAGATTTAATAATCACTTTACGCATTTTAAGTCACAGAGTCATTATCAGATGCAAGAATAAGATGATGACCCTGTGAACAGAGTCATTATCAGATGCAAGAATAAAATGATGACCCTGTGAAATGCGTATTGTGATTATTAAATCTGTGAAAAAGTGCTTGAAGTTTTTCATTTATGGATAGCTTCTACTACATCAAGCCTGGATCTGTTGATTGTATGTGGTCATAACTTGACCTTGTCTGTAGTTGATCCTGAAGTATCTACATCCACATAGTTCTCAGCAAGATAGTATAAAATTTTGGTATAAACTGAATTGTCACCGATGTGGAGTCATGTACACCATAAAATACATTTCACTTCATAAAAGATGAATGTGCCTATTATTACAAAGAACTGTAAAGGTGTGTGTGCATAAATATATATTAAATCAAATATGTTTATACATATAATTATGCTGAAAAATTTTTTTATGTATTTTTTCTAAATCTATACCTACGCGATACCCTGCAAGTCACCGTGAGGGTGTGTGGCAGGTGGTGAAGATCACCAAATTGGCACTATTGGCATGCAAGGGCAAGCGTTACGCCTACACTCAAAAATATTTTTCTTTCTTAAATGAAGTATTATCTCTACCAAACTTTTTAAACATGTAAAAGAGCGTTGTACCTACAACATATCAAATTTTATTCCGGGAATGAATTTATATATTTGAAAAATACGAAGTCGAGGCATAAAGATTTGTTTTTCTCTGAAATTAAATTTGCTTGATAATTTTGGATGCATTTTTAACACATTTCTTCATTGCCTTTGGTTTTTAGTGGAAGCGTGGTCATCGTGAACCGCCATTTTTACGATTGTGTTTAGTTCTGCTTGTATTTTCAATCTAAATTAGCTATTTATATACCAATATTTCATAAATTACATCCATGAGGGAAGGTTATAAAAAAAATATTTCGAATATTTCTTTCACAGGGTTGCAGATTTTTTCTTGGCTGGAAAAGTGTGGCTTTGGGATGAAACGCTTGACTGTTCTCACCTACTTCAAGCCTGTTCGAAAGAAAGCATGGTTGGGAATGTTGAATGTAAGTTATTTATCCATTTACTTTCTTTATATTTTCCCGACTTAAAAAAGTAAAAGATAGGCGTTCATCTTGCACGTTGCTGGTTTATGGTAGTATTTTTCAAAAGGGAAAGTAAATCACATTGGAAACAGGAATTAATGAAAGGCTCTAATTCAAAACTTACGTCAGTACAATCTTTTTTTTCCACCTACCTTCGAGTACGCGGCCATTTTATCCCAAAAATTCTTCCCTTCACCGTCCAACATGAACCACCTCAACCCATATTTTCAGAAGAATAAATTTAAGGTGGCCAAAAACCTTGGTAAGAGATGGTCGAGACTCTTGAGCGCATCTCCTTGTTTTCGGTTATTTGAGAAGATGATGACGATTAAACTCTTCCTTCGGAATCGCCGCGACCCAAAAACTTCCCTTGCGCTCTTTCCGACCACTCGTCCTCGGCGAGGATGAACGAGCGGAGAAAAAATACTTAACTTGGACCTCGGACAGAGAACGTCGCCACGGGAGCCTCCGGCCATGCCCCGAAGACAGGCGAGCACGGCGGGGGAGGCCAGGGAAGAAGGGGGAGAGAGAGAGAGGAAGACATCGTGATAGACGCACGGAAGGTTGGGGTAGTCGGGTTTCCGGGAGATGGGATGAGTTGGAGATGGCTGGATGCCTTTTAGCCCCTTGAGGTGTCCCGCGGCGCTGCAAGGCAAGTGAAACGGAGACGGCTTGATGTCACGAGGAATGGAAATGTGTTGGCCGGATCGTAATGGAGGGCGTGGGAGCGGATTGCTGTCTGCAAGGCTTGAAGAAGTCCTTCTAAGCAACATGGTTTGTCAGAAGGTTCCCAAATATTACTACAAAATGGCACGCTACAAATATTTCAGTCATGTTGAAGTAGAATGATTATAATTCAGTTGACACATTTCATCCAGGGAACATTTCTTGGGAAAATTGAAAGAAAAAAGAGTGTCCGTATGCGCGCAAGCATGAAGTTTGGGAACCGTGACACTAGCTGGTTGACTCGAAGAGTGTGAATACAAAATATATCAAGGCTTGTGGTAGGTATCGTGTATTATTTTTATTGGGAGGACTAAGTGCCGAAGTAAACCTTCGAGAGTCGCTAGTAGGTTTGTGGTGGCATGTCTCAAATGTCCAAATAATTAAATGCCCTATTGCAATGCCGTACATTGCTCTTCACAGAACAACATACTTCATAAACTTCCACACAGAGTTTTATTAATGGCGGCCTAGGTTTTGGCACTGAGTGGCGAAGTTAGGCTTCATTAAACATCTGCGTGAAAGTTTATCAAGTAATTAATTTAATGATGATGAATACCAAATACTTTCACAAAGTGGCGCATGAAACAGTTTCATAAACTGTTTAGTAGATCTCACCCAACATTCACTAAGCCCGCATGCAAAACTTCGGATTAGGCATTATCGATTAAAGATACACGTACAGTAACTGACTTTGATTTCCATTTACTCAAAGTTTTCTCAATTTTTATGGTTTCTCTGTTCATTTCCAGGCGGATTAATTAGTTTTTTGCGTTTGTTCTCCCTAACAAGCTAATTTTTGTGTGGACACAAAATGCCAGAGCCCTCTGAATGTCATCCGTTTATTGAAGGGTTTAATTCTTCTGTAACTCTTCCTCATTACTTAGCGTCTGTGATCAGAGGATCTTGATGGGCAGTTCCTAGTCGAAAAAAGTTCAAATCGAGTAGTGGGGACTCGGAGAAAAGCCTTCGTCGAGTGGACTGCTTTGCGTAAGTACCTTCTGTACAGAGTGTCACGGAAGCCACTTCGGGGATGTGTTGCAGGCTGAATAACCAAATATGATATCTATACTTGCATGCAACTGTATAACAAGCTCCTTTGAATTGAGAAAAACTGATGTTATGCGAGCGATAGGTAACTGCAGATGAATCATGAGCGCTTATAAGGAATGACAGTTTTTTTATGATCAAGGGTGGATAATACGGGATGAATTCTGACAGAAGCTCAGTAGTAGCACAATGGTTCTCAAAAAGAAATAAAATTTATTTTTAGATCTGAAGGCCCTATTTTGCTCCTCAGGAACTCTCTGCGGCCTGAATGGATGTTTCTGAAAAATTCTGCTTTTGAACTGAAATCCATGCTGTTTGCAATACGACTTATCATTGCTCTGCGGAAGAGGTCTTTGGAGGAAATTCGCGCAAAGCTTATTTCCGTGTAAAGATATTTATAGTTTAGAAAAGCACTTCATTATTTAGAAATTCAAGTATACTACGTATATTAATTATTGATCATCTTTGGTAATTTAATTTCGCAGGTTAATAAGGAGACAAGATATACGCATGAAGAACATTCATCTAAGTATTTAGTCATCTTTCTGGAAGAGTTAAGGGTCTCTCATGTCTCCATACTCATCAATAGCGTTTACTGGTGACGAGGAAAAATAAAATATTCCGGAATTCAAAGAGTAGATACTGTTAAAATAGGAAGTGCAATAGGAAGGAAAAAATGGTGCCGCCTTAATTGGAGGTACCTTCGCGGCGTCTTCGGCAGGTGAACAACCTTGTTTCAAACAAAGGCGGAATGCACGCTCTTGAATAGCTGTATTAGCCTGCATGTTTCCCTTAAGCATGGAGATAATGCTGCGAGGAATAAGGAATCACCTCTCTCCCCCACTCCCTGATTTTGCTCCTGCTTATTCCATCCACTAATGCCTCCTCAGACCCCTTCCTGCCCCTTTACGAGAGAACGCTCAGAGAATAGGGCAAGAATACCGAGCCTTACCGAGTTAAATTGCATCTCAAGCCTTGTGTGTTGCTTCTCCCTTTGTGTGGGTTGCCCCCCTCTCGAGTACAACCCTTCCACCTCTTCCTTTCCCACCAACTCCAGCTCCTCTGCTTTCACCTATCCTTCTTGAGGGCACGATTCCAGCCCTCTTTGACTCCTTATAGACTTTTTTACCTCTCCCTCCTTCGTTTCCACCCACGTATCCCCTTTCCCATGCACCCCACTTAATTCCTCATTTATTCTAATCATTTTTTTTGTATTCGCTGCCTCACATCTCCTTTTTCACTTATCTCGCTTCCAAACTACAATGTATTTAATATTTACAGCGGCATTTCAGTGATTTAAGAATGATTTTGCGCCGTATATGTTTATTTTTTGAACTGTCCAACTCACATCACTGCGGAGATTAATAATTCCTGCCGCTGATTAATGGATCGGTAAGCATTCATATATCGTTAGCTCCATTAATCATAGTGTTACACCTACGCTCACCGCCTTCATAAGGTTCGCCATGTCTAGTTATCCGTCAAATTCATGAGTGAAGTTTTACTTCTGGGATAAAGGGTATTAAATCAACCACTGACATAGCAGAATCCGATGGTTTCCCGCTCGGTCGGGATTTTTTCCCCAACATTTCTTTGGACCGAACTTCTATGTCCTTCTCAGTCGCCTCGGGTCACCTGAACCCACCTTTTGTGAGCCCTTTCACCCGCATATTTCCCTGCCGTCCTTTCTTCCTCCTGCGTGCTTTCATCCAATCACCACCGCTCCTCCTTCAACACGTTCCCTTATCTCCCACCATCCCCCTCTCCCCCTCCCCCTCAACCTCTTTCACCTGCTTAACCCTCTGCCAATTCCACCCCAAACCACTCCACCTTTCTCCCTTCTCTCTCTCTCTTGCCATTCCGGGCATTTTCATTCGGATGCTGCTCCCGCTTTCCCAAACGAGCGAGGCACTTGCACCGCGCCACGGTCCTCGTCCCTTCTCCTCCCCCCAAAACTCACCCCGCCTAACTCCCACCCCAACTCTTCCACCCCCCTCCTCCCAACACTCAAACCTCCCCACATCTTCCCCTTTCATCCGCCGTGCATACCGACGGGGGTTTCAAGTGGCATCGATAGCACTCATAATGGGAAACCGCGGCATGCACTTCAACTCGCGGAGTGGGTACGGGCGTCGCTTTAATTGCGCTTTCGTGCGAGATATCTCTCATCCGCCTTTGCTCTCTCTCTCCTCTCTCTCTCTCCTTCTCGCTCGCTTCCTCCCTTCCACCCGAAACCACTCTTTCGCCTCACCTACCCTTCCTCCGCCGTTCTCACGTGGGATGGAGGGACGTGAACGAGGGTGAGGAGGGAGTGGGAGGCGGGGGAAGAGGAATATTTTCGGGAGTTCGGGATGCATGCTGGGGGAATACCTTTCGGTGCAATTTGCCCCGCTGGGAAAGGGGTTGGCGGAACGGGGATCGGATGCGAGAAGAGATTCATGCCCTCGAGCAAGATTGAGACGGCAGTGATAGGTTGGTTATGGGGCGGGGAGGGAGCACGTGATCAAAGGAAGACGGTGCATCGGTGATGTTGAACATGTTAACGATTTCGGACCAAACACTGCGTCCCATTTTCGTCGTTAACCGCATTTGCATCCCTCTAACATCGCGTGCACTCGACTGTGTACGTGTGCCCTACCCGACTGTCTTGGCATAATAACTAATTATCATCTAGCACGCATGGAATCTAGTACTAATGCATTCAAAAGTGCTCAATAAATATACCAAGCACGTTTTCTCTCCATTGCAAATAGAAGCGATTCTCGAATACAGAAAAAAAGTCGTTCTTAATGTAGAAATTTCTTCATGCATGATTGCATCAAGAGCAGCGAAGACTCTTCAAGGACTGATTTTAATCCCTGAAGAACTCATGAAAAAAGATTTTAAAAATATAGACATTTAAAAATTATATAGTGATATGTATTTATTAATTGAACGATCTGATTATTTTTTATTTATTTTCGAGTTGAAGGTCAAAAAAGATCAGCTTTCGAGAGTCCCTTTAGTAGTTCATAAATAGGCTCCTGCAATTTTCATCAGTTTACCCTAATGGAAAGAATTCCAGAGTAAGAGTAAGCACTTTAATGCGGGTAAACGTGGAATGAATGACCAAAAATGTTTAGATTACTATTGCATATTACATCCCATTATACGAGATCAGCCATAACTGGTGTAATATTTACAATATTTCATAAATATTTCTCCGGCACGCTAATGCAAGAGAAATAAATGTGCAATCAATCATTCGAGCCTACCCGTCGTGAAATACAATTTTGGTACGTTTATTAGGCTGTGAGATTATCTACTTGGATTTATTTAAATTTCAATGCGCTAACTCATTTGAGATTTTAAATTTTGGCTCGCTGAAATAAATTTAGAAAGTCATACATTAGTCGCGGAGAAACGTTTCAGAGTAAGAAAAGGGTGGGTGCTCAGCAATGGAGTTTGATGTCATAAAATGTGTTCCTCTGAGGTCGTGCGTGGTAACACCAGGATCACAGCAATGAGTTGGGAGACCAAGGCGTGAAAAGAATCAAGAGGAGGCCTGGAGAGGAAGGATGTGAAACGAAAGAACGAGAAGGAGAGAGCTGTGACAATCTTGTCACCGCGTGTGAATTAGTGTTGAAGTGAAACGTGGGCCGAAGGGGACGGCCAGGAAAAGAAGGGATGGAGGGAGGAGGCCTGTCGCTCGGATTTGGGAAAGAGGAGGGGTGGCAATAAATCTCTTCGTTGCTGACGTTCCATTTGCACTGCTTTATGTTACCCCAACTTCCTTAAACGGACCCCGACGCTCCCACCCTCAACCTCCCTCATGCCCCGAAACCAACCATCCCTACCCGTCCTTCGCCCCACACTTTTTCCCCATAAGGGTATTGTTCCTACAAGGCACTGCCACCCAGGGGGTTGCAACCCAAACCGCCAGCGATACACATACATCAAAAGGGGACCGAGGCTCTGGGAATATCCCGGGTTCGTGGCTGGGAAGGTCTGAGGTAAACTATGCGGGAAAATTGTGAAAATAGGACGGGGAGGCAGGAATTAGGAAGGAAAACAAACGACCGATGGCTAGAGGGAGGACGGATTTCGTTAGGGGTGTGAGGACGAGGGATGGGATGCTGGATCTGGCGGCGGGACTGGGCCGTGTGCGAGGGGAGGAAGGGGAGCGTGCGGACGAAGATAAAATCGGCTCGCGGTAACGAACGAATCCACCCTGTCTCTTCTTCCCTTCAACCCCCCAGCCTGAACTCTTCTCCCCCACCATTCCCCGATAAACCGAGCCGATAAGCGCTGTCGGGATGTGTTTTCGGGGGTTGGTTTTCGGGTTGCGGCTCGATTTCTAAGCTCTTCACGAGGCAGGGAGCCGTGGTACGTAACAGAGACCGTGTCGTCCCAAGAGACATAAGCACTGGTTCACTCAGCGTTGTTTGAATGTAAAGGGTATTATTCGGTTTTCTCCTCCACTTACCAACTGAGCCATAAAAAAAGTGTTAAAAGACGATTTTCCATGGGGAATTGGAGTGGGTGCTGGGAAATTACCTAAGTGTTTGTGGTAACTTAGTTGAGTAATCAAATGTGTCGAATTTTTTGCAAAAAGAAACACCCATTAATGATAATACCAATCCAAAGTAACAGCATCACCAAGCATGAAGGCATCATCGGAGTCGTCATGGTGAAAAACTGTCAGCACATTTTTTCAATTATCATTATTTTGTAGATATTTGTATCAAATTCATTTTGCTTTCATAAACATTTCATGTTAGTCGCTAATATTTAAGACAGTAATAGCAGGCATTATTATGTGCAAGCAATGTCATGGTTAGTTCAAGTGAAAATTTGGAGAATTCTGTTTTTATGTTAAAATACGTTATTATATTTAAAATATATTTCCTGCACCGTAATCAAAAGAGATGCTGATTATAAGGGGCGGTGAAAGAAAAATAAGGTAATTTGCAACATTTAGGATTTGGGTGGAGGAAGGTAATTTAGGGAGAGGAGGAATGGTGGAGAGAAAACAGGCGTCGACATTCATGAAAGGCGCCTAGGTGTCCACAGTGTAACCGACGGGCAATGTACTACATAATTAATACTATTCACACAACACTCTCGTTGGAACTGCCATACCAGTGTGAAATCTGTCATTGCAGGGATTCAAATCGGGGTCAGGGGGTGCGAGCCTAGTTCTCTGAACCACATCATCCTGATCATCTGGTAAAATTGTCTAAGTCAAGTCCAAGGTAGTTCTAATTAGATTCTTGTAAGGATATGGTTTAGGTTCACCAACTACTAAGGTTGCATCGTACCGTTACATCTAACTTAACCTAAACATTGAGCCAAACAAATCTAAGACAAACGCAACACCCAAACTCGAGGATGGATTCAAATCTGCGAACCTTGGATTGACAGGCCGGCTCGTTATCTACCCGACTACCCTTTCTGGCCATTACATTACGTAGTTAAGCTTCGATTCATTTTGGGAGCTTCGTAATGATTACTCTAATGCATTGCCAGAAAAATAAAGACATCTAAATTGCACCCTGGAAACCTCTGCAAGAGTGAGTAGCTGTTGGTGGCTCTATACAAACTGCTGCTGCTACAGATATGTACCCGTGTCATGCAATAAATCACAAAGTTTGTAACCACAATGCTGGATTCAGTGGTGATTCAGCTAAATTCACAAAGAAAACATAGAATCGTCGCTTGTATAAGAGTTTTAATGCCTAATTGCTATCGTATGGAGCACAAATTGCACTAACGTTTGCAGGTATATGGTGGCTACACGATAAACATGGGAGGAAATGAATGAAAACAATTACACTAAATTGATTTGCATTATCGAGCAAATAGTAAAGAAAGCCAAAAATATACATGCTTATCCAATGTCCCTCATTAATTCGATTAAGTATAATAGTCTTTAACTTGACGCCAAAAAATGACATTTTATAGCCTCTGTAGTCTTACTATCTCTATTATTTTATTTTCACGGTTTAATTTCCAGTAGTACATACAAATTTTAAATATATTTTTAATATCTTCAGAAGAGTAATTCACCTCATTTTTTGCAAGAGTTTTAGTATCTACTTCTCATCGATGATCTGAAAGATATATCTAAACTAATTCTTCTGAAAATTTGAATTCAGTTACAAAACTAATAATAAAATCTCTCTGTAAACCTAGTTGTTCTTTTTGCGCATCGCTAAATTACATCATATATTACCTAGGGCTTAACAAGTCCAAGTGAATATCATTATTTAATCTTATCATAACGTTGCACAATTATTCTCAAATTCAATAAATATTAGTGTGTGCTATATATAGTATTTTATAGAATCAAGGCTACTCTTTTTTTTTGCTTCGTTGATGAAATGAGGTCAGCAGAGGAAATTGATCTTTTTCCAACAATTTTCTTTTAAATATTATCTGAAGTTAGTCCTAGCATTTAGGCACCGAGCTTGGATTGCATCCAAGAGCGAGATCATGGGTCCTTTTGCGTTGCCGCTATCGTTAAAAATAATCATAACTCATCTAGAAGGTGCAGTTTGCTGTTATCATCACGGTTACTTGATGTAGTACGTGATATTAGCATTGAAAATTATGATTGGCGTCATATTTGCACTTTTATATATGTAGTGATGATTACACGGTAGTGCGCCGTGATCTGGCCTCAATTGCTCTGTCAGTGATTCTTCATTTCATCTATATCTACGTAATACCCCGTAAGCCACCATAAAGGTGTGTAGCAGTGGGTGAATTCACTCATAACATGCATAAAAAAGGATTAGCATTAATATAGGTAGTAGTCTTCACTTCAGTTTTTGAAAAAGATTAAAATAGCAAAGCAATCATGCAGTATCATACATTTAGTTGGGTTAGCTTAAAGTCCTTATACCAATATGTAAATACCTATGTTATCCGTTGATACACTCATATTTATGCTCATGTTAACTCCATGATAGGTCGGCACATTGTTATCTTTCAGTAACAATCCTTTACTTCCTTAAATAAGGTCTTTATCTACCGGTCCAATCACTTGAATGGTTTAGTTTGAGGGGCTTTCTGGAATGCCCTTTAAATATCTAGAGATATTGCTTCAACCACAAGATTATATTTTCCGAAGATTAAAACGCCGCGTAGAATTGAAGCTAGAATTTGCCTCGTAAAGTCGATATTTCCAGATTCCATACAGATTTGTGTAAGCAATTCCTTGCTCTCCGCATCATCCAATTTACATTTACATTTCAAACACCGTTTATGAGACAGACGCGATTTCCATTGAGAAAAAATTACTCACCTCAAGCGGGTCTTTCATAAATTTTTCATGTTTAGGATCATATTAGTTGGGCACACTCAATTGATTTCCTTCGCCAGAATAGTTCCACTTTAGAGCGTAGAAATTATCTTCGTAAAATGAAACGCCAACTTTAGAATAATCATTTGAATTGTATCATTAGGGAAGAGAATCCTTGCCTTTTCAATAGCAGAATGTGCCTATTGTTTGAGTGCTTTTATCACTTAAGGGAGCAAAGAGAAAAACAACGAAGCAAATGACTTTGTCACTATCTAGGGAGATCACTAGAAGTTAGATCAACGATAAGAGGCAAGGGTAGCATCTTCAGCTCTACAGCTCTTTACCCACATTGGCACTAAGGGTTAGTAGACTAACATCACAAGGGTGATATTAGCCTAATAAGCCATTTCTTGAGCAGTAAAGTGCAGCATACGACTTGGCATGTGGTACGGTTTTTATTTATGCGTGAAGATTTAGTGTGAGTATTCTTTGAAGAGCTGTCTGTACATTTTCCGACGTGCATAGTTCTAATTTAGCGTAAATATTTAGGACTGCAGGAGTTCAAAAAACTGAATGAGTACCTTCGGCTCTGAGTGGACACATAAATGTATGGAATGGATGTGGAATGAGAAAATGTAGTTTTGGAAAACCTGAGATAAAGGTACCTGCCCATGTTTTCCCCAGCTAATTGCAGGGGACATCTTCTCACACGAAATGAACATAATGCATGTATTTTGTATGTGTAGTAAATGTACGGTAAGATCTTAAGCATCTACGAGGGAAAATATTATGTGTCGTAGAATTGTTATTTCTGTGTTTGAACAATAGATACGATATCCCAGGCGAATGTACGGTAGAAAAAGTACAAACCAGTTTTTTCCTCGTCGCCATGTTTGTAAGAAATTTTATCGAGATAGTTATGAATTAGATAGCAAAAAAACTGTCAAGATCTCACGTTTAGTAGGGATCAGAATGCACACTCATGGCGAGAAAAATTTCGTGAAAATAACTACTCATTTCAATTTATACTCCTCTCTTGGGAGCTGCGAGATGCAAAGTGAACCACGCGATAATTGCATGCGTAATTATTGAAACTTATTGAGCGTAAAAATTGGAGTTAAATTCGCCTCCAAGCTCTTCAGGAGATGGAGGAAGTGGGGAACAGGAAGAAAGAAAGAGAAGGGAAAGAATCCTGCACAAAATCCCACAAGTAATTCCATGGCAGAGGAATTTCTTCTCTTTCGAAGACGAGAGACACGCGTCATTAATTATACCCTTGGGAGAGTGGGAGGGAAAAAAAGGGAACCGGAGAACTCCAGGGGAAAGGAAAGGAGCTGTCCTAATTCGGCTGTTTCGGCGATTTTTCCTCACCATAACGTTTCCCCCTCTCCTTCTCCTCCTTTGCAACCCCCCAACCCCCTGCCTCGCCGACAGCGCACCATTTTTATAAATACCACTCCCTCACGCACAGGCACATCGGCTGTGAGAGAAAAACCTACACACCCTGTCACTCCCTCCCCTTTCTCCCCGGAGCAGACAAAATGGCCGCGGTCGAGCGCCCCTTAAAACCGACCTCAGTCTCACTAACCCATTCCCCTCCCACCTATTCTCTCCCACCCTACTTTTCGTTAATGGACTTTGTTACTGCAGAAACTTAAATTTCCTGATACTTGAGGGAGCAAGGAACCAGGAGGGAGGCCGAATTCTTTCCTAACCCTCCTTTTTTTCTCTTTTTGTGTGGCATATCCTATCCCCTTCCATCGCGCTCTCTCTCTTCCCTGTACTCTCCTTCATCCTCTCCCCATACCTTCCCACGATTATTACCCCCCACCTAGCATACCACAACGCCCTTAGGAGAGTGCAACCCGTTTATCCCCTCACCCTAGACCCGTATTCACCCTGAAACTCACCCCACCGTCCCATTCCAGTCTCAGAAGTCTCCCGCACAATCCCCTTCCATCCCGACTCCTCCCAGAAAACCCTTCTTTTTTAGTCCTGCCTCCTTAGCTTAAAAATCCCCTCCCCCCTCCAATTCCACTCCTGGATTCGTAATTACATCCACAACAAAGTATGGAAACGACGGCGGTGTTTTGTATACTGTGTGGGTGCGCGTGGTCGAGTTCTCTACTTTCGGAGTTGAGACGGGGTGGCGATAAGGGAGGAGGGGAGGGATATTTTTTGAGGGGGGGAAAAGTCGGAAGCTGGGAGGGGAGAGCGCAGAAAGACAGTCGGGTGGTGGGAGAGGGGGACGGGGTTAGTTCGAATGAGTAGGAAAAGAAGGAGAAAAAAGAAATTAACCGGAGTTTCTGTGGCGGAGATAAGAGAATATAAAGGGGTGTCTGGAGGAGTGGAATATAGGGGTGGGGCGAAGGAGACGGGGCACGCGGGCTTTGGCGGCGGAGACCCGGTGGATGGTGTGGGGGGGGGGATACAGCCCTCGGAGAGACTGTGGAGGGTGGCAAATGGGAGCGGCACAATAAACATTAAGCAACCGTGGTGTGGGGACGTTCGGTCAAGGGAGTTCCGGCGGGTTGGTGGGTGCAAGGGGGATATTTGGCGCGGTTGAGGGTGGTGAGGAGGAGAGGTTGGGTGGGTTCGGGAGTCGCGAGGAGGGAAACAGGGGCAGAGGTGGGACCAATCCTCTCGACTGCAGCCGCTCTCGCTGCTGCGCTCTTCCTCTCTCTCCTGCACTCAGCCTAAACACCACCACCACCTCCTCCCTTCGTGTCTGACCCTCTTCCTCTGGGCCTCCCCCCCCCCACTCGATTCCCCTCCTCATCCCGCAGAGCCACTCACCCCTTTCGTTCCTCAGCAACCAGAGACGGAAAGATCGCGTATCTTCATTGTTGGGAGTTGGAGGAAGCATCTCGTTCCAGACTTTCCGACAAAAGACGGTTTCTCTGATGGCAACGTTTGAGGCAAAATGGCGAGGGGAGGAGGGGGTGGAGGATGGGGGAGCAGGGAATAGGAGTGCAGGAGAGACGATTCCCGTGGTGAGGGGTGAGTGAGGAGGCAACGGAAGGGAGTCATCCCCTCGGTTGGGTTACAATAATTTCGTACCCTTTGCTGGCTACCAAGTAGGAAGACAAATAACAACCGCGCACAATAAGAAGAGTAT
Organism: Platycnemis pennipes; assembly: GCA_933228895.1. Lineage (NCBI taxonomy): Eukaryota > Metazoa > Arthropoda > Insecta > Odonata > Platycnemididae > Platycnemis > Platycnemis pennipes. The sequence continues at coordinate 86,251,823 of OW121848.1, forward strand.
TACAGGGTGATGCATTACCTTTACACCACTATTGTGACTCTGAGCAGAATTGTGAGTTTGAGTCTCCCTACTGCTTACATAGATACATCGATTGCATGCAGCTACTGTCTTATCGTCTAAAATATTTTTGTTTTATATGGCGGGGTTTTCATCTAACAGGACATTAAAAGAGCGTAAACAAATGAAGTTTTCAATTAATTTTAGTAATCATATTCTACTATACATTCCTTATGAAATAAATATGTATAAAAAATATAGCGATATTTATTTGTTTAGGGCACTTCTATTTTAGAGATTTTGAGAAAAATACGATGTCCGTAATGAATTACAATTGGAAGATGTGACAGAAGATTGAATATTGTAAAACACACCACAGGGTTTAATAACGGGTCAAAATAACGCCATTTTGGCCTATGAAATATACGTAGAAAAATATAACGTGGGCTAACCTCATTCAGCATTTAACAAATGATAAATGATGCTTTTAGTGTGTTCCTGATGCCTAAATCCTTGCCTGTTGTTTTTCATAACACACCCAGGGACAACAGGATGAAAAATTAAAATCATATCGATTTAAAAAAGTGATTGTCGTATTGAAGCAAAATTCATTGAATTTCTTAGCTTGAGGAAAATAATTCCCACCATCCGGCATCTCAAGGTTCAACCGCAAGACTGAACATAGTTACTAATGGGGTTTCGATATATTTTCTTTTTACTGGATATTTACAAGAAAAATAGATATAAAGATTATGATGAGCTTGATCCTGAGAGGGTGGCACGACACTCACTAAGGATATCACGATGATCGATTATCTTATATGTCAGGAATGACGGCCACGAAAATATCGGTAAATCTTTCCCTTTAAAGGACCTACAGTCACGAATTCAGTCCTTTATATTGTCATGGCTTAGAGCAGTTACGCCATTATGTGCTAGTCCGAAACACCAGTGATATATACGTTTCTTGGGGAAACTAAGTCACCGCCGAGATAATGCAACAGAGCCACAAAGTTAGACAGAGGAGGGGTGGGAGAGAGGGTCGGAGAGTAACCGCATTTAAGGTTATTTATACCGCTGAGCTCCTCTTAAGAAAAGTCTCGAGTTAGGACTGCTTTCGGTCGGGAATTAAGGAGACGACTCAGCATGTACGTGAAGACATTCCGCGCCTAGAGATAAGGAGAAGCCGAGATGACTGTGGCTCCTCAGTATACCATATTGGTCCATTGGGAGTCTCCCTCTTCCGAGTGCGACAGTATCTCCCTCTTCCTGAGAGATGGAAGCAGGGACCAACATCCCCTCTCGCCTTCCCCTTGATACGGAAACCCTCCATTCCCCCCCCTCTCCCCTCCCCGTTAGTGAAAAAATGCAATAAATAAAAAAAAATCCCTCAACACTCCTTTCAGAGTTGCCTTGCATTCCGGAGTATCTGATTATGCGAACGATTTTTTCGGTGGAAACTTTGCTCGATGATGAACTTTAGTTATTAATTTTCTTTTTGGGCGTTGGGTGAAGTAAATTGGCGGGCAATTTTGGAGGGGATGGAGAAGGTGGAAGCTGAGGGCGGCTGATGGCTGAAAGAAATTTGCGCTAATCTAATTACGCATTTTGAGGAAATATCTCAGTTAAAGGAGCAAGACGGCAATGGTTGGGAATATGCTTTTAAAGCAGGTAGGTGGGACAAAGTTAAATGTGTAAAATGAAGGATAAGCAAAGTCTCCTGGATGACGGCGGAGCCACACGGAATAAGGAGACGCCGAAATGCGTTCGGTTTACTCTAGAGGGGAGTGTGCTTCATCGCAAAGGCTCCCAGGAGGAGTTATTATCTCATTCACATTTGTATGCAAATGCACTTAAAAAAAGGAATCTGATACGGTTCAGCCTTTAAAGAATACAATTTTTCTACCATGGTTGTTCATTTTTTTCAGAAAAAAGATCCGTTCATACATGCCTTGCATTTTTATTTCGGACCACTAGATACATTTGGATGGGACTAAATGCAGTAGTTCCACGTAGGATAGTGCAAGAGAGTTAAGGCTTTTTAAAGTTATGAAAGCGGGCCATAAATAATTGAAGAAGTACTCGGTAGCGTATTCCCTTCGCGAACTTGAAAATAATGTAGGAATTTTCAACTTCTAACACCTAAGTAGTGCATATATTTCTTAACAGTTCAGTTTGTTAGCCTTGGTGACAATCTTACAATTTGAGTTATTACGTTTTAGTTTCGACGAAAGAACCTACATGGCTGAGTTTAAAGATTTATTGGTATATAAGTAGTAATTTATAAAAAACAGAAATATAACTAATATTCTAAGGAATGAAATCCGATAAGTCAAATATTTGAAGTTTATACTGAACATTAAATGTGTTGTAGCCGAAGTTTTACAATACACTTACAAATGATTTATAAAAATTTGAAAAACCTCTGGGGTACGAGGTTATAATGAGAAAAACGGCATTGTAAAATTTGGAGCGGTAACATAAAATACATTTTTTTGAAATTTTTGGCACATAGAGCCCCAATTTAAATATAAGCACAGTATTTTAGAACAACACATTATTGGGAAAACTCGCGCTAAGTCATGTAGTCATGTATACATTAACTCATGCAATCTTACCATGAGGTTTTAAAAGAAAGGAAATGAAGGAATAAGCTTAAAAACCTATAATAAAATGCATTTTGGATTCGCTCGTCATCTTAAATGTGTTAAAGTAGCATAAGAAAATATAATTTTTTTAATTAAAAATTACCATTTTCCGTTTTTCAAACCATCGCAGAGAGCAGAGAACGCAAGTAAACATTTTAATGTAATACAAAACCTAATGGAACAGGAGAAATGTAATACTATACTACTTTGCGTACTGCGAGAAATATACTACATACTACTTTGCGTACATAAACTGGGATTCTGCAAGCCAGCACGAGGGTGATATATGTACCTAGGCAAAAGTTATAATATGGCGCGTGAATCAAAATATATTTATTAGACACACACTAGAAACGAGTAACAAATTAAATAGACATTACGAACTAAAATATCTGAGTTTCGAGTGCGTAGCTAACATTCGCTTCTTATAAAGTTAGGATACATGAACGTGTACTTGGTATTCACAAATGAATTTGAGAAGTTTTTCATGCTGCATTAAGCCACCTCACCACAGAAGAGAGAGAATGAAACCAATGTTTTGAGAAATGACAAAAAACAAGGGCTCTTTAGGTTTAAATCGTCATTTTTATTCATATTTAAAACGATATTAGGATTATATATTCTCAGGTATCCTTAGCTATAATGAACAATTGAGTACTTAACTTAATTCATTTGAATCTTTAACGTCCAACGATTGCGGGTAGCTGAAATGAAGAATATTCAATGAAATATTGATGAACATTAAATGGCTCATGCTGAAAATAGCGCTCCCGAAAAAGACAGACCCTTCTCTTCTTAAGAGCTTTAAAAATTCCTGAAGAGTTCTTACGAATGCCATAGGCTAATTATACTAATTACGGGGAAAGGAAACCTTTCAATAAGTACCGTCCATATATTGGATGGCTATTTGGAAATTTCTTGTTTATAAGCTTATTATTTCATAACTTCCATGGTGACCTTATTCAGTGTGCTCTCCAATATTTCCCATTATGAGAAAAACTCTACGAGATTGCGTCAATGAAAAAAAAAAGCTTCATGAGCTTCATGAATGTTACCATTGGTAATCAATCTACGGTTGGTTTGGTGCTGCTATCTGCATTACCATTAAATATAGCCAAGAGGAAGTTATTGCACATCTATCTATCCAACTCCACTCTTCTATTGCTGGCACATATTTTTAGGATTGTGATGTATACCAGGCTGAAAGTTAGACATCGGACAACCGAAGACAACTAGGTCACGCCCTCAGGTTTGATCTTCATTCTTCTTTTGAAGCTGATGACATTAATACCATTGTTCTAGTTCTACGAAGCATCCCTTAATACTAAAGATATTGCATTTTTTGTGTTCTTAAGTCTCTTATGAAGTCTTACCATTTTGATAATATATTTGTCAGTGGTGCAATATGACTGCAATATAGTAGCAGTCGATATTAATCGAAGATCAAGGTAGTCCAAAAGCATTGTAACATATTAAATTCGTAAAATTCTTTATTTCTACGACATCATTCTAGAGATCGTATCCCAACAACCAATTCCCATTCATAGATAGATTAGATCGATTTAAATTATGTTCTTTTTAATTCTTTATGTGCTGTTGAAAGGGGGTAAGTGTAATGGCACTGCTGAAGACATTAAGAGGGGATACGCTTTCGGCGCGGAGAAAGCAAACTAGGCTAATAATTTTGGATATGTATGGAGATTTTGAGTTTCTCCTGCACCTGGAGAGTAATTAACTCTCTGCATATTTCGGTCGACTGCATCAGACAGCTACAATCAGGGAAAGAGACCGATGCATTCATATATTTATTCTTCTCTCGAAAAAACTCGTGACCAATAACACCAAGATATACAACTCAAGTATGCCCGAATATAAAAGACTTTCCTTCATTCGATTATACAATGGAACACACTATGCATTGGCAGCTCAATATAGATTAAACTGAAGATATCAGGGAAAAAATTCGGATAGATTAATAATTATAATAATTCTCATTGTTAGGTGTGTGAGCCAGGACGCTTGTCAACACAAGCGTAACCTGTCAATGGGCTCGGTGGACTTCAAGAAGATTTTTGATACCACCTCTCATGAGCTGATTATAGCCATGCTGAAGTACATGAAAGTCCTCCCAGAGGTTGTGTCCTGCATCGAACTCCTGTAACGACTGTGGAAGACGCGTTTAGCCATACCATCTGGCATGAAGACCATCTACACTGTTTTGGTAACATACCGCAGGGATGTAATACAGATTGGACAAGTGCGCGACCATCCATTTGGCGAAAGGAAAGATTTCGGAAGACCAGGAAGATGTACAGCTCGTTGACGGAAACGCTATTCGTCATCTAGATGATGACGAAGCGTATGAATATCTCGGCGTCCCCCAGCGCCGGATGCAGGAGGTGAGTGCAGTGAAGGAATGGCTTACTGCCAAATACAGGCATACTCTTAGGCGAATCTGGAGCTCTGACCTATCTGGCCAGAACAGAGGTTCTTGCGACCAACACCTTCGTGGTTCCGACACTGCTCTACACCTTCGGTTGCATCAAATGGAATGTCAACGAGCTGCAAAACCTCGACAGGGGAACGAGGAAAATGATGACCATCTATCGTAGTCTTCATCCCAAGTCTTCCGTCGCCAGATTGTATCTTCCGAGAAAGCTAGGTGGTAGAGGGCTGATAATCCTGGAGTGCCTTCATGACAGAGTAGTCCTCAATATGGCGTGCCGCGTGTTCCCTAGCACGGAGCTCCTTATGCTGCTCGTAAAGAAACACTAGAGTGTAGGCAAAGGGGCGTTCTTCTTCCAGATAGTGAAAAGGGCAGCAGGCGGCGTCGGTTTTGACTTGGACCTTACTTCCAGCGGTGAAGCGTGCGACAAATCAATCTTATCGCCACAGGCGGACGTGTTAAAGCTCGAAATAAAGAATGCGGAGCAAAAGACCCTGCTCCGCAAACATACCGAGAAGCCGATACATGGTAGTTTCAATCGACACTTGGAAACGCATGGGCTATCGATGGAGCTCACGTTCACCTTCCTGCGCTCCGCAGGTTGATGTCAGAAACCTAGGGATTCGTGCTCGCGTGCCAAGATGGTGTCATCAACACCCTCTTATACCATCGCCTCATCTTTGGGGCAAACGTGATGGACACGAGATGCAGAGCGTGCCGAAGGCAGCCGGAGGTTTTAGGACATCTACTCTCCGGCTGCAGCTTTTATGCGAAGAGCGTATACATAAACCGGCACAACTCGGATCTGCGGGTATTTTACTACCACCTAAGACACCATTACGGCAATGACGCGAATCCGGAACTGCCTTACGCCCCTGGAGACATCGAGTCCGTCGTGGAGAACAATAAGTGTAAGATCTGGTGGAATTATTCCTTCCCCACCTCCAGAAAGTTGCAGGCGACGAAGCCCTACATCGTTCTCCCCGACAATCTCTCGCATGCCATGCTCGTGACCGAGTTTTCGGCACCGGTCGAAACGAACATGTCAGCGAAGGAGATGGAAAAAAGGACTACATATCATGATCTGCTGTGCAAATGTACGAGTTGTCAAGAGCTGACTGGTTGAGAATATCAAGTGCATCCCATCGAGCAGGTTGTGAGTGGATGCACTTGCAATTGCAATGCAGAAGGCTGTCCTTCTCAGGTCCCTCCGCCTGCTTCGTGAGCATGACCCACATGCTGGGTGGCCACCTATCCGACGGTGGTAGACGTGGCCACTCGCGCGACCCCTCTCGAATCTCCGGCAATTATGACGGCAACGATACCTGATTCTAGCCGGAGACTCGGAGGTGGAAGTTACTTAGCTGTAACAATAATAATAATAAAGTAACTTAATTTGGACGACGTTGGGACTCTGAAGTCCCCTCTTCCACTAAATGGAGTTTTTTTTGGAGAGTATTTGGAGTTTTATACGTATCTACATGAACTAATGAATTAATAGTTTATGTGTGTTCTATATCTTAAATAGTACGTTTTCTCGTTAGATTTATAGTTATCTGTTATTAAATATTATTTTTATCTGTTATGCATGTTCGGTTGTTTGTCTTGCACACAACCTTGTGGTGGCATCAATGGTTGTTCAGGTAAAGACATTTTAGTGATGGAGAATTCTATTTGTCACGTGAATACATCGATGTTGACTTCCATATGGCCAATAACAACTTTTACTAGAAAAAATGTATAAAATGAAGGTAAAGGATGGAAGTGTGGCGTCATTTAATGCATGTCAAAAACCTATAAATTAAACAGCTGGGTTAGATAAAACCTGTTACTAAGAATTCTTTTTCGAGTTGAACTTCATTTCCAAATTGTTGGTACGATAGAACGCAGGATCTTTGGGCTCCATTTCCCCTGCATGGAGGTTGATTGAAAATTAATTATGACCACCGTGATTATATGGAGCACTGAAAAAAGATATAGACACACTGTGTAAACACCGACGTAGAATTGAAAAAGGGGAATGATTTCATATATACCGAATCGTGACCCGAGCATCAGCATTGGGAAATATAATCGAAGCGATTGTTTACGATGGCAACGAATTCCGTATTTGTCCTGTTCTGCTTAAGCTAACACCGTGATTAGGGACGTATTACTCTCCCTTTGAAATGAAGGGCAAATTCAAAACGTTTTATGGCATTCTTTTCCGTTCGCCAAGCTGGAAAGTCATTTAATGGTACGCCGCGTTGAAAGGTCGCAAATATGATTTCGCCTCGGCCATTGTTTTCACGCTTATCATACGTGGAAATCGGTTTGATAATGGCCCAAAATATGCTCTCTTTCGATTTAACTGCCATTTTGGTCGTACTGTTCGCGTTTTCATGTCGCTGTGTTCACCAGCAGTGATTTTTCTCAGAGGAATGTTGGGAATTCTTTTTGAGAATTCAGCTTAGTCACTGATAGAGTTTCCTCACGCAGTATTTTCGTTTGTAGAGATAAACTAAATTTAAATTTCAAAATATCTTACGATATCCTAACCACTGTTAAGATCGCGGATATTTACGCCATGAAATGCGCCTATCAACGTGTGATATGGCGTGGTAGTACTGGGAAGTACCTGAAGCTTAATGCCTAAAAATGTATAAGAAATTTACTTTTTGGAATTTTATTTTATTATTTTTAATGCTTAATAGCCTGAAATTAATCCCAGGAACGTTGAGGGAATGGGTTATTGTGTGATGAAAACAGTTTTCTCCCATCTTCATTCATGTGGCACGAATCCATATTTCTGTCACCAATATTAATTAAGCCACCTCACGAGATTTCACGGCATAGAGCGACTTACAAATAATTATTGATAGAAATGAGGAATTTTGTTAATTATTACTGAATCCCACCAAGTCTCCCAGGACGAGTAATTAGTGTCGCGCCTCTCTCCTACAGAAACCATACATAAAACAAATAGTGGTGAAATTCCTTATTAAGTCTTAATTTACCGAAAATGCAATTATCAAACGTAGGGGGAATCTCACTAGAATACACTACATGGTAACTTAATTAGTGATCATGTTGGCTATGGATTCTACTCTCGGAGTTTTCTCGCAAATGGACTGGATTCTGTGATATTAAATTATAATTATGTTGCGGCTACAAATTAGGCCCGTATAGACAATGATAATTACATCTTTGTTTTTCTTATCATGTTCTACTCATTAAAACACGAATATACGACCAAACTCCTGACTGTAATGAGTTTACCAAATATACACTGCAACAAATGATCGCTCAATATATTTTCCTTGCTAAAATAATATGCTTTCATTTTTCGCGTAGTAACTCGGAGGGCATAATTATCGTAGCCAGACAGCTATCTACTGGCCGTTCTCATGGAAAGAAAAACAGATGAAAGATGATGAACGTAAATGTACAATCAATACTTAATATATGCTAGTATTCTTAAGGAATTTTATTCAAATTGCTAATAAAATCTAAATAATTAACCTGACCCATTGCAACATTTCTCACGCTGCTCAAATTTTATTCACGTATCCTGTTGAGCTTGAGCCAAATTTGCACTCAAATACACCTCCAGAAACATCTTCACTAAAACCTCATCCTATTTACCTACACTAACAGAGAATTTCGAATTTTATTAGATAGTAATCAGGCAAGCAAAATTTCCTCAGCATAGAGAGGCCTCTTTTGCCACACCCATCCTTCGAAATGGAAAATGTCTCTGATCGGCAGCTAAACTGCGGACCTGGCTTGTCAAACCACTGCACATACTACATTTTGTCAGGATTCCCGTCCCAAAAGGCTGTTTTAAGGAGAATATTTTGCAACTTGTACTTCTGCGCCATGACGACCTATCAATGATCGTTTCCAGAACGATAAATACATACTTTCAATTACTTTAAATTAATATACTTGGCTAAGAGATAATATGAAAAACTTAAATATCTCGATCAAGTTCACCAACTGTCGTTTGAAGCATCTTCATTATTCATTCTAAGTGTAAAATTAGGTTCAATATTACAAAATGAGGAATTTAGTTAGAAAATCACGAAGGATTTAATTTATACGTTTCTAAGTAGTTATAACAAGAGGAAAAATAAATTTTTAACGAGAATATTTTAGGCAGAAGTTCACTCATGTTTGTGCTTAATTTCAGAAAGGTGAAATTGCGTGCAAAAGTATTTTTTATTTGCATAATGTTTTCGAGTGGTGAATGTTTGTTTATCCGTCGAACCCTCAGTTGTTTTCCAATCTTCTCGACAAATATTGTGCTGTGTTAGCTCGAAATGAAACGATAATGTGTAACACACAAAACAATTAATTACATTTATTCTAGCTTAGAATCATATGTAGAAATTCATATAGAAATTCGAAAGAAACTGGATAATCAGGTCATATATATCTACTTTTGCACTCAATTAAAACACGAAACATTTGCGATACGATTGAAAATAATGTTTTAAAATTTTCAAAATACAATTAATATGGGAGTGATCGATCTTTATTCTCGGATCAGCTTGTACTATTATATTTACGTATACTTAAGTTCCACCTGAAAGAGTGATCAAACATGTCATAATTATTATTAAATTCTCTCCTGATGATGATAATCTTATATTCTGGCAGCAACTCTAAGATTGGTTGGACGCAGCCCTCCATTCGATTCTTCCATTGGCCAACCGTTTCATAATAACCAAGGAGAATGCAATATCCGTGATAATAACATTGTGACAAAAATTACATCGATATTCACTTTTAAGGGAAATCTGGAGTGAAATATTAAAGCTGCTAGACCTTTTCACCTACAGGTTTTTTTTACCACTGAAACTTAAGTGATTAAAAGCATTATGTATGGCGTCTTTGGATGCGATACATATTATAATCATTTTCCCGCGAAAGAATAAATGCCTCAAGCTTAGCTCAGCAATTGAAAGTAATTTTTAGGTGATAAAAGTCGGTCATTAAACAAACTGATTTACTATTTGAAAAATGTAGCTCTTTATTCTCTTAATTCATACGTTGTCGGAAAATAAATAATTACAGATAAACTTGAAAGGCTACCCCTATCATTCGTTTTATCCACACATCCTATGATCCTAAAAATGTGCAATAATACTTTTTAGCACATTTGCACACAAATGCTTTAATACTAGCACAAAGGAGCCTTAAACACCTCAAAATGATCTGAAATAAATTTTTCGAATACCTAGTTGTCAGAAATTTCCCTAAGGAGATGGGCATATTATACACTATCGTTGAAATGAAGTGTTTAGAAGCAGTTTGTTACCATAATGGATTAAAGATAATGTCAAAATTCAATGATATCATAATATGGCACGCAGTATTTTTACTTAAAAATTTTGAAATTGATAAAAAATTATTTCAGTGAGAAGAGTTTAACGTCATGCCATGTACCTGGCTAAGATTATCCTTAGTACATTCCCTGACATTCCTTGCTAAAACGTTTCAGTTCTCCCATGAGGAGACAAGCTTGCTCTCACTCTCCCCGTCGCTGGACGATAAACCAGAGGAAAATAGACCTCATTCATCCCCCCCTCCTCCGCGACAACCGCCGCTGCCAAACACCCTTGTCCGAAAACCCCTCCTCGGCCCCCCGAGATTCCCTTTTCACTGTGATCCGTCCTTCCGCCAGGGCGGATATATATCCAGTCTCATCCCTGGAGCAGTAAAGCTCCCCTTAGCCGGCGAGCCGACCCTCCAAACCCCCTTTGCGCGTCGTTCCCTTCCGGCGTACATACCCCGAGCCTCGACCCCTCACAGGAACACCACCCCTAACACTTCCTCCCCTCGGACACTCCAGCTCCCGCACCCGCCACCGCCACTGCGGGGTCCATCCTGGCCGGCCGTCTCATCCCTTCCGTTTCTTTTCAGTGCTACCACTTCTTCCCTCCCCTCTCTATCTTTCTGCGCCCTCCTTCCTAGCTGCGCATAACCCCCTTTGCAGCAAGCCACCTCAGATTAAGCGTGACGCTTCCTTGTCAGGCCTTATCCCTTTTTGCGGATGTGTCCAGCGCAGTCACGTGGGATACCACCTTCAGTGGATGAAATGGTTGGGGGGTTCGGAAGGGCCCGAGGAGAAAAGAGATGGGAGGAGGGTGGCTTGGAAGAGAAACGGGGGTCGGGGGTCTCTCGGAAGAGATTGAGCGCGAAAAAGGGAGCGGGGGAGGGAGGACAAGGGAAGTTGAGTAGGGTTTGCCGGAGGGGAGAGGTTTAGTTCCGGAGAGACAGAGGGATCATGAGGCAAAGAGGAGAGCGAACGAGAGAGAGAGTAGAGAAATGAAAGAGATCACTTAGAGGGAAATTGGATATGACAACAGAGCGGTATCGGTGGGCTACCGCTGGCAATGAGGGAAAATAAAGGAAGGTTTGCTTAGCTAAGCATCAAAACAAAGGAGGATAAAATTGCTTTGATCTTCGTAGCGTTGCAATACCTCTTGCTCTAATAATGACCCTGAATTTTTTAAAGCCTATACATAAATCGCAACAATTAACAGATTCATCGGGAAATATTTCTTTTCTTCACATTATGATGTAATGAAATTATTTTGAATATTTGAGTTGGCAGTAATTTACTTGCAAACCTTAGTATTGACTCAAATCATCATGAACCGGAGGCACATGAGCCTAAAAATTACAGTAGTATTGAATAAAATACTATTTTACCTTCTTTAACCGATGCTCTAAGTTGTATCCCGTTTCCACCCCAAAGAAAAGGTAAGGAAAGCTACAATTTCCGTGTGTTTAATATGACACCTACCTAATAAATGTAGTTTTCTGCGTACATTTTTTCACTAATTTGGTATTGTTGATGAAATAATTACTATTTTCTGATTTTCCCTGATTTTATGTGGGAAAACAAGGGATAAAACACAGGTGCTTTATGGATAGAAACGGAAGTGGGATTCATTGTCTATCAATGGAAGGTCAAAAAATCATATAAATTGAATCACTGAATTCTAATGAAATATAGAAAATGCATAGCTTATCCTTCAAGAGAGCATGGTTTTAAAGGAAAGGTAAATGTCTTGTACCTTTTAGATAGTTAATCAAGTTTATTTTGATAATTGTAAATAGTTTCGCGTCAAGGTACGGTCTCTTAAATTATATTTCAATATTAAGTAGTGTTTAAGAGACTATCATAAGGTTTCTCCTATCATATTAAATCGTAAAGCAGGAGATTGTTGGTAAAATTTCGGAGCAAGAGGTTGTTTGATTCACACACATTGAAGATTGCGACATAACAAGCATTTTTGTGATACCCAAGAATAGAAAATTGTAAGGTAATGATAGAAATTCTAAGGTAAAATGTTGATTAACTTTTATTTCTCGCGATCAATCACTGCAAAAATATGCTCAAGGTTACTTTTTTCATCTAATCGTGTGCTGAGTTAGTTTTAATCGAAAATCTATAAGGCCGTGGTAACCAGGTGAGTGAAATCTCGGAGTAACAAATCAAAGAGTATGAACCCCATCTCGCGAATTATTTCCGTGCATGACTATTGCGTGTATTTATATCGACAACCGTACCTTGTAAGTCACCTCGAGGTTGCATGTCAAGGTATAACTCATCACAACGTATTCGGCAGATACAAGTAGCTAAAAGTTATGTCACGACGTACTAAATAATAGCTCATTCAGTCATCCTCCTAGTAAAAGTGAAATCATTGCTGAAGCCCTACGAGGGAATTTATTTTTCAATACATTTAGGACAAGAATTCAAATGTAGACTTACCCTTTAACACACCCTCATGGTGGCTCGCATGGTGTTATGTAGATGCAGATGTTTACTCCGCCATTTTACCGATATCAAGGTAGCGTGAAAAGAAATGGTAATGATGACGTTAGGCAAGCATCGGATCCTAAAGAAATTCATTATTCTCTATCTGGGATTGTAATTTGATAATCAGCGTGACAATGAAACTTAAAGCAAAATATAAGTTCGCACCCTGAACCAAATAATGTCAGTGATTATGAGGACTTGGGGTCAGCACCATTTTGCACCCCGCTAATACATATCCGGGTAATAGCTTGCTCAGCAAACAGTCTATTAGAACTCATTCAGAAGTCTCTTGGAAAGTGCAGTGAAGAAGTGAGGGGACAATGCTGATGCTTGCTCGTCAGCTCTCACTTGAGGTACGCCACCAGGATCCTCCACCAGGAACCTTCAGGAGTCGAGACTGGATAGGGAATAACGACATGAACAGAAAAGATCGTTGCGGCCCTCGCAAGACACTTTCGACAAATATGCTGCTGGCTCAAGCCCATCAGGAAAACTATGAGATGTGAATCATCGCCAAACGCTAAAAACATTTTGAGAATTCTTTAGTACCTGTTTCTTTTGGTTAATTATAGAAAACTGGACCGGAGAGTAATAAAATATCATTAAATACTCTATAGATCTATGAAAATTAGTTCAATCCATGATTTCCTTCCTTCATCGGATGAATATGGGAAAAATGGAAGTAACTATACTGCACTTGTGACAGCATTGAGAAAAACAACTATATATAAATGTAGGTTTCAAAGGGAAAACAATGCATTAAAATAACGCTCAATAGCAAGGAATATCTTGAGGAAAATAAGGAAATTGTTTTTCTCCAAATGTAAAGGACATCAAAGTGTTATGGACTGGAAATGAGGGATGAATATCCGAATACCCGCAGTTTAACTTTATTGGATAGCACGCATTAATCCAGATGGACCAAGGGTCAGGACATAGACGTACGGTGGTAAAAAGAGCACATAGCCTCAAAAGAAGCTTTTGGTGAGGGTAATAGTGGGAGAGCGGGTGGAGCAAAGAAAAGTGGGATAGAATAAAGGGTCAGTAATATTCAGAGATACGCTTACATAACACTACAGGCCCGCGGATCAATGTGGGTAGAGGAATAACAAAAAGGGAAGAAGATGAGGTGATAAGAGAAGGTTATAGAGGATGGAAATACATAAAAGTGGGAAAGAGAAACGGGAGGAATGTATAAAAAACGGCAACATCACATACGGATGAATGCTTTCGTAACTTCCTTCCATTACAGCCCCTCCCACTCCTAAATGCCCGTCTTTTGATGCTTGCCTCTTCCTAGAAACCAAGAAATCGAGAGCAACACAAGAGAAAAGCATTAGATGCATAAGGACTAGTAAAGCTGAGAAACCTCTTGGTACCACTCTCGAAAATCGAAGGGCAGGCTTAAACTTATTCTTGGCAACTTTGAATGAAAATTACGTCTTGGTTATTAAGGGCAAAATATATATGAACTATTCATAAAATTTATTCAGGCCAAAATGCATTGACTATAGAAGAGAGATGCTGGTACGATATTTTATGCAGCCAAATCAATGTCTGTCCTTTATGGTTTCCTTTCCGTTTATTAATAGGGCCTCTTTGATTAGCATAGGCTATACACAGGGAAAAGAGAAAGTAAAAGAATACAAGAAATTTAAATTCTCATTTGTCTAATAAGCGTTTCAGTATTCTAGCAGTCAGTATTCAATTTCAAATGTGCGGATCATGTCATTTTGAATATTCCTCAGGAGCCTGACGACTACATGTTTCTGCCAATCATCAATAGGGATATCTATTACTCTTTTTATATGTAATGTTAACTTTTATTAAGTTCTTAAAAGATATGAAAATATTGTTGTTAACATAACACCTAACTACATTTTACATTCGACAGGAATGAAAGTGGTAAAATTATGACCGATATTAAAGATCATTTTGTCAGTTACAAAGATTTAAACATCAGTTCGTAAAAGGTACATGTCAAATGCACACCAAAAACGCTTTTTGAGGTATTTTTAGACTTCTCATGAAGTTTGTGATGGGTTGCCAGTGTACATCGTTCAACTTTAATAGCTCCGAATTAGCGATTGTCATACTCACGGAGAAAATAGCCTCAGGGGGTTTTGTTTGCCTTAATTCAGGCAAAAACGTGAGAGACCACTCAACCAATGTCTCCACCAGAGATGACCCAGCCACAGCCCGCAGGGATGAACCGCTTTGGGGAATAATTCGACTTAATCCACGAATGACTACCGGGATACAGGGCTTATTTCAAGCCGTGCACTAGTTTTATTTTTAATGACTAAATGGTTGAGTTTTATTCTGTCCATTAAGTCGAAATACGAAAAATTAAACATTCATACTTAGCAAAAGATTCCCCAAGGAGACAAGTTTAGGGGACAGAGCCTTTTTTTGGGTCATGACTCCGGTGACACTAACATTTGTGAGCAATCTTGCATTAAATAAATCGCGCTCGGAATATTATAAATGAATGCTCTACGGTTAGATATAAAATGTTTCTCTCACCATCATCTGTAAGAGATCATAATAGGCCTATTAGTCAGGATAGAAGGGTGTAAAAGAACTAGTCAATTTGAAAGCATATCTGAAAACTCTTACAACTTCAAGAACTTAAAAACTCTAATGTAATGTGTGCTAATTGTAACCTTGTGTATCTAATGTATTAAATATCTTAATGAGCTTAAGTAGATGATTCATTGGTCAATGAAAACTGTATTTGTTTGTTCTAATATTTAGGTAGTATGTACCATACTAAGGCAAGTTTTTCTTGCTGTTTCGTGTCAATTGGCTGCATATGCGTAGCGAATGTTAAGTGATGATCTACTACCAGCCACGCCACCTTTTGGTTACTTGCATGAAAATTATCTAAATAAAGCAATCTTAGGCTCGTGTTTAAGTTTGAAAGCTTATATTTGGTTTGAGTCAAAAATAAAAATTACACCTTTATGGTGCACGGCTTTTCAGGGAAAGCTAAGGCAAGTCGAAGAAAGAAAAGAAAACGAACGTTCCATGCTCTATAGAGTGGAAGAGACGGTGGACATTAGTTTTGAATGCAATTACTTGCATATTTTGGAGTAAATATGAAGCATAAGAAACGAGAGTGGACAGGGGGAGGACAATATAGAAACCATTGGCCCGAGTCTTGAATATTTCGTTAATAACCGAATATTGACATGTTCGTTACCAACGAAAACGTCATATTTTGTTATCATCGTGGATAAACGAATAACTTGAAACGAATGACGACAAATTTCATTCGTTATAGCGTAATGAAAGATTAAGTACTTGGGCCCGACTAGGGGAAAAAGGGAAAAGCCGGGTGATTTTATTGAGCTGTTTGTGATGCCCTTCGCTTCAGAAAACCACTGCGTAGCAACGCTGCTCCATTTCCCAATCTCCCACTCCGCCTCCTTCCGCTCATCGATTCCCTCGTCCTTCTTCCGATGAAAACCCAAGAAACGAACGCATCTTCTTTCATTCCTGCCTGAACGGCGACAGAGCTAATCCGTGACGGGGATTAATACGCAATCCTTTCCAGTATGAGGACATTGACTGGAGGATTGGGGAACGGGTGGAGTATGAAAGTCTCGGAATTTAAGTGTGAGAAAACGATTTTCATCGTGAGTGAGTTACGACGTAGTAGGAGGTTAGTGGGCGGCAAAGTATTATTGGAAAATTGAATGGAATGAATGAGAGGAAACCTCAATACACTAGGATTCTGGTTGCAGGATTGAAGTTTTTCAGGAAAAAAATTAATGTCCGGAAACGCCGTAGAAAAGTTATCGAATTAAAATCAGAACTAAACAATTTTTTTATTTTCATCATCATCCATACACACAAAATGAGTGCTTCATAACTCAGGGAACTGCCCGTTTATGACAAAATTTGCGGAATAAACTCACTTAAATTAATTCGACAGTAACCATTATATTTATAAAATTAAAAAAATACCAGTTTTACCAATAACTTAACAATTGTCAGAGAAGAAGGCAAGGCATTACGTACAGTGGTGTCAAAAACTTGCTTGATCCGTTGTCTTTCGAGACCCCATTTTATTCTTGATTAAAAAGAGAATGGAGGCAGGGTAAATGATAACCAATGGAATAGTCAAATCATATGTGTGAAATAAATCATTAATCTTGCTCAATAAAAGGCCAAAATAATAAGTTTCCTTCTATCCCTAGTTTCATCTTCGGAAGAACTGACACCTCTGTACTAAAATAAAATATCATACCATCCATATTGTTTGCTATCTGAATGTTGGCCAAAATTAGCGATTCATGCTTGAAAGATGATGAACTACGACAATGAAAATTTGCAAAGATTCTGGAGAATACTTGTTAGAGGATTTATATAACACTAGCTGAAGGTGCTTGTTGAAATTCAACGGGAGGGAGAAATATAATAATTACAACTTGTATTAAGAAATTAATACAATTAGCAGTTTTCATGAAGGGGCAAAAAAAAACTTGTGTTATGGAGTTAGCTATGGCTCCTAGTCACTATCGGAACAGTAAATATAATTTAAACCAATGTAAACATATAATTCCTGTCTAGACTCGTACTTGGGACTTTACAAAAATAAGTATATTATTTAGAAACTTTCAGGCCAGAAGAAACAAAGGAGGTTGGAAGAGGTGCATACGAATATCTGCCTATGGTTGACAAAGAGGCCAGATTCGGGGTTTTGGGAATGGTGGCACCCACCCCTTCGGCAAAAAATTTTTCTCAGGCGTTTTATGTATGTATTACTTCAATTCTTCAACTTCATGACAGTGGTGTCAGCGGACTTCCTACGGATACGTATTAATGCATTTTATTCCAATTAGAGTAAATTCTATTCTTATTTCGTAGTACAGATTTAACCTACTTAAACCAGCTGCTTATCGCTTGGTTGCAAATATATTTACACCTTTTACTATAGGTATGCATGACGTATAACTATTTTACTATATACTTTTAGTTTTACCTAAAGAAAACCTACTTGATCTGGGAGTAGCGCGAAAAGTAAGCTCGTATCATTTTGCCGAATGAAATGGCCGATTGAGATTCAAGAATTAGCTGCGATTCCTTTTTTAGTACGTTTCAATATCTTCACGGCATCTCTTTTGGGTGAACGTTTACAGCATCATTGCAATGGCATAAGTGAAAATTCCACGGATGCGTAATGAGACATTATGTTCCATTGGGATTTAAATTTCAGTAGTTCAGTAGTTTTTGAAGAGATGCGTAACGAACATGGAACAGGCAGCCTGACAGACAGACACCACTATATTTTCGTATATTAGTATGATTGTAACTGATGATACCCTAGCGGGTGGAACTGGTAAAGCGAGTATATAACCGTTTGTGTGGAAATACAAAGTTTTACTTTCTTTGTTAATAAAGGATTTAGTCATTGGAATTTTTCAAGCGGTTGGAGAAAGTTTTCACAGCACAGAAGCAAAAGAATGACGTACATACCGTAGGCGTTCAAAAAATATTGTAGAAAAGATCGAAATTAAAGATTGTTCTGTTTATATTTTTACCATTTCTTTTTAAACGCACGGCGTCAAAGAAAATTGTTTCATATGTGCAATCACTAAAGATTATAAAATTGGAAATAGTTGGCCAAAAAATCTCTCAATCACTTTACGCAAAATTCAACATCCACTGTAATAAATTAATGCCACCAACTTTACTTGGTGCGCCGAAAGAATCTGTAAGCGATAATAGCAACATTTCACAATTAACCCATTTGAGCAAACACACACAGGGATTTCCTTTTTGGACTCATTGAATTGCGAACAATTTTATTCTTCGTTCATTAAACACGAGCATTCAAGTGTGCCAGTTATTGACTCAAAACCCTTTTTATCTCTTACGATCTCTTTTATCTGATCTGATCAAAGCAATAGTCGTTTCATCCGTAAAACGCATGGCCCACATATATATGAATACACATTTCATTTAATGGGCTGGAGTTATAACTACCATGCTTTCTTGGCAGGATTTCTAACACTGAAACTATTCGCTTAAAATTTGGAAAGGATATTTGCAGCTCCGGTCATGCGGAATTACCACTATTAATATAAGCATGACATAACATCATAATTGTAGTAAGATTGATGAATTTACATTTACTCGATGAAAATATGGAGTTACATTGAAATAAATTAGTGATTACGGTCATGCCATTTTTAAATTACTGGTGAATAATGACCTTAGTTGAACAATTCCACTCGTACGAGTAATGTACTTGTGACAAAAAAACAAAACAAAAACAGCAATTTTGATCCATGATAGGTTTTTTTGCTTATATTTTAGCTATTAATGTTAAAATTATGTAGAGCTGTAAGTTGTGAGGCGAAGGAGATACGAATTTATAATATACTGTACAGGGGATAGCTTGTGAAAGCTAATATGATCATGAACCTTATGAAACCTGTACTTCGCCAAAAATGCTATTTAAGGGGTCCTCCGGGTAATAATAATAATAGTAATAATAATACCCCGAAAGGATTTATGGGATACCAGTTGGGCAGTGAAAGGTGGAAATAAAACCATGAAACAAAAGTAAATCCAAAAAAATTAGGCAAATCTATTTTTTTAGCATTTTTATTGACATTCCATGTCCAATTAACTTATCCGTATGTACTAATTCAAAGCGGCACATAGTATATACCAGGGGTATTGTTACTTGACTCTATCTTTAATATTTCAGATTTTCTTAATAGTCATCTAAACCGAGAGGCAATTAAATTCGTAGCATTATTTTAACCTCACTCTCCGATACTAGTAATTAAATTGGTACCATGAATAGATAATTTTGAAATTATGTGCAAGAATAAATTACAGGTTGAACAGAATATATTTTATTAATACGTGGCTAATGAACGAGTGCACAAAAAATATTTCCTTTGACTAAATATTTAATTGTTATGATAAATACTGCTTCCGGTTATGCGCCTTCATCGTTTTTTAGTTTAAAACGGCCCATATTTTATTGCTGCTATCATTAGTTTTAGCCAAATGTCTCATCTCTTTCTTGGATCTTCTCGGATGTAGGAGAGTTGGAGCCGTTACTCTTCCACACACTCACCTCTCACTCCCTCTCTTTCTTAGCCTAACCACTCTCTGAAAATAATTTAACATTTTTCTTAAAATATTCTTGGTTTAGCAACCTTCTGAAAACGTATCTCTCATGAAATAGGAGCTACTTCTATATTTCTTCAGGTTATTTTCGGATACCAAGCCAGGCTGGGTGAAGAGAATATATATGAAAACGCAGGATAGGTGAAACCTAATATGTTGATGTGTGCAGTGAGGGAAACTAGTTAATTAGTTATTTCATCCATCGATTGATTTATTTCGACCGTGTGTGGTTTAAAGAGTTTAAAAATCCAAGAAAAGTAATTCATTATTTAATAATGTAATTAGATTCTAGAATAATTAAAAAACTATCGAAGCCGAGTCTACCTGAATATTTTCAGTGGAAGTATGAGTAAGCTCAATTGCTAGAAATGTTTGTTTACTATTCATAGTGCATTATCATCTGTAATAACTGAGCATAGGGTCATTGGTCACTCAAGTACCGAACGTGTGCAAAAGTAAGTAACCGATTACATTTAAAAATGTTCGAAGTTTTATCATACCATTAAACCGAGAGAACTATCAGTACATTTTTAGCTGCCAAGTGAGCGTTCCAGAGAAGAATGGCAAGAAGATGACTCATGGAGGAACTCGATGAAACGCTAAGTGGGCAATTGTTGGATGAAAACACACTTGAGTCAATCTTCACATGCACCCTGGAAATCGCTCCGCGCATCTCATGTCTCCTTCAGTGCACTTCGCTTAGCTTCCATGCGTTAAATCGATCGCAAGTTATCTGGATTAGCGTCGGGGTATACATATATCTCTATTACAGCATCCGTTGGCCTCGTATCTCGTTTGCTCCTCTGACGCTTTGTAACGTATCAAAATTTAGCCATATCATGCTGGGGAGTTGGGGAGCCGCCATGTTGGTTTTTGTACAGAATATTTATACGGAGACATAGGGAAATATGGCGTCGGCCTCGACAATGGCCAATTTGTCATTGAGCCTGGTGTTTCAGGTCATTCGGGAGTTACACTCCCAAGAATAGAAATTGTCTCGCAGGCTATTGTTGAACTCGCGGCAGGTTACGGAGGGAGACTAATTATGGCCGGGGGTTAACAATTAAGAAGTGCCGATATAAAGAGGGACGAGGAGAGAGGGGGCGGCTGCTGCTAGGCTTCTAGGCGGCTAGTGGAGGAGTCGAACGAAGGTGAAGGCTGATAGTCCAAGAAGAGGGAAGTGTCTTCTAGGCGAGTCTGATAGGCTAAGAACAGTGAAGGGGCGTCTAGCTTCGAGTCTGATGGTCTGACAACAGTGAAGTGGAAAGTGGCATGGCGGAGAAGCCAGGATTAACCCAAGGAGACGGGGATCGCCTCAGCTAGAAACTCCAGATAGACTAAAGGGATAAAGCGGTCCACTCCCTACTATTATGTAGGTACTTATGTTTAAGAGGGTACTGGCTATATTTTATGTGAAAGTGAAAAGTGAAATGGCTCGTGAAGTGATCTATGGCCTGTAAAAATTGAGCCTGAAGATACCAAGAGTGAAAGTGATATGTTGTGAGGGTAATTTATTATGATACTGTTTATATTAATTTAATTTGTGTGTGAGACCGAATTAAATTGGAATAGAATAAATTACATTTATGGCGCCCAACGCTTGAGCACGATAAAATATTAGACGTACGGGGTTGTGTGATAGGCTACGTTTAATAGATACCACGAGGAGAACCTGAGAGGTGCAGAGTAGGAAGTGTTCACGTTAGCGAACGCGAGAGAAAATTAGACATCGGGAAAATTACTACAGATTAAGTGTTAGTAGTAACGGTGTAATTGTATAAGATGTTCCGAGCAAGTAAAAGTTTGTTGGAGTTGAAGAAGGCCGAGGTGCAGGAGGAATTGAAGAAACTAGGGTTAGGCACCGAAGGAGTTAAAAATGAATTGGTCGGTAGGCTTAGATCTGCTCTCGAGGAACAGGGAGTAGTCATTGAATCTCACAAATTCGAGGTCGAAGACAGGACTCCAACAACGATGGATTTATGGGCTTGGTTGAAGGAAGAGAAAATCAAGGAGAAAAGGGAACGAGAAGAAGAGAGAAGACGGAGGGAAGAAAGAAGACAGAAGGAGCAGGCGGAGCTGTTCAGAACAATCTTGAGGGAGCAGGCTGAACAGCTGAAAGGAGCAGAAGTTAGGATGAATACGCGGATAGAAGAGGAAAAAGCAGAAAGGCGCGCAGAGATAGGGGCTGTCCGCGAGGAGGCGAATAATAATGTCCAAAGTATAGCGGCGGAAACACGGAAGGATTTATATAATGTCAAGGAAAGGCTAAAGGATTATGAAAGCTTGGCGATAGAAACGCGTGAGGAAGTGAGGAATATCACTGAAAAGATGCAGCTGCTGACCGCAGAAAAATTGAAGGAAGAGTCGGAACTGCAAGGAAAAGTACGAATAATAGCGCAGAATGAAGCGGAAAAGATAAGGCTGCAGTGTTCGCGAAACTCAACCGCAATTCAATCACCGGGAGTGATGATGAAGATTCCATATTTTGACGGTAGGAGAGGAGCTAGGCCTATGCGATACATCAGTGAGCTGGAGGAATACCAAGCCATGTACCAATTATCCTCCAACGAAATGCTGAAAATCGTAAGACAAGGTCTGACGGGATCTGCAGGCGAATGGTTTACCGCTATCTCACATCTACTAGAAGACGTAGAGCAGTTCACACAGCTGTTTATGATGCAGTATTGGGGGCGTGAGCAGCAGATGGAGGTTCGGAGGACGCTAGATTCCGGCCGGTACGTTGAACGAGGGAATATCAGCCGAGTGGAATACGCAACATCCCGAATAAGCACTGCAAAGGAACTAAGGCCACCGATGGAGGACGAGGAAATAATCTATAGGTTGGAGCATCATTTTGGTCCGGAGGTCAACACGGCAATCATATCGCAGCAAATAAACACAATTCCTAGATTGTTGTCATTGCTCAGCCGATACGATAGGGTGGTGCCGCAGCTGATACAGGAGACGAAGAAAGAGAGCCAAAGAAGATGGACAGGAACAGAGGGAAGGAGAAATGATTTTAGAGGCCGTGGATACAACCCACCACCTCAGAATCAAAATGGTAATAGATATCAACCTAATCCATCCGGCAAGCAGAGGCAGACATCTCCGGTGAGACGGTACAGCAGCCGAGAACAAATGGATGGACGGAGTTACGAAGAAAGACCACCCAGGGAGAATGCAAACATCCGCACGATGATTGTGGAAAACTCCGGGAGTAGTGAAGAAAGGCATGAAGAGCAGGGAAACGTGAAGGGGCGAGTCGTGCAAGCAGTCCCGACACGACATTAGCCAGAGAAATGGGGACCGAAGAAAGAAATAGAGGAGACAGGAGCAAATGCGACAAGGAAATCAGGAATATATTATGCATACCCGAAGATTTGACCGAAGAAGAAAAGGAACACGGATCGCATGATGAAAACAAGTGTCCGGAAATTGTAGTGGAAATAGGGGGGCGGAAGTTTAAGGCACTAGTGGACACCGGTTCAGAAATCACATGTCTGAATGAGAACACATTTACGGAGAATCCAGAGGTATTCAAAGGTGTATTAGAGGTACCAATACGGGGAATTCAGGTGATCGGAGCAATAGGTAGGAGGAGCGGAAGAATTAGTAAACAAATCTTTCCCACAATAAACATAGGGAAGATTGATGTAGTAATTAATTGCACCATCATACCTAATCTAGTGAAGCCGTTAATATTGGGCACGGAT
Organism: Platycnemis pennipes; assembly: GCA_933228895.1. Taxonomy (NCBI): domain Eukaryota; kingdom Metazoa; phylum Arthropoda; class Insecta; order Odonata; family Platycnemididae; genus Platycnemis; species Platycnemis pennipes. The sequence continues at coordinate 86,275,598 of OW121848.1, forward strand.
ACATTAGAGATGCTGAAAGCGGAGATTAATTATAATGAAAGCACCATAATCCTGAGGCAAGGGCGGAAGATGGAAGAAAGAAGATTCGGAATGCCTACGGAGTCGTCACAGAAGCTAATAATGGCAATTAAACAGGGGCAGTATGAGGAGAGAGAAGATACAGTTTCTATGGAGGAAATCCACAACAGCATGAGAAGCATCAGCGATTTACAGGAGAAGGAGTTTAGAGAATTAGCGGGTATTATTTATAAGGAGAAGAAGATTTTCAGAAATACGCCCGGAAAAATAAAGGGGTATTATTATAAGGTGGAGATAAAAGGTGACGAGGAGTTCCACGGGAAAAGTTACAATGTACCGCTAAATTACCGTGCGAAGGCACGTCACGCTATAAATCAGCTGTTGGAGCAGGGACTCATAGAAAAGAGTACATCACGATATGTATCACCCCTGATATGTTTACCGAAGCAGGATGGCTCAATAAGGCTATGTCTGGATGCAAGGGCGGTGAATAAGATGATGAAGCCGGATTACGCTACTTCAAGAACGCCTCAAGAAATATTTCAAGATTGTGCTAACGTAAAATACATGACATCTTTAGATCTCACGCAAAGCTTCTACCAAATTCAACTACATCGAGATTCTCGGAAGTATTGTGCATTTTCCTTTGAAGGATTTATATACCAATTTACAAGGGTGCCGTTTGGCTGTGCAATTAGCAGCAGCGCATTAGTCAGAGCACTTGACTACGTACTTGGAGACGAAGTAAAGGAGTATTGTCTCAATTTTGTAGACGATTTACTAATTATATCGAGTTCGTTCGAACAGCATGTGAACCACCTAAAGAGTGTTCTGGGGAAATTGAAAGATGCAGGAATCACGTTGAATTTACGGAAATCAAGATTCTGCCGACAGAGAATCGAATTCCTAGGACATGAGATCACCGTCCAAGGCATAACAATCGCGGAAGAGAAGTTTGCACCTATAAGAGAATTCCCAAGGCCCAGGGGACGCAAACAACTTAAATCATTCCTAGGATTAGTAAACTATTACGCGAAATTTCACCAGAAGCATGCCGAATTAACGAATCTGTTAAATGAACTCACTAAAAAGGACAGAAAATGGGAGTGGACGGAGGAGCACCAAAGGGCTTTCATGGCAACAAAAGAAGAAATATGCAAATCAGTGATCCTACATCATCCCAACCCCAATAAGCCGTACTACATACAAACCGACGCCAGTGGTTACGCGATTGCTAGCAGATTGTATCAGATCACGGAAGAGGGAAGAGAAGAACCTATATATTTTGCCAGCCGATGTTTACGAGGTGCCGAATTATCCTATTGCGCAACAGTGAAAGAACTTATCGCAATTGTACATGCACTGAAGAAATACCGAAGTTTTATTCTGGGAGCTAAGACGATAGTGAGAACGGATCACAAGGCACTATCGTTTGTATTTAAGTGTAAACTCCTCAACAGTACGTTAGCTCGGTGGATATTAGGGATCCAAGAGTACAACGTAGACATCGAATACTGTCAGGGAAAAGATAATTTGGTCGCTGATGTTCTGAGTCGTTACCCATATGAGGATGAAGATGGAATAGGAGGCGCATCAGAGGAACCCGTGATAGCCATTCTCCTAGCAGAAGACCCATCGGAGGAACTGATGAGGGACTTACGCAATTTGAAACAACTGCAGCGGGAGGATGAAAGGTTAGGTAAAATTGTAACGGCAGCAGAAACAGAAGAATCCAGAAAGGGATATCGATGGACGGAGGAAGGGCTGGTAAGAGAGACAAGGGGTAAACAAAAGGTGTGTATACCGGATAAGCTGTTCCCAAAATTAATATGGGAAATCCACAGGATGTATGGGCACCTGGGCGCAGCGAAGATACACAAAATGCTCATGGAGAGGTTTACGTACCGAAGATTCCCACGGGAAATTAGGAAGCTGATTGCCACCTGTGAGGAGTGCCAGCGATGTAAGGCGCCGAATTATAACAGCTACGCCGAGATGCAGACCGTGGTTCCGGATGGGGTGAATGACCTACTATGCGTAGATGTAATTGGACCCCTGCCCAAGGGTCAGTTCGGATGTCAATACATTCTTTCGGCGATCGATGGATTCTCTAAGTTTATAAAACTGTATCCATTAAGAGCAGCCACCACACGAAGTATTGTGAATGCAATTTTCGGGCGACATATCCATTGTGCTGGATCGTACAAACGAATTCTGACAGATAGGGGAACCCAATTCACTAGCCCCGCATGGAAAAGGAAACTAACACAGGAAGGGATTAAAGCTGTTTTCTGCAGTGTCAGGCACCCGCAGGCGAACCAAGTTGAGCGGTATCATCGCACTATCAAGACGATCTTGCGAACTTTCTGTCAAAACACACATGCCAGTTGGGTGAAGTGGATAGGAGTGGTTGAAACATGCCTGAATGACACCCACAATAGCACCACTGAAATAACGCCTACAGAAGCTCATTTCGGGCGCAAACCCGAAAGAATCTGGGACACTTGTATGACGGCAGACATCACCCAAGAAGAGGAAGATATTCCAGGGTTAGTTGAAAGAATCCGTATTAGAATCATAACAAAGGGGCAGAAAAGGAGTGAGCGACACTCAAGGAAAACTCACAAGAGAGGGAAGAACTTCGAGATAGGAGATCGAGTTCTATTACGCACTAATCCTTCATCTGATAAGGAGAAGAAGATTTACCAAGGTTTCATGCCACTATTTGAGGGACCATTTATAATTGCTGAATCACGGGGAAGGGCCACTTTTGTGCTAAAAAAAAAAAAACATGGAAACAGGAACGGAACGAGGAACTTTCCATGTATCCCACATGAAACCATACGTAGAAATCACTGCACTCACAACAACACCCACAGAAAACAACTCCACACAGAACATCGCGCAAGCACAGTTGAGTAAGGACTGAGAACGTAAGAAAATAAGCGCTCAGTTATGCGATTTTCTAGTTACATTGTAAGCAAGCGTCGGCAGACACAGATTTACCGCGCCATTTGTACACATTTTATCGCAAGGTCGCAGAGGTGTAACAAAGTAAGGGCTTGTGATTAAAACTTTGTATATGTGCGGTGAGGGAGTGGACCTACGGTTACTAAATTGGTGTTTAAGTGAAGTCAGCTGGGTGAATGAACATTTGGACTCAATATGATGAGGCTGACAGTTACAATGTAAAACTTTAAAGGTGAAGGAGATTTTATGTTTGATGTGTAGCAAAGTGTGATTCCTTTGATTACCAGAAACTATTTTATTGATGGTTATGCACAATATGTACATTTGGAAATTACATATGACCCAATGTTTTATGTAAAATGTATAACTTATTTTAAAGATGTTAAATTTGAAGAGGGCATATGGCATTCGTTTTGAATATTTGTATGTTATGTTTTAAAGGTAAAGTTGATGTTTTAAAGAAGGGTATAATTGCATTTATTGTATTTTATGAATGTATGTAAACATAGTGGATGTGGACCAATTTCAGGGGTAGAACGATCTTTAGAGGCGCCGGGGCGACGCTTTATTTTAATTAGAGGCTTCGAAAGAAAATCTTATAGGATATAATATTTGCTTTCGACGGGGCAGATGTAACGTATCAAAATTTAGCCATATCATGCTGGGGAGTTGGGGAGCCGCCATGTTGGTTTTTGTACAGAATATTTATACGGAGACATAGGGAAATATGGCGTCGGCCTCGACAATGGCCAATTTGTCATTGAGCCTGGTGTTTCAGGTCATTCGGGAGTTACACTCCCAAGAATAGAAATTGTCTCGCAGGCTATTGTTGAACTCGCGGCAGGTTACGGAGGGAGACTAATTATGGCCGGGGGTTAACAATTAAGAAGTGCCGATATAAAGAGGGACGAGGAGAGAGGGGGCGGCTGCTGCTAGGCTTCTAGGCGGCTAGTGGAGGAGTCGAACGAAGGTGAAGGCTGATAGTCCAAGAAGAGGGAAGTGTCTTCTAGGCGAGTCTGATAGGCTAAGAACAGTGAAGGGGCGTCTAGCTTCGAGTCTGATGGTCTGACAACAGTGAAGTGGAAAGTGGCATGGCGGAGAAGCCAGGATTAACCCAAGGAGACGGGGATCGCCTCAGCTAGAAACTCCAGATAGACTAAAGGGATAAAGCGGTCCACTCCCTACTATTATGTAGGTACTTATGTTTAAGAGGGTACTGGCTATATTTTATGTGAAAGTGAAAAGTGAAATGGCTCGTGAAGTGATCTATGGCCTGTAAAAATTGAGCCTGAAGATACCAAGAGTGAAAGTGATATGTTGTGAGGGTAATTTATTATGATACTGTTTATATTAATTTAATTTGTGTGTGAGACCGAATTAAATTGGAATAGAATAAATTACAGCTTCCTTTATGTGAGCCCATTTGCTCCCTTATCTTCCGCAACCCTCTACGCACAAAAGCTCTGCGGAAGCCATCGTCTGGGAGGAGTGAAGAAGTCTCGCAAGTCATCTTAAACCTAGCAAGTCCTGATGTTTGCTCCCACCGAAATATTAAAAAAATCTAAAATAAAACTCTTGGAGATTTTTTTTAGATTTTTAATAAAATTCATATACTGTACTAAGGAAAATCAAAATCCGCTATCGCCAAGAATAAATAAGGATAGCTAAGCGAGAGGAACATCCCTTCTGCCGTTTAAAATGTCTTAAAAATTACTTGATACTAGATGGTTTCAGGCTCAATTTTGTGAAATTTCATGTCCGCAATATAAAGTACAACTTCGTAACAATTTCACAGAAAAATTTGTAATGGTTACGATCGATTTCGTCGAAACGTCGACATCATCAGATGTGGAATCACGAATGCATCTTTCGAGTTATCGCAATCTTTATCGTTAACGTTTACTCCTAGAGTAGCGCAGGATTAACAATAACAGTCTATAAAATTCGCTCCACTGCACTGATTGTATTAAGCGAATTGAAGTGCTGTGTGAAAAATGATGAGCGGAGATCACGTTCTCTCTGACATAAGTTAAATCAAAAAATAACGATAACGCTAGCGCACGCCTTATAAAGATCCATGATCGAAGCCGTCCAGACATCAGGTGATGATATCGACTCTTATGCGAAACCGGTCGTAACCATCAAATATTTTCTGTGAAATCGTCACCAAGTTGTACTTTTCATTCTGCACTTGATACTAAATTAAAAGTACATTTATAGCTTAATGTAAGTGTAGCACATGGAAGTACATGAACGACCCACAAAAAGGGTTTTTGAGGTTTCAATAGAGCGTAGATTACCGTTCCACAAAAGATTTTCCACCCGCACTAAAAAGAACATTACGGGTACAAGTTCTTCAGTTATCCGTTTCAACATCCAAGTACTTCCGTCTTTGGTTTCGCGATGCTAATGCGACCGGCAAAGTATTTTTTTTTCGGTTGACTAAAGGGGAAGGAAAACGGTAGGAGGTGACGTGTGGGTGGGGCGATGACGTTGCAGTTTAACGTCCTTGAACTCAGCCAAGATGGAAGGAAGGAGCTGCTTTTGTGCGATGAAGATGAGGGGGGCAGCGCGATGTCACTAATGAAGCCACTGGCTTTCTGAAATGCGAGGGGAACGCCCCCGGGCGGGAAGTCGGGCAAGCATATGAGGCATGAGAGAGAAAAAAAAGATGTTTCCCAGTGCGAAGGGGGATTGAAGAGGCTAAATGGGAGAGAGAGAGAGAGGAAGCACACGATACACACAAAATATGGGGCTCTCGAAACTGAGGCGAGGATGAGAAGATCTAAAGTACAACAAACCATCCCATTTTAGCCCCTCACTTATGATAAATTTTGCAAAAAACGAATTTGAAAAGAATAAAAAGAAATATACTCGTATTAAAAAATGTCCTCCAAATATATGCGCCACTTGAGGTGGAATCAAATTAAATTAAAATAAGGGTCACAAAAAATTGTTGCGTGGTTAAATTAACAGTGTTTCCTACATTTATTATTATCTATCCTGTAAAGTTTATTCGCATGAAAGTTTGTCAAGTTCTTCAGTCTCTAATTTAGTACAGTCATTCTAATTAAAGTAGTAAATGAGGTGTCCAGACGTAAATTCAAGTTATCGTTTTTAAAAGTATGAAATATGATTAATTAGAGCGATTTTAGAGAAACAATAAAGCGAGAACTAATTGTATGGAAATGTAATTTAATTAGCCATCATTTGCATTTTACAATAATTTACTAGCTTTTGATTGGTCAAAGGAAGATTTTTTTTAGCATTTATTTCTTTTTTGTTTTTATGCTCGGTAAATTTATTTTCATGAGATACATTTTTCAACGGATTTCCACCATATAATTCAATATAATATGGTTTTTGTGGCACGTTCATATAGGGTGAAATTTTATGCCAGCGATGAATAGATCTCAGACTTTCGGTAAGGCCTATAGGCATGTATTTTTTGACATTTAACATCGATAGTAAAATTCACTTGAAAAGTACTGTTTAACCCTAACGTTGATCAATTTATGAAAAGTAGTAGAACCCATGTCTCCAACAACAATTGTATGAAATGTCCTTAGAATCGATTTCTGAGTATCTTATTATTAAATTAAGTACTTATACCTTATGTTGATTGTATATTGGTCGAATTAAACAACAATCATGATAAATACATGATACAAAAACTAATTACCATTTAGTTAGGTGAAGTAAACATTCCTAATAGAAGAATCAAAGATGATAATTTACATATAATTTATTCGTTGAACCTTATTAATAGATATCATTTTACTTCATAGAGAACATTATCATGCAATACCATTAGCCATAATTTACATTTTACTCCAAAATTCATTCTATAGTGATATGAGAAACATGTCGATTAAAGATAATATTTAAAAAGTATATTGATAAAAGACTCATAGCCGTAATAGACGCTAGTCAGAGATGAAATATCCAGTCTGACACCCACTTGGTTCCCAAATAAGTGCATGACGAGTGTCAACTGTTGAATGAAGATTAATTATCCGTAAAAGCTTTTGAGGATGGTACCGTGAGCCGATGATATTTGAGTTGTGAGAAGGAGAGGTGGAAGGTCAAGAATCTCCCTCGTAAGCCATCGAGACTTGGGACGGAAGATGAAGAAATGGAAGTGCATGGCATCGGAAACTGAAGCGGAAGATTATATTTCAGAGAAAGTGGGAAGAAATGCGAGCAATACGTAAGAAGCGTTGGAGAACTCACGAGATACTTCGCGGGTTTCGGTAAGAATGGAAAAAATGGATGCCTGCGGAAAAGGTGCAGGGATGAGATGGAGCGTGCTTTTCAGATGGGGAGGCGTAACGGGGGCGGGAGGCGGGGGGAAAAGGAGAAGACGGGGGCCATGTTTTTGGAGAAGGAAGAAGTTGGATAACATATCCTTGCGCGAGGATGACGGCGCCTCGCGGAGAGAAATTGGTTTGTGTGCGCAAGGCCGGCGGCATATTCAGCGTACTCAACGAAAAACCTCTCTCTCTCCTCATCCTTCTCCAACACCCCCGCTCTCTCCTCCCACTAAGAGGGTGGAGAAGAGGGGGAAGGGATGTGGGTGAAGGACGAGAGATGGCCGTTTAATTACTCCGAAGGCCCTCGTTACCCCCCGCGCTCTCTCACGCCTCCTCGCCATAACCCCCGCACCGTTGTGACACGGTTCTCCCCCACCGATGGCCATTCGCCCTCTCCTCTACTCAGCCCTCCCCATTTCTCACTCCTTCCATTAGTCCCCCTTGTTTTCGCTACACTGCCAACCCTGCCCACTCTTTCCCTCCCCTCTTCACTTCTCCACTCCTGAACCCCTCTTCAAATCCTCAGATCCAATATTCCATCTTCGTATGCCTCCTTGCTAACGCACGTACGCCCTCCTAGCTCCCTACTACACATACTCTATTTAATGGTTATTTACATCCTTATTTCCTAAGTCCCGTTTTGTTATTTTCCTATGTCCCCTTCCATTAAAAGTGCAATAAAAATTATCCGACGATGTTACCCAATGGATCAACAGAAATACCTATAGTCACATGATTAAACAAGGGATCTCTTGAGTTTTAGGAACTTTTCCTAATGCAATCAATTATTGGATCTGGAGGAACTGCGGGTAGTTTTTCAGATGGAAAAATCTGTTCCATTGGGAAGAAAGATCTATTGCTATTAAAATAATAAGGAAGGACAGAATGCACTTAATTATACCAGAAAATAGCGGCGATTGAAGAATATATAGCTGGCTAGAGGGTTTAGTCATAAAGTCGAGGTACACATTGTCAGAGAAACTCTCCACATATGCGAAATGCACAAACATAGATTTGGGTAAGATGTTCTGAAATGTATTTGATTTTACACTCCCAAGACTTTTCATGGACGAGTATCATGATAGAAACAACTAGCGAAAGGAATGGTTCGCGGTACTCTAGGATGGTTCATGACCATAATATGCATGTGACATAAAGTTATTCCTATTAAATTATAGAACACATTCATGGAAACGAGGAATAAGGACTGACTGATCTGGATAAGGGAGCAATTACCAATACAGGAATTATGTAATTATTAATAGGAAAGCAATGCTGAAGTAGAGGACAAAATGGCATTTAAAAATTGATTCGGCTATTTGCCAGGTAAGACTTCTAAGAGTTTCTCAGTCCGATGCTATGAATATTATTCCCCTGATATCTCATTGTCTTTATATTGTCCCCTTTCTTCTGACTGTATCCTCCATTACTATACACGTTTCTTTCTCTCGTTTCCTCTGCCTCGCTCTTCCCTTGCTGCTCTGTATTCCAGTCTAAAATCTTTCTTTCATCATTTTTGCATAAACTCCCTTGGTTCCTTCCAATCCCCGTGTTATCAACTCCCCCCGTCTTCGTCAACTCAAGAAAGAACCTTCTCTGGCTCTTATCTTCTTCGCTGTTATCTAATCACTTCGGCATCTTCTCACCAGCACGTTGGGCCCCTCTTCGTTTTCTTTTGAAAGCCCTCTCTTTACCTTAGAAACCTCTGACCTTCATTTCCTTCCCCTTGATCATTTACGCCTACCACTTTTCTCGTCGCCATCTTGCACTTCTTCCATTTGCCGTTCCACCAAGTGTATTCGTAATCTTCTATCTTTCCATCGTGCATTGTGGGAGCCCAGGGTTACATTATTTTGAGTCCTTTTTTAGTCATTCAAGGCTGCTTTTTCTTCTATCAGTTGATGTAATAAAAATCCCTATTTAATGTCCATTTTTATTGACTCAACAAAGGTACTGATATGAACAATTTCAACCCTCACATTATCTCTGTAAACATTCTTTATACCCTCTCTCTCATTTTGTCTAATTTTTCTTTCATAATTTACATTAAACTTTTTAAGAGTCAGTTTTTCTACTCAGTGAGTAATGAGAGTATTGAGCATTAATGAGCAATTGAGTGTTAATGCATTTCTCTACTGAGAGTATTGAGCAAATTCACATGTAAATTATGCTACCACTTAGAAAAATTATCAAATTCAAAAATATGTTCATTTTATAGGGACATTTCCTCAGAAGTTGCGAATGAAGTATCGATATCATATCACAAAAAGGTTTACTTGATCGTCAGAGTTATTTAAAAACATAAATTTTTTAAATTTATATCTTCAACGGTTACCCGTATCTCAATTTCTCATTAGATTTAAATTGCATTTCATATATATAATTATTTATGAAAATAATTCGTACTATTATTTTGCAAAATATTACGACGCATTGAAATAAAATCATCTCCGCATCAGGATTAATAATTGATTTCTGTATCACTTCAAACGCACTGGAGCCCATAACAAGTGAAATATAGACCAGGAAGAACTATTTATTGTAGAAATCTAAAGCTTTCATTATTCACTGACCATTACACCCTCAATTCAAACCAAACACTTTTATACCTTTTTCTCTCATATCCCTATATTTCTGGAGGCCATTTTTCCATTATTATTGTCAACCTATATTTCTAATTACCATTTCTATTTTTATTCAAATATTTAACAAACTCTCGAAATAGGTTTAATATTATGTTCATTTTATCCTTCAAATCAGGCATAAATTTTCTAACTTATGATTAAAAATAATGCTAAAATGCATTCAGCAAAAAAGGCATTATTGGCAAAAAGCATTAAAATATCTAGTAAGAGCTCTTGGATTTATGAAGAAAGCATGATGAAAGTCATCTAAAAATTGGAAGCTGTAAACATTTTTATTTGGTGTTAATGCATTTCATTTGACTGACCCTCTCCTCTACTATTCATTTTTTCGAGTCTTAACCCTTCCAAATCTTCCCTTCATCCCTCCCGGCTCCACCTACATCGGAGTAATACCCTGAGCTCCCTCTCTTATGCAAGTAAAGCCCCTCCATCTCCTTCCACACCTCCCCACCCATCTCCCGGTTCTCCCCCCTCCACCAGTTCTCCACATCACCGCCTCAGCCCGTTGGCTGTCGCGGCATCGGTGGCGGTTGTGCTGGCGGTGGACAAGAACCAAGGGCTCCTGGAGGAAAAGGAAGTAATCCAGCTTGGCTCTCTCCTCACCGCGCCCCCCTTCCTCCTACTCATCCCATCCGGCTTAACGCTCCGCTGACGACGCCTAGACGTGTCCCAAATGAGGTTTTGATATGCAAACTGCGACCAGAAAGAGACAGGGTGGGAGATGTGGGAGGGGGGGTTAAAGGGAGGGGAAGAAGGGCGAGGAGGAAGAGACGAGGGAGACCGAGAGGGCGGGCGTAGGGTGAGGAGGAAGGGGAGGCAAAGGGGTTGAAATCCACTCGCTTCATCTCCTCACTTCCATCTTGCTCCCTCTTCATGCCATCGACCACGGTATCTCTACTCCGGTTTTTTTCTTCCTAAACCGGCTGGAAAATCGGTGGAAGAGGGAATTTTTTTAGTGGGGAGTGTTAAGGAGAGAAGTGAGTGGAGAAGGAGATGGGGGTTGGTGACGGTTTTCTGGAAGCAACACAAAGAGCGGCTTTTCGGTCACGATCAACGTGGATCGGCTTTTAAACTCTTCGGCTTTGCCAATATTCTCTCAGAAAATAATTGTGGTAAACCTATGCCTGCAAGAGGTTTTATCTACGCTATACTAGTACCTGCTACGGTGATGGGAAACGCAGTGTCGGTGGTATCGCTCTCAAGTGAGCGAGTTTTCCAGTTATTTAAAGTTTACTCAAATTTAACTGAGGAATGGAATAGGTTTAGGAGTATTTTTCTGCGGCTTCTACTGGAATACTCATCGCAGCATGATGCCCTTTATTCCTGAAGTGCTATCAACTCTACTCCGTTTGGATCAAATATACTACCCAGTTGTGCGAGAGACATAATTTGCTTGAGTTAACTAAATTGAAGTGTGGTACTCGTGAGTTACAATGTACTTACTACATACAGTTTTTTTGCTGCTTTGATGGGAATACTCATTGCAGAATAATGTCGTTTTATCTCTCAAGCGCTGTCATTATTACTCTGTAGAGATTAAACATACTACAACTTGGTGTGAGAAACATCATTCGCTTAGAGGAACTAAATTGCGTGGAGGTACTTGTGAGCTATTGCGCAACGTGCAGGTTTACATATCAGTTTAGGTTCAGAAGAGACCAACTATTCACACTATTACTAAAAAAAATTCTATGTAACATATGATAAGCCAAAGATTGAATGGCTGTATTTTTTAATACATGAAATTATAATATGGTGTTTAGTTAACATCACCTAGGGCAATATTCACTGAAAACCTAAAGATAAATTAATGTGTTGCATTTTTTAATGCAGTCAGAGAAAATGTTTTTAAATTTGACACTTCTCAGAAAATAATTAACATGCTTAGATGTCATGAGCATATCAAAACTTACATTTTTAGTGCCTAGTTTTTTCTGAGCTAATTTCTCATTGATAATATAAATGGGTCGTACACGTCATTAAGTATGCGAATACTTATTTTTCTGTTAGTGTTTTTCTACACATTATTATGTTTTATTTACTAAGTAAGGCCTCACAGCACTTTTAGCGCAAAGTGCACAAAACACCTGAATATAGTGGAGGTGGATCAAAGTTATATGCGACTGGCTGATAGGTGTTTGCTATGTATTTCCTACAGCAATACCTGTGAATACCGTCTACCTACGACATCGTGATTAACAATATAACGTTATACGATGGCATTTAATAAAAGTTGTATATTAAAATTGTGTCTATTGTTACCACATTATCGTTGTTACCACGTTACTTGACGGCGCAGTGGGAAAAAATACCATGTGTGCCTATTTCCAACTAATATAAGGAATTTTAATTAACAAATATTTTATGTACTTTAACAACAATACCCTTCCCCATGGACTACGCCTTGTCGTGGTGGGATTGGGGCTTGCGTGTTCCCGTGACCCCTAGAGCTACACTGGCGGGAGTAACTAATATTGCTCCTGGTAGGGTCACCCATGCCAGACAGGTCGAAGGGTAGGAGCCTGACGAAAGGTAGTCCACGTACCGTACTCGCAGCGTCTGTTCCTCAATGAGGCGGCTGTGAGAAGGCGTCTGACCCCAGTGGGGCGGCCTAACAAGTGATGGTGTCACGTTAAAAACACTATTGAGGCAGGCAACGGGAAACCACCTCAATTAAACTCTCCCAAGATCACAATGGACTTGAACAATAGAGAAATGAATCCTGGCAACTACGGGGCCCGGGACCAAATTATTGGAACGGGTGTCGTGCCCGGCAGCAGGGTAAGCAAGGACTCTGCGGTCGTCATCTCAAGAAATCCTTGCACGAAGAGAAAGACAGCAGCAGCAACAGCAGCAGCGGCGGGGAGGAATAAACCGGAGAAGACAGCAAAAATGCTAAGGATCGGGACATGGAACGTTAGGACTATGTTAAGGGCAGGAAAACTAGAGAATATTAAGCGTGAAATGGAGAGGGGAAAGATCGATTTATTGGGATTAAGGGAAGTAAGATGGAGAGACCAGGGGGACTTCTGGAGTGAAAAGTACAGGGTTATATACAGTGGAGGGGAAGAGAGCCAGCGGGGAGTGGCAGTTGTATTGAACGCAACATTAGGAAAAAGGGTGTTGAATGTGGAACAGGTAAGCGATAGAATACTAGCTATCGAAATCAAAGCGATACCGGCAAATATAGTCGTAGTACAGGTGTACATGCCAACAGGGGGGCATAGAGAAGAGGAAGTGGACGAAGTATATGACCAGTTGGAAGAATTAATCGGGAAAGTAAAGGGCAGGAAGAACCTAATAATTATGGGAGATTGGAACGCTGTAGTAGGGGAAGGGAGGGACGGAAGTGAAGTAGGGGAGTATGGTCTGGGTGTAAGGAATGACCGGGGCGAGAAAGTAGTGGAGTTCTGTAGAAGGAATAATTTAGTGATTACAAACACGTGGTTTAAACACCACCCTAGGCGTAGGTACACGTGGAAAATGCCGGGGGATACTGGAAGGTACCAACTAGACTACATCATGATTAGGCAAAGATTCAGGAACGGCGTAAAGAATTCGCATAGTTTCCCAGGTGCAGATGCCGACTCCGACCATAACTTGGTGGTGATGAAATGCGAGATGAGGCTAAAAAGGTTAAACGTAGGAAGGAAAATAAAAAAGTGGGATGTAGGAGCACTGATTGGAGGGAAGAGGAGGGAATATCAGGAGATTGTGGATAGATGCATGAGGGAAGAGGAGGCAAGAGGAACAATAGATGAAGGATGGGAGATGATTAAGACGGGCATAAAAGAAGCAGCTGAGAAAACTATAGGAACAGTAGACACTAGGAGGATCAAGAAACCATGGGTAACAGCAGAAATGATGGATAGGATCGAGGAAAGAAGGAAATGGAAAAATGTACATACAGAGCTAGGCAAAAGGCGTTATAAGGAGATTAACAACAGGCTTAGGAGAGAAACAAAGAGAGCAAGAGAAAAGTGGTGGAGCCGGCAATGCGAGGAGCTGGAGAGACTCCAGAAAGAAGGAGAAATAGACAGTCTGTACTCAAAGGTTAGAATGTTATCGGGAAATAAGAAATGGAAAACGGTCCCGTGCATCAAAGACAGAAAGGGAAATTTAGCAATGGAGCCAGAGGAGATCCAACGTCGTTGGAGGGAATATGTTGAGGAACTGTATGATAGCGAAAATAGGCCTAGCAACTTGGACATAGAAGAGGAAAAGGACGTAGATCAGGATGACGTGGGCCCCGGAATACTGGATAGTGGGATAGAGAAGGCACTGCTAGAAATGAAGGCAGGTAAAGCGGTGGGGGTAGATAACATCCCAGCCGAGCTTCTGAAAAACCTAGGAAGAGGGGGAAGGGACAGATTTTATGAACTTGTTCGTAGAATATACGAGGAGGGGGCTTGGCCGGAGGATTTTGTAAAAACCGTGCTAATACCTATACCGAAAAAGAGAGTGACAAAGGAATGTGAAGACTATAGAACGATAAGTTTGATTTCTCATGCGGCAAAGGTCGTGCTTAGAATCATTAATAGGAGAATGGAAAAGAGAGCAAACGAATTCCTAGGCGAGGATCAGTTTGGATTTCGGAAGGGGAGGGCCACTCGGGATGCGATTGCAGTGATGAGAATACTAGTGGAAAGGAATCTAGAATACAATCAGGACGTATTCGCGTGCTTTGTTGATTTCGAAAAGGCGTTCGACAGAGTGAGGTGGGACAAGTTAATGGAAATATTGCGGAAGATTGGAGTAGACTGGAGAGACAGGAGACTGATCCGGAATTTATACATGGCGCAGAAGGCGCAAGTGAGAGTAGCCGATGGAGAATCGGATTGGGCTACGATAGGGAGGGGAGTTAGGCAGGGCTGTCCGTTATCGCCGGTACTTTTCAACATCTATTCGCAGGAAATGGTGAGAGAGGCTTGGGATGAGCAGCAGGCTGGAGTAAAGGTCGGGGGGAAATTGATAAAATCAGTGAGGTTTGCGGATGACCAAGCGCTAGTCAGCCAGTCAGCCCGTGGCTTGCAAAAAATGCTGGATGCGTTGCAGGGACAGTGCGAAAGATACGGGATGAAGATAAACCAGAAGAAAACGAAAGTAATGCGGTTTTCAAGAACAAAAAGGGCCAGTATAACGATAAAAGTGGGAGGTCAGAAGCTAGAGCAGGTAAAGCAATTTAGCTATCTGGGTAGTGTGTTGGAAGAAAAAGGGTATAGCAGTATTGAAGTGAGAAGGAGAATTGCATTGGCAAAAGAAGCTTTTACTCGTAGGCGTGAACTAATGACTGGGGCGTTGAGTAGGGAAGTGAAGAAAAGACTAGTGAAAAGTTTAATATGGAGCGTTGCACTATATGGGGCGGAAACGTGGGCTTTGCGAAAAGAAGATGAAAATAGACTTAGGGCTTTTGAAATGTGGGTGTGGAGAAGAATGGAGAAAATAAAGTGGGTCGAAAAGAAAACGAACGACGAAGTGTTAGAATTGGTAGGAGAGGAAAGAAATTTGATAGATGAAATTAGGAGAAGGCAGAAGGTGTGGATGGAAAAGGTAATAAAAGGGGATGGTGTTTTGAAGGAGGTGATTGAGGGAAGATCGTTGGGTAAGCGGGGAAGAGGGAGAAGAAGAACGGGTAGCTTGGATGAAATAATAGGTGGCAGGAGGTATGTGGGGCTGAAGAGGGACATCGTGTGAAATTTAGGGGGTGGGAAGAATTAAATGTCCATTTAAACCTACCTTCACCGGTAGAATACTTATTATATTATATAACAACAATAAAAATCGATAAATAGTTGGATTAACAATTTCAAAAGGAAAAATTGAATCAAAATATTGTACATCGAGTTAAAATGTAGAACGAAACCACCCTCTTTCAATATCCTGATATATTCTTTGTTTGCAGACGACTCACTGAACGGTAGAAACTTGAGTATTGGCACCGATACTCGGAAAATGCTTTTACGGAAAACAAAAAGTAATGCTGCGAAAAGACACTGGAAATACACCGTTGAAATTGCTATGTCTTTTCCATTTTCCATCCTCAAACGTAGATTCAAAATTGGCCCCGATGACGGAGGTTTTGGGGAGCTACTGGTTTAAGGTACGGGGAGGATGAGTAGGGGACAGGATTTAGGATGTGGAGCCCTTAGGGCATACAAGCGTATGGCTCCGAGATCCCCTACGTCCCAGGAGGAGACCCGTGTTGGCGATTTGTCGGCCGGCTACATCCGTGGCAAGTCTGGGACTACCAAACTTTGGTGGAAACTCCGCATCCGCGGCATAGAATGATATTCAGCCAAAAGAATTGGAGTACTACGTGTATGCGTCAGGATTGGAGACATTCATGACGTGGGTGTTTTTGTTCTAAGGCTAGGAGGACAAGAATGAACAGAGGGTGAACGGCAGGAGGAAAATTGATTTCTCAGGAAGAAAAGGATTGTGAAAGTAGCCTTGTATTATAAATGACATTGTACTATACATTCTATGCACATATTTACAATGGCAGAATTAAATTTTTTACATCAAACACGTAAATTTATCGAGTAATTTTAACTCTAAAATATTCTCACAGTATACTTTGGCACTGAAAACACAGAAAAACACGGTATAATTTAATCAAGGCGATTGCTTTAAAGTTATTTTTGCTTGGTGTAATAAGAATATACATAAATATGTTATATATGCTTCATATATACAGTATTTATCTTCAACACATGAAAAAATTAAATAATAACTTATGGACTCAAATTATAAAACCAAAACGTTTCTTTTTCGAGAGGATTTAAAATTGTTTCTTAGCTTAAGATTGCTATTGCGCTGTTGGTAAAACGGTATCGAAATGGTTATCAAGGCAGAAAATCAAACAAAATATTCCAAGAAAATGACGAAAAAACCTCTACAAAATAAAAGAGAGATATAAAAACGGAGTCAGTCCCATTTTCTTCGATTATAATAATAAATAAGCCGAAGATTCCAAGGGAAGAAACTGATCGTGGCGATGCTGCCGCAGGTCACGGAACGGGCAAGCATGGCGTAAAATTACTATAAATTTGAAATTCCACTTAAAATGAATGGGTACCGATATTGGAGTGCTCGTGGTCGCTATGTATATGATGTCGTCTGAGAGACTTTGCCTGCTTGCATAAGCATCCTCCGATAGTTGAGCAGGGTTCGGTTCGCCAAGCACGCGGACGGAGACGGGAATGAACTTTTGAGTAAGCAGGGATAAGGAGGGCGTTCTCCTCCATCCACGAGAGAAAAAAAAATAATGAACGATTCGGGACGTGGGTGAGGGTAAAGGGGACTCCGCAATGCATTTTCCACCGTAGACGGTAGAAGTAGACGTAGTCTTGGGATCCACCTCGTAGAGGAAGAAGAGGGGGTAGAAGGAGAGAGAGCAGCATATTTACATTCGCGTCGCTGTCCTCCGAGCCTTCTTCCTCCGTGACCCTCGGTATCTCCTAGTGACGCGGAATGGCTCTCGCCCAGAGGAATTGAAGGAGGAGTACATGGGGGCCCATGTGTGCGCTCCGTGCGACGGCATCGGGTTGTGCGGAGGGGTCGAGGCGCACTGGGTGGGCATTACCTATTTACAGGCACGGGTCACCGCGAATACTCCGAATATCACCTCTCGTCTTCTTCCACTGCGGCTCCCTCCCCTGTCCTTTATACCGCACACAGTCCTCCGTCGCGTACGGCACTAAACCTGCGGAACACGTAATCTTTTAGATACTGATGATGGTGAGTAATTTCTTTGAGAATATTTACGCAAAAAAAAGTAGTGCAATTGTGTCCGTGGTACTTACATGTGACGTACACACCCTTCTAATGCCAAAATGAGAGAGAATTCCTGGCGGTGAAGGGAACATTTCAAATTTAAAAATTTAAACCGAGCTGAATTCTTGAAAATATGTCAGCGCATTGCGGACACTTAGGTTTTATGTAGCAGGGATGGTAAAAAAAATCTTCAAAGATTAAGTAACGCTGTATAAGCTATGATATACTTCACAATTTTATAGCAGACCAAATAAATTTTGGACACATTAATCAATATCTTATTTATAACATAGAGAGGGAGCCTTAAAAAGTTATGGAAAAGATATAGGAGATGACTTTGTTCACGTGCTCGCGTGCTACGTGGTTATTACTAACATAAAAACAATGATACGATAAAATCAGAAATTCATAAAAATAAAACCTGAGAAACAACTTCCACTAGCGAGATTGGCTGGTTGTCTGGTGGATACTTTAAGCATATGCTTATAATAAATACTAGCTTATTTTTTACAATGCTTAGGATTTTTACCTATGGTGGATAATATGTTTAAATCTCCCAGTGAAGCTAAAAGTAAGGCAGGGTAACTCTAGAGAGCAACTTTGCTATTGTTGACAGAAGAAAAATCTCCGCATTATGCTCTCGGAAAAATCAGATCACTTAAAGTAGATAGCGTGTGGGCATCAAGGACACTAATGTAATTTAATAATGTATATTTTTATGGAATCTAATTCTCAAAGGGAAGAGCATAATTTGAAGGAGTAAAATGTCAATTACTGAAGCTGTAGTATTTAGTTTTTCAAGGTGGGAAGGACTGGCGTACTCACAGCTACAGAATACTCTTGTTGTGATGAACAAGAAAACTTTTGTTACATTGTCTACGCTTAGTATCATTTATTCGTTACTAATTTTTAAATAAATGATGCTATACCCCTCTGTCCAAAAATCATCCTATGGTTACTTGCATGATTTTTGGATCATTGGAAGAATCGGACGACGGAAAAAGACGATTTTATTTTGACATGCAGAAATGTTTCCAAAGTGGCAAACCCAGTTAGTCATTCAGTGAATTATGCTCACTCCCTTCACAACGCGTTTTGATTAGGCGGACTCATGAAAGATTAGACATCCGGGGAGAATTAGATCGAATCCTTGGGGATAAATCAGACGAAATAACCAAGTCATAAGATTTTTACGCTGCACAAGACTTATTAATAAAATATAATGAAAATTGTAAAATAATAACTAATTTCGTCAATTTCACAGTTTTAATTTCAGCATATTCCGAAAACAAAAACCCTGAAAGGTAAATTTTATGATGTATTTAAAAATATTTTTAAAAAAACAGTAGAGCAAGTGGTGCAAAATGACCTCTGCCGTCGACGCACCCTTACAACTGCAACTACTACTCGATTAGGCGGAACCAAGGCCTTATAAATCCGCCCCCTCCTTCGTCCCTCTTCCAGAAAGACCCGTCTCTTTTCCTGGACCGCACCTCTCGCGGACCCGACGTCCCTTCCTTCTCTTTCCGCTCACCTTCTATTTTACCGATTCCACCACCTGATACTCCCGACCCCCCGTTTTCCCTCCCCTCTTCTGTGAATGGAAACAGTGGCCTCCTCCGTCCTCCCGCTCACCCACTCCAAAGTTTTTATTTTTTCATTTCATGAAGAGGAGGAGAGTCAGGAAGCGTGAGGATTGCTTTCCGGAGTTGACATTGTGCTTTAAAGGGAGCGTGCTGTCTCCCGGAGGTCGCACGGCGTACGAGGACACGGAGGCGGTCCTAAGGGTGAGAATTCAAAGGCATAGGATTTCGGGGGTGGAGGTAAGCATGCCAAGGGAAGAGAGAGAGAGAGAGAAGTAGAGAGGTGGAGGAAAAAGGGTGGGGACATTCCGTTTTAACGTATCCAATGCAAGCGCAAGGAGGCATCAAGAGAACCAGGAAGCGTAAACATTTTGGAGCTCGAGGAAATTCATACGTTTCACGGATGATATATTCCTTCTCGGTATCTTTTGCCCATACATCTCTTTCATTCTTGTCCACATCGAATTCGAGAGGAATTTGCGAATTGAAAGTCCACAAGAATGTAGGTCTCATGTCAGCAATGAAAAGTGACGATTATCTTACTGTACTCCTGCGATCAATGTTCCTTAAAAGTAACAATTTCAAGGATTGTGTTCTTCTCGAAGTGTAAAATTGAATTAGTATTTTTTTCTGATGCTGAACACTTCGTATAAGATCAAATAGATCACAAATTCTAGAAATTACTTTCTCACAAATTTAGCATATTTCTAAAAATATTTTCCATGTGACCAAACTGTCTTGGATTTCATATATTTTGAAAACACTTAACAGTTACAGTTTTATTGTTAATACGAAACTTCGGTTTACGGTTAATTCGGTTTTTATGCTAATTCAATTTTTATGCTAATGGTAAGTTCCAAAAAAATAACACGATTATCAAGTCAGTTGTGATTCCACTGAGTACACTGCTTTTAAACATTTCGGAAATACCCTTGTTAACCAATGGTGGCATTGTATAAAAGTATTTTTGAAACAATTACTCTTAGGTCTGTACTTCATACCGTTGACGGAAATAATGTATTACTATTGCCACTGTGATTTTGTTTAGTTAATTATTTGCATTTCAAAATGTGAATTAGGCATTCATGCTTTTGGTCATGATTTCTGACCTAAGGTGTATTTGATTCAACTGTACTAGATTGTTTCATCATTTAACCTATTACTTTAAGTAAACACTTCACCTTCTCATCTTTTAGTTTACTATACTTCATCTGAGATCTCCACTTGGCGTCTCCTCTCCACACCGTCCCATTCACATTTTCCTCTGCCACTGTATTTGTTCTAAAGGTAAAGTGGGATAGGTTTCCTGGTTTTTGTGTAATAATTTGATTTATATATCTGATTAATCTGTGATATCTATATTGCCTTCTTACAGCTTTTTAGTAATTATTCAGCCAATCCATTCGTTCATCATTTTTCTGTGAAATTAGATTTCATATACTTCCTGTCTCGTCTTTTCCCAGGCTATTATTATCCTGTGCGAATGACCATGTCCGTCCACGCACCTTAAAAACCTAACTCTACTTCTATTATTATCCTTTTCCCACTGATGTTATAGAGGCATCACAGAGACAGTTTCTTGAGTGTAATCAACCCATATATACGAAGCCACGTAATAATTTCTCATTTGTGTCACGTTTCGAAACTGGATAAAAACTGAAGCTCTTCGCCTTTAATAAAAACGCGACGTTTGCACAATGTGTATAAAGTTGGTTCGCCAGTTTAAGGTGTTATAGAATAAGAATAAGAAACAATAAGAATTATTATCCTGACAGAACAAGTAAAAAAAGAATGCTATTGCTTTTTTGTAGCATATTTGTTATACACAGTCTTAAAAGTTTGCGAGAACCTAGGTAATGCAGAGAATTATTAGAAACAAAGGGAGTAAATGTAAAGCAAACATGATTTTATGCGCAAATTTCCACCTTTAACCGTAGAATATGGCAAGTTTAGAAGAGATGACTACTATTTCACGCACTCGCACAAATATAAACAGAAAAAAACATGGATTTCATTGGACCGAATACGACGCTTAAGGAAAAAGGCTGACATGAATGGCGTCACAGGGAAGTTCAGCGTAACAGAAGGATGAACTTTACGGTGAATTGAGATTGATAAAGATGTGTAATACGCGTGGTGGCGTTGGTATCAGGAAGAGACGTTAATACTGGAAGACAAGAATGTAGGAATATGTCTGGATGAAGGGTGGTGAGGGAATACGTGAGAAAGGTGAGCGTTGAGGAGTTCTTTTGGTGACAGTTAGAGCCTTTTCCTCATGAGAAACCTCCCAAAAACGCCATTATCCGCTTGCGATCCCTCGCCTTTCTCCGGATCAGTATCCGTCATTGTTTGGCATATGCTTCTCTATTGTATCCCTCAAGGAATCATACCACAAGCGTAGACTAGAAGAAAAAACATATTCTGTACTCTTTACTGTACAAAGTGCAGAAGTACAAACTTTCTAGTGCATGCTTGGTGATCTTCACCTCTTGCCACACACCCTCGGGGTAGCTTGCAGGGTATCGTGTAGATGTGTAGATGTAGACTGTAAGTCGTCCTATGCATATCGGGGTTTTACAGTTATTTTTATCTAGATATAGCCACTCATTTAGTATTCCATGATCATTTAATTTCATATCAAGGGCTGGAAACATGATCATGTTAACAATCTGGGCCAGTAAAAAAAAGGAATTTTCATGCGTCTTTCTTAATTACTTGCAATTAGAGTAAGAGTAATAAGAGTAGTGACATATAATGAGTTAAGGAACGGAAAGAGGAGAATGAGTGAGGAGAGAGAGTCATCGTAATTGGCTGCTATAAATTTATTAATCGATACCTATCAAATCATTATTTTATATATCCTCTCTAATTTTACATTGGGCACTATTTCAATGTTATCATATTCTCAAAATTCACCCAATCATCATCTCCTGCATGTAATTGCATAAATATTCAATATTCTCTCTTCGTATCTCTGATGTTCGGAAAAATAGAGCCCACTTTTTCAATGAGGCTAGGACGCGATAAAATAACTAGCGCCGTTAGGGAGCCGTTAATATTTCCAGAAGTAATTACTCAGAGACATAGTGATAGATAGCGGTGCAGATAACATCTTAGTTAACCGGAAACGTTCACCAAACTTCATTTTTAACTTTCATTATATGTCCAAAATCCTAAAATTATCTTCCTCATCCCAGGAAGCTATATTGCGTTCCCTTCTACACGTACCAAATCAGAGCGTTATTAATCCTCATCGAAAAGTTTCCGTGCCCCAAGGACCGGCCGAAATAAACCTCTCTTCTAGACCACATATATCCCATCCAATCGTCCTTTATCCTCCTATTCCTGGAACCTCATCCTTTTGACTCGTGCCAAACGTGCTAAGGGACGCGGAGAAAATCCAGCTGAAAGGGAGCAAGCGGGCGCAGGCGGTAGACGGTGGAGTGAGGTTAACGGATTTGGGGTTGGCACGACGGTGTTAAAAGATCCACGGGAGAGAAAGGAAGGGGATGCGTCACGTGTAAGAACGTCGGATGATATGGGGAGGATGAGGAGAGGGTGTGCCGGCAGAATGTTTATAAAAGAGAAGGGGATAAGATAAAGGGTTTTACTGGAATTTCGTCTTTCCTCCAAATCGAGGAAACGATTGCGATGGATACCGCGGTGGTCGGTGTCGGAAATGAGGGAGATGAGAAGGGCATATTGTAAAGCATGGCGTGTGGTCTGACGTTCGTCACAGCATGCTTTCGTGCGTGCGTGAAATTCCTTAAGAGATGTCTGATTGCGAGACAGCTCGACGGTTATTGGAACTCTTACAAATTTCTGACCGAGAGCCTTGTGAGTGAATACTAAAAGGGAAGTGGAATCACTTCGCTGATATCTCTACTAATGTTACTTGTCTCAGCTGAAATGATAAAAATGGCGCACTAGCCAAGGACGCAGAGTATAGCAAGGTCGCCAATTTCCAGAAGTTTCTTGGTTAGATTTTGGAATTCTATAAATATCCAACGTGCTGGTTACGTATGGGTTACCTCACCCAGTATTCCTTTTGCTTTTTGCAGTAGTAAGTTTTGTTAGTTAGCAGGAGTGTAACCTGGCCGTACCACCAAAGGGATGATATGCTTTTCCTGAGGTATTCCCTGATGGCTATTCCCAATGCAATGAAAAGTCACAATTTTACACACAGAAAGCGATTGGATGTAGTCGGACGAAGAATTGATCAAAAACCATTCCAATATCAAAGAAGAAAAAGTGTCAGACAAAAGGAGTGCGTGCCGTTGGGTGCGAGATATCTAACACTCAAGCATTAGCGTATGATTCGCTGAAGTAATCGTCATTTTTTGGTGAACGGGAAAAAAATTACGTGGAAAAAGATTAAAAAGTCAATACTGTGACACTGTAAATCGACGCACGTTGGTGGAGAGCAAGAAAAGGTTATGGATGCGAGAGAGGGGAGGGTAATGGGTAATTGGGAAAACTAGTGAATGTAAATATGTTACGTCCAGAGTCACAACACTTCAGACGTCATCCAGTTGACCCTCGGAGGAAGAGCACACGGGTGGATACGCAGGACGCTGAGCTTAGAGGCTCCGGAATGAGGAATGGTTGGGTGTGAGAAGTGAGCTCCTTTCCCTCAACGCTGCATACGTGATTAGAATGCTCTCTGCATCCACTCCATCTCATTCTAACTCTTCCCCCTCACCCCACCTCCACCACTTCGCTCAACTTCTCCTTGCCCCACCCTCGTTTGCTAAGTAGGTGGCCAAAATATATGAGCGACGCTCGCCAATGAAAAAAATACGCAAGAGATCTGAAAAAAACTGCGAGTAATATTTTTTTAAAATGAGCATGGACAAAAAAGTAACTCGTTCTACCGCCGAGTGAAATAATCTGAGCAGATGAATGCAGAACAGGTACAAATAAAGAGGAGAATGAGCTTGAATAAATAGTGGGATCGGAGGCGTGAGAAAAGAAAGTTAAATGGGGGAGAGAAAGAGTTTGTGTGAGAGAGAGGAGGAGTTACAAGAGAGCGGAGGGATTGTAGAAGGAAGGAAGGAAATGAGACCGACAGGGATGAGAAAGGAGTAGGTTCACTCCCTTGCCATGGCCCGTGGGTTTTTGCCACAAGAGAGCTCTGCGAGACGGATTGGCCCAGAGGATGTCGCCACGTCTTTGTCTCTGTCTGTGACAGCCCTAGACGTCGCTAATACTCTTAGTCGTTATCCGCTCTCCACATCTTTCTTTCTCCTCCGCAACCCTTCCGAGACTCCATCTATCACCAAAACCATATATTTTCATCACGTCTTCCACATCTATTTCAATTTTTACCCTAGTATCTAATTTTATATGTTGAAAAACTATGTTGTTGTATTCCTGCCCACGACTATTAATCCGGGATGAGATCCAAGTTTATAATTCTACAAGAAAATCATCAACTAGTGCAACAAAAATGAACTAATACTTTGTAAGTAGTTACATTTGCATTGAATTTGCCCGAAAAATAAAGCTACCATCGGTCAAGCGTAAATGAAACTGCAATTTAACATCTATTTTGCGGCAAAACTCTTATCTTACCGGCTATATGATATTTAAGCTCAAAATAATCTCAATCTTTATCCAGCCGAAAATATATTTTTTACGCTACGGTAACAATCTATTCCGAATGATGCTTCGGTAGCATACAATATTGGCCAGTGAGTGATAAAATATTTCTTTTTCATTTTTATAGAGGCTGCCTTATAAAATATCAACACTATTAGCTTTGGGGGTCTTAATTTTTATTAACTTCTTAAGTTTGGTGGACCCCAGAGAAAGAAGCCGGGTGCGGTATTTGCGTTGAAAAGGCGACGGCGCAACTCTAAAGCAGGAGGTTGGAATACAACCTTGGGCATGGATGCCATTTCTGTGAAAGGACTAAGCTTAGGTTAGATGCTCCGATGTAATCCCACCAGTTGGTGTTCCTCAAAACAAGTTCATGCCTTATGATATGTTTAACTAGGTCCTGATACCCTCATTTCAAATTGGGATATGCACATAAACAATGTTTATTCTTGGCATAGAGCGTTAGCATTCCAATGTAATTCTTTCCATGCAGCGAAGGCCATCACTTACTTGATGCATCTTAATATAAGCTACAACAAATACCAAGTAGATTACTTTCGGTAAAATATCCTCAGCTTTATTTTCTTTACCATATCACTATAACTTATCTAACATTTTTTCAGCAAGATCCATCTGGTTATGCCACTGCAGGTGAACATAATTCTGTCATCGTTATTTTAAAAACTATTTAAGATGCCATGACATTAGAATTAAAGTGTGCACTACGTGATAACGTTAAACCGGCTAAAGGTTAATGGTAGTATTCCGTAGGTCTCATTTGTTTATCATCTAATGCAATCCTAAAAAATGATATCTCTCCAAAATATCAATTTATTTTTAAAACCTTCATCTCAAAATTCAATTATACACTTTACACCATTTTATTATTTGCTTAGTTTCCTTTACCGAAACAAATTTGGTGTCACCTCTCAAAACAAAACAACTCAAACCTATCAAATCACCAGTCTTATGGTAGTTAACTTAAATATATCTGGTAACTATTTCTCCATAGCCGCAACTATAAGCCCATGTTTCCGAAACCAAACCTACTATATAAGCTTTAGCGGCAATCCAATGATTTTAGATGAACAAAATGGAGCCAGTATTTCTTTCTTCCTCTGTATGATAAATTCCAGTGCATACCGCGGTTCTCATCATAGTAGCGTTGTTAGTATTACTCTCATAAGTCAATTCGTTTATGATTATGTTTTCTTTCTTAGGGTACCTCTGCGATCGCTAGAGAAATATTAAACCTCCTGTCCATTGTGTTCATTATTAACGATCAAATCACAGAAACATTTGGCAAATGACTTCATCAACCTTAATGCAACACGGTATGTTAA
The DNA here is from genome assembly GCA_933228895.1 of Platycnemis pennipes. NCBI lineage: Eukaryota > Metazoa > Arthropoda > Insecta > Odonata > Platycnemididae > Platycnemis > Platycnemis pennipes. Next base: position 86,301,847 of record OW121848.1, read on the forward strand.
TGTAGGAATCACGGTTAACTAGCCATCACAAGGAACAGCACACGAAATCATACCATATAATTGGCACAAACATCCCACCCTTGTGGTTAATGTCCCTTCCCTTCTATTGCTTGAGCGTGCTTTTAATGAATTTTGAAAGCAATACAAAACAACAAGTTAACTAAACGTCAAAATACCGAATCATCATTCCGTCATTAACATTAAAAATTGCTTTGGAGAAGATAGTAAGCTTAAGTTCTTCTCCTCAAAATGTGTACATCTTACTCAGGCCTATCTTAATTAGTAGTAGTAATTAATCTAAGGCTTTTCATGATTTTTAAACATCTCTTTTTTGGATGCGATTTTCTTGAAGCAATCTTCTGTTTCTAATACCAGGTAATCACCCTATTGTTTTCATTAACCTACTTTGAATATTGACATAGGGGATTTACTAGTCCTCTCGTTCCTATGTTTTACCTGAACTCCAAACTTTCAATCTGTGCTATAAGGAGGAAATGGATCTTTGAGTTTCAACGCTCCTAATGAGCCATGGAGAATGATGATTTTAACAGAGGTAATTCAGCGAATAAAAATTATAGCCATGGAATATCCGACAAAGAGAATGATTAATATCACCTAGGTTTAGTTTCTATGGCATGAAAATGAAAATGGTTTCCAGTACGATTTCCGTGAATGAGCGCATCCGCAAATTCATTAATCTCGATGATTATTGAATACCTCCCATAGATTTAGTGACGGTATTCAACTGCCTTATTTGTAAACAAAAGTCATTTTTATAAATGATCATCGAAAGGGGAATTTTCTTCGACCACATGGCTTTCAAGTATTAATAAGTGATTCACAATGTGATGACATATTTTTAACAACGATAAGGATATGTTCAAGTTCTTGGAAAGTATTCGCCTTGGAGCACACTCGTAACATCCGAGTCATGGAAGTGTTTCTTTTCTAGTAATCTTTCGAAAGCACGTGTTATTCTTAGGCATGTTGACGTAAATATTACATATGTAGGTGCTGGATTTTGTCATAATTGCAAGAAAATTAAAATAAAAATTATTGCAAAAATTATGTGCATATAAATGCTTAAAACCAAAATTAGTAAAATACATATGTTAGAAATTTAACAAAATAACATATCTCTTTAAGTCACCTATGATTGCTCTACGCAGTAAAACATTTCTTTTAGCTACCCGATTTACCATCAATAAAACCTAATTAAATAATAGAGTAAAAACTATATCAACCAAAATATAATAATATGTTACGTTAGAGTAGGATTAAAATGCCTGCAAACAGTGTCTCTATTTCTGATAGCACATCAAGTATAATACCTTACGGTGCAGAATATATGGGCACTTTTAATAAAACGAAAAAATAATCAGTGTCCCACTCCAATGTGTACTGTATGCAAATAATCCTATGCTAAAAATGGAAATATCGGCAAATTAATCAAGCACTATATTTGTGGAAAAAATTGATGCATTTTTAATTGAAGTGATGAAAAATACAAAAATAAAAATGAATATCTATCTTCTAGCTATCATATAGAACTTATACTCTAAGTAAGTCTTCACCTTTTATATTTGTATTTCTGTCCAATCAAGGAATCGTAGAATATCATGGTGTCATAGAAGCGTGCCTTAATTTATGTACCATTCGAGGCATTGAGATCAAAGTGGCCTTCACCGTAATAATTTCTTAACTCCGATGATTGTTGACCCTTAGTATGGTTTACTAAAAGTGAATCGAAGGTCTTTCAAAACTTCAACACCCATGACATTATTTATTGCGTCAAATTGCGACAACAAGAGTTATTCCTATTAAACTTTTTCTCATACATATTTATACCAATAGCATAGAATTATACAGCTCTAGGTAATTGACGAAAGCGAATCTTAAAAAGGAGTATCGAAAATACTCGAGAGATTAGTAGCTTCCCGTATATAGTCTCAAAAGGATAGTGGAGAAGAAAAATTATAAACACTCACATGCTGTTAACAAACCTCTATGACAAAAGACATCATTCAACGCGTGAGTGAATTAATATCATTTTTCCATTGGCACATGAAAAATACCTACAGCTGCTCAGTAAATGAAGACTCCTACCCATCGTTCGCATCCGGGTCATCGTCTTTTATGATCGGCTGAGGACAATGATGTTCCAGCTCTTGATGTAGTGAGGAGGTTATAAAAAATGTAGTAATTGACGTCTTCGGTGAGTCTGTTTAGAAATTTCTACTCAATTAGCAGTTACAAAATTGATTAAAAACGTTGCAAAGGTGCTGTGCATGTAGTTTAGCATAACTTTATATTAATGTCAGTAACACAAAAGGGATACTAATTTTTCATGTTTACTTGATATGCAGGGCTGCTACCAGGTCAATTTTTGTCACCTTTAGTCACTTTTTTAAAATAGGGTACTCAAATTTACTATTTTACTGCACTGAGGTCACTAATAGTCACTTTTTCGTTGTAAATATTAGTTGGTCGTATTTTAATTCCGCCGCGATTGCGCGAAACAGCTCTGAGACCCTGTACGGTATTCATTTTGAGCACACTTAGTGCCACCGGTGCAGGGGTAGCGGAAGAGGCCCGTTAGTAACAGGCAGGGTGAAATATGGTGCGATGGAACTGAATTTTTTGCGAGGTGTTTTTTTTCATAAAATTGCACCCGAAAATGCATCCGCCCTTTAAATTTAAAAAAAAAATTTTTTAGGGCCACCCTATCCCGTTACACACTAGGTGAATTTACCGTCTTGGCTTTTTTGCCGTCGCTGTCGATCCAGTAATGGTGCGAAGAAACCAGTGCGAGCCTACACGCAAGGCTGTAGAAAAATCGATCGGTAGGTTTGCTGCCAAGGTGGGTCGCACTGCCACTACTTTGAGCGGTAGTTTTACTGCCACAAGTCAGTCAGTGGTTCACGTTTTCAAACGGAGACTTGCACATTATGGCGGATTTTCTAACGTGTGGAAGCATCCTAGACATCCTTGAGAGTTGTTTGTGGAGTGCCTAATTTTGGAAGATAAGTGAAATCATTGATAGTGATTTACTTATTTCTTCGGTGAAAGCAAGACCTGACCAATGGGACAATGACGAAATAGACATTAAAAAATAATTGAAAAACTTTGTGTTTCTCAAATCTTCATACAGTGCGCAAAATGCTCCAACCTCTTCTCTTCTCTGGTTTACTGGATGTATCCAAATAGGGCGATTGTTTCTATTCCTGTTCCTCCGGCGACGATATAGCATGCATACTATATTACTGCTGCAGTAGAGCAAGAAGTTTTTGTTGGTAATTTATTCTTTAAAAATAAAATTATTTTAGCGAACTAGGAAGATTAACGCAGTAACACAAAAAAATAAAAAAAAGCAATTAAGGTCAGCTTTATCACACTCTTGAAAAAGTTAAATTTCAGTCAATGCATACAGTAGGTACTATTAACAGGTATTCTCTAGAACCTTCCAACGCAAGTTTACTCTCCAGCTTAAAAGAGGCAAGTCTGGTATCCATTACACTCAGTACCAAGGCTACAATGTGAGTAAAATATACTTTTTTTTATTCAAATTGCACTGGCTATGCCGACTTGACAGGTGGCATGGTGATTTTACAGCTCAAGTGTGTAAGCACAATTTGGCCAAAATGCAGCGTCGGTAAATTCGCCTAGTATGTGACGGGCCATACAGCGAGTAAACATTATGCAGTGAGCTAGCAACACGCGCTGCCATCTCATCCTATGGGGAGTTGTGGCACCATCCTTCTGCACTACTGCTTTTTCGCTTCCCCTCACCCTCTCCTCCCTTCTCCACAGGCACTGCCATAATATTGTTTTCGTCAGCGAAGACTATTGTTTCTCTGTATTTTTCTGCTGTCTCCGAAAGAAGGTATGCATCTTATTAAAGTTATGAATTATATTTTGTAACTGCCAGTGTTGTAGTGCGAGTGTGTCGGTATGACAGTTATTTTTCTCTGCTCCTGTTTTACAAGTATAAGATTTTCGGTTTGGTTATCATTGCTTCCCAGCCTTGTCAGCGTAGAGTTCATCCCACGTTGCAAGGTTAAAGACAAGCTCCTACAGCCTCAAAGTTGGTGAAAGCTCTGTCTCTCTCTCACGGAGAGGCTGATGTCAAGAAGGACTTCTCAAAGTCAGGGAGGATTATAATATATGACAGAACTGCTATGTCTGAACGCACGTTTACCGTGTAAATGGTAGTCAAGAGTGTGCTACACAAGTAAGGCTAAAAGCCGTTTCTAATTCCTATTACCAAAGATCTTCTTGCAGGTGCACACTGCACTAATCAGCATTAACAAAGCTTACTTGGAAGAAGAGAGGTTGAAAAAAGAAGAGGAAGCCCGAAAGAAGAATGAAGATGTAGAAAGACTGGAGGAAGAGAAGAAAAGAGCAGAACAGATGGAGGAAACTATATTGTGTAAAAAGAGGATTGCGGGAGGATGAGGAGCGTGCGTCTGCTAGGGCGAACACAGCCAATATGCACCTTAAGGATGCCATTGCTAATAAGAACATTGAAGATATCGCCCTAGCCCAAGTGATGTTGGAAGGCGTGGCTGCCATTTGCAGAGATACTACAACTTCTCATAAGCACCTCACTGCTGTCGAAAAAGTAGTACAAAAAAAATCTGACCTCATATCAGATTTGACATTCGAGCAAAAGAAAAGATGGAAGAACAATCCGTAGTGTTGAGTAGTTCCTTCCTCATGCTAAGACTGACAATCTTTATTTTTTCTCTATTGTATATGTTAATATGCTTAATAACATGTATTTAACCCATGTCGTCCGGTTTTGTTCCTCCTATTACTCTCATGTCCCAATTCCGAAAGTAGAAAATGTTTATTCATGCTTAGTGGCCGGATTTCTCTATTTTCTGTCACTTGTAGTTCAATAGTTGGACGTTTTTTGGTCACTATGTTGTCACTATTTGCTGCTAGTTGGTCACTATTTGGTCTCTATTTCACCAAGGAAAAGTCACTAATGTCACTATTATTTAGGTTGCAGGCTGGTAGCAGCCCTGTTGATATGTTAACAATTTCCCCCTTAACAACGCATTAGCATATCAGCTTGCAGGCTAATGCATCGAAACCCCGATTGTGTTTTTGGTTGGTAAACATTGACTGTAATGCAAAGGCATAGGTATATATAGCGAGGTTCATAAAGTAAGAACTCAAGAGTTTTAGATGAAAAAAGTTGATGAATTTCTTTTGAAATAATCAGATTGATCATCTAGAGGAAATAAGTGTATCAACAGGATAAAAATTCTGACTTATTTAAATACAAGCAAAATTAGTCAGTGGAAAAGAGCAACCTTAAACGATAGCTCAAGTACACTTATTTTTGCTGCATTAATTAATTGCCACATTTAGAGCACCAAAAAACAAAAATACTCTTCATGATTGCGGTACTTGGAATAATAACCTATCCAGTTCATGCGCGCTTACCATTAGTTATTCCATTTTGGTCCAACGCGTAATTATCCACCAAATAACAGTATTTTTTGTCACCCTCAGGCACAACACACATTGTTACCGGTGATTACGAATTTGTTGGCAGCCTCTTTTAGGTCAGCAGCATCACCTGTATCACCATGCCTGCAGATTTTTAATTCTTGGCGTAATTTTGATGGAAATTCACGCTTCTCTCTGAAAGGCCAATTAGCTGCCCACCAGCGGTGGTGATCGCGACCAAACTAACGTACGCTTCAACTCAAGAAGCATCGAGCGAGCCAATATGCACTTCAGCGAGGTGCATAAATGCTAAATACCTACCAGCTAAATACCAAGTCACTCTTTAAATGGCGCTTCCCTGATTGCTAGCAGAAGCACAGTAAAAAGTCGTACATTATTTGCACGGCGATAAATACAGACTTCCTAACCAGGGAAACAATGGGCACACGTTATTGTACCGTAAAAACGCGAACAAAGAACTGGCTTTGGCTCGATCACGTTTTTGTGGAATGTTAGAATACATGATCAACACATCGAGGATAATTACCTTGACTGAATGATCAAATGGGACATTAAGTAGCTACGCTCCTTGGGCTAGCGTCTAATTGTAAGCCATTGTTGACATTTATAGCATGCTTTTGGAATTCTAGTTTATCTATGAGGCTTCAAACCATAGCCCTGATACTTTAGTTAAGTATCGGGTGAAAAATAATCACTATCAACTGATTCACATTTGTTGAGTCTCGTAAAAAAAGACTACTGTGCACCTTGCCATCGTAAGTCACCACTTCTGGAGTGACATAAGTGCGTTTCATAAAAAATCATACAATTAATTCTGAAGGCCGTTCATGTTAAATTTTGAGTGGTTAGTAATTTCATATACGCAAATTTTCCTTTCCATAACTTACTCTGTCGGATAATAATGAGAAAAAAACGATATACACCAATCACCTATTTTCTCTAAGTTTCCGTCATAGAGTTCAGATTCACGAATTACCCTCTCTAGATATTTTAATATTTTTAACACAAATTTTCGAATGCTCCAGACTCCAGACACTATCTTCAAAAGTGTATATGTTTAGATTACATTATGGGCTATTACATTCACTATTCCCATTTCGCTTCTTCATTCATTAGCCATTCAGCTCCGGAAATATCAAACCTCTTCCACTTTTTCCAGCACCCTTTCCCCAGTTTCACTCTTATCTTCTTCTGAATCTTAGTTTTTAATCTTCAGCTGGGATCTCGTTTTTAATATCACAATAGCAAACAAATCATTCTTTCACATTCCTTCCCTCTCAGTCACGTCTACTAAACCACCACTGATACTACATAATCACATGGCAGTTGTTTGGGTATTTATGTAATAAAGTATATCTATGACTTATTTAACGGCTATTAAGCTATAGGAAAAAAGACTGGGGGGAGTAAATACATAACCTGACGGGGTAATAAACATGATTGGCACGAGACCAAGCTTGTTTAAGTGGAGTCGTTCTTGTGTATACATAGGCAATATCTCGCTATTTAAAACTCATATCTTTTCATTTATTTTCGAACTCAAATTTTAGAAAGCATTGTTGTGACCTTTAAATTTAATACTATACTTAACTGTTGTCACTTTCACTAGCACAAATGATACTGGCATAAAAATCGCAGTGAATAATGCATCTGAAAATGTAAGATGCTTGATTAATGTATTATTCATATACATACATATAACGCTTCTTTGAAGGTTAGGAACGATAGATTTCCGTTACGGCTACTTCTGTCTTTTTTAAATAGTGAAGTTCTGGCTAATAAATTAATACTATTCCTTTTTTATGCATGATATGTAGTGCATGTTTGGTGAGAAATCACCCCCTGCCACACACCTTTGTGGTGGCTTGCAGGGTATTATGTAGATGTAGATGTACTTGCAGTAACCTTGGATATAAGCTGCCTTCCTTGCGGCTTGCAAACCTCCAGCGCTACATCATAACGTTAACGTTTGTATTCGCATAATAAACTTTCGGGTCGGCCAGATGATCATTCAAGGTGCGGCGGACCGCACACGTAAGGGGGCGGGGAGACTTGAGGCCAACCACATCTAGGGTTGGGAGTTCTGACGATTTAAGTTCCGGGGAGAAATCTCTCCGCAGGGTGAAGAGTGGTATCTGCTGGGAATAGATTTCGTGCTCCTGTGGATTGCACTTACTTAGTCGATAGGTTGGCCGAGATAAAATGATATGAAGGAGACATTGCGTCAATATAAAGAAACGTTTGAATGGTCTTTATTTTGAACTAAGCATCATCATCACCGATCATGAAATCTCTACTTGGTTTATAAAGATTTTAATATAAACTTAAGCCTTCATAATTATAGTATTCTCCTCATTAACGTCCTTGAGTATAAACTCAATTAATCCTTGAAGTTTTCTTCAGCCTTTCCCACTCATATTTCCGCGAAGGACTGCTTCCGCGAGGCCACCAATCCTGACCAAAATGAGTTTATCCGGTGCCTGGTCGGATAAAATTTTTCATTTACGATGAGGATGGAAATGTGTTGCGTTGGTTAATGCGCGAATACCCGCGACTACCTTTGAAGCTACAAGCACACTTAAAAAAAAATAAGAATCATAAATTATACCATGCTCTTTGTTAAGGCCATGTGTGTTTATGCAACATTTCCATTACGAAGTAAATAACACCATAGAGTTTGTGGAACATTTTGGGTAATATTTTATTCCGTGAAAGGTTTTATGCCCAGTGAGGATGAGGTTCTCTACATCGATCGTCATTAATGCAGTCAGGCAAGCAAGTTTCAAATCTCTACTCTGCACAGTGTTTGATATCTACTGATTCGCCAACGAGGCATAAAGCTAAGGGCTAAATGAGTAAAACATTGTTTCTTTTATTGCCGAACAATCCTAAAATGGGGCTTTTGCCTAATAAATTATTGGAAATGTAACATTTGATACTTGAACCGTTATTAGCACCTCAAAAAACTGACCTTTAGATATTAAAATATGGACGATGGTGCAAAATGTCATTTTAATATTATAAAATTAAATACCACAGCCAAAATGAAATGAAAAATATAGCAATTCTTTGATGTCAGTGAAAAATAAAGAATAAAATACTGAATTTTCCACAAATCAATGTGAACCTAACTGCCTTGAAATTATCTGTGGCTATGACAGGAGTGCATGGGTCAGTTCATTTTTTCACCAATTATTTGAAAGCACCTCCATCCTTTGATAATCCTCCTTCTCCACGCCATCGTTGCTCTAACACTAGCTAGGAGCCCATTACATCCAAAGGTATTTGCTTCATAAATAGTAGAAGGAAGAAAAAGCAATGTTTTTATCGCGCCATAACCTGCGTAACTCAGCCTTATAAAGGGGTCTCTTACTCTGGGTCTCCACTCTTTCCCTTTGCCAAACCGCCTTCATCGTTATCACTTGCTGAGTGACGCACAGGTTTATTACCTTGCTTCGACCGTATCTCACTCCTTGGATCTCATTTTGGGATCCGTAGGCCCTTAAGCCCTTCTCTCCTTCCCTCCCGCTCCTTTCCTACGCCCACTCCCCGTCTCATTAAACTCCCACCTCTCTCCCCCCCTCCTTTACCCCCTTTCCCCCCCTCCGACCACTCAGCCTCCTCTCCTCTGATCTATCACCTTACCGAAACCAACTCTCCCTCTCAACAGCACATCTCAATCCTAAGCATTATGCCTTTATCGTTTTTTTTGTTGCTGTTATGGCTAAAGGGTAATGGCCTGCAGCGGAATTTATTCCTTTTCGAACGATTTCTCTGCTCCGCAGAGGGAACTTTAACAAGCTCCTTTTCCCCAATTTATGGACGAACTGCTGAAGATGTTTCATTTGATACCGTGAGCGTAGCACCTTCATGCTCTTTGCAGATGAATTCTGTTCTACTGCGTCTGGATGACCACCAGGACATTCCTTGTTCATCGATGTCCTCGTTTACCTCGATCGACGATCCTGACCGAACTCTTTCTTTCCCTCAGTAGAAGTTTAGAATAAGATAAAAGTCTAGTAAACGCTAGTTATTTGTCAACTAAATGGAGTAACGGCTAAAAAAATATATTCTCAAGAGAGAGAGGGAGAGAGATATCTCATCAAGGAGTAAGATTTATTCTGGTAATGCTATAGCGTTAAATATTAGTTCAGAAGTTGGATTAATCGTAACCCAGTCTATTTAAAAAGGTAATTTTAAAATAGATATAACGTAGACTAAAAGCATTCTCTTTTCGAATAACAATATTTAGCTGAATTATTATCAGTAAAATCTCTTCTCCGTCCACATTCGAAACTAAGCTGACCAAAGTATTGGTAGAGTGAGGGGGGGCTATTTCACTAAAACGATACAAAGAAGAAGACTTGACAAGAGAAGTGCATCACGCTTTAATTTTAGATGCGCAGGAAATCATTGCCTTTTAACGTTAACGTCCGCTTATCTACGGCACATAATAAAGCTCTTTCGCTCGCGACGAATGAGGACTGAATTATTTCCTTGAAGGGCTGGCTCCAGTAATTGACTCGAGAGTAGTTGTAAGACTTTAAATCTAGACAAATTCATCCACGTAAATCCTTCTCTTAATGAGGAGTCCATTACAGCTGCCTCTTAACTGCTTCGGCAAAAACACTTCCATTTGAGTACGAATTTTCGGGAAGGAGTCGTAGAGTTCGCTTATCAGTTCTTATCTCTCCCTGCTTCTTCCCCCTTCCCTTGCCCGTCCTTTTTTTCCCCCGAGCCGCCTGGGAGTTCATTAGCGGAGGCAGGCCGTTCGGTCCGCGGTAAGCTGAAAGGCGATGGGAAAACGACAGGAACCTGGCTCGGGCGCGGTTTTTATTACCCAAAGCGAGCCTTCCATTAACTAGCGTGTCAGTGGTTGGGTCAGGTTCTGAGGAGAATACATTCACCCTGGCGCTTTTTGGATTGCAATTTCCGATGCCAGATCCAAGCCAAGAGATGGGCAGGGAGATCGCGATTCGTCCTGTTTGCCGAGCCGCGTGCACAGAGATGTTAATTTATTCTGCCATTCGAAAGACATTAGAGGACGCATGATTCGGGAAGCGGCATTCTATCCATTGCTATTGAGTAGGAGGGCCCCCTTTTTCGATGAAACGACCGAGCATAAAATACATAACATCACCAAGTGAAGTATACGATGCTCCCTTTGGAAGCACCGTTCGAGCATTCATCTCTATTGAAGACGGTTTCCAAATTCCTTTCATGCGGTGCTCGTAAACGCAAAGGTCTCGTTGGAAAAGCCATAAGCAGTAAACTTACATGAATCAAACTTTACTGTCTCTTGAGATTGAAAATAACGAGTTATAATCTATTTATGACAACATCTAAAAAAATAATAACTGTATTCCCCCATTTATCCAAAAACGAATATAATTTTAGAACGCATAAATATTTCTCTTGCCGTAATCGGGATACGAGATGATAGAAAATAATCTTCAAATCAATCAAAAGACCGTAAGTTCAATCGTCTAACACAAAAGTATAGATTTCGTTAAGTATCGACAAATACCGACATTGTTGAGTATACAGTGACTTTAATTTGTTGTATACAGTGACTTCAGTAGTTGAGAATACAGTGACATCAATTTGTACAACAATTGTGATTCACTTAGTCCATTAAATGAACATATTTGTTTTTTTTTGTATTTACTGGAGGTGATAAGGTAACTTGGGTATAAAGAAGCTGCAGACTTAGACAAATTTTTATAGGCATATAATGTGTAAGGAGTAAAAACAGATTTTATTACTCGTTACATTTTATTACTCGAAAGCTTTTTGGGCCAATATTTGTTCTACCGACAGTTAAATCTCATCACTTTTTGAATCAAAAGTTAAGGATTTACTCGAATATTTTATGCCTATTTCAATATAGGTAGAAGAAAAATATGGCATATAAACATATACATATCCATCCACTTTTCCTCTCCCTTTAACGATTGTAGCGCGTAAAAAAAAGGCTATTTATTATGCCTGTTTTGGAGAGAAATCTAATTTTTGCTCTATGATATGCTGGTTAAAATAAGACCATCCAAGGGGTTCTGCTACGTTACATGGCTATGTTCAAAAGCCACATTGGGACAATGGCGCATATATGCAGTTTATTTACGATACCAGTTTAGGACTTTGATTTCCTGCTGATTATCTTTCGGTGTAAAATCCGTTGAACATGTATCTAATAAAATAATTTTATTTCTAACCACTAACCAACCCTCCACAGACTTAACCTTTGAGTTTGAATATGAAAAGAGATATTTTCTTCTCCGTCCGTCTCTCAAATAAAATGTATTTTATCTTACATATAAACTAAGGTACTACACCAAATGACTCAATAATCAATGCGAGTAGAAGCCTTTATCTATATTTGTCGTTTTACAATAAAAAATTATGAATGGGTGACATATATTCACCTAGAAAGCTGACTTTCCTGAGGTTTTATTACCTGATTAGGAATATGCTACGATAGTATCAAAATCACCCCACATCTACCTAGCCGAAAAGACTTGTGGCGTTAATGCAGGAGACGGATGAAATGGAGTTTCTCAGTCCCGTGAGTGAGGCTACGTCTAATGATCTCGACATAGTCGCTGTCAGGGCTTGCTGTAACGAAGGGAGTCTAGCCTCCTCGTGTTCAGCCCCTTAAAGCTGCTCCCGAATTCGTTCTCCCGCACTACTCTTTCCCCCTCATCCCACGCCACTAAACCGTTCGCTACCTCTGGATTGGATCATTGCTTCATCCATTTACTCCATTCCCTTCCACCCAGTGAACTTAACCTCACCCCAACCGCCGCCGACCCCCGGATTACTCCTCCCACCCCCTTTCTCTTTCTCCCCTCCCTCTCCCCACCCCCTCACTCCTTCCTCCCAGATGGCTATGATCAACTCCGCGGGGATCGGGGCAATGAAAGCTAGGGTGGATGCAAGACCAGGGATTCATTGTGCCGTAAGAAAACGTCCTGGGCAGGTTTGATTAATGACCTGAGCGTGGGTGGGTGAGATGGTGCGATCGAATCTATCCGGTAGACCATTTGCAGAAGGGTGTGAGCGTTTTTCGAGATTAGAACATTTTAATATGGGTTCCGTTTTAATTTAATCAAATGGATTTCCTCAACGCGTGGGCCGGGAGTTATTCGGTTCCTTGATCTCAATTAATTGGGCATATCGATTCGGATATATCCACCAAAAAGACAGGGGGAAACCCTAGATTCAAACCATCAAATTCAGGAGCAATAAAATTACACCCTAAGTTTACTTGGCAATGATTCGCAATGCTCCTCAGGTTAAAACAGTGAAAAATCAATGGATATACCACTCGAATAACGATTTAGATCGAAGAGAATGTGTTTCACTCTTTTGTATATTTCACTCTTTTGGCTCTTCTTTATACAAAAGAGTATGTATCCAATTAGGTCATAAATTGTGGCATATCAACGAGAATGTGTGGAATTTGACTAGTTAAAGAAAATTCAGCTATCCTCATGCACGTTCTGAACAACCGAAAATTAATTTAAATCTGTGAAATAAAGAGCCTATAATTGCCTGTTGGGATTCATATCTTGAATTAGACTAGTTCATAAGAGGTTATCTTTCTAAAAAGGAGTGTATTACAATGCCGTTGGTGTTTACCATGATTTTTTGCATGCAAGAGAGAGGGAGTTTTCCTCGTTACAGACTTCAATTCATTAGCATAAATTGAAAAAAAGAACTTTTCTCTAATATTTTTATTCCAGATACAAAACGCATAATTGAGTGCTAGTAGATACCACACAGAATACAGGGATAGAATATAATCAAATTGTGATAATCTCACTGTGGAATATATTCATGGTTGATATACACTGCGTGGAAATCATTTATGTATGTTGATACATCCAATTATAGGCATGGAGTGGAAAAGAGGTACGATTAAACGTAAGTTATCACCAGTAATTCATTTCCATATATATTAAGAATAAACATTTTTCACAAGTAATTGATGTAAAAATACACTTGATGAAGCAAAAAATTTTACCATAAGATTGTGAGATAAATATAAAGAATATACGAATATTACAAACATTTGTAACGGACATACATAGGATGGATAGGAAGGACAAAGTGGATTTTAGTTTGGGAGTAATCGCAGCTAGTCTTGCGCCAGATAGCGTGTAACGTTGCGAGTTACTTGAGATATATTCGGCAACACTGTACCCACGGCTACGGTCGTCATGGATCCAGGTTAAACGTTAATGTGGTCAGCAAATATTTGATTTTCCTCTTGACTCAGAACGCCATAATTCAAGGATGACATGTGACGCGCATATGTCCTCCTCGCATCATTTTGAATCTTGCGTAAATCCTAGAGGGAGTGATTGACGCGTTGTGGATGGTGGTAATAAAAATTTGCGTTATTGGATTTGCTTATCCCGATTAGGCATGACTGATGGCTTGGCCGCGAGGGACGACACAAAGGCAGGGTGAGCGAATTCCAGGGAGAGGAAGGGAATGAACAAGCGCCCGAGGAACAGGGATCAGGAATAGGAGCGGTAAGGGAAAGGATTTGTTAGAAATGGAGCGAGGCTTTAACAAAGCTCCCCAAATACAAGTGAAAGCCTTGAGGCAAATCCAGAAAAGTGCGTAGCAACGTGATTTTCCTCAATAAGTGGACAGCGTCACGATAAAACTAGCTTCGGGAAATCAATTACTTAAGCCTCCGATGTAAATGAAGGAAAAAACTTAAGAAAATCTCATTCCCTTCTGCAAATCTCTCCTCTCAATAAAAATTATTCAGCATTAGGTAATACGAGTTTCTTTGGAAACAACAAAGAATATTTCTAAAATATAGGGAACAAAATAAGATCTAAATATGAATTTCTGAGAGATAGATGACTTGCGATACTCGAGCGAGTGGAGAAGCGCCAACTGGGTACTAGAGATGATTTCGATAAAAGGGTATGACATAACATCAAGTAGGAATTAAAGAGTTAGCTAAAATATCACCGATTGCCGAGAGGTAAGAGAGGTTTCACAAGATATATTATTCGTGTCAAAATAGGTTAAATGGCGCTAGAATTAGCCCCTCCTAAGATTATTGACAGAATACAAGATCATCTTTTCAAGGAGAGAAAAATGAAGGGGGAAATAATTACAACAGCTATCAAAAACTCGACTCGAGAGGGATTTTGGTGGATGCGGAAGGAATTACAAGGAAACGGAGGATGGGGGGAAGAGGGAAAGGGCGAAAGAGGGGGAAGCAAAAGTGATGTGCCGCCGCAGGAAGCATTAATTGGAGGAAGCAAGTGGGGGGAAGAGACGTGAAAAAATTGCACATTTAGCGAAAAAAGGGGATAACTTGGAAAATAGATGAATAAAAAGGAGGAGGCAGGGTGTGAAAGGCGGAACAGGAAGAGAGAGAGAGGAATAGGAGGGGAGAGTGGAGATGAATCGATGTCTTCTCGCGTGAGGGAGGGAAAGAGTTTATTTTTAATTACGCACTCCCATCACTCCTTTCGGGAAAGCACAACGGGAGTCGCCCACTTCTCACAGAGATCTCCTTCCATCTCTCTTTCTCTCCCTAAGACGAGTGAATTTTAATTATGGCTTTCTCGACATTCACTCCCTCTCTCCTATTTCTCATACCGCATTCGTTTCGGTCGTTCCTTGTCCCCCCCTCTCCAATCCCTCCACTGTCCCCTTACCCCATGAGCTTCGTCGTCTCCTTCCGTTCCAGAACCCTTCCCCCAATCTCCACTGTCCAACACCCTACCGCACGCGTTGTCGGACCCCATTTCCCTCCTCCTCCTTCCTCTTTCCCTCCCTCAATAACCATCCATCTCTCCCTGCTCTATCCCCTTTACCCTCCTCCACCTCCTCCTAGGGTGGAGGAAAGGAGTAGACGTGGAGGAAGAAAGGCTTTTTGAGGGATCCACGCCACTGCGGGACAATGGGGGGCGGGCGCGGAGCCATTGTCTCCTCTCTTCGCGGGAATTCCGAATGCTTCTTCATTAAAAAAAAGAGAATTCCCTCCGCCTTCTCCCCCATTTCCCCCACCCTTTATTTTTCGGAAGGAGTTTTCCAGAGGAGGCTGGTGAGGAGATGGGGTATAAGGGTAGTGAAAAAATGAGTGGAAGGGGGCGAAGAAAAATGGTGATCCGAGAGTAGGATGAACGGCCTTAAAGAACGGGGTGCGGCTTTCATAACTCCCGATCCTTAAGCATTTCTTTAATATTTTTTTTATACTCTCATCTACTGGAGGTTTTTCATCTGGCGAATAATTGAAGCCGATGGGAAAAGTGAAATAAGCGAGAAAGTCATTGGCTCGCTACTTTTTCTCATTCTGTTTTTCACCGCGAGTTACCAATCCGCACTCGATAGAAATGGGTCTCAGCAGGAAAAAAAATGTGCCAGGTTGCCAAATGATAATGGATGGCCCGGTAAAAATGAAGTACATTCGAGAAAGAATGACCTGAAGTCACTCGCCGCATGTGGCAATGCGCAATTATCTTAATGACAACGTTTTCATAGGGCCTCGAGGATTTTTTCATAGAAAATTATATGATGCCACCAAAAGATGGTAAAAACGTGTTGCTTGATACAAACACAGTTATTAATATTTACGACAATACCCATTACAAAAGTTTTGGTGACTAATAACGTATTGTTATCTCAACAGGGTTTTTGTATGACTAATTTGAGATACTTAAAGCTCATACTGCTAAAATTATAAGAAAAATCTGTACCTTAAGTCTTTGGCAACACAAAAATCCGTACTCATACGGTTGTTCTGTATTTACACGCCATATGTTTTTGTGAATCCATTCGATCGATGTTATTTAATTGCGGAACCATTTTTGTTAAACTTACTGATAAAGTCATATGGAAGGCCAATTACCAATAAATATCCAAAGAAAATGAATGCAGTGAATTACTGAATCATAAGATACCCGAGATACCATCACAATTATGTAAGCAATGCATTCCTATGGGAGGAGTTGAAAGTTGGAGATTCATCGTGGAATATGAACAATTAACAGTAGAAAATTGGAATGAATATGCCAGAAGCAGACCAATATTTAAACTGATTTGACAATTGGTTCTATTATCGGAAGGTCAGTGTGTACGCAGGAAAATGGAAACAGTCACGACGAGACGCTACGGAAATCCTCGTAACTGCTAAAATTCGCCCATTCAAACTAAGTTCGAGGTTATAATCGGAGTTGGAGCACAGTGATTGTTTGACCATAGGTACAATATAGCGCGGACAGCCACGTGCTTACTGTGAATTAGGTGGCTTCGAGTCAATTTTAAGGAGGAGGCTCTCAAAACAAAACTTCTAAACAAACATATATTCCGTCACATAAGAACAAAATTATTTCGGGCGTCCAACTTACCCGTCAGTCCACTATCCAGTTCCCTTACGGCTTCCATTCTCAGCATTCAAACGTTTTAGCGACTCCTTGTTTGTCTAAGTTCACGGTCTTCTTACCTGAAAATTCGGTCAAATCATTCCAAAGGATTCGGCGTAATAAGATTCTCTTGGGGGATAGCGATGCGTGAGAACACCCAATTACAGCGTTCCTCGTCGCACTATATGAGGGTGAGTCTAATGATCTCTGAAGAAGTTTTCGCAGCCCGTGTGTAGTGACAAAGTGAAAGAATATTTAAACTCGAATTTATAGAAGAAAAAGTGAAAAATGGGTAAAGCAAAGTGGAAGAGAGAAGAAAACTAAAATAGAGATGGAGTGATGATTGAGAGTGCGAGGCCAATGCGAGAGGTTAAAAGAGCAAGGCTACGAATGAATACGTGAAGTGAATACAGAGTGAATACGTGGAAGTGAGAGGAAAAATAGTGATTAGCTTGGTGAAAATGAAGGCCATTTGAGGAGAAAGAGATCATTAAAGTACAAAATATTGTAAATAGTTCTAAATTGGCGGTCGAGGTGGCTTATTGTGTAGAGCGATGGCTGCGGACTGCAAGGTCTCGGATTTAAATCCGGGTGAAGCCTCTCTGGACACCCCAATCTAAATTATATTAAAAACGAATGAAAAAATGAAAATAAATGGGAAAAAGGACCGAGATATAAGTAAGAAGACCCAAAGTGAACTAAAAATAAAAGAGCACGAAAAATTATGAGTTAATGCCCTGAAAAGGAAAGACAATTGTCACGAAATGAGCACCTAATTGTCGGGGAAAGGAGGCTCGGGGTGAGCTTGATGGCAGGGACAGGTGAGAGGCCGGAAGGAGGGCGAGCAAAATTTTGCAATCTGAGAGAGATAGACTAGGAAGGGCGGAAGTTGAGGCGAGGAGAGAAGAGGGTAGATGAATCAACGGAAGGCGAGTCGGGTGGTGGTCCCCCCGCGCATGAGTGTGAGTGTGTAAAGGTCTCCTGGTGGAAAGAGGGTTGCGGGGTGAGAGGCAAGGAAAAAGCTATGGGATAATCCTCTCCTCCTTTGTGACACGAGGATTCCATTAGGGTCAGAGGAAGAGGCTTCTCCGGGGCCAAGGAAGGAGGGAGGGAGGGAAAATGGGAGGAGGGGAGAAAATAAGAGGGAAAGAGGGAGCTGGATTTCTCGGGTGCCGGGAGGATGCTCTAGGAAGAGGGGAGACATGGGAAGGATGGAGATGAAGAAAGGGGTTATACAAGAGTGGATGCCTGTCTCCCACTTCTTCTTCCCTTCCCATATCCTTGTCTCGTCTCCTCTCCTTTCACTCCTCTCTCTCACTCCCATAGGCAGGACGCTGCATGAGCTCGGGGGCGAGCGAGCGTGGGGGGGGACTTGAAACAGTCATTCCTTATGGGGGGAGAAGGAGTATGGAGTTCAGCCTCTCTGGAGATGGTCTGGGAGAGGAGGGGATAGAGAGAAGGGATGAATGGGTGAGAGGGGAAGCGTATCTCCTCTCCTTCGCCCCACTCCCATCCCTCGGTCCTCCTGGGTGCCCTCTCCTCTCTCTCTCTCTTCCCTTATTTCCTCTTCCCACACATCCCCCTAGCGTATTACGCGCGTCTCCTCCCACTATTCTCCTTGGTCCACAATAGCTGACAGAGGAAGAAACCTTTGTGGAATGTTGCCAGGGTTCCTAGGTCGGAAATGCAAGGGCGAGGTTCTGATGGGGTGAGGGCAAGGGGGGAGGAAGGAAGGCTATACAACTGCCGCTACAGCACTACTTACTATACCATAACCTGGCGATGTGAGGGAGGGGGTTGGAGACGAATACACGAGAATTTCAACGCTTCATCCCGCCCCTCTTTCATTTTCAACCCCCTTCCTTACTATGATTCCCCCCGCGACTTCTTTCTCCTACTGCATAAATAAATAAAGAATGTGGAGGTCTTTATGCAGGAACTTCCTGAAACGATTTCTCTGACCTTTTACTGCCCCTGCGCCCTAATCCGTCATTATTTTCAAAGGAATTTTAATCTCTGTTCTCTCTACGTTGCCGAGTTCAGAAGTTCTTGGTCAACAAGAAGGAAAGTTTGTGACTGAAATGCGGAAGGAGATGGGTGGTGAATGTAGCATTTGCGTCAAATGTTGTTGTACCCAGAAAATTAATTAATACGTGTGGTCGACAGTACTCCCAGAGTTAAGTTCCTTTGTTACGAATAAGTGCCAAGAATAGACCATTTCCGTGGATTTCAAATGCTCTTTGGCATAGCTTCAGAGGGATCCACTTTGATGTGAAAATGAATTCGTTTTCCTTTGGGTTTTTTAAACTAGGTTGAGAAAAGATGCTTCCAGTAGCAAGGAATGGCTATTCCAGGGAGTGCTCTTCACTGACTGAGTTTAGCATCACTCAAATTGTATGGGATCATTAGAAGTTTTAAATGGCATTATTTTATTTAAGTTTTACTGGAAATGCAGCGACATATAATCATTTTACTGGATGCAGTCATCTTAATTATGGGAAAAGCACTCAGTTCTGGAAGGATATGGATAAAGAGAAAAA
Source organism: Platycnemis pennipes (assembly GCA_933228895.1). Taxonomy (NCBI): domain Eukaryota; kingdom Metazoa; phylum Arthropoda; class Insecta; order Odonata; family Platycnemididae; genus Platycnemis; species Platycnemis pennipes. Next base: position 86,321,267 of record OW121848.1, read on the forward strand.
AATAATAAAATATTTCAAAGCAGTCAAGCGGCTGGGAGGCCGCAAGCTTGGTTCAGTTCTCAGAGCGCTGATGCTAGTCAAATTTTCTGACCGGATTTATGGAGAACTCTTCACAATTGCGTTACCTAGGCACACGAAAAGCAAAATAGGGCATCTCTCTCTGGCAAAAATAACACTATTACCCGGAAATACGAATTCCAGAATTAAATAATCCTCATGACTTTTTCACGACAAACTTGGCTTTAATATTATTTTAAATTAAATTAATTATATTAATATTAATTTATATTACATTTCATATTCCATTAAAAAACATCATAGCTTTGGTGAAATATTTGCTAGTTATCCTGAGAATTTATAACCACTGGAGAATTAAGGTTTCAGCACTTCAATATCCGACGATCAGGTGCCTCAGAGTTAGCTATGACTGCTCAAGAGTCAACGTATTAGTGATGTACTTAATATTAAACAACAGTGGTGAAAAAAGTACTGACATTCACAAATGATGTAGTTTAAATGATGAGAATAAACTGCTAATGGAAAAGTTCCTTTTAATTGCTTGAGAAAACTTAGATGTTGAATTAAACCAATGCCACATTAGAAAAAATTGACGGTAGTGTGAGTTTACCTTTGAATAATTTGGTCAAGATAATAATAGAACTTGTAGCTGGACTTTGGGATAAGGGTTCGTTTCAGAGACGCATTATCTGATGTAATCACGAACGTACGGTAGATGTCATGAGTCGTACTTAATATATGCAGTATGGATAGAAAAGGACTTTTAAGAGAAAGCTTGGAAGATATTCAGAGGACCAAACAGTTGGCCGGATATAGAACAGCAGACAGCATGAAGAAGCTCCTTGATAACACACTCGGAAAGGAGACCAAAGCAATTGGGTTATATACGAAAGGGCGGACAGGACAGAAGACGGAGAGTAAGAGAGAGAACACGTTTGAAAGGGATAACGAAAGAAAGCGAAAGGAAGGAAAAAGAAGGATAAGGGAGGTGAGAGGAAGGACTGGAGAGCTTCAAAAACAAGTGGCCTAAAACCACTATTGCAATCTTTTTCCTAGGACTTTCAACTCAAGACGTCATTACCCCCGTCTCACTTTCATCCTACACTACGCTCTCTCTTCTCCGTCTCCTTCCCCGTCTGCCCTGTCTCGGTCTTGATACTACTCGCCGCTCGCGACCCGATCCTCCCTTTTCATACACTCACCGCCCTCTTCCTTCCCGCTTCTCCTCCTATCGTATATTATATTCCGACCCACACAGGCCTAACCCGATGCTTATTCCTGCCCTGCTATTCTCCCCACAATATTCCTCATCCCCCATTGTTCACCCTCCCATTCCATCCTTTCATCCCCTGATGACCAGAGCGGTTTGGGAGGATGTCTGAGGTTCTCCCACCCTCGCCCTTCCCCTCGTTTTTTCTCTAGGGTCTCTCACTCACTAACCTCCCTCCCTCTCTCTCTCTCTCTCCACCGTATCCACTTCCTTAGGCTCCGACCTCAACCACTCTCCCTCCCCAACTCCAAAGTTCCAACACACTCCTTTCCCTTCGGAATGCTCTCCCTGTTCATCTCCTTCTCCGGGGAAATTTTCGCTCTTCCTTACACACAGAGACATGCGCACGCGTGCGCTGCCTTCTCGCGGGCGGAAGAATGATGAAGGCAAGCGCTGAGAGAAGGCAATGCGTGCGGAGGGATGGGTATGGGCGATAGGAAAAGAGGAACGGAGGGAAAGGACAGACGGGGGGAGAGCAATGCTGGCAAGGAGATCTGAATGAGGGAGGAATGGGAGCTGTGGAGAAGAGATATGGCCGCCATCGGAGAGGGGTGAGGTTAAAAGAGAATAAACGATTGAAATGCGTAATAACAACAGGAAAAACTGAGAGATTGGGTATCATGTTGGTGTGGTGGGTAGCGTACTGGTCTCCCATCCCGAGGCACGGGTTCGATTCCCAGCAGTGGCGGATTTTTCAGTAGTAAACCGGTCCCTACTTGAGTGCCTAGTGGAGGGCATATCAAGTTCAATACTCTGTGTGTTGGATGGGACGTTAAGCCGTGGTCCCCTCGGCGCCTGTCGTTAAGAGTAGGCTAATGCCAATGCCGAGTTTCTCTCTAACCTTCCTCCATTACCTGAAATGTTCCTACCATTACCCAGTTACCCACCTATCATGTCGGTAGCCTCCCATGAATAACTAACTTACTATCTAACAAAAAAATAGAGGGAAAGGTAACAAGGAGGAAACACTAGCTGGAAGGATACGTTGAAGGCTGAATTAAAAAATGACATTTTATAACAATACCATGAGATAGATAAGGGTATTTATGCGGATTGGACTGGCAAAGCCCTTCGGCTTAGTCAATACTAATTAAATAACATGAAGGCTTGAGGCCCATATGCTAATTAAAATAACTGCAAAATATATGATCATAGCTGAAACATATGGTCGAAAACTGTTACATAGATTCAATACGCAGAAAGGAGATCCATTGAAAGAACGATTTACAATCAACGAAAATATATTTACTCTTGAAGAGTTATTAAAATTAAGTTAAGTACAATTAGCCAAAATAATGTGAAACAGTCCTACGATAAAGAGTAACAATTTTTCAATGCGCGGCAAGTAATACTCATTAAATATGAATCTCACGTGAAGGATAAAAGCTTGATTAAGTGACGCGTGACAATAACTTATCGCAGTTCAAATACCTGATATTACACTGAAGGGAAATTACATGTAAGGGATAAATAACTTTGAATTTAATTTTTTTTCTCTCCCAAATCTTAGTGTGCGCAAGAAGTGGAATACTGAAGAAGCAAGTGAGTAAAATATATAGAAGTAACAAAGTAACTCCGTAGAGAGAACACAATACGTTTTAGGTGAGGGAATGTATACCTATTGATAAACACAAAATGGATTATTGCTGCGAAAAACTATAAAATATACTCCGCTTCTATAGAATCAAAATGCAAGCGTCAAGAAATTGAAGCTTTAAAGAACCTGTAATAGTATCTACGGGACAAATTAATGTGCGTAAGGTAGGACCGAGAGGTAAGGTAGGAAGGTTCAAAGAGACGGATGACTGACATGGCAATGATGGAAGAGAGCGAGAGGGTGCGTTTGAGTATCCTCAGGGAGGAAAAACTCACAAGGTTCGGAACGGATCGAATATGAGGAACAAGACTTGAGAAAACCTGGGTATCAATGAGACGGGTGAGCGTGAAGGATATGAGCAAGGAGCGATGCAGATGTAATCCAAACAGCTAACCCTTTAGTTAGCTACGAGGAAAATTTCGAACACTTGAAAATTTTAGTGCTCCCAACTCTTTTCCGGTATAATGACACCCTCGATAATGAAAGAAGTATATATAGTCAAAAGGGTGGAGAGAAAATTCGTCTCCCTCGTACAGTAGCTTAATGCAACATAATGCGGGAATACTTCACAACCGAGGATTGTACTGAATAAATTGAAGGATGTATATAATTTGGCCGATGGAAGATAATTATTTATTTTCAATATCAAGATTACCTTTCAAAAGCTGGTGGTATTGAGATTTGCATCATTGTTTATAATTCCTGGGACCAGGGCTAGAATTAATTCGTTCCTCTTAACTGAGATAGAGAAAAACCATTTAGAGGTAAAAGCCATTGAGCATCGGAGTGTCCATGTAAGTGCCTTTTGTTTACCAAGAATTTGCCGGCATGACATCTAAAGAAGGCACAGAAGCGCGAAAATAGACCTTGGGATTATAATGGAGAATTTAAATTGAGGAAACAGGATATTTGGAGGGATATAATGGGAAGAGGGCCAAAAGCCGGAGGGACATAAAGGGGAACGAATGAAAACTCAAGTACAGCAGCGAGAGAGGTGGAGATACGGCGGAAACAATGGCAGAGAGGATGTTTCTTGAACGACCTAGGGAGCTAGAGGGGATGGAGGGCTGGGAAGAGGACCGCTTCGCACAAGCGTAATACGCCTCTTGATAAAAATACGAGAATGAATAATGGAAATTAGGTAAACTTGCTGGAGGTTATAGCGGACCAGTTGTTAGAAATTCTTCTCCATTGTGATGAGATTACTTCCTTGCTCCCGAGTTTTTTTCTATGCAAATATAATACACGATGACATAAAGGGTGCAAAAAAATGACTCGATTGATCAGCCCCTCTTTCTCCAGCCTGCACTTCGTTAAGGGAATCAGTGAAATATCTGGACATTTTTTCTCAGCATTACACGCACGATGCGTAAAAAGAAATATAACATTTGGAGTTTTTAATTCTTTTCTTCATTTGAACTTTTAGCTAACGTATACAGCTAAATACGTGTAGTCATATTACTCACATTTCATTAGGCCACTCAGTCTAAGTAGATTTTGGGCTAAGTACACAAGTCCTCAGCTCTCAATAAAGGTTAAATTCGTAAACATTAGGCTCGTCTTAAAAATTATGCAAAAATAATGCGTGGTGCAGACAAAAGACATGCTAATACATGCCACTTAATTATTTGAAAATCATATTTTGGATGTTGAGATTTCAAAAGTTAAGGCCTATTAGTGAAGAGACAGTGTTCTAATTTGCAACAAACTACATTTCCCTCTATGATATTCATGCAAAACGGAACTCACTTCAATGATTGTGCCTATGCTTATCATTGTTATGCTTGTAAAGGCTTGCAAGACTCAACTGAAAAAACAGCCTAAACTGTACGCTAATTAGGTCGCCACTGTTTTCTTATGTACGGAGAACTGGATTCATGAAAGAACATTAAGAATTCCAGGTGTCGTGTACATTACCAGATAGAGATTAAAAGATATGCGCGTGAACGCTGTGCATACAGGGATCACGGCCGTATCTCATAACATGAATATTTTCCTACCACCATGATTAAAACAGTAACTACCAGTTTTTGTGGGGATAAAATAATAACAATATCTCTAGAGAGAAAAGAGCAAAATGATATTAAGGGAATATAAGAAACGCCCACTTTTTTGGAATCTGGAATGGTTATCGTGGCATAAAGGGGCTGAGATAAGGCGAACAAAGGAAAAGTTGGGACTCTAAAGGAAAAACTTGAGCATTGAATTGAATGTGCAAACAACTTGAAGAAACGCCATGAAATCCACTGATAGGGCATGTACCCGCGCTGGTTTCAGCAGATTTATTGCAATGTATATTTGAGGAAATGTTAAAAATAACTGTACACGACAGAAATTTTCGTGACTTCAAATATCATTACGAGGTACAGCGTTGTTAGGGCAGAATTTACATGCTATTAAAGAGTGGAGAAACAGAAAGCCACAATAATTTCAATAATACTTGGGAAAAATATTCCTTCCTAGTGGTTAAGCGAGGAAATCAACTTATGGGAATATTGTCTATTCCGTCACACTGTATCTAGGTTATCTTCTCAATCAATCGTAAGTAAAGGTATGTCAAAAATGATGCTTACAAACAACCTTAATCTAGAACTCAGCCATTCCTTAAATAGTCGTACAAGATTAGTCTTCACACCCGTACTATAGGCCAGTTTAGTCATTGAGGGAAAATCTCACCAAATATGAAATCGAAAGCGTGTGTAATTCAGATTAGGAGGAATTTATTTTCCTTCTTCCACCTGTAATTAGAAAACAATCTGGCACCGGCAAAATTATGTGGTGGTCGGTGTAACGAGACTTATCTAGAGTAACATCTCCTGGATTTCACAATTTTTTCTACTGCTCAGTTGCCGATCGCTCCAACCGCGATAGCTTTGGTACGCCGTAAAAGACCACAAAAAAGATACGTCATAAAAGGAGAATATAGTTGGACAAACTTCAAATTGTATTATATCAACGATGACTTAACTCCATGCTCTAACTTCGCTACACGTTAAATACCGAAGAAGAAAAGGTATTCACTGTGGAGACGATTTTGTCACAATACCCTACGGCACAGAACTTCATGATTCTAGGAATTAGTGACTCAAAAGTTGAAGCGCATGGACAAAAACTCGGAGGGTGAGAGAACGGAGGGAAGTCATCCGCAGAAATGGTTCAACGCTTATGTGTTTTTGCTTTTTTTAATGCGCAGCCTTATCAAGGCTTTATTTTCACGAATACGAGATAGGGAGGGAGAAGAGGAGAGCAAGAGAGTGGTAGATCACGAGATGGAAGCAACACGCCTCAGCTTTGTTCGAGCCATTCATTCGCGCAGTAACCAGCCCGTCATGCTTTTTTATTGCAAAGATAAACTTCCAATCTGCAGGAAGGAGAGGGACACCAATAAGCATTATGCCCAACGTTTCTCTCTCCTCTATTTCTCTCGTCTCTTTAGTCTGCACTCCTCCCTCCCATTACCTCTGCTACCCCTCCACTCCGCACTCCTGCGCCTTTGTAGGCACACGCGGAATATTTTTTCTTTGGCGTGTTTGAAAAGAAAACTTGAGGTCCGTGTTTCTATGCCCAGGTAGCAGGTATCTTCTTTTTTTCGAAGAATAATGTTCATACGTCTCCCGAAATCTTTATCTGCGAAACCTCTCTTTCTTCTTTCTCCTCCCCACTCTTTCCTTTGTGTCCGGAAGGACGAGGAGAGATAGAGAGGGACATTTCTCTTTTTTCGATGCCAGTATTTGTGGAAGGAAATATTTATAGCACTTCAAAATGATGAGAGATTGAATGTCTTTTTTTTATCTGAAGGCAACGGAGATCAAGAGAAAGGGTTGTTCAACCACGTGGGCAAAGAACTACATTTTTTGTTCCATCTCTTCCGTTGAATTTCATTACAAAATAGAAACACTTTAGCAGAATATTACATACATAGAGAAAGTGTCTTTTTCTCATAAATTTTAAATCTCCGTCGTCGGTGGAAAAATTGCTGGCGATGAATTATGCGCGCTTTTTGTGAGCCGTGGATATTAATGAATAATTTGGAAAAGCTTTTAGATTTCTATGTGTTTTCTACAGACCTTCCCTGAAATTACGTAACAATAAATCGATTAACATTTAACTGGAAATGTTGTTTATGCAATTTGGTTCAATTTATTTTGACAAGTTATGTTGGAGTGCAACATCAACGCTTCAGGAGTATTGCTAATGACATTGATATTTAATCGCAAGAACTGAATGCTCAAAATAAGATGCAACTTTGGTAACTAATGCTATAAGTGTACATAAAAATTGATGAGATGATGCTGAAATAGATATGTTTCAATATAAATGTGTTAAATAGCTCAATTTGCTCGGTATAAATTTCTGAGGAGGAGGTGAGTGGCACTAAAATAGAAATAAGATACCCCTGAAAATATTTTACTAATTCATCCGTTCATATTAGCCTGAGTCAATGCTGTTATTAACAAATCTTCCATGACGTAGAAACATTATTCAATGCACCTATTTATTTCCTTAAAGGGTTTCTTGTGGAATGGCCATAATCTACGTCTCAGTGACATTTTTCCTTTCTAAGTGTTACGCACTGACCAAACCGTTAAAGGGCGGGTTCTTCGTTTCATTTACTTTGGGGCATCATCTTTCATGGTAACGACCCGTGACGAGAAGGAGTTCCCCTCTTTGCACTCTTCTCATCCTTCCCATGGATACAGTATCCACTGAGGGCCGGGAGTGGGGGATTTCTGGCTGGACACAGCGTCCTCCTAGTGTTCTCCTAGTCCCATTTTCGTTTCCCTCCCCCGAATGCCACCCTAAACCTATTGAGTCAATCGGTGCATTGGTTCGCAAACATTTGTTATCTTGCAGCTTAAGATCTTCTTTCATCTCATTCATTTCCCTCCATCACTCAACCCTCTTCCTGTCACACTGAAAACACAAACCCTCTGCGACCCTTTCTTCCAGAACCTTCAATGCGTACGGTTAACCTCTGCCCACAGTCTCTCACCAATTTATCTCCATTTCTTGTGATTGAGCGGTTGGTCGTTTAGTATAGCTTCCCGCGAAAGGGGGTATTTTAGAGTTTTAAAAGAATCCTATTTAGGTGCTCCTCCACCAGAAATATTTATATCGTAAAAATTTCACAAAAAAAATAGTTTTGAAGTCACCATCTCTTAAAATTTCATATTAAAATTTAGCCCTAGAAGACTAAAATTATTCCACACCTATAGTCATATTTCGAGATGCCATGTGTTTTAAAACATGCCATTAATAACTCAAGCAGTTCAAATAATCCTTTTTCGATATAAACATTGGTTTTGCATGGTTTTTCTCCTGAGTAATTTTAAAAATTCACAGAATATTTTTTAAAAACACCCGTGCAGTGGTGAGAATAGGAAATTTCAGGCAAAAAGAAAGAAATTTGGAATGCAATTTGTCAAATGAATTTCTTTCATCTAAGGTGGGAGGGAGAGTAAAATGTTTGATAGATTATCCATTGTCGTGCGAAAGTTTCTATACTATTATCCTGAATAGCAATGGCGATGCGGTGAAACTCGGAAGCTGCAGCTTTCACTTTCTCCCTGATGGTAAATATTATCTGTATTATTTATCCCAGTGAACCCTAATGATTTGATTACTTCAGTTATTTTCCTCGAGCATACAAAGTAAACACCTTCGAGTGCAATTTTTCCAAACTATGTTAAATAGCAGCAAAACATAATGGACCCAATGTCTGTGTCTAGCACATACCTTAGTTACGCATGGTGTAAAACAAGTGAGAGGTCGATTGAGGGATATTTGAGAACATTTAACAGATAATTTAATTCGTGGAACTGATAAATGATTTGGAAATTTGATTTGGAATTTGCTTTTGATTAGGATATACATTTAAGATCATTTACTGTTTAGAGTAACCTAGGAATCAACAGCCAAGAGTATGCATTAGATTATAGAAATTTATGTTGGTACATGTCATTGGATATACACGAAACGAAATTTAATTGAACGTCAGAGAGTTCCTAGAAATCCACGGGGCCCTATTCTCATTTCTGTAACTCTCCTTTCCATTTTTCTCGGTACTTCCAATTCTCTCACTCTGGTTTCTCCATTCTTTCCTTTTATTTCCCGCGCACGCTATACATCTAGCTGTATCTTAATCCCCCCTCCTCCGCCTCACCTTCCCACAGACACTCATGCCCTCTCACTCCCCGACAACGTGCCACTTCCGTTACGAATGCCTGACTCCTACGCTCCATCTACTTTCAGGACCACACCTACTCCCTCCTCTCTCAATTTCCTCCTCCCCCCCCATCACCTTCCCTTCGCTTTCGCTGATACCCCGTCCTATCCGAACAACACTCTCTATCCTCCTCTTCTCCCCCTTTTTTCCCATTTTCTTCCCTCTCCCTCACCCCCTCCCCCCTTCCCTCGAACATTTTTCCGGTGTAATGGACAGCGTGGCCGGCAAGGGGCCTTTCTCCCTCGCCACACACTCCCTCGGATTAAGGGAAGGTCGGCGCGCGCGCACAGAGCCTGTGGGTGTGTGTGCTGTGGACGATACGATCGGCCATCATCCCCTTCGCCTTCCACCACCCTCTGCACAGCCTCTCCCACCGACCCCCTCGCCAGGGCCTGGCGATCCCCCATTCTTTCCCTTATATCGCAACCATTCTCTCTCCCCTTCCACTTGCCTCGTTCTTCACTCGCCATTTCTTCCAGCATCGTTCAAGATATCCCCCCTTTGCTGCGCATTCCCCTCCCCCATCCACGATCCACCTTCCCTCCCTTATTTCACCCCAAAGCATCACTCTCACCTAGACGGAATCCATTCTTCCACCCGAAAAAAATATCCTCGCATCGCTCAGTGCCCACCATACATTGCAAAATGCATCCATCTGCTCGACCTTGTCACTCCCTCTCTTCCTTAGTGATCACTTGGATTTCAAAGATCAGCGTTCAAGGACACCGAAAACATCACCAGTAGATAGTCAACCAACACTGAAAGTAAATGAGAGAATTCATGTGCTGAATAGGGACAAAAGAAATCTTAAATCGTTGCCCCACGAGGAGCAGATTAGTTTCTGCTATTTGCGCTTCATAATCAAAATGACAATAATGGCGAATTTAATAAATTTTCATTGCCCTTAAATCCCTTGAGATTTAAAGTTTGATTTCAGTCGGAGTGGAACGGTACTAACGTCAACGCGAGACTTAAAATAATGTGAACATTGCTTCCGTTTAATGGCCTGTATGGACCTGATAAAAATTGTATGAAATTAATTAATAGAAAAAGAGGAGCTATACTTCAACGAAATTTATGACTGAAAGCTTTTTTATCACTTTTACTTTATTTTCTTACGACGTCTTTTTTTCTCCCCCACGAACGATGATTTTTTATACTCATTATATTATTTATGTTCCCTAAAATAATGAGGTACCTCTTTTAGATTCCGCTATTTTGTGCCAGTTTTTTGCTGAAATTCCAGCCAGTTTTTCTTTCATGTGCGTGTCAGTTTAACTTCATTATGTATTCGCGCTGAACTCCCTAGAGCATGAACTTCCATGCATTAACTCAATTCATCTCCCTCTAGATCCTTTCAAATTCAAGTTTCGTAAAAATTCAAACGGAGTACATGCACTTTGAATTTACTTTTACAGCATTCATGGTCTCTTCATAAATAAGATTATTCCGCATTATTAAACAAAGGTATGTACTTTAATGGTAGACGTCCGTAGTTTAATGAAAATACCGGAAAATAATAGGTGAATTATCATCACATTCATAATTATTTCTTATTACATCCTACCATTATAATAAATTTAAAACAATTTAAAATTCCATTCATTAAACAATCGTACTGAATACGCTTGCTTTTCAACTGAATCAGAAGTTAAGTTATTTATTATAAGAAATTAACTCGGTTATAATAAGAAATTTATTCTCACCACTTCAATTTATCATAATTTAACGAAGACTTATACCTTATCTATGTTATCATAAAAAGATCTGCGGAAGAAAGAACGCAATAGGTAAGCGAGGTAAAAAGTTAGGGTGGGGGAACGAGTATGCTCTCACGCCTATAAACCGCGCCAACATGTTTTAGATCCAATGTTTGACTTGCACTGGTAAACAAGTCGAAATATGTTGTTTGATTAGACTATGTTGTTTTTGTGGAAGGATGCTGAACTCACTGCGTGTGTAATCCATCAACTCACGTCCGGGTTTACCACAACATTACTCTTGTTGTAATTACCCAATATGCCATCTAGAATATAAAGCCGTACACTTTCTTACTCAATCAACGAAAATACGATCCCACGTTTATATTCACCCTTGTCTTCTCGTAAATGATGACAATGTAACCAAGGCTGCATGGGAACTGATTCTCTCTAGTTGTCTTAATTTGAATTTTAAATGAAGTCCCACTACTGAGCTAAATTAGAATAAAACAGATCAAATGAAGGGGAAAATAGCAGTGTAACTTCAGCCGTGACAATTGGCTATCCACGTTTCCATAGTTATATTTGTATGGGAAAGATTTTCCCTCGGGCGTTTTACCGAAGAAAGTCTATCCGATATTACAAAATTATACTGTATTCTGATATATATTATAAGATATACGTTCATATATACATCATTAAATGATGCTCAAAAATCACGATGCTCTTCGTCAACAGTGTATTATTGGTAAGAATGGGAGAGATATTCAGGAAATACCTACCATAATTAGAAGCACATTCTCATTACATTCACGTTATGTATTTTTTTGTTCCTGAAGGAACTATAGCTAAAAAATTTAATTGCAGCTTGTGTGGGCGAGATTTTAAAAACTACTATTGCTTCTAATTAAACGATCTACTCTATGAAGACCACTTTATAGTTATTAGTGAGAAATTAGGATAATATGAGTAGCAAAGATTAACTGTAAGTAGTGTCAAAAAAGCAGTAATATTAGTGTGTGGTAGGCAACATTGACCCAAAGTACAATGGATTATCCTTAATTGAAAGAGCATGGTAGGGAAAACTTAGATGCCTTATTAGGTAAGTAAATTTAAATTACGACTTTTTTTTGGCCAAATGTTTCAGTCGCTATGTGATTTACATCAAAATAAGAGACAGAATTGATCAGTTTCACAGTTTCTCTAACTTACTACGACTAAATCACGTTTCATCTATAGCTGTGATCTTACTCTCGAGAAAATACGTGATTTTCAGGCGATTTATCCCATGGTGAAAACATGGAAATTAAACACCTCTAAATATTTGCGCAGTGATTCGACACATTCCCAAATGGTGGGTGAGTGAAAAAAAAGATACTTAAACTTCAGGACGCATCGCACCCTGAAAGGCTACTTGCAAACATGAGTGATGCCGGAGCGGCTCTTCGCTAGAATACTGGCCGAACTAATATTGCGACTCCCTCAATACTCTTTCTGCCCGTCCTCAGCGAAATAGGCCGCCATGGATGAAAGGGAGCCTCGAGTTACGAAGCGGTGCCCGGGTATGAACGAGATTTTTTTCCTCAACCCCGCCCCCACGACACATCTACATTCATGCATTCATGTCCCTCCCGTGTGTAGCCGGGATGGGGGGGGGGACTAGAGGTCTGGGATGGGGGGACGGGCATGAGGAAGGCGCCGAGGGAGTGGCCGACGGACGGTTTAGGAATACGTGCGTCGCCTCGTTTGTCATTTGTCAGTCTCTTTTATTTCCCTCCCACCCTTTACACCCGGGAATACCGTCCCCAAACTCTATGCATTCCCCCCAAAACGGCGGCCACCACCGCACCGCTCACTCTCATCATCCCTGGTTCCTCTTCTCTCTCTCTCTGCCATCCTTTCTCTTGCCCATCCTCCCTTCCGTGTTCCCCGAGTCCCCCGTCGTACGGCTAATCCCTAGCCTATCCTTCTCCTACGTCAGTCCCCCTCCACCACTCCAACTCGCTCGCAGGAATTTCCAAAACCTCTACAACCACATCCCCCTCTCCCCACGTTACTCTTCGCGCGGAACACCTCCGTCCCCAAAGGGAAGTGACCGTAGTCCTATTGACTAGTCCTCGAAAATGCATAAATTGACGTTCAATTTGACTGATATGACACGTGCACCTTTATAAAATGCTTCATTTCTCCTCTCTCCCTTTATTTTTTCATGCTTGCTTCGTTCCTTCTTCGTGTCTTTACTTTCCATTCAGTTGGCGCCAATTGAAAGCGGAACGCCTTGGTTTTTGTTGTTTATTGAGGTGTAATCCATTTCGGCAAGTCTAAAATTTTCAAGCGTTTTGACGGCCATGGAAGTGCACTTTGGTTCCTGAACAAAGGAACGGGAAATGAACATCCTCTGGAAATATTAACTCCCTTTTTGAATGCCCTGTATGCGAACAAATACAGTAAATTTATTCCATGACTCATGGAGAGAAAACAATAGCGCTGGAAAGTAACTTGCCTGATAAATATAGGTATAATTGAAATAGATAGACTGAGTAATATGCTTAATCTACGCAATTCAACTGTCTTGCCTAGGGGCCACAAAAGCCTAAATGTTTCATTATTTAGCTATAGATGATTATCTTGAAAACCGCTATACCCCTCCAAGCAACAGGTTGAAAATTAAACTTTCGGAATGCCCATCTACTATATATTTTCGTATTTGCTCAGTTACTGCGATATTTAGTCAATTTAACCCATATTGTACCACCAGCTTGATAATAATACACGATATCGAAACCATGGTAGGTAAAAAAGTCGTATGCTGTTGAATTTAACTAGTAACTTATTTAATGGGCTATAAGCCGATGTGAGTGCCCAGCATGCATAACTTTCTGATGTAAATACAGAAGCCGAATTTAATCACATAAATGTTGATGAAGATGAGTAATATTTTTTAGTGTTTGAGAAAACAGAATAAAATGTAATCCGTAAAATATTATCTTTTATAATTTGACCGTTATCCCTGGAATCAGGCTTCTTAATTAATTATAACTGTGCCAAATCAAAATCGGGATAAACACAAGTTGCGATATCAAATTTATGACTTTTATGGGAGCATTTGAATTTATAATGCCAAAGAGAAAAAAAAACAGATGCAAGAATACAGTTGATAGATACCAGGGTAATAACTATGAGATGTGTGAAAACCATGTGATGAATGAATACACTGTGGCCCATTTATGTAACTCAGATGCGTAATTAATCAACACATGCATTGCAAGAAAGAGAATGTAACATTTTGACGTGTAATATCAATATTTAATGGTTTCATCGCCTGGATTAAGATCAGGAATTGCTGGTGGTCGATGTTTTGGATATTCTTCTGCATGGACAGCGGCAGTACCAGATAATAACGCCTCCCTGCGGGCCACATGACCCTGTCCGCCTCAACTCCCAGCTTTCTCTCTCCTTTCCCTTGCTTGCCACTTCTACGTCCCCTCTCCGTGACCTCTCCCCTTCCCTCCTCGAGCTCCCCGCTCCTACTCCTACCTCCTCCCCCTGCCCTTCCCTCCCTCCATTCCCCTCTTCCTCGCCGATCCCTCCTATCCGCCGATGCCTCTCTCTCTCGCTTACCATCACCTCACCGCGCACCCAAAACTCCCTTTCGCCAAATTTCCCTTTCATCCCCTTTTGCCCATTACCGCGTTGTTTTCTCTCCTTTCATTTTTTTCCCTCCACCCGGCTACTCCTCCTACGTCCACTTCGTGACAGGATGCGTCTACCCAGCATGATAAGCTTGTTATGAAGAGGATGATGGATGAATCCATTGGTCAAAAACGTCCATAACGAGAATGGATGGAGTCGAACTTGTGATCTCTCGTGAAAATGCATGCTGAAGTCGGCGTTACTCTTTTTATCCCATCCCAAAGGGAGCGGAAAGGATTTGGAAACGGCTCATACTTCGGGGGTGATGGAATTTCATCGGCAGTCCCAAACCGATTATGGTAACTTAAGTTGTAGGAACATTGTTGTAGGATGCCAAACTAGTGGACTTTTTGATAGGTACACCCATTTACTCTTAAACAATTTCCAACCTTAAGAAGGTTACCATACTTCATCTTCCTTTTCTGACTAAATTGTTCTGCCAAAAAGACTGAATCATTAGGTTAAATTCAGATCTTCCCATGAAATTAAATTAACAAGTATTCCATTTTAATGCTTACTCACGCAAAATAACATTTATCATTGTTCAGCAGAGAGTTCAAATATAATGCCCAATCCCATCAAAGGTGAGTTTCCATTATGCAGGCTACAAGGTAAGGACAACTCAGCATCGATAATTTTACACTGATTAATTAGAGAAGATTGAATTGAAAACGCGAATTCTTATAATTATGCCCTGAAAGATGTTTATTCAATAAATGATGATTTGTCTCCAAAGTTTCTTTCCCGTTAAAAAAGAGACAATTTGGGAATTACTGAAATAAATTACGATCAAATACCATTTTATTAAGAATTACAGCAGTTGTTATAACGTGACAGTCAAAATCTTTCGGATTCTTCAGCATACTCAACTCCGCTGCCCATTATAATTCGTCCCTCAAACTCCACTGTTTTCATAATTAGAAACGGAATTCCTCTCATTTCTACATGGCCTCTAGGGGGCTCTCTTAATTGCTCAATGATTAGAGAAGCAGTCATTGTATGCCATTTTTTTGCTGGCCCACTCAAATCTCTTCACCTTCATTCACCTCATCTCAAAACTCGGCCTTTCTCCTTCGTTGACCTCTCTTCCTCTCGCCCGCATAACCTCCCCCTCCCCCAGCACGCCCGCATCTTTCCTTTCACTCCCCCTTAGGGTGGACGCAAACATTTAGACCGCGCGGCTGATGATCAATTAACGTTCTCCCCGCTGCTTTCACCTGGACGCTTCCCCACGGCAAAAGAACTCCTGAGAGCGGAAAGGAGAGGAGTGTGTCTTCGACGGGCCACGGAGTGGAGAGGAAAGGGACGAGAGAGGAGTGAGTGTGCTCGGATCCAATGGGAGTGGATGGACGAGATGGGGTGTAGAGAGAGAAGGGTAGAAGTCGTGAAAGAGATGTGTTCGCTTAACTCCTAAATGAAGAAGATGGAGCTAGACGTCTCACACGGGCGGAAAGAAATCGTTAGACGGTTTTGCAGGGAAGGGGAGAGAAAAATAAGTAAATAAGCGGAAACGGCCACGAGGGAGGGAAATGTGCGACTAATCCAGGCCCACCGCGTCAAAGAGAGCTGAAGCGCTAAAGAGGGCGATTACATTCTAGACCCACTCACCGGCCTGCGTTCCTACGTTCATATTCAATGCGTTCAGCGTCTATTCCTGCGTTCCCAAATATTTCTTTTCACATAAAATACATTCCGTAGAAGAGTATATAGCTTCTTCCAGGTACTTTAACGGCTAGGGGCACTTTTCGCAGCTCTAATGCAACGTCTTGATTTCTTATATATTTCCAGATAATTAGAGGAAGTAATGATAACGATTGATGACGCGGAAAACGCTTCTATTTTAGGGAATAAACTGGAACGTAAAAAACATTCATCTGGATAAATTGAAGGATCGCGAACTCGTCGCGCAAACCTTAAGGGCGTTACCCGCCGAAATTGCACAGTAGCAGGAATTCCACAAGGGAAAAACATGCACCTTGACCGGGAGTCGAACCTAGAAGTTCAGCGGGTAACGCCATTAAGGTTTTCGTGGCACGTTGGCTTTCCTTCTATTTGTTACAAAGTAAGCTCCTTAGTGTTTAAAATTCGGCTTTAACCTCCTTGACGATGGCGCCAAGCACACGGTAACGACTGTACTGTGACATAATATGTCTAGCTTTTCAAGTATATCTTGTTCCTTATACTTCCAAAATTTCCAAGAGAGAGGTTTCTGTAGCTTAATTGGTGAAAGCATCTGGCCGAAGATTAGGGGATCCGGGTTCGAGTCCCGGTCAATGCGTACGATTTTTTCTCTGAGGAATTTCAGTTACCAAATATTCATCTCTTCTACTTATGTAATCAAGCAAGATTCATGTCCGTAGGCTGAAAAAAAGGAAGCTTGTTTTAGCAATTGACAATGGGCGATACCAACTGGACGATGACCAACGCTACCTCGTGCTGAAAAGAGGGAAAAGTGCAGTGAATTTGAACGCTTCTTGGAAATTTACGCGAGTAGCAATCACTTCATGGAGCACTACGGAGTAGCGGTTGACGGAGTTGAATCCCTACCTGCCCATTACCACGGTCCGCTGCGTGTCTTCCCGCTGCGACCGCTTCGATTCGACCCTTCGACGTCGTGCCACCCTCCCAAGATCGCTACCCTCGCCTCGACACGATCTCCTCACCCTCAAACCACCTCCCTCACACCCCAACTCGATCCCCCCCCCCCACTTCCCTCCCTCCAGGCGCGACGTAGACAGTGATGCATCATCACCCCTTCCCCCGCTTCCTCCCCACCGCGTCGCTATCACTGCTCCCAGCCGACGAGTGAATGCCCATCCTCGCTCCCGACACGCGTATTATGCTCCCCCGCAATGTCTCGAGAAATTTAATCACGCTCCGCCTAAGTGATCATAAACAGACAGATGCGGGACCCTTTTGTGCTCTGATCGATTAGTCAATCTTTTAATTCCTCTCCCTTCCGCCCCCTCCCCCTCTTCGCGGCGCTAATGAAATGACGTTTTTACCCGTGGGATGAAAGAGAAAGAGTCAGTCTACGAATAACGAGCTGGCGGCTATCGGTCATAATTTGAAGGACAAGCAAACAGTTTTGTTTTCTTAGTTCAAATTAATCAACGAAATACGGAACATGGACACATCCACTGAGTAATCGTCCAAGATACCGTCACTAGAGAAGTTTAAAAATGAATCCCTTCAACTTTAACTATATGATGAACTGCAACCTAAATCACAATTATTCATATTCTTTGGACACGAGGAACTAAAGGCAACTCTTTAAGCCTATCATGAGCATAAACTTAACAGGAACTCAGCATCCGAGTGCGATTATAGATGCCACATGCCCAAACGTTACTTGATAGCAAGGTTTACATTGGTGCAACTTTTCTATAAATATTATAGGTTATCCATGTCGACGTTCGACATTCAACAGTCGACGTTCATCGCCAAAATTATATCGTTATCACTGCTAACACTAAAGAAGGCGTTTTAGGAAGCGAGGGCTATATATTACGAATGTTAGATTCCCATCCATAACTTTACATTGTGAATCACCGAAAGCTCCTTTTCGACTTAGTATTGGAGCCTTGTGACGATAAATAATGCAGCTAACAAGGTGAGTTATACTGAATTGCCAAAATACTAATATAAGCTAGAACAATGTGGTTCTTCCGTCTTTTTTTCGCATGGTAAATCAAGAATGCTCAAAAAGGGCCAGGTCGTCATCTATAAGCATTCCTGACACGGGTGTGCACAAAACGTATTTAAAAATCAATTTTTGAAATGGATTCACAATGAACAGTACAGAGTATTTACGTGATGGAAAGGAAAATCGAAAGAATTTTCTTTGCACAGCTCAGTGAAATTTCCATAGAATCTAGTTTTATATTTGGTATCTGTCTAAAGTGAATGATGTTTGATTGATGGCTATATGATAGCATTTAAGCTGGCCCCCGAGGGCCACTGCTAGATAAATCATCGGTGACCATTGACGCCACTCAATTCTTCACTGTCTACCCATGTGTCTTCGTCTCAATCGCTCTTTGCGAGAAAACATATCAGAAAAGAGATTATTAGAGTTTTTTTTCCGATTGAAGAGTTTGAAACTATTCAAAGAAAAGACAGTACAATATTAATGGGCCAAGTTCATATCGTCTAATACATACTTTATCGCATTCGTATATTAACAAGTTGTATCAGTGCTGTACTTCTTGATCTCGTCGATATTTTGATGAGTTGAAATGTGGTAATGTAATAATCATAATCGCCATTTTTAATGCCACTGTATACATTTAAGCCTAGTAGGAAATGAGAACAGTGTACGCCTAAGAAATATTATTATTGGGCCTAAATAAATAATGGAGTAAATGTAGTAAAAAATGTAGTAAAAAACTAGTGGAGTAATGGAGTAAACTTTTAAACTTTAAAGAATTTTAAACTAATTTTTTATTGATGAATTTGCAAATTGGTTAATGCCTACACACAATGTTCACTAAAATAATTGGTACGGTTATCAAAATATAATCTTCTAAATCAATTTTAAAATCGTTACATAGCTCTCTCTATGCTTAGAAAATCTGGTATAATTTTGGATACGAAACAACGTAGTACAAAAAATAAAAATATTGACTCGATGAGTATTAATTAGGTATGCATTTAAAAAAAGCAAAACTTAGACTGGCCATTTGATATGGAATATGGAGCCACATATATGTAAATTCAACAATTATTTCATCGCCAATGGTAACAAATAATTTATCTCTACAAAAGAAAGTGTCACGTAACGTTTACAGCAAATCACAGTTATCTTTGTTTTTATAGGCATAGTTATTCAAATAACTTTCTCAAGAGAATCAGGGACGGAGCTAACTATGCATAATAAATAGTAAAACGAGTTACATTCACCCAGAGACCAATAAACAGCGACTACCTAACTATGGAGTACTTTTTGGCTGAGTAGTCACGGTTTGGAAGATTCTGTATTTATCATCAGTTTTATGGGTAATACATTAACTATGCAGGTAGGTAGTCAGAAAAAAGGGGTATTAATTTGTCAACACTGAGAAACATGGTTAGAATGATACTCTGTATGTCGTGTTTTTTAATAAGAAATTAACAATTTCATTATATGCTCCGGAAGTACGTGTTGGATTTTTTACCATTAAATTAAATACCTACCTAATTGTTATTACTATTTATTATCACTTCGGAACATCATGACCCACCAAAAATCGTTTTTTATTGCACTAATCTTCGTATTTCTAAAGAACTTGCAAAGTTTCACGAAGAGCGAGCTCTGAGAAGTAAATTTACCGGGAGACTTAATCATCTTTGATGAAGGGTGCTGAGTGTTACGCACTAAGGATACATTATCATAATAATGCCCCAACGCTTTCATACAATGCACGAAAAAATGTAAGCAACCCATTGTTTCATTTTAATTTTTTTGAGAATAATTTTTAGAGCGTATCCCATTTCGCGTATTCCCTATAGAACGGCACAGACTATCCCCGAGACCATGCTCGAACGATATAGGATACACGGATCACATTCCTCGCCGCTTCTCCAAATTACGCGACAACGTTACAAGGCAGCGTTTATACTGCTTTGTCGGTTAACAGTTATATTGAGTCTAGTCTCTTCCTGCGAAAACTCCACTCCATTCTCTTTGATCTCGTTACTTCCGACACACTCTCGCAACGTCCCCTCCCCCAAGAGAAGGAATTCCCTCCATTTCGCGCCATCCCTTGGTTTATTATCCTCCATCTCTCCTCTCTCTCTCTCGCCCTTTCCTCAACTTTCCATCGTCTCCCACATCCTCCCCATTTCTCTCCTCGCCATCTCCTTTTTTTATCTACCCCTCAGCTTCCGTCCTGCCGGGCGGTTCCTTTGGGTGGAGCTGGGGAGAGGAATGCAAGGGAGTGCGCCCCGGGAGCAGTGGGGTAGAGGAGAGTGAGCGAAGCCTTTAGAGAGGAGGGAAGGGGGAGAATCGTTACAGGGAAGTATGGATACAGAGGGGCGGGGTGAGAGGAAGAGGATGCCCTGCGGGGTGGGAGAAGGGGAGGAAGGAAGGGGGCGGGGGCGAACACCAAGGGCTAACCCCATCATCGCTCATGGCTGTCTGATTCAGCGATCAATGGAAACTTCTCTTCGCGCCGCCGACGTCCCTTCGACTTCCATCCCTTCCCCCCCCCGGAAAACCTTCGCAGCCCAACTCCTCCCTCCAGCCATCCCCTGCCATACACCACCACGGCATCTCTCTCTATCCCTTCACGCCCCATCACTCCATATCTCAGGGGCTGGTTTGCCCCCACATCCCCTCAGTCCCCTCGCGCTGGACTCATCGCGATCCATCTTTTTCGGCACTTTCGCAGATTCGATGGTTTCTCGCCCTCATCCCGATTTCTTTGAGTGACTCTGTCATCTTAATTCAAATTCCTTTCGATGCTTGGTTCTTCATGACGAAATGACCTATTGATAAAAATCAAGGTAGAATCATCTCACTTGGAGAATGAAGCATAGGCACAGAAATAATATTCACACTTGGCGCTTTTGGAGAAAAATCATCATCATCGGTCAATAATCCTAGGATTTGTTTGATTCAGCACTCCGCTTGATTCTTCTATCATCCAACTTCTTCATCTTAACGTAATTTTTTTCTTTTCCATCCTCCACAACTTGTTCCATATATCTCATGCGAGGCCTGCCTTTTGCATTCTTCCCGCTCACTTTACCTTCGACGACTGTCTTCATCAGGCCATCGTGTCTTAAGATTTCGATGGTTAAGTTGTCCCGTTTTCTTTTTAGGGTTCTCAGTAGAACTTCTTTTCATTCCCACTCTTCTTAAGACTTCTCGTTCGTCACTCGGTCGATCCATTTTTTCTTCATCATTCTTTGGTAGCACCACATTTCAAATGCTTCCACCCTTGATTTCTCTGCTGCTGTTATCAATCATGCTTTGCTGCCACATTGCAGAATGCTCCAGATGCATGTTCTCATGAACCGTTTCCTCACTTCCACGCTTGTATTTTCAGCTGTAAGCTGGATCTTCTGGATGAAAATAATTACCCTACATAATTAAGAATGTATAAAAATTCTCTTTACACTATAAAACTTGCAAGTTCTCCGTCACTAATCCATGCCATTGATCTCATAGGCTACTACTTATTTATAGACCACTCTACTCTGTACCCGTAAGCTTTACCATCAATTATTTACGACCCTCATATTATTATTCATTAGAGGAATCATTTAGAGAGGGTTTTCCATTGTGATCAATTCTTAAATTATATGTGCCCTGATTTTTGCCGTAACAACTGAGAGTGGATTCAAAATTTTGTCTCAATGCACCTACTGAGCACCCTGCTGCTAGTTCACCCTCATAGGTTTATACTCAGAGTAAAATCATCAAACATGGAATTGCAGCGCTTAACTAAAAGATATGATATTTCATAGTAAAATATGAATATTTCATTGCCCAACAGAGCAAATTCTCATCTGGCGAATATCTTATTCTAAATACAAACAGATAATAAATCCAAATAAAATTCACAAGATCAGGCGTTAAATGGGAAAGCAGTATCGCCTGCCAATGCTGATATCATGATATTAAACTTTCCTACGCTCAAAAGGGCCTCGTTTATGCTACTCTCACGTGCGGAAATTTTGCTTCCTCATATACAATGGGCAGATGAGGTTGAATTCAATGTTTTAGCATACGATCAAATTGTATATTTCAAAGACGGGAACAATAATTCATCCACTCATCAATGAAGTAGCGGCCGCTTCTCGACGTATAGGTACCTACCAAACATTATATTTCGCAGTGGCAACCCATGCTCAGAGAAATTCCCTTTTGTAGCGGTCCATGTGACACAGTAATGATAATTGCATCAGAGCCACTATTCCACCGAGAATGGCGAAAAATTAAAAATGGGTATCCAAGATGTACATCGTGTATCCAAGGGTACATAAATGTCATCCAGATAGCATTTTAATGACGAAGAAAACGTTGGCAGCTGGCCTTAAGGAACCATGCGTGTTTTGGCAGCTGTGTGAGAGTGAGTATTTACATTTTTCAATGTTACTCACAGTTAGTAAGGTAAACAAAGCTTAATGTACTGATAAACATTTTAAATGACTTTTTATTTCCAAAGAAATGGTCCCAACATAGGGTCCGAGCGTGAATTTTTGGCCCACCGCTTGGTCCGAAACATAATTATAGAATAAATTCCCTTTCATTGAGCTACTGGAAAACAAGGAACTAGAAAACGTAGCCACATAAAACAAGCCACTTCATTATCTCGTATACATATGTATGCACGCATACTTAAATTGTATAAACTTAAAATTGACAATGGAATTATGTATTCTCACTCGACTTAAGAGAAATTTTAGTACAACTTGGGTAACCTTTATTTTGTACTATTGCGCACATTTTTTACTCTTCTAATGCCAAGGTGTACAAATTTCTTCTTGTGCACTTAATGTAAAGAACAATTAATGTAAACCTTTATGAAGACATTAATTTTATAAATAATTGTTTTTAAAAATAAATACCTTAGTTAGGTAAAATATCAGGTGATTCTTACCTAAAAAGGAAATATAATAATATTAAGGTAATCCACTTACATGCGTTTCATTCAATGTAAAATTTTACTACGGAAAACACTTAAAATCCTCGGATAAGAAGCCATTGATGGACGGCATCTGGTAATAAATCATCTCCTGCGTAGCATTAATATTCCTCTACATGTCTACCTACTCGAACATTCTTCCAATTGCGACAATTTTCCAGGCGAGATATTGCGTTGTCTGAGTTGAATTTCATTTAAAGAAAGATGAATTTCTTTTTAGAAAATATGACCATTCCTCTTATGATGCATCCCATGAAAATGGAGGTAAAGAAATGGAACTTTGCTCCCCTGGAGGCCCGAGCGCGACAGAAAATAAAAAGAAGTTCCATATGCGGATGGTTTCCTACCCCAACGCCTGACACAGAAAGTTGCACACAAGCTGGCTGCTCCGGCACCTCGATAGTCGAAGCTTTCTCCGAATTTCCGACGACGCTATTCTTCGAGTTCTCTGCCTCCGAAATCTATTGCTCCGCTTAAAAGGAATCGATCACATACGTATAACCCCTAGTGCATTATTAAAAAAAATATTTTCTGATTTATATCGCGAAATGGATACTTTTGACCATAGTTTTGACTCGGAGGGATTTCCTCACATCCTATCTCTTATTTTCCTTACGTTACTAGGAATAGCATTGTACCTTTGACCTACATATTACATATACTTCGAGGAAGGTTTTTACAAGGACAGAAGTCTCGCAATCTCCAACTAAAGGAACTAGTATTCCGCGTTCACATTTCGCCAATGCATATTCTGGAATAGAAAACGGGTATAGCAAAAAATTTAGGTGGTTAGTAAATGTAATATTTTGAGATCTGTGTATTCAATTCATTAGATTTTCAAATGTTCTGTACATAATAAATGATGTTTTTGTTTGTGTAGAGTGCTTTATTATTTTTTCAGCGGTTATTAATTAAATGCTAGACCTTGCCACTGGCATCAACGTGAGGACCATTACCCGGTTGCCGCAACTATTAAATCAGTTTCCATAATGGAAGTTAAATGCTGATCTCTGTGCAATGGACACGAAGAAATGTAGCATGCATTTTCATTGTATGTTGGTAAAACCGTTTCATTTAGTTTTTCACAGCAAAATTATTTTGTAAATTACAGGAATATCATTTTGTAAATAACTAAAATAAAACGAGAGTAGTTACATGCGGAACGCTTCCTCAGTTTGATTTTGTACCGATGTTACTATCTTTCTTTGAGGATATAATAGGACTACGGTTAGAGTAACTGGATTTTAGACTTAGTCGAATATCACAAAGAAAGTAAATTATCCTTAGGAGAGCAGAAAGTCAAGAGTTTCCGGGCATCCTAACTTTTATATGAGAAATTATGGATTCCACGGAGGAAAAAAATCCACCACACCCAAGAGGGTTCCTGATTGTTGAAATAAATTGTTAACTAACGCACGGAGAAAAGCGTGTAAAATACTGAACGGAACTTACGTAATGACCTGCATGAAAAAAGCCCATTACACAAATCATGCCGGGTTAAATCACCCCTAAGAGCATGAGAGACAGAGCACGGAGTGGGGTGGCGCAGGGGATAGAAGAAGACGGGGCCACAGTCGCGACTTCCTCCCAACCCACCCCCCTCCTCTCCGACTTCCAATCCGTAGAATCGTGTCGCGTCCAATCGATGCCCTCTGGGGACCCATTCCTTGCTCCTCGCCTCCACCTCCTCTTCCCTTCCCACCTACGACTCCCGCCCACTCTAACACCTATCCCAGATCCTCCCCACTCCCTCCCACACTGCTTCACCCATAAGGCCTTGCGAGTCTCCCTCAATTACCCCGCTCCGTCCTCGGGAGTCAAGGCTTCCTCGCCCTGCCTCGCTTTATATATCCTCTGAGAATCGCACCCGGTCCCTCTCCCGCCGTTATATCCTCCCTCGATCCACTCTTCCTCCTCCACAGCGTTCGAGACTTCGTCCTCACCACTTCCTTCGCTCCTGTGGGAGACCTTACCCCACCCCCACTCTCAAACCTTTACGCTATTCCACCCTCTCCGCCGCCCTATCCGACCTGCACCCCTCTCTCTCCTATTTCTCTCTATCGTACGTTTTCCGAGTGTCCTAGTTCCGCGACCTCTCTCGGCCTCGCAGGCCTCACTCGTTCCTTTCTCCCCCCATGGGGAAGAGGGATGAGAAAAAGAGTCTGTGGAGTTTGACGGGGAGGGAAGTTTGGAAGCGACAGGGAGGAGGGGCGATAGTTTGGAGGGAGGTATGGGGGACAGGTTGCCACCAAAAGTGCACGAAATTGCTGGAGGTGTTGTCCAATAAATATTCAATATTGGAGTTTGGCGGTGGTGCACGCGCGTGTGGCATCGATGTGTTTCCATTTCTTTCGGTCTAAATGTGAGTGCGGAAGTTGGGATGAACTCCGCAAGTGGGCTAGGAGGGAAGGAGGGGCATCAGATACTACTGGAGAGGACACACGGGTTGATATGGCGCAATGGGTATTTGTTTTCCCCACTGCTTATTCCAACAGGAAAAATTGGACAGGGGAAAAAGCGACTTAATACTTGTGTATTTTCTTTTGTGATAAAGACCCAAGGCTTTTTTCCTACTAGATAGAAATATTTTTGACGTAAAATCGGTTGCAAACTAACGCAGATGTTGGATACGAGGGCCATGTTTATTAATGCGTGAATATTTTGTTTTCCGTACGCTTTCTGACAAGATTAATTATATTGAATGCATCAATATATCGAGGGTATGATTTAATTGAATGTTCATACATGCAGCAATCATTAATCTTAGATTGATGATTTACATGGATCGAGAGAAACGTGTTTCAAAATAAATAATATTTTTCAATCGAAAATAATCTAACGTAAATACCATGTATAAAAAATTACAACAGATGAAATAAATTAAATTAGCTTGAAAGAATAAATGAATAATCGCTTGTAGTTATGAATGAATGACTTTAAGTAAATCAAAAGAGGAATTCAATATTCCGTTTATTGACCTAAAGATGGGAGTACTACAGTATTCCCCAATGGAAAGGTTCTAAGAAATGTGCTATAAAAGATCTTAATGCATGAAATGATTAAAGGTAAAACTTCTCTCTGAAAATAATATAATTGATTTCAATAAGCAAGATTTTCTTACCCGTAATGAATTATTACTGAGTTATTTGAAATCAAAATGAAAATTAATTTTATTCCCAATTATATTAAAAGAGTTACATTCCATTTTACAGTACATTCTGATTTAAGGATATAAGTTGTTAAATGATATTCGCCTCTGATAGAGTAATGCTGGTAAACTAGTTGTCTCACGTGATAAATGTGTATTAAAATATGCAATGCGGTTTTTCTCCACTTTACCTGCACAATCTACACCCCTTCCAAGTAGCAAGCTGTTAAAGCGCAAATTTAAACAGGAGTTGGACCATGCGCACTCTCCCTACTAAGTTCAGGCGTTCGACGTATTAGAATAAATATCCGCCCACCTTTGAACCACCATGCAGCGTACAATACACGCTAAAGGCATTTTTTTCTGATGTTCACTCCAAAGCACATATTCCATGGAGCACTTTTCGCCTATTGCCTTTTCGTGACATTTTTATTACTGAAGTAGGAGCAAAAAAAAGAGAAAGAACCCTTAATTACACCCATCGATATTTCTCCACAGCTAACCAATCTTAAATAAATATTTATAGCCAGCATGAAGAAAATCCACCTAGTTTGATATTAACTGTACGGACAGATTTTTTTTAAAAACCACATCAATTCTGAATGTAAAATTATGCCTCAAGCTAGGTACACTTTAAAGCACTCAAGAGTTTTTTTTAGAATGCCATACCCGCCAAGACGATATTTTTAATGCTCCATGAGAAGGACGGGGGAGAAACCATTAATCAATCTCTTGCGCATTCTAACTGACCGAATCCCACTTGATATAATGAATTACCCAGCCCTCCTCAATGCCAAAACACCTCTCCTAATCCTTCGTATTAACCTCTAGAGTAAACTATAAAAATTAGAAAATAACTTAGTATAATAAAGGAGATAGTAAAAGTTCATGTTAATCCACTATAAAAAATACTTGAAAAGGAATCCAAACTGGCTGTTTATTTAAATAAAATGAAATATGACGCTATGGATCTGGTAAAGAATGTTAGCTAGATAGGTGAACTAGTTTCTGATAATAAACAGATTGATAGCTGGGAAAAACAAGTATATATCTATTTTTGGAAATTTAATATTACTAAAGGTTATGAAGTAATCACTGTTTTCGGCTCACATATGGATTATATTTATGGGAAATGTAATTCAAAGATCAATGAAATTTGAAGTTACTACAGTTGTCCTTGAGACCATGAATTGTAGAAGAACGATCAATACTATCTGTCACGTTGGAGTCCTTACATAGGATTTTTTTTGTTCAATCATGCAACCATAAATACATATTATAACAAAGCAGGTTTTTTCCCATGCCATGCTACTGAGGCGGTGAGAAAATTTGCAATCCATCAACGGGATTTAGACTTTCACATATTTGAATTAATTTGGGTTCAACTGCACGTCACATTCGTCATAGAAATAACCCGACCTATTGTCTGATTTTTCTCCAAAATTCAAATTACTAAAAAAAAGGGAAGCTTAAACAGTATTTACTCTAGCACTATCAACTTCTTTTTTGTTTGTTGATGCAAACAGGGGATTGACATTTTTACTAATTGTAAGCGAAAAATAACATAAAATTTCTTTGTATCTTATTTATTATTTACTTAAAACCACAAAAGTTGCATCCACCGGGTTGCGGATGGTGTATTACTTCCAGATATCTAGGTTAGCTGTGAAATAAGAATTTTCGCTCGTCGAATACACATTTATAGACCGTTTTCGGTTATTGATTCACTCTTGAGTAAGCTACATAAAGCAGAAGCTCTCCCTCGTGAGTGATTGGTGAAGTGACACTTATTTTACTGCAGGCTTGTTAACGGCTACTTTCATGTCTGCAGTACTCAAATATGGAGAGCGGGGAAAATATCAGCATTATCATCACGTGGAGACGCAGCTGACTCACTAATTTCTTCCGAGTTTTTTTTAAAGTAGCAAATTTTGAAGTCTCCATGAATAAAATATTCTGGAGTTAAAATAGTCCCTCATTCATATATCCAGTCTGAGATTACACGGCGGAGTACAAAACTCAAGTGTAATACGCAAATTAAGTTTGTAGCGTGGAACGTAAGATCATATCACTCCAACGGAAGACTCGAATGCCAAATATTTGAAATGAGTCTCGACATGTTGGGAATCAGTGAAATTAAGTGGCCCGAAGGAGGAGAGGCAGCACAGGACCAGTTAATGTGGAGAGAGCAGTACATGGATAGATCCACCGATGAAGATTATAACTCAACACGACTGAAATAAACGCTACATTGATGAAACAGCACTTGGTTAGTAATCTGAGGATTATTTTTTATGAGTTTCCCATTAGTATCCACAGCATAAATTGTGATGCATGAAAGGAGCTTGTAATTATGAAAATAAAACTGTGTTGACCCAAGTAGATGTCCTGCACTACAATTAGTCGTTCTGGGTAGGCGACCGACTGCTTAGGCCTTGTGCAGGAGGGGTGGATAGTTGGACAAGGATAGGAATTTTTCAAGGTGCGGAGGGTGGAGCGAAAATCGGCGTTGGCATTAGCTTGCTACTCACGGAAGGCACCAAGAGAAGCACGGTTTAACATCCTATCCGACTTGCAGAGTATTGCACTCGAATTGCCCTTCACAGAGCACTAAATTAAGGACTGGTTTGCCAGTGAAAAATCCACCACTACCGGAATTCGAACCCGAGGCCTCAGGATTGGGAACCAGTACTATAGCCGCCACACCTGCGCTACAATTATATCATATAGATACATAATTCATCTTCATATACAGTACACAATGCGCTGCGAGCCACCGCGATGGTGTGAAGATCACCAAATACCCATGCGTTATTGACATGCAACTGTTGGATGGTTGTTTAATGGGTGCGGCGACGGATGAGGTCATTTAGGACAACTAATAGCTACAAAGCAATTACTAAATGGAAACATGTTAGAAAACCACCTTCTACCAACGCCCACGCCCAACTCTTTGCGTAAATCTAATTTAATTTTATTGCTTAACTTGCCAGAAAAAATTGTCTATTGTAGATTTCTCCCTCTGTGAAGGCACTTCCAAAATTCCCCATGTTAGTATAGGCAGCGGGAGGAGTCGCGACTGGCAGTCTTCCTTCCTCACCTCAGCTCCTCTCTCAAGATGCACCACTCCCCCCTCCCCACCTCCTTCCAGCATCCAATCGTTCGAGGGCTCCCACCTCCTCCTCCAACCGCCGCCTCTCTTGCCGTCCGGAAATCACTCACTCCCGATTCGGGTGGGGGGGCTTCTCTCCTCCTCTCGCTCCTGCGGAAGCCATTTACACCCAGATCACGTCAATTGGCGGGCGGGGAACTCAAAGAAATGGACCAGGAGGCATGGCGGAGCGGAGAGTGTGCGGTATAAGGAATGAAATTGGTTGAGGGGACAGTGAGCGGAATTGCGCCGGGGGTACGCGCCTAAGACAACCGACTTCCTCCTTTCCTTCGCGAACCTCTCCCTCGCTCTTCGCGTGCACCGCACATCTTGCCGCCATTCTCCCTTAACGCTCCCATCCCTCAGCTGCCGCCCCCACCGCACACCTTTGCTCTCTCGCCCCTTTCCCAACACTTAACCTCCTTACTCGATGACGCCCGCTGCAAGGGAGGGCCAAGATTGGTTTGTCTGGGAGCAGAGATATTTGGGAGGAGCGTCTTCGTCTGGTAACGGCCCCGGCGCTCCACTCTTAAGAAGAGACAGGCCTCATTCAATTCCCCCTCATCTCTCTCCCTCTCGTTGTTTTGTTTTCATTACCGCTGCGAAATCCAACACCCGGAAATTGCTTCAAATTTTGTCAGTCAAGCGAGTTCATTAGAATTAAATTTTACTTCAAGGTAAACTGGGGTAAACGAGCTTTTATGAGCGTAAAAAAGGTAAAATAAGTAACGAAACATTTATAATTCTTTTATCTTTAGATGAATTATTAACACAAAAATTGATAAAATGCATTTTAAAAGATATTTTCCAAGCTTTGCGCGGAGAAGTATTTTAATGAAAAATGCGTTGAAATTTAACCAGATGATGTGTTTTAGTTATCGAAAGCTATTTTCGTAAGTTCGCCAATAGGTGAACAGTGATGAGCTCTTACGGCTGCAAGTGTATATGCAGTGTTTGTGTGTGTGTTCGCCACATTAGGGGATTTTTTCACATGCAAATCCCTATTGCTAAATACGTAGGATAAGAAAGTTGAGACATGCAGTACCATGAACTAAAATATTCCTCATCACAATTAAACTGAAAGTAATTACCTACTTTGTTTAAGCCGTGACTTACAGCTGCTATTTACCACATATGCAGAGTAAATGTCTATGTGTCTCTCTTTTCTCACTATCTATGAAAGTTTAGTAGGTAATTATGAAATATACTAGGTATACATAATAGTGTGTTCAACCCGAAGGTTGGTTTTTGAAATGCAATGTAAGATATGTTGGTTTTGAATGAAATATATTAAGCAACTGTAATTATTTAAAAATTATGTATGGTTTTAATTTTTAAAATTGAAAAAATGTAATTTTTAAGTCTATATTATCATCATAGTTGATATACTCCACTGAAACAGATTGTCACTTCAGGTAGCAATATTTATTTTATGCAATGGTCTAGAAAAACCTATCAACAGTGCCGGGGAATATTTCTGCTCTATCCACATTATCTCTTTCCCGTGGCGTTTGTTTTACTTATCATGAACCGAGCATAATTTCTGTTTGGGATATTGTTACAAATTCACATCTAATACTTGATTAATTCAGATGTAATGAGCATATTTCCTGGCCGAAAGTTTTAACGCACTAAAATAAGATCAATAGGAATTATTTTTAACTTGATGTTAACATATCGTGGAGCTTTCAGACTTGTTGATTATAGCTCGCATTCTAAATAATTCATGATGAAGGAAACATTCACGAAAATTAAGTTATTAAGTATTCAAGAAGTTCAAAATTAAGTATTCAAGAAAATTAAATATGGGCAAACCAAAATGCTAAAAGTCGTAAAAATTATGAACTCTTTTATATGGTTTAAATTTATTCTTTCGAAAACCGCATCTTTAGTACTTTTTATAAACTTTCAGAGCGTTCTCAGAAAAGATACTTCTCGAAGACACGTAGCCTCTGTAGCATCGGGTCACATAAAATATTTGCGATATTAGTTTTTGACATGACATATAGCATTTGATATCTCTTGCATTACGTATAAATTCCTTGTAAGAGTATCGGAGTAACACGATAAATTTGAAATGCAAATTAGTCTCGGGAAAAAATCGAATACGTTACCTCGAACGTACGAAGTTGACTTTGGAGACATCGGAAAGAGCACCTGTTTTCAAAAGAACTCCTTCGCTTCCCTTTGAAAAATCTTTTATTTTTAATCGCCCGATGCAGTGTAGAGGCAGATCAAACAAGGACGAAGTCTTGAGAGCAAACCCGCCAAGTTTTTCCGTCGCTCAAATGGAATGACGGACTTCTTAAAAGGGTCCGCGAGGACGCAAACACTCGAGAATAAGAGCTCTTCGAGAAAATAGATGCACGTCCCAAAGGAATGAAAACGGCGATGAGGATAGACACTGAGCTATAGAGAGATAAAGAAAGGGAGGAGGAGAGAATGACACAGACCGCAGCATTAGCTCAGAGGAGGAATGGTTATTACTTGATAAAATTTTAAGGGAAGAGAGACCGAGAGTTACGCACTCGGCCGTTGATGTTTCCTCTCCTCCGGCGTTTGACTCTCGGCACGTCTCACCCTCGCCGTCCGTGCTGCGTCGTCTTTTTCATCATGCGAGGGAAGCAGGGGTTGCGAGGAACCTTCTCGACTGCAGGTTGGAATTGGAATGGAATGTGGAAAAGGGGGAGAAAGGAGAAAAGCTCTCTTCTGCTCGGATCGACCCGTCTCCACGTGACATGCGAAATTCTTCCATAATGAGAACAGAACCTCGCTCACCGAGTGCGAATCCCCTGCCGGCAACAACCTCACTCTCTCACAAACCCATAAACACTATCCAGAACTTTCAATTGTGCAAATGTGGTCAACCATAAAAATATTGTTGAAATGCGCTTGCAGGTATGGTTCTTTCCTGATTAAAAACTCAATCTCGATGCCATAAAAGATTTATTAAAACGGAACTAGCATGTTGAAATAGAAAAGATTACACACTTAACAACCGCTAATAAACAGATGTAACTATGTCAACACTGGATGATAAATAAATAATATTAATGAATATTAATAACAACAAGTAAAAAAATCTATTAATAACATCTAATAACTTGAGTAATTCATTTTTCCAACAAATATTATGGCTGGTGTACGAATCACAGTCTTAGTACGATTGCACTCAATGACCTATATAGGTTGCTCGTGAAATTTAAGTAATTATCTTCGTTTGATTAATCAATTAAATATCCAGTATCTGCGTGCATACATTGCATGAAACTCTTCACAAGGTTCCTGTGAAGTATTAAAGTAAAATCCAAAGGATTTTCTGCACACCAACTTACAAATTGTATGTGTGCTGTTAAAATTTTTAAAACACCATATTTTTGCTTAGAAATAAGATTAACGCCTCGTTATTCTTTTTATTGTAGTGACTGGATAATCAAATTCTATTTCCAACTAGTCGTTCATTAATTTACAAGACGCCCGCAGTATTCATCCGCGGGTGAAAAAGTGTGATTTGCATTTAAAAGGAAAATAAATAATAACTAAAAAACGTAGGAAAAAGTCAATCCTTCACCATATGCTTGACTTGTGTTTTATAAGGTAAGCTTTATTGTTATTACAGCGATATTTGAGAAGAAGATGAGAAATTTGTGTGGTAACTTTAGGAGAGATTGAGTGAGGAATGAAAAGCTCTCGAAATAAACTAAAACGGATGAGTTGACTATTGATGAAGGAGAGAAAACGGATCTTTGCTTACTAATGCAGAGAGTTGAAGTGAAGTCTCAGAAATTATCAAGTTAAAGTAAACCACTAGTTGAATTAGCAAGACCAGGGATACTATATTTACACACTCCCCGAGCAAGACTATCATGAACTTAAATATTACATGGAGTAGCATAATGTGTTCAACCTGTGAAAGAGCTAAAGATCAGTAAATGAAGTGCGAGAGAAGGAATAAAACAAAATTACTAGGCAGCGAGCAAGACACCAAAATAAATAAATAATTACATGCACCTCAGATATACCTACATATAACATTTAAAGGTGTCTAAGTGAGGTTCAAAAAAATTAGAAATAAAAATGCAAGGAAACAAAAAAAGCGAATGTTAGGGAATTGTTATCAAGAAAATTCTATCCTGAACGTCACTCTATCAGTAATGGGCCTGCAGACATAAGGAAGCAGAATGAGAATGTGAAGAATAAAAGAGTCAGGTTTT
Organism: Platycnemis pennipes; assembly: GCA_933228895.1. Lineage (NCBI taxonomy): Eukaryota > Metazoa > Arthropoda > Insecta > Odonata > Platycnemididae > Platycnemis > Platycnemis pennipes. The sequence goes on from OW121848.1 coordinate 86,354,917, forward strand.
AATGTTCTTCCTCTCTGGTTTCTTTTAAAAATAACTCATTTGAGCATCCAAGATAAAATACATGACGGAAGTGTGGAAACCTCAGAGAATTATGTCATCAACTCTTTTCCTTACGGCCTCCATTCAACATTAGTAGCTGCATTGGATTTCTGTAATCGAATATTTTATATCAGTGGAAACGTCCGTGCAAATTTAAAAATTAAAACTGAACAAGAAATTATGCATCCGATTGCGAATTTAGATGATCTGGTAGTAATTTCACACTGCTCAAAAGGCTATTTATTTTACACCAAATCTAATGTACATGCAGAATACAAACGCGCATATACGTCTTGTAGCCATATCTGACATAATCAATGATTTTCTTATGCTAACAGGCATCAACCTTTGCAAATTTTTCGAGTTAGAAATTCGTTCATATATTTTCAACGATAATTGAAGCCCACGCATGAAAAATGATTGACATCCTACCGATGTCCATTCGAGGAGATAAACGTTGTGTTGTTAATCCATAAGACATAAAAAGCGGGGACTCAATCAACCGTATATTCTCATAAGGATGGAGTCACGTGACGAACTGAGACCAGCACGAGGAGTTAATTATTCATTATCTAGAAGACGCAGCTAAAACAATGCTTGGGAGAAATTAAATAGCTCTCTCCTCGTGTGAAGGAGAAACATGAGCTAACCAGCTGAGCGGAAGATTCTCTGATCTCTATTTTTTAAAAGGTTTCCAAGGGAAAACGATATTTGTGATCTCTTGCAATGGATTTGAGATTGTATTTCATGCGTTTTTTGTGAGAGGAAGGATCTGTCGGAAGTGAAATGATTGGGTTTTGAGTCCAAGAGATGTAAATGTCTGTCTCCTTCGAGCACTGATGAGGGTGAAGGGTTGCAATCAGCGCTTTGCGAAATGAAATCTTCGATGGTCCTGTAAAATCGATTGATTGCTTTTTCGTCGTCAGAATTCACTAGAGATTAAAGGCAGTTATTACGCATCGGTTACGGGATTTATTTTGCAGAAGGATTTCAATAGTGACTTTTAAGGAAACATTTCTCAATTACGACAATCTTAGTCATCTGAATTCAAAACTCGTTGGTTTGAGGAAATAAAAGCAGATCCTTTACCACTGGCATGGCACTCGTTTGAAAGCATGTAGGCATTTTCGAGATACTCTCATGAACAAAAAGGTAAAGACTAACATACCTATTATTAAAAATCGACATTATTTTCGAATGCTAATAATTCATTTATGGTCAAGAGTGAAACATTTAATGCAACAAAGAAAATAATAGCACGCGTTTAGGACTTTGGGAAAACTGTTAATTAGTTTCACTAGGGCAACAAAAGAACGCATTTTGTCATAGGTAATGCAGAACACTAGTCAGCACCGTGGCAAAGGAAGCTGAATTTTCTTTTAGGAAATACGAGGATGTAGGATGGTAACATCAAATAGAAGACGGAACAAACAAATAGGTCATAACTAGAGACATAATGAAGGAAATTGTCGAGGGAAAAGAATGCGGAAGGAATGGTAAAGCAAAGCCTTTTATGAAGTTAATGGAGTAAATGTTGGGGAAGGCTAAAGAAGATACATGCAAAAATGAAGAGAATAGTCAAGTGATGATGAAGAGGAATCGGTTTCTTTGTCATTTGTCCTTAAACTTTTCTCGCACGTGATTAAAACATTTTGAATTCTTAATAGAGCTTGGTGAAAAAATGAAAGCGTACACTGAATGCTTTTGGTTGATCAAAATTACAAAAAAACAACAATAAACCTTCTCAAATAGAGTCTACACCATATACAATGACTACGATTTCTATGCATCCATCATAATTTAGAGATTAATTATGTGGGAAATATTCTATCTATATCGCACTCTTAATGAGGCGCCTCATATAATATTATTGAAAACGATTCTGTCAAAATATTAAAATTTTGAACCGTGCTTTTCATAATTAACACTTTAAAATGCAATGAATTCAATAAGCTTTGCAAACATTATGAACAAGCGGACCTCCCTCAGTTCATTATGCTTACTCATGCTTATCTATTTGCGAACTAACCCTGATTCGGATAAACTGTATGCCGTAATTGAATATGGCATTATCAATTTATTTATTTTGTTCATTGTCTTGTTTTATATTTATAATCAAAGAAATGAATAATATATAATGATTTTAAAAAATATTACCATTCACCAGAAATTATGCATTCATCCAGGAGAGCTGATGCATTCTTGTTATACCTTGCTGGTAACTGCATTCATCAGATATAATTTGAAAGAGTTTTCGCTTACGCTGCATGGTTCCGGATTAGCTTTCCCGAGTAACTCTGTTACTTCCAGGAATGAACCAACTATTTTGATTAGGAGTACGAGATCAGCTAACGGAATAGAATGCTGAGTCCATGCCGCCTTGCGGAGAACTCTCCGAATCCAGCGAGGAAGGGGAGAATGGCGCGGGAGTAACCTCGCGCCGAATTACATCTAAAGAGATTACGTCTATGAGGAAAAAAAATTGTTTGGAAGACCTATTCATTCCTTTTTCGCCAGAATAATCTCTTCAAACGGAGGATTCGGAGCCAAGCAAATAAATGACACGAGGGAGATGAGTCGAAACTAGGATTGCTCTGCCTAGTCCCGAAAATTAACTCTTTGGCGACAATGGCAGAGGCAATGCGACCCCTATCGACTTCGCCCAAACGACCGCCCGCCTTCCGCCTCCCTACCCATTTTGAGCCCCGTGTGCATTTCCCCCCGTCCAACTTTATTTTCCCTGCGTCTTTTAACCTCGTTTCCCACCAATGGAGCCTCTTATATTCTCCTCCAACCCTCTCTCCCAGTCGAAACCTTCAGTCCTCTCAGCAAAAACTCGAACCACAGTGGCATTACTCCACCTCCAGCGTTTTACCTTCATCCCCCACTTCCCTTACATCTCGGCTAATCGAAATGGCTCCTGCCGCGTCCGTCACATCATATAAAAAGAGTCGATCGCCTCCGAGGGCTTCTCTTCTCCCCGCAAAACGTTGGGAGGCCGAGCAGTGCAGTGGGCGGACTGAGGGTTGACATATAGGGGGCATAGCAGCGGGACTCGCTTTCCTCTATCCCTTCACAGTGTGAAGTGGGTTTTTCTTTCCTTAAGAGGGAGTGGAAATGGGGTTGGCCGTGTAGGCGAAACATTTTTCTCTCTCTCCTTGGGAGGGCTTCTGCAGCTCGAGCAAAAGAGGCACAGGGATAGGCTGGGGACGTAGCTTATTCCGTGAACGTTTGCTAGAAGCAATCGAATGGGAATCTTTTCCTGAGTGTTCTCCATTCTCCTCTTATTTTTTCCCTATAGAAACTACGCCAGGTGTGATTCAAACAGATTCCGGAGCATTTCTTTGACATTTAAGAAGTTTATTACTCAATCGCAAAGGGATTAGGATTAAAGAGTAGGAAGAGATCCATTACGTTCTCATTGCGAGGACGAAAGACTTGAAAAATGTCAAATGAGGTCACTGTTTGGTTCAGAAGCATTTGTGTGAATTTATCGTAATGGCATTTTTCGTAGCATACACTGTCATATAGTGTGCTTTATGAACGCATTAATAACACATGTTTTGGACTTACTCCGCGTAGAGTACACTATTTATTACTCACCATTAATAATCAATTCTGATCTTAATCTTACAAGACCACTATTTCTCAGCTTGAGTGATAAACGCACTCTTCCTACAGTGGCTGGTATTAGTAATTCAATAACATTCATGTATAACAGACCAATTCTTCATCTTGAATACAATGTTTAATTCTTATCTAAAACTTATTTTCGACACATCAATTTAAGATACTGCTAAACCTACCAAAAATACGATCAGTAATATTGTTCAATATTTTAATATATAACTTTTTTGCAATCTAAAAACAAGGATGTTTCCAATATTATTTCATAAGATGTTAATAAGTAATCATTTTAAACTTGCAGTAAATGTTCGAATCACGCAATTGATTACCGTAAGTGAAATTTCAAAAATAAACTTTTTGCGAGTAAATAGGTTGGCAAGTGTCTATCATCACTGGGTGGGGATACAAGGATCTCGTCGAAATAACCTAGAGACAATATAAAAGTGTTTTCATCGCTTTTAAAGAACGGAATCGGTATCTACTTCATTCTGCGATTTATACGGCATCGGAATCTTTCCGATTCCAAACACGTGAGGTGAGACTCGGAGGCATAAAAAAAACCTCGACGGAGGGATTGGTAGTGTTATCGCCCACGATATTGGGCATGAAAGCGAGATAAGGTGTTTGGCGGGAGTGTGGCGTATCTTCTCGTTTGCCCTTTCACCAACTTGACCCCCCCTCGCCTCCTTTGCCGCTCCACCTCCGCGTTGACCTCTCTAAAAGTCCTTTAAACTCTCTAACCTAAAAGCACTATCGGACCGGATCATTGGTTGTCGGATGGACCCAAAGACTCCCGAAGCCATGAGGGAGAAAGAGTATCTCATTGCTCATTCTGAGGGGCCCCCCTCTCGCACCCTCCTTATTTCCTTGTGGGATGAAAAAAAACACAATCCTACGCGAATAGAAGCATAATGTGGAAATGGAAACATCTTTTGGGACTATTTCCTTCCTGGGAGAAAGTGCATGTGGAGGGAAGGAGGAGGTAGGCTGGCTACCCTCCCTTCATGCGAAACGAAAAAGGGAAAGAGAGAGAGAGAGAGAGAGAGAGTGGAAGAGGCCAAAGGGAAGATGAGGAGGGTATTTGGCATCGCTTTCAAGGTGTAAGGTTTCCACCCCAAGAGGTGACGGCAATCGAAACGTAAGCTCGAAGGCCAGAACCCCGGGAAGTACTTACTTCTCAAGGGCCGCAGAAAACAGGAGGGTTGTATTCCCGAGTGACCGCTGAGGGGAGCCTTCTACACATACTCTCGCGTGGCTGTAATCTTTTATAAAGGCCCTGCAATCCCAGAGGAACGAGAGTGAGTAGGGAATGGGGAGATTAGATGGGGAAATATAGTAGATTGTTTATGTTTTTTTGGGTGTACTACCCCCTCTGAGTAGGGGTTGCGCCCTAAATCTGTATTACAGTCTTTCTCATAAATACTCTATTTTACAGCACACTTGAACCCTGTCGCTCTTAAACCCACAATTCTCTGGCTTCAGAATCGTTTCAATCACGACAGTCTCAGTCATCCATCGCTCAGAAACTCGTAAATTATCCAAGAAAGCTGCATTCGTGAATGCCATGCATGTACTATTCAATAATAACTGCATAGCAATTTTACTTCTCCGTTAAAGTCCCAGAGTAAAGTAATTTTTTCGTAATATTTCACTGGGACAGTGAGAGCATTTTTGGTTCCTCATGTGCATATTGTCCCTCAAAGGCTCACATTCATGAAAATGGAATTGATAATGTGGGAGCACGATTTGCTTAGTATTTAGATGCGCTTGCACGATGGCCATGGGTGATGAGACGAAAAATGGTTCCTTAAAAATCTGTGTTTGGCAGTACGCCCTTCCATCTGATTTTCTAAAACTATGGGAAAAGTTAAATATATCTGCCACATTAGCCTCACTATCATTGAAGCTCTAAGATCATGCGACTCTAAGATCGTGCGTTTCCATGAGATACATGGCGATTATGGAGAAAGCGTAATGCCTCGCTTGATATCGTGTACTCAAAGGGTTTCATAAGAAATGAGTCATTGACATTGGCCTGTAATTCCCCTGGTGTCATAACATAGCTTTTTAAAGACAAAAAATGCATGTAATTTTTTAAATATCAGTGTTATGTTATATTTTTAATAATGACAAGCTGAATACGATATCTAATATCGGAGTGGCTATTATTGCTAACTCTTTAAGGACTCATTTGACAGATCTTCAGTCCTATGGTATTTGACGTACATGATCATTTAAAAGCGATGAGTAAGCTATTCACTGTTTCTTATTGCATAGCTTCACTACTTACATTCTACTTGCATTCATGTTAGCTGCTAAAGGCAATTTCAATGCATTGGTCTATTGCCCATATTAGCTCCACTTTTGCCGGAGGGGTCATTGTTTATAGATTACATTTACAAATAGGAAATTGAGGTAACTTAAAGAAATTATGCCACGTGTACATCAGCGATAAAAGCTTTCTTGCAACTCTCAAAAACTTTCATTATCTAATACAACGGCAGTTAGTAATAAAATAGATTAAATAATCGTTGTAAAAATGCCATTCATTTGTAGCCATAATAATAATTATAGGCCATAATGGCTCACCTATGGTGCAATAGTGTAAGAATCTCATATCTCTGGTCACGAAACTAATGTCTACGGCCAAGTTAGATTTAGGATAAATTTTTGAACTACGTAAGAATTAAATAAAGACATGCCGGAGTACATTTTTACTTTCACCTGCATAATCTGCACTTAGGTAATACCCTGGAAGCCACCTTAAATGTGTGTGACAGGGGATGCATCTTCACCAAACATGCACTACCTATCATACGGAAAGAAAACTAGCAGGTGGTATATTGCAGTAGCGGTTGTATCGCCTTGCAACTAGCAAGGCGTGAATATGAATAAACTTGTGCATATAATACTAAATACATATATTCACAGATCTTCAGGTCCATTTTTGTCGGATGAAAGAAGGGAGTCTTAAATCTGAAGGTTCGGCAATCTAAATCGCTAATTTTATGCTCATGATCCAATCTACCATAGTAAATCTGAGTTCACAAAATGTGTTAAGCGTTACCTCTAAAAACATTATATTAGAAAAAACTTAAGAGATTAAGTCAATATTTCAATTTGCAGCCTGATATTTATTTCCATTTAGGTCCTTATAATAGACTGATTACGCTTATAGGATAGTTATCGTACCGTTCCTATACAAATATTTCTATTTTTTGTTTTTTACGCTCCAGTTCGTCATTTTATAAGTTAGATCTATCTAGTGAAAAGTAACTAATTTCTCGTACATAATCGTCACATTTTCCCCGTACAAATTTGATAAATTGCAAACTGGATCAATAATTACCCTTACCAGTTCACTCCATGAAAAATCTTGTACAAGACTTATTCCAAGATATTTAATGGATTTTGTCTCCGTTAAACATTTTGAGGCCTTCCACGGAATTCTTGAAGTAAAGCCTTAGTCAATTACATAAACAATCTTTCATTGCATTTCACCTGATACGGTTTATTATTATCACGATAATTTTCTATATCTCTACTAGATATATTCTTCAAGTCAGTAGCAAAGATATGTCATCTGGAAAAGAAAACGCTGGCGTCTACCATTTAGGCGCTGCCGTTGAGGGATAGAGAAAAAGTAAGTTAGATTTTCGTGTGTTGATATTTGTTTATAACTATGCTTTCCTCTCGCTAAGCCACGAGCAGGGCTAAAGAGGGCCTCCACCCTTATTGAGCCTGGCTCTAAAGGCTAGTTCCATTAACATTCACGTCTTTCCTGAATAACATTTACATCCCCTTTTCCCAGCCAACTCCCGCTCCTACTCCCAAGAGTCGTTTCCTTCGTCCACTAATCTCTCATTTTCGATTCCCAACTCCGAGAGCCTTCTCTCCCCCGCTGTTTCTCTCCCCGTTGCCTTAATTTATTGACCTCATACATCCCCACCTCGGCTTCGACCTTTCTCGAAATCCTCTAGCTCATTCCCCCCCAAAAACCATCCGCATTTCGCTTTCTCTCCCTCTCCCTCCCCTTAGCTGCACCTACCACTCTCCATTCCTCATCACTCTACCATTTCATCCAAATCATTCTTAACCTCTCCCCTTCGCTCTTACCGTCTTCGGGCGTTTCGCGCTCGCTATATTGCGTTTCTCACTTCACATTGTCGCAGCACATTTGAGTGCATACCAGAAGCTGATCATTAGGTACCAAAGAGTAATTTTGTCATTAAATAGCGCATAACCAAAACAAAATAGATGTCAGGTTGTGAGTTGTTTGGCTCTGAAATGAAGGTTCATAAAAAAAACCTGGCAATAATACATTCTTTCAAAATATATTATGTGCCTGATATATCGTATGATGCACTTACGCTTAAAGAGAGAGTTAATAACTTGATTAACCAAAAATGATACTTAGATATTTTAATTGAATATTTGAATTTATGTTCCCACCGCAGTTGCATCCGAATCTTCTAGCGTATGCATAATAAAATGGTGAAAAGCTTTATCAACTTCAGATGCGTCTGAATTTTTTTAATAGCGTCGAAGTAATCTCTTAGTTTAAGCGGTGATGAGAAGTAAAATATCATTCAAGTACTCTCAACTTCTCTGAAAAATGAGCTGCTAAATACTTTGGATATATTCGAGGACTGTGATTGTGATTTAATATAAGGCTGGGAACACTCTCCTGCAATATACATCGGATCGAGATTTTTTCTTGATGGAGGTCATTAGATGTTACAAAAGTCATTTTAAAACTATCCTTACTAGCACTGGTATAGAAAGTTGAAACTTAGTGTAAGAGCGGGAACTAGGTAGCAATGAGACACGACGACATGCTCGCCAACCAAATTACGGCTTAACTCTAAGCAACTAGTTCAGTTTATCGCGTTATCTTTGGGCTCTCCAAGTACGCTGCTGATCTGTATCTATCTGCGCACACTTAAACATAAGGAATTGAAAGTTACACTTCTCGTGGTACCCCTCCCTCACCCTCACCTCGGCCATTAGCCATACCGATCAGATCCCGAGCCCATCTCCCCCATCAGACACCGAGGGTGGCGAGCACTTTCCCGACTTTCCTGTAAACAACCCGAGTGGCACATTCGTCCCCTCAATCCGGCAATTACTCTCTCATTGCCGACGCTCGTTTCGCCGACCATTCTGCTCTCACCGTTCATCCCCGATCCTCTTTCCTCAACCACTTTCCCCCCTAACTTTCCCCACCCCCGCCGTCAGAACAATTCTCCGGAGGTCTCATTTGCATTCAAATCTTCCCGTTGTTGTGTTTCCATCTTACGAAGCTGATAACCCTGTTTCTGACCCCTGCCGTAATTCTCCCAGCTCCCGTGCCCTTGCAACACAGCGTATAAAGCAGCGTTATTAAGCCTTTCGGGTGGCCTTGCGCTCAGTGGAATGAGGGGAAGGGGACGATCGTCTGAGTCGGTGGACCGCTCATTTCACCCCTCAACCTTCAATCCACCCTCCTCTCTCAGGGAGGGAATCCAAAGGGATGGGGTGACAAAATAATCGCTCGGTTTTATATCATTCCGTCATCAACTTGAGAGGATTACTCGCACGTAAAGCTGTGTCGTTTTGCCAAAGTACCTCATGCTTGTAGGAAGAACTCACAGCGAAAATTGAAGTTCGAAAAGAAATTTTCATATTAATCTCAAAAGTGTCGGAAGCAATCTGCTAGAATAATTAGGGATAACACTCATCTAATTTGCGCATAATTTAAATCACGAACTCGATTGACACTAAGAAGGATGAGAAGCCGAAAATATTCCGGAAGATCGAATATTTTTTAAAACTCGCCCTATTCTTTTCAAAATGACAGAAATGTTCTATAGAATGATAACACTCAAATCATTACACCAATTTACTGCATAAAACAGTAACAGAATACTAAATCAGTGATGCTGGAGGAAGAATGCCCACGAACATTTGGAAGCAGATTACGCTTCTCACTTTACAGTTTCTTAGCAATAATTAGTAGGTACATTATGCGCTTTTCCCGTGAACTCGTATAAAACGTGATATAAATGACTAAATGATACGCCAAAATGAGCATGTACTATTTTCAAATTGGATGAGTTATGCAAGTTTCTTTTAGTATAAATGCTGGAAAACCAATTTCAGATTTAATGCGAAAAACCTTACAAATATCGAATACCAGCTATTGCTTTAGACTCTATTCGTTTGTACCTTGAATAAAATGTTCAAATATATGCACAGAACAATTCCCGGATAATGCTGAAGACCGGACCTTTAATACTAAATTGTACATCCACTGTTAACAAATATTATTTACGCGTAGTTATTGATGAAACAAACATTGAGAAGGATAAAGCTAATGCATGGCATGCTACGTTTTTTTTATAATTTCGCTGAACGTAGGTTAAAATTTCAATCTTCGTTAATGCAAGCTCGACCGAGAAATTTAGCAATATTTTCACGACATTCCTTTAAGTAAAACCTTCTGAGTATATAAAGAAATTCTTCGATGATGCGGCTAGGTTCTAATCTATTCATAGGAATTTTTGCAGGCCCATAGAGCGGCATTGAAAGCAAAATAAATTATCTAAAACAATTTAAAAATGATAAATAATAATTACTATGCCTAGGGTTAAAAAAGAAAACCAAGGCTTAATCGAAAGATCTGAAGAGAAATATCCTCATAGGTCATGTTTACGCTATACGAAGTAATTCTTGGAGAAAACTGAAGAGTAATTTCACGGAAAACCTTGAATAACGCCCAGTGTAAAAGACCTGTGATGGTCGTTATGCGCCGTTTTTACAGACGGTAGAAGATGTGACGCGTGTTAAGCGTGAGGAAACACGACAGTGCTTTTTTTATGGCCAAAATACGATGTCCGACTAATTAACCCTTCTGCCTTCCTTGGCCATCACCTTCTCCTACCAGCATATACGCCTCTCTCGACCGCGCGTAATTACTGCCGTGGTTCATACATTCTCCTCGGCTACACGGGATGTGTGAGGCAATGAAGACACGGAGTAGTTCCAAGCGACACGAGCCTTATCGGATTACGTTCTCGAAAGCGTGTTTTAAGTTCCATCACGAACGTTAACTTCTCAAATAAAACGGAGGTGAAGTGAGTGCAAGGGGTACCACTTGTTAGGTAATGCTTAATGGGTGGAAAAGGAGTCACACCGGAACACACTAGAAACTCATCCGAAGTAGTTTCACGCTATCTGACTGATGAAATGAAAATGTATCGTATAAAACGCAGTTTGGATGAAGATTTTGGGTTTAAACAAACAAATCCGAAGGACTTAGACACGAGGCTAACTGTGACTCTAGAAGAGAGCATAAAGAGTTTGAATGCATCGTTATAAAATCTCTTTTTTTTAAACGAAATAGAATGAACATGAAACAAAATAAGAAACTTGCTTTAGCATTATATAAAGTACAAAATACTAAGTAGGAATTGCAATAGATCGGTTGCTGTGCAATTTCTTCACAATTAATTGAAAACCGATAAAATTTTATCCATATTAATATTCATTAATGTGGATAAAATGACTTTTTCATGCTTTGTTAAAATGTTTTATTTTTAATAAAAAAATTTATTCTGTTACCAACAATTTCTGTTGCACCATTACTTACAATAGACCTTCTTTAAATTCTCTTGAGCGATTTATAAATCAGCCTTTTCAATATGGCCGTCTTAAAATGTAGTTGCCACGTACTGGGAGTGCACCTTAACAAATTAATTTTTTCTGTAGATTTTTCTAATACGACCTCGTGTAAAAAGTTATTTATATGGACATAAATTATTTTCATTTTCCGGAGGGAAAATACATATTAATATAATCTCTGTGGAACATCACACCAAAGAGATTTCTTATGCACAATTTAAATTGACGCTTTTATATCTCAACGAAATTTAAAGTACAATGCATCAGCCTACTCCTATTGATCGAAATAAAACAAATAGCATTTCCATATCCATTTAAACCTTAGATATTTTAAAATAATTATAATATTAAAAAAGATAAATTTAGTGGACAGCGAACGATGGCAGATAAACAGCTTTAAAAGATCTACATTATCATGGAGTTAACGGGATTCTTTTTTGTGGGTTTTGATTCAAATGCTCTTGTACACGCATATGTACATGTAATAAATATGAAAAATGGGTACAATATCATTTCATGTTCATAAAAATAAATTGCATGACATTCAATGCTTTATTTTGCTGCATGAAAAATTCCTTATTGATTTCTACTATAAACATTCGAAGAATGGAATTAATTTCAAGTAGTTCCCATATTGACATAAAATATGTGTTGTAGGAGGGACTTGACTGATATCGATCTAGCAATAAATGATCAACGGAAGATTACGTGATATTGTGTCAGAGTCGACGACATAAAAGTCCAAAGGGGACCAGAATTAGCAGGGGACCATTATATGGAGGTCAGTTTTGACGGTTATTATGAATGTATTCAGTAGAAATAGAATGGAATCACAAAGTCCATCTACCCTTGGATACCTGAGATTTTCTTCCGTATTTTAATTCCTAGGAAATTGCAGTGGGGTGTACGAGGGTATTTCACCCGGGTTGAAACCCTAGACCCACCAGCACATAATCAAACACTGAAACACTTCTAGATAAGGTCCGAATACTTTGATATAGCTCCACGAACTTCTTGAATTATTCAATCAGCAAATAAGTATACTCAGATTTTCAAATCAGAGGTGAAGTGGCACATAAGGTGATACAAACATTTTTTTTAAATCACAGCGTTGCATTGTAATAAAAAATGAACTTGAGTGTGAGTGAAATAAATGCTCTAATAAAGTTACCATAGCGACACAAGGTATTCACTGGGACATGTGAATCTCTAGAAAAATAAATTCTTTTCCATCCTTCCACGTCATAACCAACTTTATTATTGGAGGATTTTGACGTGTCTAAAACATATGCTCATTAGGTATTAAATTATTTATTCCATGTACTTTATGTAAGCAAGAAATTAAATTTAATATACGTTGTCATTATACTTCATATATTAGGAAAATAACACACAATACAGTATGGTGTATGTAGTAAGTCGTTGATCTCCAAAAAAATAAACAATTTCGATGTTATATTGACTACCAAGCTTTGAAAACCCTTTGCTTCATTTAAATGTGGACTATTAACTAGAAGAGAGTAAATAAAACGTCTATATTTAACAATAGCAGAAATTCCGCACATAAAAAAATCATTCGCCTTGACCAGGATCTTCACCATTGGAGGTGAAGGTCAATCCCGGTCTAGGCGAATAACTTTTTTCTCTGTGGAATTTTTTGCTATTGTGCATTTCAGCGGGTAACGCCGTTAAGGTTCTCGTGGCTAGTTCGCGATCCTTCAATTTGTTTCTATTTAAGATATTTATTACTTGAAGAATATGCAATAATATCGGTTTGTAGACTCTTGTTTTATCTTCTGAAATTGTAAATGCACTACTTAAATTATAGATTGGAAGTAGATGTAATTACGATTGTAGTAGACTGGTCACTAACATTTGGGTTTTTGCAAACATTTGCTCAGAAGTTTTGCATTTTTTTGCATTTGCATATTTTCACCTGCGCTCGAATTCCCATGAGCTTAAGTTGACCTTAAGGGACACGGATATTCATAGTGCGTTGTCAATGTCCATTAGCCGAGCTCATTCTGAAACGCAGAGAGAGCATTATTTCTGCTCCTACTACTCGATCTACCCGTAGAAATCAGCAAATAAATGAACAAATTAAAACGGGAAACTAAAAGATATGTTTTTGCTTCAATCTTGTGCGTAATAGAAAAGTACGGCTATGGCAAGAGCTCATGTTTAAATAGTGCGTGATTGCAATCGAGGTGTATTTAATGACGCCTAATGTCATCCGTTATACTTAGTATTTCACTCAATCTAAAACGATGGCTGCTAAATGAATTGGCTAAATGAAAAATATTATACGTATATCGTGTATTCAGTGCCCTAGCGTGTTATTGTAAAAATACAACGTGGGCTATGGTTTTGTCTTTTAGAATCAATACAATTGTAGCTTAAATATTAAAATTTTATACACATGCATATAAAACAAGTGTAACTTTGTACCTTTGATACTAAAAAGCGGTGAAAAGAGTTGTACTAATAACTTATTAGTGGAAGAGTACGATTGTTTATTTTCGATATTAATATTTAATTCTCTCACGAAGCGAAGTCTAAAACTGTGGAGTACTTCGGCAAAATGTGTTGCATTTAATGAAATGCTCACTGTCTATCCTAGAAGACTAAGAAAAATGAAGAAGTTAAATTTTCAATAAAACTTGGCAGATCCAGAAAAAAATACTGTAGAAGTTCCACTTCATATATTAGACACTGTTGCTTCTTGTTAAATTACAGGTATCGAATGATTTGGTAAGAAATCATCTCCACATTCCTTTCCGTTACTTCGGAATAGTAAGTACCCGACTGTTGGACTACCCCTTCATGTAACGTTCTATGCCTTCCCATCTTAAATAAACTAAATATATCCACCCCCTCTCACTTTACTCGGACACTCACATCTGTCGAATATTATTCGACAACTCTCGAAAATTCGCTACTCCTGGCAAAATGGGTTACCCACAAAACCTCTCTCTATCTTCCAGTCGGCTGCCGAACAGGGTTATTTTTCCCATCTCTTCGCCGAGTGCTATCCTCGCCCTTCCAAAACGCTCGCACGAAATCGCCCCTTCTCCCTCATGTACTCCTCCTCCCGCCTCCTTTCCCCTTTAATGCCCAGCAGGCTCCAACGCTTCCCTCACGAAATCACACTTAGAAAATAATCTCCCCTCCCGCGCACCCCCCTCCCCGACCCCTCTTGTGTCGAATCCTGGATGCCCTTGATAGAGCTCTCAACCATCCACATTGTTTATGGCCCTTCGATATTGGACCGAATTGGCTTCACAGGGTATAGAAAATTAAGCCAGCCTTTATGGTCGTTTTTCCACCAATTTCCTCAAAACCTATGACCATATATATCCCTCATCCTCGTGCTAGTTTCGCGAGTCGTCTGCACCCTCTATCACCGGCTAGTCCTTCCAACAAGATAAAAAAAAAAATTAAGCCCTGGAAAATGTGCCAAGGCTGGTCGGGACAATGTGAAATTATTATGTGGAATTGAGTCACCTGAATGGACAATTTACGAATTCATTGCAAAACAGATTTCAATAGCATTTCACACAATTCTCTAGTAATACGTGTTATATAAGTGTAATTATTCGAAGCGCCATTCGTTACATGTTTGTTACTTGGCGACGGTTCAGTTCAAGAACAAAACATTTCTGAAAATTTTTTCTGAATTAAACTATTTTTCGAAAATTTAAAAGTTTATACGTGAACTCATGCTATTACGTAGACTTTCTACTTTCGACGGTCCTCATCAGTGTTATGAAATTGTAACTGTGGCATAAATTTCTTCCTTAGATAAAGTAATTGATATGAGGTAATTGTACCAATACATACTAGCATTTGTGGCGTATACGAGAAAAGGGGCGAAAAAACTCATCGAGAGCTGAACGTTATGTAAAGATTACGTTTAATCTTTCGGTTTTGTTGAGAGTTGATTCTATGAAGCAATTTTTACGTTTGATAGCATAAATTATTGAAGTGAGAGGTACTATTTGACAAGAAACAGTTTTAACTAGCATTTTATTCAACATTTTCCTACAAAAAAATTAAACATTCCCAAGAACCTTCTCTGAAGTCACAACGTCACTCATATATATTATCGGTGCTTAAAAATCATGTGAGAGAAAGTTACCATTGATTTAGAATGTTACAAAAACCTTATTGAACACTTGAAGTGAAAAATTAAGTGCGAATATTTCTCTTCGATTTGACTACCTTAATAAAAAAGTAATGCCCGAAAATAACTCGCCATACATATACGCAAAAGAAAGAATTGGGTGGTAACATTTTTTTTCATCGAATTGCGCTCCGGCAGCGGAAAACTCTATTCGATGAGGTGGCAGCAGTTCGCCTAATTGCACTCCAGAAGGGAATAATGGGGTGGCATAACAGCCCGTAGGTGAGAACACCTGTGTTCATCATATCTAACACGAGGACATCCTTCGGTTGGCGCACACGGCCGAATACATGGAGCGAAGAGCTGGAGGTTCCACTTTTTCTCGCCCGATCTCTCGCTCCTGCCCACGCTCCCTAACCCCACCTCGCCATTCGCTCCTCTCTAAATTGTCTCGGCGACCCCGTTATCCTCCCTCCCCGCCCCCTTGATCATCCTCTCCCCCGGCCTCCACCCCTCTACACATCCTCCCTCTCCGGGAGACTCCGATTCATCCCTCCCCCTTCAACCAACCTGCCCGACGAACCCACCTTCTCTCTCTCCACCCGCAGCTTCGCTTTCCCTCCCTCTCCTCGTCACCTGCTCTCCGCCAACGACCACCGCCAATACCAATCTTCCGCCCTCCCTCCGCCATAGCCGAAACGAACGAAACTGAGCGGCCCAACGACCTAAGACCCTATCATTTGCGGCAGGTCTATGAGGGGAGGAGGGGCGTGGCGGGGAAGAATGAGGGCGGGCGGAGATCGTTCGACCCGAATCCCGGAGCGCATACAACCACACGTGCACTCATGCACCGGAACACAACGACTCGATTACTTTGGAGCACATCCTCGATAAAGGGAGAAGCAGACGAATTGGGGAGAATTGAACAAACGAGGCTATGACTTTAGCGATGGTTGTTTTTCCTGCAGTCACTCTGTGATTCAATAGAATAAGCCCACTCAGAATGAAATTTTCATTCCTTAACATTGCCGAAGGTAGAATATTAGGTGCGCGAGGACGAGGAAGAAAGAGAAAAGACATTGCGGATAGTAAGTAGAGGCATAAGAAATATGCCGGCTGGATGAGAAAAATAGCGCAGGGAAGGAGCCAACAGTTTAATACAATGAAACGGAGAGTAGAGAAACACTTTTAAAACATACCAAACCAGCAGAAAGATACCAGTCAACTTCTCCCTCGTATAAGTTTTTCCATACAAAATGTCTGTTACTTTCCTATTTATTCTTCACTACCACCCTCCCTTACGTAACGGCTAAAAGTATCTCATTACCCTGGTCATTCATTCCATCAGCCTCCTTTGCCTTTCCTTAATTTTTCTCTAGCAACTTCCACCCCTACGGCTTCAGACTAATTACTTACTTATTATATATCTTTTAACGCAACTAGCTAGCTATCACATTTCTATACACCCACGAAAAAATTTCTTCCAAACTCTTCTCACCGTCACTCTCAAGATTTGAATATTGTAAATATTTAAAGCCTCTGGAAAGCAAAAAATAAAGACTAATCTAAACATTCTGAAAAAACATAAGGAAACCCGTGATAGCTAAAACCTCAACGCTTTAACGGAAGCCGAAGAACATACATTAACGAGAATTATCCTTGCCGTTTCTAAGACGGATGCACGGTTTTCTATAAATATCCAAAATCGTAACGTGGGATTATAAGCATGGACTCGATGGAGCCCCCATGGTACAGAATTAAAAAAAACCAATTAGCAGTGGTCGTAATTGGGGGCAGTCACATGGACCTTACTTAAAATCACTCATGCTGCCAGTAAGAAAGGAATTGATCTAATATTTGCTGGTGTTCGCATCTCACTTCGCTCGGGTTAATTGTGTCCAACACAGTTTACTTTTGTAAGCAAGTGCACAGATGAGATGGCACAGGTAGAGGGTTGCAAACAGAGGAGGAATAGGTGGGCGAGTCCACGCGGGCCCCTTATAAACGGGAAGGAGGGTGGGCCTTAAGGAAGGCTTCTGGGGCGTGCGGGTGGTATAAAGGGAAGGATAAAGTGGTGGAGGGGGCCCTGAGTCGGTGAGCAGGGAGAGAGGATGAGGCGGGTAAGAGAGCCCGGCGTCGTTACTCATGGAGGCTTGCGGTCAAACAAGGGGGCAGGCGGAGGAGATGCGGAGTGCCGGGGGATGGAGGGTGGTAGAGGATGAGGACAGGACGTAAGAGGAACGAAATCGGAGACGACAGGGGGAGGGTCGAGCAAGGAGGCAAGCGCTCGTAACCAGGCGACCAAATAAATAATGAACAGGAGGACGGCGAGGGTTCCCGAGGATAACCTGGAGAAATGGAAGACCGCGTGAAGGAGTAAGGGCGAGGGCGCGTTGAAAGAGAACGTGGAAGCGAAGAAAATCAAAAGAAAGTTTGTGGGCACTGTAGCCTGCAGTGGTGCAAAAGTATACAGAGGCAGGGGACAAAAGGGAATCCTTCGGTGAAGAGAGGGGTGATGAGTCTGGCGTAAATAATTTATGAAGCCAAATCCCACACCCTACATTAGTGAGAGAGGCCATTTGTAATATATATACTTCTCTGTAACAGCGAATTAATGAAATCATTCATCGACAGTGCCATATACCCTTAATTCATTGATTTAGGGGATCAGTCACGTTGGTGCATAGAGGAGACATTTTGTCCTAGACGTTATACCAAGGCAAAGAAGCTCTGGATTTTTTATTATAAGAAAAAGAAAAATTTGCAACATCCTGGAGCATTGATGATAATATAGTAATCACGATCTCTTAATACCTGACTCCAGGATTTCCGATAGAGACAAAAAACCATCATCTTCTTCAATCCGACGACGGTAAATAAAAGGTGTTTTTTTCGGCAAATTTTGTGTATACTAAATCCTCATGATACAAGTAACTTTGAAGACAAGGTTATGTGTAGTTAGCAAAATTGTTAACGTAAAATACTGTTATCAAAATACGGAGAGGGGGATTGGGTGCAGAAGTGTTTACCAGACTGATTTAAGGGAAGTTGATCTCAATGAAAGGACTAGCTAGGATTAGGTTAGTAAGCATAGCATAGGCTGAAAGAAAATAATTGAAAATGTGATTGATAACATTCGGAAAATTCATTGCTTTCACAGATGCATCGAAAGAAACGATATCTCAGTCGAAGGAATTGAATTGGAATGAAATAAAACTAATAAAGAAAGAGTATCAAAAATCATGATGACATTGATGGCATGTATTTCAACCACCAAGTCATCATGCTGGAATCTTTCATTAATATTCATATTAGGAAATTGCTGCATAAAACCAGAACCATCTTTAACTGGCTATTGACTATTACAAAGCATCCATAAACTCTTAACAGATCATCCTTGAATGCTTCATTCGTTATGTGCCAAAACGTGAACGATTCAGCATTTAACCTTTGCATGGACGCTGAAGCGTTGATGCGGTGGTCGAATATTAGGCATTTTCATTATGAGGGGAAATACGATCCCGGAAATACGAGGAACATTATGGAAGCTGTATTTGTACCTTGTACCAGAAAGCAATAGACTATAAAATGAACATATGATTGCGGAACCCAATGAATCTCTCAGTCCTTTATGTACGTCCGTTAACACGGGGCTGGATGCCACTGGAACTCGTGTGAGGACGGAAAATATTTTTATTATCACTGACCTAATTTTAGTTCAGACCATAAAAAAAGAAAAAGTATAAATCCCAATCAATTACCTCCGAAATGAATTATAGAGGAGATTAATGATACGGCAGCTACGATAAATTATTGCGTAGATATTTGTTATACTCTTGCGTTTGCGGAGCGCTTTGGCGGAAGTTTTAGGGTTAGCAGCAACGAATCAATTTCATTAAATCTGGCAAATAAATCTTATATTTCCGATTTAATCTATTGGTGGGCTCATTTAATTAACAAATGAATATCTCTTCGGTGGTACTGCTGACTAACGCCACGAGGCTGGACATTCAGAATAAATATGAGGGTGTGCAGGTACTTTTTGCGTACCATTTACGGCTAAATCGAGCATGACTTCCGGACATTGGCAGGAATCCTCTCTTTATCGCATGTTCTAATCGTGCAAATTCACTCCGGAGGGCAATTCATTAAGTAACTCCTTGATTAATTAGTCTTAATTAAATTGTCGAAACTACTATACTTCTCAAAGTCTAATTAAACATTAACGGAAAAAAATTTAGTGCCCTATGCTCTGCTTAGGTTTTTCCCCTTGATGCCGGTACGCAATAAGTTTTATTTCCACAGCATACGTCGTGAAATAAACGACACGTCAAGTATTTTATTGTGAACAGTGAATTCATTAGCTACATTTTTTGCTGAACTATACATAAATTAACCTCCAGCCGTTTCTTTTCGCGTTACGGGAGGCAAATATTATTTTATCATTTCATATTGCGGCAAATTTCAACACTCCAACTACAGTGAAAACAAATGACCATATTTCCAAATAAATTATATTACGTTTTAAGCTCTATTACAAAAATTACTGATTTACCCCAGAGTGCAGATATTGCGTTTGGCACAATATTGGTATCCTATACATAGTTCCAAATCAAGTTGCCACCAATAAGCGACTGTATTTTTCCTAAGTGTTAAATTATCAATATTTTTGAAATTGGGTATTTTATCGTATGCATTAGTATTAATTGAATTTCCGTAACTACTATACTTTTTAAAGTCTAATTAAACATGACATTATTCCACTCACGAAATATCTTCCATTCCTTTTGACTGAATGTGTTTTATTTCCGTATCTTATGAGTTAGTCTATATTTATCCTGAAATAGGTAGCTACTACATTTAACCAAGTTGATTTGAAATATATTATTATGTGGATCGGAAAAAGAGGAAAATCGGAAACCATCATTGTTACCACTAATTTGGTATTATGATTTTTTAAACATCGATGGTTCAGAAATTTTTATCGCAATTGAGGAATCAAAATAATATTGTAATGAATACCTGAGCCCCAAGAAAATCGATAAAACTTGGAATTAGCTGTAGCTCGTGTCATCGGTGGTAGCGTATCGATATTTTTGATGTGTCAATTGTTTTAACCGGAGTAATTTGCTTCCACGATGGGCACACAAAAACAGGTCTTTTGTCTATTTTGACGAATACCTTCTCCTTAGAATCTTTAATAAAAGATGATTTTATATTTTAAACGCTGCAGCCAACGAGTTACTGACGGAAACAATACATGCGCAATCTAGCAATTAAAAGAAGTACCGAAAGCGAATTTATCTGGTCCTATCATACTAATGCCTGTCTATTGTTGACTATGAGCCCAGATTCGGGTTTTTGGGAATGATAGCACCCACCTCTTCGGAAAAACTTTTTTTCTCTGGCCTTTTATGTATGTTATGTTTGTCTCATTTCTCCAACTTCATGACAGTGGTGTTTGTGAACTTCCTACGGATATGTAGGTACTAATGAATTTTATTCCATTAAGACTAAATTCTTTTCTTTTAGCCTAGCACAGATTTAGCTTACTTAAACCAGGTATTTGACGCACGGTTACGTATAGTCACACCTTCTACTGTATATTTGACGAATAACTACATAACACTTTTTTCATATAGCTACTCTTATTTTTGATTATACTTCACATAAGTTTCTTAACACATTCTTGTGTCTCAAAATAACAAGTTTTGAAAGCGGTCCACTTCGGAATACGGTATAAATCTATAACATATTCAACTTTTGAACCCCCCAGAAACTTTCAATTAAATACTTTAAATTTTACCAAATGCAAACCTATTTGATCAGTGACGCGAAAAGTAAGCCCGTATATTTTTTCAAATGAAATGGCCGATCTAGATTCAAGAATTAGCTGAGATACCTCTTTTAGTACCTTTCAATATCTTCACGAAAAGAACAATGCTGTTTACGGCATCGATTTTGGACGAACGTTTTGAGCATCAATATAATGGCATCAATGAACATCCCACGGATACGTAATGAGACGTTATACTCCATTGGGATTTGAATTTTATTTCCTGTTTTTTTTTTAACTATCTCAAATCTCAAGCCCTCTCCATCGACGACGATTTCGAAAGCATTCCATTTCTTCTCTTCATGTCCCAGGTCGCTTCAAATGCACAAACCTGTAAAGAAAAAAGACTCACTATTTGAATATTGCTGAAACACTCAGATATATATACTCCTAAATTTAACCGAGTGCAAACCATCTTAATCCGTGAGTAGTGCTAGCAATCAGCACGTATCTTTGCGTGAAAAAATATGGCTGACCTTGCTTCACCAATAGGCTACAATGCCTTCAGTACCTTCCTATATCCTCGAGAAAAGCAAAATTCCATTTACGGCATCCCTCTATGACAGCAGCAACGATGTTTTCATTTCGCAGACGACAATGTCAAAGGCCTTAGCAACGCTCGGAAAAGGATCGAAAAAGAACAGTAAATTTCAGCGTAAATTACACATTGCCGAGAAACCTCGAGAGCAAGTGTAAATCGATGAAAAGAATAAGAAAGTTTAAAGATTTACCTATTGAATACAGAAATAATGGAAGAAATCGATCAATAAATAATTTTTTACGGAGTGAAAGAAAAAACTCTTGCGCTACCATAAATTGAAAAAGTCAATTTATACCAATGTAAATACATAATTGGCGCCAGGAATCGAATCCGGGCCCTGAACCTTTTTTTATATAGCCTATAGCACCTTCCAGTGTGTACGCTAGAATCGTACAAAATTTCAGCTCAATCGGTTCCGTGGTTTTGGAGGAGATGCGTAACTAACATAGGACCGGTAGACAAACAGATACCACTTCATTTTTATATATTAGCATGGTGATGGTGTTAAACTTCGCGCTAGCAATACTCACTGTCAGTAGTACAGCCTTTTTGGCCGAGAATCACAATGGCTAGCGCCTAATCGAATTTATTTGTGACGTATTTATTCCCAAAGCAATTATATTGTCCTCCATTCACATTGTCTGAGTTTGGTTCGTTAAAAGACCACCCTATGGTTCGGTCTTAATTTTCATCGGCAGTTAATGAAATGTCTGGATAAAATTTTATAGTGATGCAATTGATATTACTCGTTTCCAAGTTCGAGCCAAGAACGTTGGGAATGATAAATGGTCACATTCTGTCCGCTTTGTTCCGGGGGCCTGGCATTTAATAAACTGCCTTCCTGGCATTTCTTTGTGAATGCAAACCGAACGATAAAATGCGGGTATTTATCGGGCACAAAAAATATATAGGTCATTTTTCCAATGTGGTATTTCACAAGTATCGTTATCCGTCGGGTTTATGGTTTTATTTTTCAGTAGTTTTCCCTGCCGCACGGTAATTTATTTCTGACCTCTCAGGCTCCGTCACGAAACGGAAACTTGGTCGCGAAAACATAGTTAGGTAGCACGGGAAGCGGAGCTGTGGTCATCTGTTTTTATCGTAGGTTTTTCCCCAGCAACCCATTAAATCCGACTTCTCGTGCCATAAATTTACATAGGTCGTGGAATCATTGTGCTCGTATCCTCAAATTGGTCAAAAAATTAAAACCTGCGAATACAGGGTATTTTTGTTTCTTTTTTAGCTGTTTGTTTACGTGGGTTTAAAATGCTATGTGAAGAAGAGAATTTATGCAAAAAAAATGTGTATTGAAGTGTCCACTTACTGCCAACTCTTGAAAAAATCCATCTACAACCAAATTCTTACCTTATACAAAATTAGCTTTTGCAACTAAACTAATCCCTAATTATTACTCATCATCATGGGTCAACAATCATAGGATTGGTTTGGCGCAGTCCTCCACTCGATTCTTCTATCGGCCAACCTCTTCATGTTAACGTAGTTCCTCTCTTTCACGTCCTTTAGGACCTGTTCTACATAACTCATACGAGGCCTGCCTTTTCCAATCTTCTCGTTCACTTTCCCCTCGACGATTGTCTTCATCAGGCCATCGTGTCTTAAGATATGGCCAATTAGGTAGTCCCGTCTTCTAATTATTACAGTAAAATAACCTTTTTACTCCAATGCTATATCCTAATATGAACTACCTACCTCGACCAAAAATGGCCGAGATGGTGAAACAGGATTACTGCTCCGATTCCGACTGCTTATAAAATGGTGATTGAATTCGAATATATTAATTTAAATTCATTCTGAGGCAAGAGTCATTCTATGGTATTAGTCAAACAATAATTTTCCACATCGCATCGTTGTCATGAATGCACACATCAATCTTAAATGTTTTCTACTTACTGAGAACGTGCAATTTGACAAATATATTAAATTCAAATGTGATCAGATGTTTTGAAGCTAAATTAAGATTTTTACTTTTGCGTAATTTTCCATTGCCGTTGTTTAATTATTTGTATTATGAATTTTTACTTTATACACTGTTTAAAAAAGGCTGCGGACGCTTATACCGGCATATACTGATGTTTTATTCATTCTACTTATATTTTCTCACCATAGATAACTCTCGCGAACTTTCGAAAACATATTTTCATATTATCCAACGTATCATATTATTATCATATCATATAATAAATTTGAGATCGTCAAGCCGTAAAAGCAAGATATAATAATAGTATTGTGATTTATTTTACTTTTTTACTGCCTATTTGCTTCTTTCGGGCATTTTATCACATTGCCAATAAGTAGATATATTACCCGTTATTAAAGGAAATACTCCATAATTAGCTGTCTTACATTATGTTCAACATTATGGATGGCAGAGAATAATATTTTCATACGTTTTAATTTACAGTATGAAATTATATATCTATTTAAATTAATATCTAATCCGTGCTTTTTGAAAAACTACATCTATAGGAGTTGAAATATGAATCTCTTAAAAACACTGTTAAGTAAAATAGTGTGGTTATAAGTTTGGCATTAAGTGAAATAGTTTCAAATTTCAAAAAGTATATTACTTCTATGATGGAGAATTTTTCATGTTTATTCGAGGCTGAAATGAAAATGCGTGAAAAATTTTAACGCTTCACCTGCAAGCGGTAAAATTGTGATTTATTTTCCTTTTTTTGCAGCATATTTTGTCCTTCTGTCGGGTATTGTATCACATTGCCAAATTCCCTGTATCAGAAAATAAAATTTTAATTTCAACAAGGTGGACTCCCTGAAATGGGGTAAGCAGGCAAATGCCTTCATGTATTATTTTATCTATTGTATATTAGAATGTGAAGAGCGTAAAGTACCAAATCTCAAAATACAGCGAAGGTATTAAAAAGACAATAGTATTGAGAACGAATGACTGACATTGAACACTATTGCCTCTCTTATTTGCTTTTTTCGTGATTTTTCTCTGCGATACAGCAAGCATATTGTGCATAGTGTAGTGCGAAATAAAGTTGAGATCAAGCCGTAAGAGCTACTTGGACACACTAGTTACCTGCGATTTTCCCAAAATCAACTTAAATATTATCACCATACATTTCAAAGCCATAATATATGTAGAGCATTCTATGAAACCGCTAAAGACGCCAATGGAGCCTCTGATCAGGCCAGCTGATAAAAATTGAGACCCGTGAATATTACTAGACTTTGTTCTACAATTAGAATTAGAAACTAAAATTTGGTCAAATCCAGGAATTCGTATAAATAGATACCATATTTCCTTCATTCTACGATTTATTCTTTGTACAAATAAGTAAAAAGTTATGGTACTGAAACCTTTATTAGTTATCTTATTAGGAAGATAAAAATGGAGATTATGAAATTCAATAGGGATAGGTATATTTTTAAAATATGGAGTCGATGAAAAACCTGCAGAAATGACGGAGGGGAGACAGCAATTAAATTTTATTGGGGTAGGGAGGAAAATTGGTGTCAAACATGAATCATACAGCGGAACTGGCTGAGTGGAATCGGAATGGGTGGAGGCGGGAGAGAAAGGACCGGAAGGCCGTAATTACCAAAGCAGCTTCTGTTAAGGGTGCAGAGAACGCGACGAGATGTGATGCGTGGAAACATATATTAAACAGCTGCTTTGTCCGGCGAGCGAGTGCATGTATAGAATGAAGTATGAATCACAACAAAATAGTGGATCGAAAATACAGCGACGGACTGTGACTCATCCCAGGATAAAAAATCATATCTTGAACGAGAGTGGGGTTGGCGAATGTAATTGGCCTCTTCGCGGCGGAGTAATATGTTGGACCATACCTCCGAGTCACGAGTGCTCTAACAGCATCTCTCTACTTCTATGTACGAAGCAACCTTCCGAGTCTGCTTTAGGGGAGAGATTTTTCACATTGAGTGAGTCTCCAGGCCCTTGCTTCGGCTACTGGGCGAGATTAACCTGGACCATTTCTCACTTTGATGGTCCCTTTTGCAGAATGCGTTTTCAGTCAACGAATTGTTTATGCAGCTCCTTTTCCTAAATATATTTAACAAAATTAAGCAAGTTGGAATTTATAATTGAATTCCTCAGACTTTTTGGTATACTTACATTTTAAACGATACTTTACCGGTCAATGTTAAAGGAGATTTAGTTTAAAGTAATTAAATCGAACTATTTCATAGCATTCTGCAAATATTCACGGATTTTTCACTAAGAAAAATGTTTGCTTCGATTTCTGATTCTTGTAGTAGTGATTTGGATGTTAGATTCGGCCCGTAAATCCGGAAGTCAGCGTTGGCTACATGGCTACAGTGATTAACAGACCCACTGGTGAAGTTTTCATTCTCACATCACTTGTGGATAATATGCCCAAAATAATCTCTCGTATTTTGCAAACTTTGGGAAAGAAAGGTTCCTATCATTACTCCGAATTTTCTACACCAAAAATACAGATGTGCCAACATACTTCGATTGTTAACTGTCACTGATGGTAGCACCGATGAAATGAATGTGAAGGCGGTATCTGAAGGCAAAATTGTTTCCAAATTGCAGTAATAATTTTAATTAAGCATTTTTCGTCACTTATAAGCACTATAGGCAACATATTTCTTGCGGATTATGACGCCCATAAAATTAATAAAAAATGCCCCTGCAAAGAAATACAAATTTCATTCCTAGGCTATGAATGCAAGTTACAATAAATT
This sequence comes from Platycnemis pennipes, assembly GCA_933228895.1. Taxonomy (NCBI): domain Eukaryota; kingdom Metazoa; phylum Arthropoda; class Insecta; order Odonata; family Platycnemididae; genus Platycnemis; species Platycnemis pennipes. Next base: position 86,381,464 of record OW121848.1, read on the forward strand.
CCAACACTTCAATATCGGCTGCGAATGTAAAATCCCCCCCCCCCCCAAGCTCTTTGAGCATCAAATCATGATCACCCTATATCTCTTTTCGTTCACCTCACGTCTTTCAATTCTAGATACCCCCTTCTCCCCTGGAGTGCAATGCGTCTTATTCGATTTGCTGATACTTCCTAATTCCCCTGGCCCCTTCGACCGTCCAATCTCTTTCTTCTTCCCCATTTCTTCGCCCGAGTCTCCTTCCCTGCCTTTATTCAACCCTCCCGCATTATACAAATCAACAATCACCCATCTGGGTATTTCCGCTGCATTGAACCCGAAAGATATGTGTGCAATTGAGGGCAGCCGCTTAAGGACGTGCAGTTGTGTGTAGAACACTGAATGCAGCGGTGTGCTAGGAAGAGGGGGGTAATGAATGCCATTCGGGGTGGGAGTCGGATACATGGGAGGCCTTAGTCTCTTTCCCCTCGGGGAACATTTAATGGCGTTGAAAATCTCCCAAAGAAAGACATGCCTTTCAATTTTCAATTCTTATGGCGCACCGTGCTAGGCATTTATTTATTTTTCATGGACGCGAAAACACCACGTATGGCCTTTTACATTGGGAACTTCAACCACTAGAAGATACATGCACAAACGTCCATTATTTTTAACGCGGCATTCTAGAACACTATATAATATTATTATAATATAATATACAGTGGTATTGGCGGCATTAATCTACGCCTCTGCTGGCATATATAGCAAGCATCATTATTAGCAAAATCTCAAGTGTTAACTAACTCAAGAGTTAACTCTCAGGTAAAATTATAAAAATATAATCATATTTCTCCATTTATGAGAATTTCAGCGCAGTTAGTATGTCAACATATGCATCATGTTGAATTACTTTCTGAAACACTGGAAACTATTTTGATGAAGATGAAAAGGTAATTTAAATAATTACAATGTTGGATTTTCAGCGTTTCCGATTCCGATGATCGGACGCAATCTGGAACCTAGGAGCTAGAAATGATTACTTTTTGTCGCAATAAAATGAATTAAGACCAAAAGACCAGCCAAAACGTCATCCATGTCGCCTATGTGTTATGCTCGCAAATAAAAACAATTTAGCGCTTGCTATCACGGCGGAAAATTAGAGAATGAAATGCAACTCACCCGTCCCTCTCTGATTGGCTCGCTGAACTACACGGGAGGAATTATTCTAATTTGAGCAACAAGGAAATAATAATAATAATAATTTATTTAACGCTTACAGGTATCCCCCAATTACAAGCGTTGTAATAAAAACACAATTACATTACAAACAAAGTCATAAATAAAATAATAATGATAATAGAATAAATTAATTAAATAAATACATTAAACATCACTAAATGAGGCAAGCATTTTCCTCCTTAAACTATTAAGTGTGTCAGAAAACAGGTCTGAATTAGGGTTCTGGGCAAGGAAGTCATTCGCCGTCCGCATCATGCGGGTTAGCGGTTCGAAGCGCGTAACGTCCACTCTCCCGAAATGACTTCGAAAGAGTGGAGTATGCCTAGTTCTTCGCATAGGTACGTTTATATTTACAAAGCCGAGGAGTTGGCTTGAGTCAATTGCCCCATTCAAAATGTTGCGTAGAAAAATAACATCAGCAGTCTTCCTCCTGACTTCTAGAGGAGTAAGGTGAAAAAGCTTGAAAAAATTAGGGTAGTCATTTTTATTATAATATTATAATATTATAATAGATTAATGAAGTTACATAATGATTCGAGACAGTAGGGGCCATATAGATACGGCACTCAAAATTGAGCTTTGCTGTGTCCCTTGTCGAGAACGTTTGTTGGAGTGCTAGAAGATTGACATATGGCCCAAGAAAAATTTTGGCATGCATAAAAATTCGAGGTACCTTGGGAAAAAAATCATCACTTAGGGTTTCGCAGGTGTACGAGCATGATGTCTGAAGAAAGGAGAGGAAATTGCACCTCGGATCCGGAGCTTTCTCGCCAGGTCTTCCCTGTCCGACGACGGGCGATACGCGTAGGAAAAAAGTAATTTCCTGCCCGATCTGCTCCTCGCGCTTGCGAAATCGCTCAATAGAGATGATTAACTACTCAGGCCAAGTCCATCCTCCACCCACCTCTGCTCTTTTTTTCACCATGAGTCGCAGGAGCAGGGGACACACTCCACTTATTTCCTCGCTCCCCTCGAAAAACGGATTAGCTTTCTTCGGCGACTTTTTTTATTTTGTATTCCCTCCTTAATGAAATTCGTCGGCTTGGCCGAAAAAGTTAAATTGATTTCTTGAACACCTAATCATCTGGAGGCGGGTGGGAAGAGAAGGCGGTGTAGAAAAAGAAATAAGTTTCCCGTGCTTATTCTTTTGCTTTTTTGCGCCGGTGAACGGAACGAGGTTAACGGTCGGTAATGTATTCATTATGGGATAGAGAACGGCTAGACTGTCGGAGGGCGTTGAAATTGCCCAGGAGCTGAAATTACGTGTTTCGCGGTTCAACTTTAATTGAATTCTTTAACTTAGTTTCGTCATGTTTTCACACCAAACTTATGAGATATTCTTCCCATTGCACAGATAGCTTGTTCGAAAACTGCTGAATATGAAATAAATGGAACTTCGCAGAAAAATTGAATTTTTAAACCGATGAGAATTTCGCATCACAGTGTTACAGGGGCAACAATGGCAGCCCTTAAAAAGCGGAACTTCACCCTCACCAGGAAACTTGGCCAAACTCGTATTAAAAATCCTAAACGGCGCCTTATTTTTACCTCTATGAGAACATACCTCACAAAATGAAATAAAGTGACATCCACCAACATATTGCTTTGACGAAATAAATAATAATCTTTGACCAAATGAGTGCTAATTTTTATAGCACAGCTAAAGTGAGGGGATAAAAGGAAGGAAAAACAACCTCTTTATAAAAAATAGTATTAGAACGTGTATTCCACAATATATTCATTAGACACGTACTACAAGTCTCGGATCCTAGATTATCTTTGGTACACTGTTAAGTTTTAAGTGAGCTAAAATCTCAAATGAAAATCTTATTAGCTAAGAAATTATAGATAGCTAAAGCAACTAGTTAGTATGTTAAAATAAAATGTGAAGGATATGATTCGTTCCATGGAAATGCCGTAATAACTGATGAGAATTATATCCCAGTGTACGACTTCTTGTGAGAAGCATCATTTTTAGGGTAAAATAAACAGGGAAGTGCCAAAAAATAGATCATCATCATCGGTCATCAAGCCGAGGATTGGTTTGACGCTGCCCTCCACTCGATTCTTCTATCAGCCAACCTCTTCATATTGACGTAGCTCCTCTCGTTTACATCCTTCATAACTTACTCATGCGAGGCCTTTTCCATTCTTTCCGTTCACTTTTCCCTCGACGATTGTCTTCATCAGGCCATCGTGTCTTAAGATGTGGCCTATTAAGTTGTCCCGTCGTCTTTTCAAGGTTTTTAGTAGTCATCTCTTCTCTCCCACTCTTTTTAAGACTTCGTTTGTCAATCGGTTGATCCATTTTATCTTCATAATTCTTCTGTATCCCCACATTTAAAATGCTTCCAGCCTGGATTTCTCCGCTGCTGTTATTATCCATGCTTCGCTGCCAGATAGTAGAATGCTCCAGATGTATGTTCTAATGAAATGTTTCCCCACTTCCATGCTTATATTTCCAGCTGTAAGAAGAATCTTCTTCTGGTAAAATGCATTTCGCTTGGACAATTCTACTGGCAATTTCTCCTTTACCTCGTCCATCGCTTGTTAATCGGCTTCCCACCTCCTCGATTTTTCGTTTTCCTAGTTTAACATTGGTCCTGGCTTCCTTTCTCCTACTGCATACCAATACCTTAGTTTTCTTTTTATTGATTTTTAGATAATATCTGGTCAAAGTTCTTCTTTAAATCTCCTTCTGTTTCTGCCATGACTGCTATGTCATCGGCGAATCGTAGAATTTTGATTTTCTCCCCGTGGTTAATCACTCCCGGAGACTTTTCTTTGACTTCTTGAATGGCTTTCTCGATGTAGACATTGAATAATAAGGGAGACAGTTCACAGCCTTGCCTCACTCCTTTCCTGATGCATGCTTCTGTACTGCTGGGTTCTGATTTGATTATGGCCACCTGGTTTTTATACAAACTGTCGATAACTCTCCGGTCATTGTATGATACTCCAAAGTCTTTCAGAAACTTTAGCTACATGTTCCAATCCACACTGTCAAATGCCTTCTCTATATCTACAAATGCAACAAACTTCGGTAGATTCTTCTCTATTCTCTTCTCTATAAGTAGCCTGAGGGCCAAAATCGCTTCTCTTGTGCCCTTGTTTCTTCTGAACCCGAATTGGTTCTCATCTAGGACCTCTTCAGCTTTTCGTTGTTTTTCTATAGATGATTCTCGTCAATAACTTGGAGGCATGTGTCGTCAGGCTTATGGTCCTAAAATGTTCACAGTTCTCAGCCCTCTTCTTTTTGGCAATAGGAATGATGATGTTTTTCTCAAAGTCCGTGGGTATCTTCCTGTAGAGTACATGTCGCAGATGGTTTTGTACAGCTGAGTTAATGTCTTCTCTCCGGCGTTTTTTATTAGTTCGGCAGGAATATCATCTATTCCCGAAGCCTTATTTATCCTCAGATCCCTTACAGCTGCATCAAATTCTGATCTTAAGATTGGGGCTCCCAAAGCATCCTTATCGACATCATTTTCCTCTTCGATTACTTCCGCTCTAAGATAAATTCCTTTGTTCAACTCTTCCAAGTATTCCTTACATCTCTTCACTTTATCCTCCTGTTCAATTAAGAGTTCTCCATTCTTGTCCCTGATGCTTTTACATCTTGCCGCTCGTTCCTTGAAGTGATTTCTCACCAGCCTGAATGCAACTTCCACATTTCCATTTGCGAGGTTGCTTTGTACGTCTTCGCATAGATCCTACATCCACATATCCCTTGCTTTTCTCGATTTACGGTTTATTTCATTCCTGATTCTTTTGTAGCGAAGTTTCCCTTCTTCAGTTTCCACATTTTTATATTTTTCTTCTCTCTTTAATCAATTCTGAGACTTCTTCTGTAATCCATGGCTTCTTCTTGACAACTTATCTTCTCCCCAGAGCTTCTTTTGCTGCTTCCTTTAGCCCGATTTTGATGTTCTTCCATGTCTTTTACACTGATTTCACAGTAAAATCCTCCTCTATTTTGTTTTCCAATGCCTTCTGAAAGGCCAGCCCTTGTTGAGGTTCCTATAGTTTCTCTACTTGCCATATGTTCTTTATTGATTTCCTCAATTTCTTGAGTTTTAAGTGGCATTTCATCATCATTAAGTTATGGTCACTGTCGATATCTGCAACCGGGTAGCTTTTGCAGTTCTTCACCTGGATTCTGAGCCTCTGCTTCACTAGAATGTAGTCAATTTGTAATCTTCTTCTGTCTCCGGGTATTTTCCAGGTATATCTTCTTCGTTGGTGGTTTTTAAACAATGTGTTTGCCACCACCAACTTGTGTCGTGTGCAGAATTCTTTAAGTCTTTTCCTCTCTCATTTCGATTTCCCAAGCCATATTTTCCTGTTATTCTTCCATCATTACCTTCGCCAACGACAGCGTTCCAATCTCCTAAAATAATTAAGTTTTCTTCTCCTTTTATGTGCTTTATTACTTCCATGATATCCATAGACGTCTTCCACTTCTCCATCTTCGTAGTCCGATGTATGCATGTGAATTTGTATGGTATCTGTAGGCTTGGTCTCAATCTTCACCATTATAATGCTCTCACTGTACTGCTGGAAGCTCTTCACGCGCAGTCCTACGCTCCACCTGAGCATTATGCCTACTCCAGCGTTACCATTCAGTGATCCAGTGTGAATAATTCTGTAACTTCCCCTCCAAAAGTCTCCTTCTTCGGACCATCTCATTTCACTGATTCCTAATACATCGAGGTCCATTCTCCGCATTTCCACCTTCAGGTTCTCCAGTCTTCCGCAGGTCCGAAGTGATCGCACGTTCCACGTTCCTACCCTAAAATGACTATCACACTTGACTGATGTACTCTCTCGGGTAGTCCCTGTTCGGAGATCCGAATGGGGGAGTATTTTACCTCCGGTATATTTTACTCGAGAGGGTTCCATCACATCACGATGAGAAAGAAAGGAGAGGGGTAGCTGCGAGTACTCGGGATAGTAATAATGTGGTGGTTCCCCTTACCTTCCATATCGCAGTACTACAGCCGTTAAAGTAAATGTTACCACGCCTGTAGTGAAATGAGTGTCGCTGTACCTGTACCGCTGTACTGTAGTGTGGTCTCCACTTTCGCTCATGTAAAGAAGAGCTGCTGCCCTCTCCTCCGGGTGCTAGGAAGCATAATTGTTGGCGGCCTCCCGTCGCCAAGTCACGGCATCTTCACAGGTTTCTGTATCATTTAAAGGCCTATCTTACCCAATGATAGACCAATACCACCTCGGAGTGCCGCCGCTTTTTGTCCACGACTGCTTATTCGACGAGTTAACTCGCTTATCTCGCAGTTAACCTCTATATCTAGAGGTCGACCCACTATCCGCAACACGGTGGACGCAGTCGGTGGATTTAAGCTCAGCCCCGAGAACAAATATCTGCCGCACATTAAAATTCTTTGCTAACCCCAATTTTAATGCAATCAATATGGAATGCCATTTTTATATGAATTTTTAAACTATCTGATGTCAAAGTAATCAAACGTAAATTATAATTTACATCCCCACGTCCCCTTGTAATGCCCTTCTTAAGTTCAACCTAAGCTTCCGGGCTTCAGGGTAATCAAAACTTGTATTGATGAATACCTATGCGTGATTAAAGTTATCTGGAATACCTGAATGAGAGCAAGTTTGAGCCAAAGCATAGTCATGACGTGGGTTAAAGTTATTTGGTCGATAATTATCTTTCTTTATTATGATTTGCCTAATGAAAGGGCTTTAAATATATGTATGGTCGATATTCACTTAAATGAATAGACGGATCGAAACATAGCAAATTTGATTAAAACCGTAACTTATTGTTATGCCTTTTTCCCTGATCAGAGTGTGTTGATTTCTTACGTTCATCGTAGAACACTGACATTGAATAACTAACTTGTCTACTTATAACGTTTCTGGGTACTTAACAATAAAAACGGCATGTTATAATCAGCAAAATCTGAAAGCACCGCTATCCCGTCTTTATGCTTATTTTGTTACTCTTAATGCTTATGTTTCTATTTCAATGTGGATATTATTGGAAATTATGACTATTCTCCTCAAAGCGTCGGCATGTGAAGATTTACTCCTGCACCAGGGTTCAATATTTTGTTTGGAGATAATATTTTGAAGCCACAGTCATGCCAAGTTTAACTATATTTGGTAATTACACTGACAAGTGTAATTACTAAATATATTTAATGTAGGTAATGGGGTGGAATAAATACAGGATGAGCAATAATATTTGATACATTGGTGGAGGGACGTTAACCAGCATAGATGGTCAGAGGGAGACTTGTAGGTGGTAGATGGCATTGAAGGAAGAATATAAAGGGGGAAAGGACGAATTGGAAGTCTATAATGACGTTGAGAAAAGTGGTTAGGAGAAAATGGCGTATGTTTTAAAAGACACCAGCTTTCTCAGAGAGGATGAGAAAACGAGGTATGAGTTATTGTATAATGGTTTTGAATAGGTCTGATACGTTTTTACCGTGAAGGAGATTTATTAGGCAAATTTGGCTTGGTTTTGTTTTCCAGGAAATATCATTAAAAGACTGGCTTAAAGGATTAGATTCCTGAAAAAAGGTTATACCAAGAAAAAGTGCTTGGTGTGTTTGGTTGGGGAAGGATTGGGTCTAATAACGGTATTTAGAGCACATTTTGTCAGTCACCATAATGAAACCAGATCGAAATAAAGAAAACAAAGGCGTGAAAAATAATTCCTCGTGTCTCCTCTTGGTAGATTACTTGGTCTAAAAAATCTGATTCACACAAAAGAATTAAATACCTAAGTCGCTTATGTAAATGTTTTTTAATGCAGAATTTTTTTTTGGCTAAAGGATCTTAGAGACGAGCACTTTTATAGTAGAAAGTGCCATCACGCTGTTAATCTGTTGATGCATGGGTACATCATGATCATTCTCTGTAAATACCCAATCCTAAGTAACATCTGAGGTAATCATTTACATCAACAATAACATAACGTTATTCAATATCACCGTCAGAATGCTAATCGTTACATCTTCATATGTGCAATATAATTTAGCAAAAGATTACGCTTTTAGTTGGTATTCTCGCCTATAGAGTAAGCCATATTTGGTATCAGAGGAATAGAAACTGATCGCCTGAGAAAGAAGTGTATTTATTCGAGAGATTCATACAATAATTCAGCTTCTCAAACGTAGGCCAATATCTATGCCCATTCCATCCACCGTATATAATTACGTAGTATGATTGCGCCCACAATTAGTCATTCCGTCAACACGATGAGAAAAATTCTCATTACAAATTCATTCGATCACTGCTAATTTTCTTTGGAGGAATAAATTTAGTTAATATACAGTTGGCTCGATTTAAAGAGTAACCCTTCTTCGGAGGGAAAACAGTCCCATGGATTATAATTGCGACCATCGTTTGTCTTGTCTTTTTCACTCCCATGACTGGCATAGGCGGAGCCGCGAACACGTGGTTACCTACGAAACCATGGTGATGATGTAAATGTGAAGATGCACAGATTGCTATCTCTCGGTTTCGAATGGATGCGTAGAATATGCGATCAATATTTGGTGCGTGACTCTTCATTCCCCAGTCACTAAGAGTGTGAGTTATAATCCAAAATTATGGCCCTCGTTTTTAGAGCCGTTTAAATCGGGAGCATGGAGTTGGCGATGAGTGAGCACAGTTGTAAAAGGGTGTTATTTTATCGAAGCTCTGTGTCCCACAGGAATGCACCCGTTTCAATAAAACCAACTTCCGCGTCGACAGTTATGAAAGAGCGTAATAAATGTATTTTATGCCCACACTGAATACAACAAGAGGACTAAAATATTATCCTCAAGCATTTCGTCTCATCAATAATACATATCGGAACGGAAATAATATTTTTCCTGCGTGCAAATGTTGCATCCCCAAATGATCAATCCTCATTGGCAATGAATGAAGAGTAAGATACAAGATGGCTAGCACTTCAAGAACTAATAGCCACTATTCTGGTATCTCATTAATGAAAAATGCAACTTAATATCGGATCGGGGTGAAAAAGCCATAGTGTCCTGTCGCACGGCTGGTACTCGGTGACCGACTCCCTCCCATATCCAGGATCCAGTTTCTGCGTCGAGAGGGGTAGAACGAGAATATATTACTCGACCTTTGATTTAAGAAGTTCACTCAAATATATTGGCCAGTTATTGGTTTATTGTAATGGTTTTGGCAAAGAGCATTTAAGATTTCTTAAAACATACGATGGACTTACGTATTACTTTCTAGGATTTTTTATGCTGATAGTGCATAAATAAATTTGTAAATACGTTATAAGATGATAATAATATTTACTCGGCATAAAAAAGTCATCCTTATGTTGAGATTAGTTGCCCAGTGTGATGTTCCCCAAACTGGTGTCACTACAATAAATATCGGCACAATATTCATTGAATATGTATACTTTAATCTTAAATGTCAACGAACAAAATTTTCTCTGGCTTCGTCTGTGCAATTCGTCTGCAAATTAAGCCAATTTGAAAAGTAGTTTTATGCTCGATCCATATTCGTTTTTTCGAGGATTGGTGGCACCTAAAAAACACACGTAAAGCCATTCGTAATATCGTATTTCTGCACATTTACTCTTGCATACACAGAATCATCTACGGAATGGGTCCACTTGAAACATAGATCAAAAACTTATTCCTGTAATCCGGTTGTTTTGGCAGCCGTTGGCTCGCACCTCCAGTCCCGAACGTGATGATGCAAGCGACGGATGCACGCCGCTAATATCCGAACGGCGATTTCTTTCTTCACTCATTCATTTCCACTCAACCCATCCCTTTTTATGCATGGGACCGACTACACCTTTCTCCCCCTCCCCAAAAGGGCGCAACCCCTGCTCCCCCCATCCCATCCGGCTATCCTCCATAAGATCTCATTCCCTCCCTCACCTCTCCACTCCGCCTCTCGACGCAGGGACGTGAGCAGCACAGGCAATTGAATGTATGGCCGGCAAACGCGACGCCCTTCCTCCCCGTCGCAAGGGGCGGCGGCGGGAAAAGGGAGTGGCTCCGTAGCAGCGGCACGAGGGGCCGCCGCCGCTTCCCTTCCACTTGCCCAATTACACTCCGATTACCTCTTATGCCCAGTGCGAGGCGACCGGAGGAAATCAAATTCCGGAGCTGATTCGTACGACGAGCAAGGGGCTTAAACCGCCTCCACCTACACTCCCTCGTCCCACCCACTGGACACACACACACACAGACATACGCACACACTAACACGGGAACCCCTTCCCATTTGCCTCCCTCATCCTCCTCCCCGCAGAGTCAACCCCAGCCTCCCACACACCTTCCTTCGCGCTCATCCTCTCCTCGCTACACCCTCTGCCACCCTCCTCTCTCTCTCTCTCTCCAGCCCCAAGAGCACTCTACTACCTCCCGCCTACTACCCTGGTCCCTACCACATGCCCTCTGCCCCCGAAAATCCGCCCCAGCCACCCCTTCAGTACCCCATTGTACTTCCAACCCGCGCTCCCTCTCCATCACCTAATTCGCCAATCTAAGCCCTCCGCTGGCAACCTCCCACTCACTCTCTCCACTTTCGTCTCCCTCCATCCCTTTCTCTCTTCCCTAACTCCGACTTTAAGACCTCTTCATTCTTAGAGCCACAACCTCTTCCCCTTTTTCCTCCTCGGACATCACCATTTCTTCTTCCTCGATCGGGGTTTTTTTCCTATTTCTGCGACAATGGAAATAAGAGCTCTGTTTTATGCGTCGCAGTAAGTGTAGTAGTTTAATCCTTGGAGGGTTTCTCAGTTGTTTAGGCACGTTCAAATTATTCAATTTAAACGATAAAAGAAGCCGTTGAAAACTGCTCGTGGAATTGGAACAGAATAGTATTTTGGGAAATGAGGGGTCGTACACAGACGCGTTATACCTTGCATTCGTCGTAGTTTTCTCCTTAGAAATTTTTTTCAAGTGGGAAAACTTTAACTTTAACATACCACTACTTTCACAAACTCACAGGAATATCGGCTACAATCATGCGTGAACTGAAGTTAACTTAGGTATGCAATTTTAAACAATTTTGATTCGACTGAATCTGTAATTCACCATGAAATGAACACAAATGAAAATTTCAAACACTTCTCAGGGCGTTAACTCATTTGATCCTCCGACAATTCTTATTTCCGAAAAAATGTATTGATAACAAATAATTTACCAACCTTCGAATAGCTCTTCAATCAGACGAAATCTTAACTAAACGCAAATAGCGTCGGAAATCCAATATTTGAGGGCTCATTAAAATCCACCTGAATGATTACGCTCGAAATGTTTCGAATAAGAAGCAATTTGCGGAATTAGTGAGATAGGTACGACGAGGAAAAAGGCTAAGTATGCTAGAGTAAATATTAAAATCTACCAATTACATCCAGAAATGCTCAAGCTTGAAACACGAAGTTACTCACTATAGACATTTTCACCGACACCGAATGATACCTTTTAGAGGTTTATGATGAATTTTTTAACCAAAACTAGAGGGGTACTATTTCGCCTGAGATAATTTTCCAGTCTTGAAGGAAATATAACTGAGTAAAAAGCGTTATTCTTCTGAAGATAAAAACTTTTATAGTTTTCAAAATCTTCAGCATAATAATCGATTATTATTATACGGCGCGCCTCTCTCGCTCAAATGTATCGATCTTTTTTCCTCATACTTTAGGCTCTTCTTTAGCTACGCATTATTTAATATCCCGTAACAAGGCAAATGGAGGAGTAGGATGAATGATACCAGGGAATCTAAGCCGGTAACGAAACTATTGGTCAACACACAAAGAGTTATGACTGTATTTATCCATTCATTGTTTTATTGCATTATCACGAAGTGCTCATGAATACTTGACGAGGCTTTTAACGTATACCCTTGACCACTTAAGGATTCCATGCCTCCCATCATCTACAGACTTTGATCTCAGTGGTTCACGCTCTTGAGTTCGTATGGTTCGCAATGCTTTGAGCCAGAATATATAAAAGCGGAAAAACTGTGTGGCATTAGACCGAAAAATGTGTTTGCGTCACGGAATGTGTGCGGTCGTTAGGTCGGACTAGTAGAGGGATGAATTTTAGAGGGCAGCGGTAAGGGGAAGAGAAAGAAGTCTCCCTGCATGACACGGTAGAATATGCCTTGCGCATTATAAAGAGCTAAATAACGTGGAAGCGATGCTAATTGAGTGCGTCGACTGCTCTAGCGGTTGGATAAACCATGGAAAAAATCATGAAAACAAACCGTTTTCACATACTTTCCCCAATGGCAAAAATATAGGTATGGGCTGAGCACTCATGTACACGAGCTTGCATGCAGGTAAAACTAGCTTTCTAGTTTATCCTCGTGAAGATTAGGGGAGAAAATTTTTACCTCCAAAAGAAAGTGAATTATACACATTATGATGAGCAGCGCAACGTGAAACACTGCTAGTTTTGAGTTATGATGATATGAGAATTTGGTTAGTCCGTCCTGATAATATTATTTCATGCATGTTCTAGAATATGTTTTTTCACGATCCATAATAATGCCATTTCACTACTATTTTCCGTTTTGATTTTTAATTCCCGTATTTAATTGTTGATTATAATTAATTTTATATTTAAAACTGACCTTTTTTGCTTGTGATGCTTTCACGGATAGCCTAAACTGAAATCAATTTTCATAACAAGTTTATTTTTACATTTTCTGTACACCAAGATCATTACGTAATTAGTCAATACACATCCTATACTCTCTGATATTTTTATATTGTGATATTCATTTCATGATGATCATTCATCCATAAGTTATTCACAAGTGAACTCATAATAAATGTACTTTATCGACTCCATTCTTAATAAGTGATTAAAACACTTTCTATTATTTAGAATTTAGAATTACTCCTCGAAATATCAAATTCGATTAAGTCTATGTGAGCACACACCTAGACAACAAGAATAAAACTTGCTAACGAAGAATACGTAGTAAATGTGATAATACATAATCCCCCCAAAAATTTCAAAGCCTCAGGGGAGGATTGGAAAAATATATCCCTTTCATCAATGCAATTTTGCCAGCGGTTGAACGTGCAGGAACCAGCTTCTTCATACTAGCATAAGTTCGCCAAATATCACTCTGCCTCCACTTGAATTGCTCTCGTTCTATCGCTTTCCCTTTGACTCTTGCATTAATTAACCTCGTTAGTTACGGCGCGCCCCTATCTTTTCTGCCGTCGCCTCATTCACCGCTTGAGTGTGCATGCCCCTTCATTTCTCCCTGCCCCTCGCCCACTACCGAAGAAGGCTACCGTTTGAAATGCGAGATCGCAATGCGGGGAATTATTTCCGAGTAATCATTCATTCGAGAGCGCTTTCTACTGGTATATTCCGCTGCCGCATTAGCCAGCAGAAAGTGCAACCGTGATGAAAGTAAACAGCAGGAACAATGTCAATTGTTCCTCGGAGCTCGAAATTAACCTTGTGAAAAGGGAGAACGTTCTAATCAAGGAAAGAAAAAGAGAACAATTTGGCGCTGACATGTCACCATAGCCCATTTTACGCAGGTGAATTACTGCCATCCATGCTTAAGGGGTAATTGATTGCGATATGTGTGAGTTGTTTGGTAAATATGCGTACAAGAATAATATACGTTACAATCATTAAAGTAACGGGCATGTAAAGCGATTCATGGATATAATTGGAAAATTCTTGAAAAATAGGGAAGGCGCAGTAGGCATATTTTGCTCCAAGAAAATGGATTATGAAGTGCATTTTGAGTAGTTTAAATCAACTTTGAGACTTAAACGAGTTACCACGAATAAACAATAGTTTGGCATGCACTCAAGTAAGGTGTCAAGTCACTGTTGAGAAAAATTACCATCACAATGATATAGCGTTTTTATACTCATCTATTAAGTTACGGGTCAGTATTAAAATGCTTTATGGCTGGATATTAAAGGTCGGCCTTATCGTAGCCTTTCAGCCTTATCGTAGCAACTGCTTCAACTTAGTGCTATCTATGGGACTGATATACCTTCGAAGGCTCACGGAAAAAGGAGCAGCTTATGGTAGGAAAACTATCATATTCCAAACTGAAAATTAGGTAATAAAAGTGAGAAACCAGGATACCACTCCATGCAAGACTCGTTATGGAATACACGGGACAAAAAAATAAAACAATAACTGGACTCTCGTTACGGCAGAAAAGTTATTAATCACGTCGATAGACCGTCTAAACATACAGTTCATTAGGGACCACGGGACAACTGCTGGGGTCCCTGAAATAATTCTTCCCTCCAAGAGACGAAAACTCCTAATATCAGCAGTCGCTTGCAATCGGGCAAGTAGAGCAAGCTCTCCTCCAACGTCTCCACGAGCAACGTCTGCATAAAGGAATAACACGTGACTCTAAAGAGCTTTGTTTGCTGAATTTATTGCCAAGACCATACACTTCCCTATTCACGACTGATATGGATTTAGAAGCCTCGCTCCAAAACTCATTCTTAACTAGGCCCCCACCCATCCCACGAGAACTCGTGAGGAGATTCCCTCCAAACACCCTCCGGAGTGACGCGCTCATGTGCCGAGCTCCCGATCCGTTCATCACCGCTCCGTCTCTCCTCAACTGCTATCTACTTCGTTCAGCCAACATGCCGCACCCTCCATTTCTTCCGGGAATACGAGTTGAAATCGAGACTAACAGGACGACCCCGGGGTTGGAAATTCTGTCCCTTGAAAGAGACTGGAGGTGAGAGAAGAGAGGAAAGTCAGCGGGGAAAGGGGCATAGGGAAGAGATGACATAATATTTAATTAAAAGCTGCTACAAATAACGGGAAAGGTTGCAAACGTGCAGATGAATGGTCTATGATATGAGAGTAAACTAAAGACGTTGTAATTTATTCTTTTCAATTTAATGTACTCTCAACACAATACAACAACATATAAACAGTATCATAATAAATTACCCTCACAATATATCACTTTCACTCTTGTTATCTTCAGGCTCAATTTTTACAGGCCATAAATCACTTCACGAGCCACTTCACTTTTCACTTTCACATAAAATATAACAAGTACCCTCTTAACATTAAGTGCCTACATAATAGTGGGGAGTGGACCACTTTATCCCTCTAGTTTATCTGGAGTTCCTGGCTGATGCGATCCCCGTCTCCTTGGTTAATCCTGGCTTCTCCGCCACTTTCCTTTTCTCTCTTGTTAGACTAGCCGCCACTTTCCTTTTTACTCCTCTCCGACTAGAAGCCACTTCACTGTGCTTAGACTCTCAGACTCCCAGCTAGAAGACCCCTTCACTGTTCTTAGACTATCAGACTCGCCTAGAAGCCCCGTCTCGCTCTCCTTCCCTCTTTATATAGGCACACTCCTCATTGTTAACCCTCGGCCAAAATTAGTCTCCCTCCGTCATGCCGCGAGTTCAACAATACCCTTCGATACAAATTTTATTCTTGGGATTGCATCTCCCGAATGCCCTGAATCACCAGGCTCAATGATAAATTGGCCATTGTCGAGGCCGACGCCATATTTCCCTATGTCTCTGTATAAATATTCTATACAAAACCCAACATGGCGGCTCCCCAACTCCCAAGCATGACATGGCTAAAATAGACACGTTACATCTGCCCCGTCGAAAGCAAATATTATATCCTATAAGATTTTCTTTCGAAGCCTCTAATTAAAATAAAGCGTCGCCCCGGCGCCTCTAAAGATCGTTCTACCCCTGAAATTGGTCCACATCCACTATGTTTACACACATTCACAAAATACAATAAATGCAATTATACCCTTCTGTAAAACATCAACTTTACCTTTAAAACATAACATACAAATATTCAAAACAAATGTCATATGCCCTCTTCAAATTTAACATCTTTAAAATAAGTTATACATTTTACATAAAACATTGGGTCATAGGTAAGTTTCAAATGTACATATTTAAAACATGCAAGTGCGTAACCATCATTAAAATTGTTTCAGGTAATCAAAGGAATCACACTTTGCTAGACATCACACACACAAAATCTCCTTCACCTTTAAAGTTTTACATTATAACTGTCAGCCTCATCATATTGAGTCCAAATGTTCATTCACCCAGCTGACTTCACTTAAACACCAATTTAGTAACCGTAGATCCACTCCCTCACAGCACAAATACAAATTTTTAATCACAAGCCCTTACTTTGTTACATCTCTGCAACCTTGCGATAAAATGTGTTCAAACGGCGTGGTATATCTGTGTCTGCCGACGCTAGCTCACAATGTAACTAGTAAATCGCATGACTCATCGCTTATTTTCTTACGTTCTCAGTCCTCTCTCAACTGTGCTTGCGCGATGTTCTGTGTGAAGCTGGTTTCTTGTGCGTGTTGTTGTGAGTGCAGTGATTTCTACGTATGGTTTCATGTGGGATACATGGAAAGTTCCTCGTTCCGTTCCTGTTTCCATGTTTTTTTAGCACGAAAGTGGCCCTTCCCCGTGATTCAGCAATTATAAACGGTCCCTCATATAGTGGCATGAAACCTTGGTAAATCTTCTTCTCCTTATCAGATGAAGGATTAGTGCGTAATAGAACTCGATCTCCTATCTCGAAGTTCTTCCCTCTCTTGTGAGTTTTCCTTGAGTGTCTCTCACTCCTTTTCTGCCCCTTTGTGTAGATTCTACTACGGATTCTTTCGACTAACCCTGGAATATCTTCCTCCTCTTGGGTGCTGTCTGCCGTCATACAAGTGTCCCAGATTCTTTCGGGTTTGCGCCCAAAATGAGCTTCTGTAGGCGTTATTTCAGTGGTGATATTGTGGGTGTCATTCAGGCATGTTTCAACCACTCCTATCCACTTCACCCAACTGGCATGTGTGTTTTGACAGAAAATTCGCAAGATCGCCTTGATAGTGCGATGATACCGCTCAATTTGGTTCACCTGCGGGTGCCTGACACTGCAGAAAACAGCTTTAATCCCTTCCTGCGTTAGTTTCCTTTTCCATGCGGGGCTAGTGAATTGGGTTCCCCTATCTGTCAGAATTCGTTTGTACGTTCCAGCACAATGGATATGTCGCCCGAAAATTGCATTCACAATACTTCGTGTGGTGGCTGCTCTTAGTGGATACAGTTTTATAAACTTAGAGAATCCATCGATCGCCGAAAGAATGTATTGACATCCGAACTGACCCTTGGGCAGGGGTCCAATAACATCTACGCATAGTAGGTCATTCACCCCATCCGGAACCACGGTCTGCATCTCGGCGTAGCTGTTATAATTCGGTGCCTTACATCGCTGGCACTCCTCACAGGTGGCAATCAGCTTCCTAATTTCCCGCGGGAAACTTCGGTAAGTAAACCTCTCCATGAGCATTTTGTGTATCTTCGCTGCGCCCAGGTGCCCATACATCCTGTGGATTTCCCATATTAGTTTTGTGAACAGCTTATCCGGTATACACACCTTTTGTTTACCCCTTGTCTCTCTTAACAGCCCTTCCTCCTCTTCTCGTTCCCTTTTCTCCTTGATTTTCTCTTCCTTCAACCAAGCCCATAAATCCGTCGTTGCTGGAGTCCTCTCTTCGACCTCGAATTTGTGAGATTCAATGACTACTCCCTGTTCCTCGAGAGCAGATCTAAGCCTACCGACCAATTCATTTTTAACTCCTTCGGTGCCTAACCCTAGTTTCTTCAATTCCTCCTGCACCTCGGCCTTCTTCAACTCGAACAGACTTTTCCTTACCCGAAACATCTTATACAATTACACCGTTACTACTAACACTTAATCTGTAGTAATTTTCCCGATGTCTAATTCTCTCGCGTTCTCTAACGTGAACACTTCCTACTCTGCAGCTCTCAGGTTCTCCTCGTGGTATCTATTAAACGTAGCCTATCACACAACCCCGTACGTCTAATATTTTATCGTGCTCAAGCGTTGGGCGCCATAAATGTAATTTATTCTTTTCAATTTAATGTACTCTCAACACAATACAACAACATATAAACAGTATCATAATAAATTACCCTCACAATAAATCACTTTCACTCTTTTTATCTTCAGGCTCAATTTTTACAGGCCATAAATCACTTCACGAGCCACTTCACTTTTCACTTTCACATAAAATATAACAAGTACCCTCTTAACATTAAGTACCTACATAATAGTGGGGAGTGGACCGCTTTATCCCTCTAGTTTATCTGGAGTTCCTGGCTGATGCGATCCCCGTCTCCTTGGTTAATCCTGGCTTCTCCGCCACTTTCCTTTTCTCTCTTGTTAGACTAGCCGCCACTTTCCTTTTTACTCCTCTCCGACTAGAAGCCACTTCACTGTGCTTAGACTCTCAGACTCCCAGCTAGAAGACCCCTTCACTGTTCTTAGACTATCAGACTCGCCTAGAAGCCCCGTCTCGCTCTCCTTCCCTCTTTATATAGGCACACTCCTCATTGTTAACCCTCGGCCAAAATTAGTCTCCCTCCGTCATGCCGCGAGTTCAACAATACCCTTCGATACAAATTTTATTCTTGGGATTGCATCTCCCGAATGCCCTGAATCACCAGGCTCAATGATAAATTGGCCATTGTCGAGGCCGACGCCATATTTCCCTATGTCTCTGTATAAATATTCTATACACAACCCAACATGGCGGCTCCCCAACTCCCAAGCATGACATGGCTAAAATAGACACGTTACAACGTGGTAAAAGATCAAGCCAATGAACGTTCGAAAACATTCTTGTTGAGTTGATTATTTGCAAAACCATTTGTCCCAGAACAGTGATAATAAAACTAACAGATAATAGTTTGATGTGTGACATAACAAAATTTGAAATACACGCAATAACGATAAAATATAAACACACGCAATGTGACTAAATCAATTTAATGACTTAAAATGTGGAGCCACAATTTTTCCAGCCTATGATTTCAATGCTAAAACAAGCCACCAGTTACATCTGAAACGTTTCAAAAATATGACATATGAGCATGAGACAAACGAAAACGTATATATGCCGGTGTTTAGTGATATATTTTTGGATATCCAAAATATTTGGAACAAATTTACACTCCGTTATGAATACTTCCATAGCAGAGCGGTACAGATTTCGGTCGATAAACTAATGAATCGAGAACTCTTCCACAACATTAATTCTGCTTCCCTTTGAGAACATACGAAAAAATTAGACATTTTTTTAGATAACAAATAAGTTGGTCCCAAGTTTCTAAAAGTTTCTAAAAAAAACCTTCAAAAGCCAGAATGTGAAAGAGTGATGGTCACATTTATGACCATTTTTTTATATTATCAGTGTAAAAAGACTAAGTGTGTAAAAGAAGAAGGCAACACTATCTAAAATTGGGTGAAAGAATTAAAAAAAATGTCGTCGTCGAAACCTGCCTTGCTTACGCGCGCACCAAAATCACAAAAAGCCATCGCGTATATTGTTTAGAAATGATTTAGGGCTGTGTTGGCTTGATAAATTTTTAGACAACCAAAATTAGATACTTTGATAGCGATTAATCTAATTTAGCTTATTTATATAATATTGGCATTTTTCCTACCACCGCACCACTACAAGTCTTCATTTAAAATGAGGAATATCCAATTCAAATTTTCCCACTCAATCCGCGTCAATTCGGCAAAAGAATTGTCCCTTCATATCGTTATACACAGCACAATACTTGTGTTAATACTATGTGGATTTGGCCAAATGCAATAAATAATATTTCTTATCGTTTTCCAAACTGGGAGGGAGACAAAGGGGGAGCGAGCAAACACAGCTGCTGCGTAGCGAAAAAGATTTAAATTTAAAGGTAGGACCAGCTCAACGATCGGATACATACTTCTGAGCGCTTGACGGGCAAAAAAAGTAGCTTAGTACATGCCATGATTGGATAGGCTTACGAGGTTGACATAGTATTATTCCAGGACCGACCGTATTCTAGGCTTCGACAAGCGCAACCGATGGGATTTCTCGTTCCCCGTGATCATAAGGCTTTGCCTGTTAACGGCCAGCCCCGTCGCCAAGGGATCGTCCAATCCATGTTATCTTGTCGTCAGCAAGCGCATCACGCACTGCTGGGATTTACCCATGGAAGTATTGCATCTGCACCACGCCCTACTTTGCCCATGTCCTCGCGAATTCAAAAAGAAACGCCGAGTGCGCCTCCTTGACGCCGAAATTCGTCATGCAAAGTGAAGGCGCTCCCCTCAGTTGTAAGATGAAAATTTCTCCAAGAATGGCTCTCTATCTGTTACGCTAGTCATTTCTTCTTCTGCAAGACAACAGGCATAATAGGCACGAAATATGAAATTATTAAGATATTCAGAATGTCGCACTGGCAATACTGAAAATGTTCGAATGGGCCCGAGAAAATAAAAAATTGGCATCAACTCCTTGGCATAATTGTAAAAAAACTTTAGGTTGACCTAATGAAGAATAAGTAGACAAAATACTTCTGAAATTCTATTAAACAAAATTTCAAGCACCTTAAATATTATATCACCAGGTGAATAAATAATAGCTTCTTTAAGTCGACTTCTATCTTGCTTTATTTAAATGATAAAAATTCAATCTTCTTTGCTTCTCTACTAAACCGGAAGTGCTAAATGGTGTAGTTCATCATCAATGATAGAATTTCTGCGTACCTATTATTTCTTGACTGTTTTTGATAAACTTCTAGTATTGATTTGGTGCAATTAAAATAGTTTCCGAATGGTGCCTTCCTTCATGATGATATTTTTAAACTACCCTTGGCTATTTTACCACATCTCATTACAATCAGCATAATGGGGCTTGGCGAATGCACCATTTTTCATATAATCTTCTTGTGGTTTTTAGTCTAAACGCTTAAACTGTGGTCACAATAGCAATTGAACTTATATGTTGCAGAATAACTCAGGGCGCCGGTAAATATTTGAAGTATAATGTGGAATGTGAAATAGGAATTTGTAGATATGTAACAATAAGCTCAATAGTCAAAGCAAGGGAATATTACGAGAACATAACAAAATGCAGATCGAATCCAATTAGACGACACTCATCGTAGAGTGATATTTTCTATCAAATACCGAGAGTATTTTCTATCAAATTCCATTATATTAATAATGAGAATAGGCATTTCTCGTTGCAAGTTTACACCGTTGATTCATAAGAAATAGCCTAAATTACCTCCAAAAAACTTAGTTCTGCATGGAAATTGGTGCATTAGTCAATCCTTTTCTTGTCGGCATAATGCAATCTAACTACATCAACAAGGAATATCTTGGGTGAAAATAGGTAAATTTTTGTTGCAATTACGCAGTAAATGCACATATTATTGCTGTCATTCCTTCAAAGTTCACTCTCATCAACCTGTACTCCTAAATCAAATATGCCAGAAGTCGATTCATGAATAAGGGCTGAGAATTTTTTCCTTCAAGTTAACACCATCAAATCGTTTTCATTCCCATTGCCTTGCAGAGGTGATTTTCGTTTTTTAACCCTCAGCAAGAGACTTTCCGAGGGGAATAATACAACTTGACTGCGGCACCATTGAGGAACTTCTAGGTCACGCATCCCTTAGATAACCCGAGGAAGGTGCTAAAATGTTTTGGAACGATGGCACTAGGAGATAGTTGCGGTAATATAGGTTAAGCTATTCGCAGTCTGTTTGAGTCCTATGATTCTGGGCCTTTAATCCCACAGATGCAATGCCGTAAGATCTCGATTTTTCCGCGAGTTTAAGTGCCTTCAATGCGTTATCTTCCTGCAGTAAATGCAACGAATATAGGATCAGAAAAAAACACTCACTATGGAAGCGAATCTAACCGCGAATATCCTCGTTTCCATTCGAACGATTATCTTCCAAGGCCTATCCTCCGGAGCGCTCCAATTCACATCTCAGATCCCATGGCGGTGACATTTCACATCACCCCTCACACTCCCCTGACGATTGCTCGATGGAAGACCCACGATAATGTGCTCGTCAACCCCGCCCGCCCGCCGGAAAACATCCCTGGGAGCGCGAGAGATGGTTGTGGCAGGGATGGGTGGGAATGAGAAGAGAATACTGCTGCGTCGGGTAGGGAGGGATGGGTGGGGGGGGGGAAGTTGTTTGAGCACCCGTGACGACGATAATCGTCACGCTGAGAGAGGCTCATCATTAGAAAGATAGGCGGCGCTGTTTACACAGAGCGGGTGGCACAAAGGGGAGGGGAGAGGGTTGGAGAAGTTAGGTGATGGGGGGAAGGGGGAGAGGAGGAGGCTTTAAGTGTGCGTGGTGGCGGGGGAGGGGGGTTTGGAAGAGGCGTGGCGCGAATGGGGTGGGAAGTAGGGGAGGAAAACGAGAGTGGATTATGGGGCGGTCGCGGTTTGCACAAAAACCCATAAAAAAGGGGAGGGATGGTCTCGGAGAGAAAATGGCAGAGGGGAAGTGAGGTGGAGGAAGTCGTGAGGAGGGCGTCTGTCCGCTTAAGGGTCGTTTCTTTTTTTTTTTCTTATTTAAGGCTGGAGGGCGTGGAGGCTTGTGTGTGGGTGCGTGTCCCTCGGCTTTTTCATTGTTCCGCGTCGGCACAAAGGGAGTTTTAGAGAGGGGTGGGTGGGAGCGGAGTGCGAAATGTGGTCGGAGAGGTAAGCGGGCGTGCAGGGCCTAAGGGTGGAGGGGCGGAGATGAGGGAGGGAGTGGAAGGGGGGGATTGGGTTGCACCGATGGAAGACGCGTGGGAAGGAAGCCATTGATTGGAGGGATGGGACGGGCGAGAAGGGGTTAAGGATGCCGGGGAGATAGGGACGAGTAATGGAGCGAAGACGGAAGGCGAAGGGTGAGAAACTACCCGGGGTGGGAGGTTGGTGAGAGTCATTTGCTAGCAAATTGAAATAGAGCATCATAAAGCATTTGGAAATAGTTCGAATGAAATAATGCGAGAATCTAGCGAAACAGTATTCTGTGAATGCTTGATCTAAGGATGGGTTGAAAAAGTAGTATAAATGTTAAAATATAAATGTGGTTTAGCCACAAACCAGTTCATTCGCAATGAGTAATTCTTGTCTGTTTCAATCATATCTCATCTTTCTGTCGGGTAAAGGTAGTAAGAAGAACCTGTGTTCACGACTACAAATTCAGACAACCTTCAGGATATAAAAAAATTGTTGTGTTCAACCCGAAGGTTGGTTTTTTGATGGGTGATGGTAGAGCTCACCCCGTACTAAACCAATGACGTGTGAAATTCACACATTCAGGGTAGGGAGGCCAGTTCCTTCCCCTGGGCCACTTTCGATTTCCTACGAAGTTCTGACACGCAGAAATTTGAATCGCGAGGATTTTAGATGGTGGTGTCAAAAAGGCTCTCTCCCGTGATTTAAACCAGGGATCCTCCGGTCAGTAGCTCAGCGCTCTACCCACTATGCCACCGCGACCCCCTATATATCCAGGATATAAGGGGTGATATTGTTATACATCATCGTAATGAGTCAGCTAATTTCATGGGTTAAAACCAGCTTTTTGTTACGCTTTGGAGCAATATGTACGCTGATTGAAAGAAGAAGTAATATGGCATGGGTATCTAAGTTCCATAAATTGTTATTAGGAGCAAATGGATAACAATAGGCAAGACCAAAGAAAGCATTAAAAAATATGATTGGACTAGAAGGATATGATTGGACTAGAAAGCCTTATTAAAAGTTGAGTCATTGGAGCATAGTGAGTTGCGAACAGAATTGGATATGGAAGGCTGGGATGGAACAGAAGATTTCCAATAGTTATACGAATAAAATAGATGGGGGAACTGGTAACATCAGATTGAAGGAGAGCCAAGTGTTCACCCGTTGAAAAAGGTATTGCAGTGAATAAGCAAATAAGACATTCAGTATAGATAACAAGACGGATCATATACGAATCCGAGCTGACCCTGCGGTGAGGCAATCTTTTAAGAACTGCCGAATAACAGTATGGACTTTTCAAGGTCCAAAACAAGAATTTTATAGAGATAAGATGCATTCAATATAAAATAGAAGAGAATTAGTTAAATTTACGAAATAATTATACGATTGTATTATAAAAAATAATAGTACGAGATAATGATTATCAAGAGATAGCGATTTAAAGTAACTATGGCACATAAATATAAGTACGTAAACATGGATTCTATGAACGCAATTATCTGGATGCACACCTTCCGATAAGTTTCCCTAGTTTAACTGATTATAGCACCTTAGTCACTTATGTTAACACAATAAGATAGTCAGACATTCATTTTACTAAAAGATCAGAGAATGATACTCGTATCTATAGTTATGGGATTTGGAATCAGATTCTTCAGAATTTATTGTAATCCCCGCGGCTCGTAATCCCCGATATGCTTATCCTTTAATCTCTCTTTTCCTTCAGTTACATTTCTTAACTCTTCCTTTTTCATTTTCAGATGCGATACTAGCTTCGGAGTAGTCAATCAGTCGAATCGTTTCGTGATAATGGGTAGGGTGAAAATTAAAAAAAAAAAAGAAACAGTCAGTACAACAAGGGAAAACATAGTTAATTTTTAGTGGAAAGACATCAAATTGTTTTTGATTATATCAAGTAACTTATTTTTCTTTCACTCACTGTGACAAAAATATCAGTTTTTTTGTTTTCGTCGCATTACATACGTCTTCACCTAAATACACGGAAATGTCCTCTCTCGTGATAAGTTTGCTGTGTATTGGATTATTTATGCTCCCTTAATCTGACATATGTTCATGAGTTAATTTGGGAACTGTAATATTTTAAACTCTGATAACCAGACTTGATCTCATAAACCTGCTCAATCAGCACCGGTAAAATTTCGAAAATATTAGCCAGACGTTTAGAAACAAGGAAGACGACCCTTTCCTCTAAGACTGCCTGCAGTGGGACAGCGGGAATGGCAAAGAGAAATTAAATCAGTATAATTTAATTCCATTTCATTGATGAGTCAGAGGAATTTGGGGAGTAGATTTACTAGACAGGCACTTACCGTTAGTCGAGCCGTTAATGTATCTCAACTCTCGACCTCCAGTGGCTTGATTATTATGACAGTTAGTTAACGGTAACTCCTACTCTCATAAACTAAAATACTCGAAAAGGCAATGGAAATTCAACTCGTCCACCCAGACACATTTTAGTCCTTGGGGGACCGCAATTACTCATTAGCGAAATTCAGGATGTTTGTTACCAAAATTATCAATAATATTTTTATGAAACATGTGTATAATAACTGCTGCAATAAATATAATTGTAGTACGTCTTTTAACTATCTATTTTGCCTGTATTTAAATTACCACTTGTGAAGTAATATTAATTAGTATTTTAGGCTATATTTTTCCGTGTCCATTCAAATAGGTGAAGTACCTGGAGTACATTAACATCAGCTATGTATTATGAACGAGGCAAGAAGTTGAGAATAAATTAAAGATCTAAGACGCTGCTAGTCTAAATTTAAGCCATGAAGATTCAAACCTAGAATTTTGGCTAAGGAAGCGTATAAGTACACAAGTTTTTTGAGAAAAAGATGACTTTTCAGAATTTCTCGTTCAATGAATATTTTTTCAAGCAAAACTATGTATTCAGGGAATGGTTATAAGAAAATAGCAAAGCGACAGCAAAATCACAGCACACAAGCTAGATGTAATTATTAGCAGGTTTTAAAAGGCTAGGGAAGGCAAACCAACACCCTACAATAGAGGGCGTAAGCCTAAAGTCGGGTGTCCTTTGACGCTCGACGAGGGCAACTTGAACAAATATTTTTTCCCCCGGATTTGAGAAAGTCGGAAAGCCCAGGAGAAAAGAAAGAAATGGGCTGAGGGAAGTGACGATGAAAAAGAGGAAATGGAGAATGGGCTTAGAGTACGCATAAAAAGATTTTTTCCTACCGCTGCCACTTCTCACTCACTCGTCGTCGGCGCGTGCGAGCTGGGAGATTTCGGCGTGATTTTTTTTGGCTTACTTTTTTTTCGGAAACGGGCCGCACGGCGTGGTTGTGGGAGTGAGGCTCCGAATGGTGCGATAGAGGAGATTTGGGAGCTGGGTGAGTGCTGAGGGGTGAGAGGGGGTGAGGCAAGGAATGAGGGAAGGGTTAAAGGAGACCGGGAGGGAATAAGAGGGGTGGTTTTTTTATCGAAGGGTGGTGCACGCACCGGCGGCGGCCTGGTGGAGGGAGAGGGAACGAAGGACGCAGGCGACGACGGCCGCGGTGAATGACGCAATCTGCGGGCCAAAATCGATCCGGCCCGCATGTCGCGGAATGACGCGGCTAGATTGTAAGCTCGAGGTTGATATTCGGCGTAGAAGGTCGCGGGGCAGTCACGGGTGGCTAGCGGGCAAATGCAGCCGAATGTTCCCCAACGCGCTATAACATTTTTCCCCAAATGGAAGCTGGAACAAATACGCACGCCAATACCTCCCCAGTTACTAGAGGCTGAAACCAAAAGTGATGTTTAAAACGGTAAAACAATAGGGATTTTTTTTCCTTCAATAACAGTAAACTAATGAAATGACGACGGAGTTCAAACTTAACCAAAAACGTAATAATAATAGGATATTAAAGGATGAAGGAAATACAAAGTGACATTAAATATCGGCACAGATTAGGACACAATGGATTGGTAGATAACGTACTTGAGGAAATTGAGGAATAGTTCCACGAGGAGGATTAAGGGACAAGTACCTAGGACAAATCATAAACGATGTTTGTAAGAAAAACTCCAGTGAAGTAAAAGAGTACAGAATAGGGAAGAATGTAGGCTGCAGTCAATCAATCAATCTTAGGGTTAACCCATTGAGATTAACATATTTGGTTTCTACTTTTAAAATTTATGTGAGAGCTTCAAAACACAATAAATTGTTATTTTCCATTATTGTTATTTAAACACCTGTTTTAACGGACAGATACCATCTCCGCCTGCCGCTTGTTTGTTGACACCGGTCATATTAGTAAATATTGAGAAAAACTACGTTGGTTGTATTTTGAAGCTTTTTAACAAAATGTTGAAAGTTGAAACTAATTCGTCTTTAAACAATATTTAAGAAAGGGCAAAGGAAAATTATGTTCCAACGTATGGCATAACGGAGGGTTTAGAGAATTTGGGCTTTCCTTGGAGAGCACTGGACTAATAAGAAATTTTTTTTATCGGAAAGAAATTTCTTATGAGAAAGAATTGCTAACAAGAAATGGTACAGCTGGGATTGAACTCGAGTACTTTACATGAATTATGGATTAAGCTCGCCTCCGTACTTAACTGAATCCAAAACCGTGTATTAATTTAACTATGCATGCCACCCAAATCTCTGCAGAGCTAGAGCTTGGCAATATGATTTCTACAATATGCATTTGCCATGGGAATAAAGTTATGTGTAAGTTATAGTTTACTCAAGGTTTTTACTGCTAAACACGAAGATAAAGGAATTATCAGGAACCGTGGCTATTCTAAAGGGTTCCATGATGTAGGAAAGAGATTATTTATTGCCATGATAAAATTGTTGTTCACTTGTTATAATATCATCCTCATTCGAACACTTTCCGGTTTATCAGTTCACAGATAATTTATAAAACTTAATAATACACGAATTATCAAAATTTAAAATAATTAACGCATTCAAATACCTGTAATTGTTATTTAGCGCTACCTATCAATGCATTATTTGTATCAATGGATTACAAAAGTGAGAATTCTCTTATATCATGGAATTAATAGCGTCTTGGACTTATCTTTCTAACAGCATAAGTAAAGAATAAAGGAATAGAAAATTTTTCTTCATAGAGTAGGAATACTATAAAAAATAATTAGAATCTATTTCCAAGGCTTATGCATGGTGGGAAGAGTATCTTTTCATAAAATAGTAAAAAATAATTATTGCACCTCGTATCAACTATGAGCCATTCACCTGCTACTCAATGAACCATCAGGATACTTTCACTTGCTTTGTTGACTTTGAAAACACTGTTGTTGAAGTAAATTTGGAAAAGGTAGTAAAATCAGTGAAACTGTAAAACTGTATTCGACTTGAGGTGATTGCGCTTAATGGAAACAACCTTGAGGGCGCAAACGACATAGAAGGTAGAAAATCTGGCTGAGTACTGATAATTTTGATTTTAAGATATGCATACTTATTAATTGCACATTTTTTGAATTTTATTTTTTCTCATAATCATATAAGAAAACTTTAATTACGGAATAAACAGTAGCAATAGTAGCTAAAATGGAAAAAAGCATCGTTTACCCAGTTGAAGTTATCTTTCGCCCTAGGGTTAAAGCACTAGCTTTCATCCCGCGATGAAAGACTAACATTTTTAGGAATTAAATACATAGCTCATATAGTCACAAAATGGTGGGGCCTCACTTGGAATGAAAAGCCTTCATAAGCTCAGGAAAAATTCACACCGCTCTAAATTATTCAGTAAGTACACACAATTCATTTGACGCCGTTCTCGGTGAATTTTAAATTCTTGGAAGTATTTCATTCCCTAAAAAAACTTAGAAATGAGGTAAGGTCTGGATCATTAAAAAAACTAAGGAGGAAAACTAATGAGAGCGGAGTTAATTCAACCATTTCAATATCGGGATTGGGGAACCTGCTCTAAAATTTCCGGGTGACCGTGTAAGGATTCCAGCCAAGGAAAGAAGTCGTCGTAGTTCAAGGGGATAAGCGACAAATGCTGCGGAGCGTGAACTTCGCATTGTCAGCGGCATGGAGGAGAACTGGGAAAGGGTATGGGGAACCCTTTTCTCCGTGCTCCATCCTTTTAGGATCATCCATTCCCATCTACTTTCTCAAATCGATTATTTTCCCTGACGATCGCTATTTGCAGTCATTTCAAACAGGAGAGACTTAACAAGGAGAACGCTTTTACCAGAAATTTAAAGGATTTAAAAAAGCAACCAACCATCTTCGTTTACGAAATATGGCATAAAACATTAGAATTCTCTCCGAAAAATAAGTTATGAAAAGCAGTATAAGTAGGTATTTCATTTTGAAGTGATGATAATTTTGCCATGGGAAATTTGTTTTACCATCTTATTCTAGATTAATCACCACAACAGAATACACTACAATGAATAAAATTCTGTCCATGTTCACTTGGTGGTATTCCATCATCAACTTGTTTATTACGTAAACTGTTACAAATACCACAAAATAGGAAGCCACTACACGACCCGGGTTTCGACGATTGATCGTCATCTTCAGGTGGAACGGTGCTGGTCTTCTCTCCTTGTATATGCCTCAAGAGCCAGGGTGAGGGGAGGTCGAGGGGGGGGGGGGGGGGCTGGAGGTTGGGCACCCCAGTCGCCTTGTCTTCCCAACCTCCAGGGGGGTTGGAGGCTGGGAACGCAGTAGGACTTGTTTTCCCTACCTCCAGCCCCCCTCCCCAGGTAGATATAAACAGGTGAAATATACTAGAAGCTCCATACGTTAGGTGGTTGGCAGGAACCAAATTTAATCTTAAGCTGGTCGCGAAGTGATAGTGTAGATATTCTTTTTTTCTCTTATATCTCAAAAAAGTTCATTTTCCTACGAAGGTATCGTCTTATTTCTCTAGAATGGTAGCAACGCTGCGTAAAATATTGGATTACATAATAATTCCAAGCCTATAATGAGCACAATACCTTGTTGATTCTCATTTCCGCTGTCCTTCCTCGGCATAAGCCTGGTGTGTGTTGATCCAAGAAAAGATACCTGACCGAAATATTCAATTGGAATTTAATTGTAATACGAAATAAAATAATAAAGAATCGCATGGGCCAAGAAATACGCTCCTTTAATACATACGCTCGCACATACCTTAATTCACGCCATTCTAACTTCTCCCGTATGTAAGCGAGGAAGCACTTCCCGTTGGGATCAATTCAGTGAGGCACCAGAGGTTACTCGAGAATAATGGAGGTCATCGTAGCCACGCTACGAAATTGCGGGTGAATTTTTGCTGAGCGCGTATACCGAACATTTTTATGGAGTTTCCGCGGCATTGATGGCGCTTATTAACGCCATCACGTTGCCACCTTCGCAAAAAATATATTCCCATCGGTTGGTACGAGTACTGGGGTCGTGATTGTATTTAAAAATTGAGCCTCCTGAGTTTTCATTCCTTCACATGACCTCTCGAACACCTTTCCCTCATTATAGAATCTTTTCTCCCGAGATTTCCAGATTCCTCCTCTTCCCAGAAATACGCGAGCATTAGGGCCCTTCTCTACGAAGCTAAAATCCCTAGTAACTACACGCCAAGATCCAAATACAGCAGCATGAAGAGGAGAAATATGAGAAACTCTGTAATATGAGTATACTTTTAGACTTCGTGGTGGTCATATTCATATCATGAAATAACATGTTAAAAGTTTAGGAAAGAAAGCTTATTAATAGAAAGGGCATATTTAGTTACCATATACTATAAATGAAATGAAAGGAATAACAGTAAAATTGTTTGATCAGCAGACAATTTACAGTGTAGAAGTCCATACATCCATATTTCACATTAATCGTCATTTTTTCGTAGTCACGAAAATAGCAGGTATTCTATCAGCCATTATGTATGAATGGGGAAGAGCAAAATAGAAAAATGTTAACTATAGCTGCAAGAAATGCTAGAATATCAAATAAATACGAGAATTGGGAAATTGTGAAAAACAGGCTGGTGTGTGGCTTGTAAATATTCTCATTACTGAGGAAGCGTATTCTCGAGGCATCCATTCTCATTCTATTACGTAGTTTACATCTACATCTACACGATACCCTCTAAGCCACCGCGAGGGTGTGTGGCTTGCAGGAGCAGTTTAAAGTCCATTACTATGAAGGATATCTGTTATTATTTCACAGATGGATATTAATTGATTTTTTCAATGCTAAAAGTGGGGTTATTGAAATTGAGGAAGCAAGAAATGACAAGGAAAAAAGGAGCTTTTGCTTAAGTGCTATGTGTTTCCAAATGAATCCATACCAAATTACCCTGGGAGCCGTTTGATGGACATAAAACTATGCGTGTTGGGTCACCAGCCATAAAGATAAGGATGAAGAGGGAGAACTAAAGTAAATTAAGTATGCTGATAGTTTTAGACTGTATTGTACTTTGCATTGAGGACAATGAGAGTGAAAAATTAATATTTGATATAGGTTTGACAGCCTTTTCTCTATGTCACCTCTGTCTGACGTGCTAAGTAGCAACAGGGATGAAAATACATCTGCATCTGTGGTCTCAATCTATTTATTTTCCACTACCGCCCGAAACAGCACATGTGGCCTTTATATCGGGGTATTTAACATGTAACAACGGACGAGCACACACAACCATGTCCTGAGTGGTGAAAAAACCCACTCAGGCGGGACTCGAACCCGTGACCCTCAGGTTAGCAGGCGAGGCCTTAACCACGCCGCCACCGGGGCCGACAAGTGTTCAATCTATTAGTGGTGGTAATCCTGGTATAGTAAATCGGGAATTTGCGTAATCAGTCTCCTGAGTTTCCCAACGAAGTCACTCCATTTACCAAATTACACTTTCAGTGCGCATATAGTTTTTTCGTAAGCATGCGCAATTTCTCAAATGCTGAGATTATTCAACTCCTGAATTGAATCTTTTTCGAACCCAAACACTCTCAGCGTACGTGAGATGAGACCTTGCGACTATGAAATAACATCACCCTACTTTTTCGTCGGAGCACGGCAATCGATTCGTTTGGTGTAACAGAGACTTTGTTATCCAGCACCTCAAACATTTTGCGTATAGTTCCTACCCAGAGAGAATCGAAGAAGAGAGTGATACGTAGGAGTTATATTTCACTCGACGCTTGTATATTCTCCGCCAACTATTTATCACCAAAACAAAAATAAGCAACATATTAGGTGATATTTTACAGAATAGTAATGGGAATGTACGTTTATAGAATTCCAACTTTCAACTGTGACACAAAAAGTATAATAATTGTTTCTAATTACCTTAAAATTGTTTACTATGATTTCAAACAATAGAGTTTGCCCCGAGACGAATATCGGAAAAAGTGGAAATGGGTTGCACAGGAATTCCTTGGGTGGAAGATGTCGTGATTCGTAATTGCACCCTGTTACAACAGTTGACCTAAGTGACCAGTCTCAACAAATTCATCTCCTGGAATATTGACGAATTATCGGAAACAATTGGAATGAATTGACTTTTGTAAGTCAGGAATGAAATAAGTTGATGAATTTAGTACTATTATTTTAAACAAGAGAGTTTATATTGCGGCAAATATCGGAAAAAATTAGAATTGGGTCGTACAGGAGGGAGAGGATGTCATGGTACGTAATTGCACCAGTTACAGAAGCTGACCAAAGTGACTTGTGTCAACAAATCCATTTCCTGTAACATTGAAGAAATATCGGAAATAATTGGGATTAATTGACATTTGTAGGTCAGGAATTTAGATAACTTGATGTAATTAGCAACAAAATTAATCTGAAGTACTTGCTATTTCTTATGCCGTATCGACTAAAAATTATATTCACATTGAGAAAAAATGTCAATACTGAACATTTCATTTTCTAAACTGTAAAAAAGAAAAACGAGATCAATGGAGATTATTATAATCGAGAACAGTGAGGGAGAGATTGAATTAAAAATACTCAGCACGATTAGAGGAAAAAATGCTCCAGTGATTGAAGTAGAAAAGAAGGGATGAGGATTGCCATCGCAAAAACCACTCACGTCTCAAGGAAAAAGAATCACCAGAATCATTGATAGGAAGAAAGAGGATAAAAAATTGGACTCGGTGAGGCATTCAAACGAATTCTTTTCAACCGACAAAAAAAAAGCTTAACTCTTCCGGGAGTGTTTATAAATATATATGCACGCACTTTTATTTCCCTTCCTGCCGGGTCTCCTTTTGGGGCCGATTTCTAAATTCCATGATGATAGCGTTTTAAGTATTCAACCCTGCACTCCGCATCATCTATTTCCCTCTGTTGTTAAGTTTCTGTGTGGTTTGGGTGCAAATGGGAGGTGATGGATCCCGAAGGAAGGGAAGAAAATAGATTTGCAATTTTAATTTCCAGCCTTTCCGGTCTAGAAAAGCTGTTGTGCCCTTTCCTCACCCGTTCCCTCTCGACCGAGCTCTCTCACTTCGACCTCCCACGCTACGACCTTCATCAATCCCCTCTCCGCGGTCACCCCTTTTTGTTCCCCTCTTTGTCCCTGTCACGGTGTCCCTTTTCCCCTCAAGGCTTCTCCCCATTGACTTCCCCACCTCCACCCCAGACATCTCTCCAAAATTCTCCACTCCATTGAATCCTTTTGCGCAAAAAATCTAATATTCTTATTCCAATTCAACATCACGTCTCCAACTTATATTGATATTCCTGAGGAATTCCTCCAGAAATAATTTACCTCAGAACTTTTTTTCCAGGTAAATGGCGAGGGATTTTCGTTCTTGCTTACTTTACGGTCCCAGTTCTATGCGAATAATCTTTTTTGCTTTTATTTTTTTTTAAGTTTTGTAAACTGAAGAAACAATGGGATTAAAATACATACATTTACAATAAAATTCCAACGGCAGTGACTTGAGTCAAGGCTTAGTATCAAGATTTGGGTACAGTTAGCTCAAGAGATGTGAACATTTTAGACGCTACTTAGTTATGGGAAGGAGCACAAAAGATGATGAACTCCATGATAATGCCGTGAGTAGAAATACAGCTTGGGAATAAGTAGGGCTTTTACGTGAGTCCTAAGACAGGCAATATGCTATAAAAACAAAAAAAACACGTAAGTTGATGATCTTTTAAGTTATAATCAATAACAAAAAATGCAACCGCGATCGAAGCAAAAAAAGAAAAGAAAAAATGGGCCTCCAATTATAATTGCAAGAAACAATAAACTTCTGGAAGAACTTTCCTTGAGGCTGCGTGTCCTCGCGGAGTTACTGGATATTCGTAGAACCCGAAAAATTCATGGAAATAAAGATTGAAAGAGAAGAGTAAGCCAGATTCCAGCGGAAAATTCTGCGAATTGCGAAGGGTTGCTTTCAAACGGCCACATTTAAGCACTGCTGTGACCGCATTTTGTAGGATCAAAACAGGGCTCATCCCTTACTCGCGGAATGTATGCATACCGCTCAGGTCTTTCCGAAACAGATACTCTTTACTGCGCTTGATGCTCGCCCGAAGATCCCCTTAGTTCCGCGATCCCTCCCTATATCCCTTCCGATTCCAAAACTCTTCCATTCTCCCCCTCACCGCTCCCCTGGTCGCTCTTTCCCTTGCATACAAAACCTCTGCTCTCATTTCGTATTTCATGTTTTCCAGCGGATGACACGGCTAAGCCCCATCGGCTCGGAGGGCACTTAGTCCGCGCACACTATAGAGAGGCAGCGGAAGGACGATATCCTCCCCTCCAGCTCCGAAATGCCATGATCCGACTCCCTCTGACCATGTTTTGGCCTTACCCTCTCCTTTCCCTCGCTATTTCCCTCCACAAAGCGAAACCTATCGCTAAAACTCGCGGATTACACCTTCAACCCTGACAACCTCCTTTCCCCCCGATCCCCAAAAGTGGGAGAGACAAACTCCCCATGCCAGCTGGCAAAAAAAAGCAATCATTCCCCCACTCTCGCATCGCAGCGACAAAACACCACGACTCACCATTTTCGCGGAATTCGAGCCCCTCTTCCGGGATCCCTCCTCGTGGACTGAAACACCCGCTCTTCCCTCTCCCCATCGCTCTGATCCCACGTCAAGTAACAGCACGTGGAAATTCTTTGGATCTCATTGGAAGCAATTCCTGCCAACAAGAATCAAAAGCAACACGATTAGCAATTGGGTTATGGCATGACAGGGTCAGATACCCACGGGAGGAAACCCCCTTCCGAGTCTAACGACTTTCCCGGCTTATTGATTGGTCAACGATTTAAGTCATTCATAGTAACAAATTTTTCATGTTTCCTTGATTGATTAAAAATCATATCTGAAGCTGAAAATAGCACAGCTTGCTGGATAAAGGATATCGTGATCTTAATATTCGTCGTACTATCGGGTCGTTATTAAAGCTATGAGTTATGGAACCTAATGTAGCCGTATAATTATCTTTTAGATACCCTGACATCCAATAGTATTTTATTGCACAATCTTGTAAAATCCCGTGCCTGTTGCTGTAAAAATCCTAACATATATACCCGAGGCGTAATTAAAACTAAGTAATTTCAACTCATGAAAAGTCGGGTTAAAATTCTAGTACGAATTCTAGAAACCTAATTATTTAGATATCATCGGCGATGGCTGTAACTGAGTGAGAGTTGAACATTTCAAACACAACCACCCAACGCCTAAAATGGGGGAGAGATTCCAAAATTACTCTGTAGCGAAAAGGAATGGGGTGAAAAGTTAAGACTGAGATCATAAAAGAAAACCTTTATTAAAAGTCATTAATGCATCATCAATTTGTAACTACGACCTCGCTGGTCATTGTGATCATCTCATTGTTATAAGGGGTCCCATTGATATAAGGGTCCTGAGCATTCATATATCTCCACTAGAGCCTTAACAAAAGCATTGCTTCATTTTGTGTTTGAGTAGAATGCTTTTGCATCCTCCACATTATGTAGGGTAAAATATTACTTATAATGATATTTTATGCGTAATAGATCATGACAGTGAGAGTAATTATAACATTTAACATAATCGTAATGAACAGAAAATATACTTGGTTATTCCACATAAATTTATACTTAAATAAGTTATTTTTAAAAAATTTTTGTGGAATAACCAAATATATTTTATGCTCATTATGAGTTCAAAATTCCACGAAGTCACGCCTGAAACTATCGATTTACCATAATCCTTAGGCATGTTTGCTTTCC
The DNA here is from genome assembly GCA_933228895.1 of Platycnemis pennipes. NCBI lineage: Eukaryota > Metazoa > Arthropoda > Insecta > Odonata > Platycnemididae > Platycnemis > Platycnemis pennipes. The sequence goes on from OW121848.1 coordinate 86,417,452, forward strand.
TAATTAAATTTATGGAGTGCTCATGTAATACTTTAATTAAACTCGAAGTATAAATAAAAAAGATAAGCAAACAAAATTTCAAGCTATAATCCTCACATTATTCAAAAATTACCGCAACTTAGTACACAAAAGGGCCGATGCGTCCCATGAGATTAACCTAAACTTATCGTAAGTATATCCCCTCCCCTCCACTCCTCCAGTAAGGACCCAAGAAACAACTGAAGTGTAAAGTAAGCCGAGAGAGAACAGCAGCTTTTAAAATATTGAAGAAAGTACCAATCGCATGGGCCAACATCCCAATATTTGTTATTCACTTAGGACCCTTAGTAATGTTTATTCAACTGCCAGCATCAAGAAATGGTTTTGGAAAGAATAAAAGGTACGATGGTTTGGAGTGGTACCCATCCAGCAGCATTATTTGCTTTACCATTGGATACCATTTAGCCGGGCTGAGCAAGGCAGTTGATCGATTGGAAGAACTGGAGTGTAAGGCAGCTATTATTTCAGAAGTCCTTCGGTTATTGATTCGAAGCAAAATTTACTCCCCATTATACACTTCATTTGGCACAGCAGATATTGGACTCGGGAAAAGAATTTCACCCCACATCAGTCCCGTATCACAATGCTTTTAGTATTGTTGAAATATTAACCTTGGAAATTACACTACTGGCATTCTTTTATGCAGAGTGAAAGACCACTTAGAGAGCAATATAGCGCCTCAACCAAAATTAAAGGGCACAGAAAATATTTTTATTATCTAATGAAGATAATTCATCAGTGTTGATAGGAACAGAATATAATGAAGCAGTTTGCTTTAAAAACAGATTCTGCCCTTAAGCATAGTATTAGTTTCACCTGTTGAGCATCAAAATATAAGATGAGATAAATTTTCAAATTATATACAGATTAACCTTAGAATAAAGAATCCTATAAAACGCGCTGAGTTTAATGGCGTCACTAAAAAAGCTCTAACAAATTGCTTAATTTTTAAAACTAGAGGGAACAAATTTGAAAACTATTTTAGTTTTAAATAATCCGATGATTACCCAACATATCGTATTCATTGTGGTTGATTTGCAGTAAATGTTATATTTTTGTGAAAACAACGCAAAATCTTGAAAGAATTATATTTTATTGGATTTCGATGCTGTGCACAATAATTTGTCATACCTAAAATATTGTCGCATGTGGACACATGACAAACCAAGGAGAACTACTTGCTAACGAATTCCTAGAACTAACTATTAATATTTCCTTGTTTCCTTACATACACTGCAGTATGTATGCATATTATGAAATTAAACACATGAGAGATAGAGATGAATACTATACTTTTATGAAATTTAATTGTGATCCGCCCTCGAGATGTGGGTAAGTTAGTAATTCCAGCAAAGCAACTAGTGAGTACACTGCGTTAAATAAAGAAACTTAAAATTTCAGTAAACTAATAAAATGAAGAAGACGGTGAGTCTCTACAAAACTTATTACATAGTCACATTACAAATAAAAAAATTCGGAAATATGAAAACCGTGTCGTGGCCTCTTTATTTACTTATTCTCAACTACATGGGCATATCTTACCCCTCAATGGCTTATCAGGATTTATCTCAATTATTCGTAATTGCGTCATATTTTACTTTATTTGTATTTTTTTTACAAACGCATTAACTGCATAACGTCAGTCGTAATTTTATAAAAAAATATTCAAAAATGAATTAGCCTCTGTAGTGAAAATATAAAGGAAATCAGGCGAATTTATTTTCCAGCAAAAATACCGTTCTCGTAGATCTTACGTTAATTTTAATATTTTATTCGGTACACACAACACACGCTTAATATTTCCCTAAAACTTTAATCCTTAGCTATAAATCTTCATCGTATTATATCATATAAATCGACCTCACAACAGAGTAATAAGATGTGGCGCCGTGACTTTACGGTTTAATTTCCACTGCTTAAAATATTTCGGAAAAATAGAACAAAGGCTTTGAAAAAGAGATATTATCAAAATGGTGTGCAAACGAATGCCACGTTAAAATTTCTCCTCGGCTAGAATTCATTCTCTTGAAGCACACCATTGAGCATTATTGGAACTTGCACCCAGAAACCACGGCGTTCTTTTATTTCGGGCAGAGGTCTCTCCAAAAAGGATAAGTTTCTCTTTTTTTGGAGATGGAAATGAACAATTCTACTAATTGAAAAAAAATCAAAGGGATGTTGAGAGGGGGAAACGTCGATTGGTTGCAGAGAGGAACTCGAGGGTTCGGAAGAGAGGATGGCATGATCCAGGGTAGAACGAGCGAAATTCCGATTCCACGTGTTCAATCAGGGAGAGGAAAGTGATGGTTTCTGCACCGATCACCGCCCTACGTGTGTCTCTTCCGTACACACTGATAAAACCCGGATTCCTCCCTCCACTTACACTCGAAAAACTTCAAAGAGTCTCCATCGTGCTGGAAGAAATTTAAGCGATAGCTTTTTTTTCTCCAATTCCTACCTCTTTTCTGTTATTGCACACTCCGCCAACCATTTTCCATCTACAAGTGGACCGTTCGCCGAAAATACTGTTCATCTCCCACTCTTCAATGCCCCACCTCCCCCCAGCTTCACCACAAAAATCTTCTCGATATCGTTTCAGGCAACCCGCTCTGTAACCGCAGCCCAAGGTGGAGAGATGGGTGTAAACGCACATCAGAGTAAAGGAAGGAGGGATTGAAAAAGAGAGTGAGGGTGAGAGATGCCGATTCACAACTTGTTCATCCAATCGTAGGGCCTCTGCAAGAGACCGCTCACTCCCTCAAGATGTGGGCATTGGTGGATGATGCAGCCATTGCTGAAGCTGAAGGAGAGAAAAGGGAAGGTGGCCAGTGACTCAGAAAGTAAGCCTTCCGATAAGGAATGAAAATTTCCTTTTTAATCCTTAAGCGCAAGGTGATTTATATTTGAATTAGAATGGTGATGAATTGCTTCTTTGACAAAAGCTTAAACTTATTTTTAATCCCACCTTAATAAAGCCTTCAAATCGGAAAGAATTCTCGACGAAGTCTCAAATTTCTATTGTCAAATGAAAGCTTATTTTGAAAATTTCAGTTACGATTTTATTTATCTTCCTGTATTTACTAAAACATGGGATTTATTTAGAACCATTAAAAATCATCTCAGTTTTTTTCCAAAAACTCATGCAATTTTTGTATTCCATTGTAGAATGTTGTCCTTCGAGGTGATTGGAGACGACATTATTCAGTTCTCGTAATATTTTGTGCATATATAGATTTGACTCAGTGACCAAAGAGTCAAGGCCACGTCATCAGCACCTACTCGGTAAACTATGATTAACGTTGCTAAAATATCATCATCTTTTAATTTCGTCAATTAATCGACGTCTATCAGCGTTACACCTGGATTTTAATATAAATTTACATTAGTCAGTCAAATACAGTTGAACTCAACGTATATTCTGTAGTATCACTATCTGAAACTATAACGTATCCCTTCAGTCATCATGATACTAATAATAACGTACCCAATTATGGTGATGTATTGCAGGATATAGAACAAAAAAACACTAGTTAGAGAAGTCAGGAAACATTTCAACAAACAATTATCTTCTTTTGCTAGAGGCAAAACATGACAATTCAACTAGTGTTTCTTTTATAGGGATAAGTGTGTAATGAAAGCAACATAAATCTAATAACAGCATATTACAGTAGCACAGATCACAATGCATGGCATTTTAACGAATTAACGAATGAGGGTTTTATAAAAAAAAGGCTTTTAACTATTGTTAAAAGTAAGAACTACGAGGCTTCTTACTTTTCGCTTAATAAAAAATGAGATGTTCGGAAAAATTTAATTAAAAAATTTAACTAAAGACGGCTCTAAAGTGAACGTCGTGAAAGAGATCCCCTCGCAAGAAAAGTATTTTCATTAGCCGAAAATATTTTGACTTCGTACCAGTAGAAATCCTTTGTTTTATAATTAAAAGCTGGCAGAAAAATATTCTTAGAGATTGCCAGCAAGAATAAAATCAGCTATCCACCTCTTGTACCTGACAACATGTGTTGAATTCATTTTCCTAATAAAGTGGAAAATAGACAGTCTGAAAAGAATGAGGCAGAATTTCTCTAATACCGCAAAAAGAAAATTAATTATATCTTTTACTGTTACTCCTAATCGCCATGGAGGAGCTATTTTCATACATTTTTAAGCCCCCTTAGCTCGCAAGATCTCCCAGAACAATGAATGGGTAGAGATGGTTTCACGTCACTCGATGCAGTTAGCTCACTCCCAAGCATCGATAGTCAATGCACAGCGCGGGTCCCTCTTGAGCGAGAAATCCCCATCTCCCGCAAGAGGGAAGATGTTTGTAGAGATGTCCGGTTTGGGAAGGAGTCTCATCACGTTCACACAGTTAGTCCAACCCCCTCTTCCCATCTCCCCTCCCCCTCTCCTCCTCCACGCCGTCCCTCACTTATCTGAAGTCTTCATCCTCCTCCTCTCACTCCACATCCTCCAGCTCAAGCACTCCAATCACCCATTGGTCCTCGTCATATTAACCCCCTAAAGGCTTCGTCCGCCGTAAGTGGCTCCACAATCCCAACAATCGGACGTTCGTAGAATTACAGAAAAGGCGCCGAAATAATTGTGTGAACCTCTTATTGGGGGGTCAATCGCTGCGATGAAGCGGGGGGAAGGTGAACGGAGGGTTGGGATGGGAACAGAATTTGTGGGCACCTCGGGCCATTTCCTCGGTCTCCGATTTAACTTGAAAACTTCTCTTCCGCAATGCTGTGCACGTAAATGCAGTTCACTGTATCGCAAGCAGCAAGAGAGCTTAATTCCGAACACTTGGACTACGGAAGGGGATGCTGCTGTTGACATTACCCGTTTCCTCCACGCCAATGCCTCAGTTCGACGCGGATGATAATTTCAAGACAGGTTAAATGATGAAAAACCCACCTCACGTACTGAAGTGGATATGATCACCTCACTTACAGTGCTGCGAGGAAGTTTGTACGTACTCACATGATAAAATAAAAGAATTTCCCACCAATCCGGCCGAAGGGAAAGAAATTAGTAGATTTTGAGGATCGAGGCCTCCAGGCATTATTTCTATACATCCTCAATTATTACGCCAATTTTATTGTATTAGGAGAGATTAATCTATTCAGAAAGAAAATATGTTCCTGAATTAACCGCGCACTTCCTTAAATTTCATACGAGACTGATCAAGTTGTTGAAAGGTGGAGTATACGCCGATTATAATGGAGCTGCAAAGTAGCAAGCTATGTACTTTCTGGCATGAAAAGACTTGAAACATACATTTCAGTATGACTAAATTACCTGAAGGTCTTCCAATTCAAAATTATTACGGAAATCATCATCCCATTATTATTAGAATATCTCTATGAAATGCATGCCATTTAAAGGTGCTGCTTTTGATGAAAAGAGTATTCAAATAATTTAAGTAACAATATCATCTTACTTATATAAACAACTACTTTTATCCACGCACTATTATAACTTTAGTTGCGTGCAGTATAACCCGAATATTACACTTATTTTTTCAAATAGATTTCTCGGTTATGTTGCAGGGGGTCTTTAGGTATAAATATTTATAACCCCAGTGACTGGATATATGAAACTACCGTGCTTACATTTCCTAATCACAGAGAAATTAAATTCAGTGCATTAACAATTTCATCTCCAATGAATTAATTACATTTGAAAAATACATTATTTTGGCAGCGTACTCACATTAATTCGTCTGAACTGCTCGATAGCAAACCAATTATATGCTCACTCGCATTACACCTAAGGAAAATTCATGCACTTGCTCCTCTCTGACAAAACTCGTGATCAAATTCAACCCGGAATATTTTACGCAGGAAAGAAGATGCTGAGGTATAACTTTTGCGGAGAAAGCCATCAAACGAATGCAAAATTCAGTAAATTCCGGCACAAACTAGTAAATGTTAATGTGCGAACGCTCTGATCTCAGTCATATGTTCCACCTTTCGGCTTTATGAATCATGGTCCTTTTTCCAGCCATGTTATCGCCTGGTGCAACCGCAGTCCTCATCAATGCAACCGATAAATATATCTTTATAGTTCTCAAATCTCCTCGCTTCCTGTCACGCCTTCAGAAGGGTCTATAAAATTCGTCTCTGCTCTTTCTCAGACGCATTGTGTTCCCATTAAGACCTCTCTAAGATACCGCAATGGCTCAATTTTTACATCATCACCACATACTTACCTTTTCTTATTTCTGGTTCTCTTCTTGCATCTCTGCTTCCATATGTGGAAAGGATAACGCGTGAGAAACGCAATTTAGTTTGCAGGTGCTGAATAAACTCCAGGATGAGCTTCATTTAGATAAAAAATAAGAGTTCACCAATGATAGCATGCTCGTTGAAAGTTGCCCCTAAAAGCAACCTAGTTCTCTTGGAGATACTCCAAAAATTGTTCCTCAAAGAACTGTTTGAAGTCACCGTTATCAAATATATGTACTACCCTTCCCGTCAAAAATATACATTTCAAAGGGACCTCACCTAAATAACACTGGTAAAGACGCTCGAGGTTGACATTTTAAGACGTACGTTTTCCTCAAAAACAATGAACGAGATCAGAACTTAATATTATTGCACATCTTGTAGCATGTGAGAGGTAAGTATTCCATTTTTTATCCCTCTCTAGGTTTTTATTTCCTGTAAACAGCTTCGATGAAATACAGAAATACAGTTATTAAGGAAAATGGGAAAAATAAAATGAATTTCTATGGCCGTAGGTTAATTGTCACTAATTTTCAAGCTCCTCCAAATGTATTTCTCCTGTCACATGCAGAGAAAATTACTTGTTTTCATTCCGAAACATTTGAGCAGAACCTTTGGCATTTAAAAGCCGTAATTTTTGCCTCGAGGTACTGAACAACTATCAGGTGCCTCACGGAAAAGGGATTAGAGAGGATTTCCAACGAATGAAGAATTGAGAGTAAATACGCCGCCGTTGCCAAGTGAGAGAGAGATAGAGAGAGGGAGAGAAAGTCAGCCATTGTTATATGTAGACTCCGGCGTCCGTTTGACAAATGACGTACATTGAGAGGGAAAGGGGATGTGGGAGAATGAGACGGTCAAAGAGGGGGGTAGGGAGGGAGAGAACGGGAGGAGAGGGACAGCAAAGTTTCAGTGGCTGGAGGGGAGAATGAGGGAATCAGCAGAAGAGAATGGCGGCATAGAGATTGGGGGGAATGAAGGAAAGGGGGGCGGGGAGAGAGATTCCAGGTACACGCTATTTGGAGAGAATTCCTCGCGGCGTTACCATCCGTGCAGCAGAAAAAGGGCTCAGGGCTTTATATAGGTACGTCAAAAGTGAACGCAGAATTTGTGAGGTGGATGGGTTCGGAGAAGGGGCGAAGAGCTGAGAATTAGGATGGGGAGGGACGAGCCGGAGTGAGAGGGAGGGAGATGAGAGGATACAGGGCCAGAGGTCAAGAAGGCTTAAGCTTTAATGCGGCGCATAGGGCCGGCTCCCTTCAATCTCATCCGACGAGTCGTCCCCCCTCTCACACGCCCTCCGCCTCCTCCACCATCTCTCTCTCTCTCTCTCCACCTTCAAAGGGTACATCTCTCCCCTCTCCTCGCCTCCTTCATCCGCATCTTCTCACTCCCGCAACCCCAGAATCCCTTCCCGCGCTGCCAACCCCGTGTCTACCGGTGTTTCACCATGCTCCCACATTGGGTTGCTGTGCTATTCACAGCTTTCCATAATAGTACAGAGTCATTCAAAAATATGGACCCAATGTAATTTATTTGTATTTCACGAATTATAAATTGGATATGAACATTTAAATGTACCGTAAAAAATTTGTTCATTTCTCAACAAAGGAATACTATAGCAAAATGAAAATTACCACCAGACGACATTTTTCAAAACTAAAAAACATTTACAAACAAAAAAATTTACCTTCTAAAATATATTTCATAGCACACTCTTCTCAAAATGAATTTCTTAGCGTACTAATCCTATTAAGATGACGCATAGGTATTTGAATGGGAAAATCTACCTTTATGGAAGCAGCTACGTTCCATTTTTTACTATAACTCACCTAGTAACTGAACTGTTCCTCCAATGCTTATGATATATCACCTGTGCTAATACCGGGTAATGTCTAAGTTGAACTCATGTAATTTCAATGTTTTTATGCGCGTTGACATTTCGGAGGAGCGGAATCGAAAATGTGTTCACAGCCTCCCGAACCCTTTCACTCTGGTCTCCAATTTTAAGCATTACACTGTTTTTCAAACTTCTTTTTGCTTAAACTATTCCCTTCTCCAAGTCTCATACCTCATTCCAATGGCTAATCGCTCATTTTCTCTATTCACATCATTAATACTGCAATATTATTGATTGCGTCACATAAATCGAAATCTCGTTTTCATCTACCACATTTTAAACCCCAATATTCAAGCAATAACGTCTGAAGTGGTGTGATTCTCACCCACTACTATTTATGAGATGAGCTCATAACGGAGCGTTGGTATATATTTATCAGGGCCACTTTGTCACCCGATCCCGAGTTGTGGCTCGAAAAGGTTAACTTAAATTTTAAAAGTTCGTCAGTTTTTGTCACCGCTTTAAATCTTTCCATAATTTCCGCTGTAACTTGTTTCTCCCTCCTAATTCCTGGGTAGTAAACATACAAGAGATTTAAAATGCCCTTCGACACCAAAAATACCCTGCGTATCCTTCTTACGAAGGTTTTAATCTCTTAATAAAGATTTTTGCGTAAAAATATATTCCACAAAATTAATTACTTGAGGCAATTGCTAATTTCTTGGCTCTCTGTCGGGGCCCTAATAGCTCTGATCTTAGAAGAAGAACATAGCCCATTTTAGCAAAAAAAATGTATGGGTAAATCGACCACAAAATTGGTAAAAACGTCCCTTAGGGTAAACGATTTTGACCAAACTTGGCAACACGTCATCATTTGATAGAAAAATGAAAACCCCAAAGCCGTTTTGCAAAGCATGCAACCGTTTACGAGAAATTGCAACGTTGCAAAATTCGAATTTTGCTAAAGTTACTACACATTTTTCGGGGTATCTCCGAAAATATTAAAGCTAAAGACCTACAAAAGGGCTGATTTTAAAGGAATTGGAAAAATATAATAGGAGATAATATTATAATATGCATACAATTTCATAAAATTTATAGTAATTTTAAATTTTCAAACCAATTTTGACGATGTATCTATCCCATTGATTTTGGTCATTTTTTTATGTTGTAGATACAACCCTCCTCCACAAATTAAAAAAGTTTTCCCGAGGTAATATTTCATTTAAGAAAGAAAAATAATTTTGAGTGTTGGTGTAACGCCCGCCAGTGACCGCGGCGTCAGGCAACGGTCGACCGAACGGTACTCTGGTGCATTCAGATGTCAGCACACTCTCTCTTTTATCTTTTTCTCACTAACTACAACCGTAGACAATACAGTATACGTATGTTTTGCAACAGTATAGGAATACATATCGGTTTAAAGCATTTGTTAACGAGCAGAGTGAATCTTAGCTAAGAACTGTCACACGAGCATAGCTGCACAAATAATCTAAAATGAGAGGGTAACTTAGCGTAACGGGAGAGGGGAAATGGCGAACGCCGTAGAGACTACAGGGAGTGATCTGAATGAGGTGAACCTCACTCGTCGGATTGGCGCTTTGTCAGAGTATCAATCATTCTCCTCCCTTTACCTCACCGCTCTTCGCGCTACCCTCGCGCCCACACAGAACTTTCATTTTTTCTCCATCCTCCACTTCTAAGCCGCGTGTGCGCAGTGAGCGCACACAATTCCCCTTCGATTCGAAGCAGTTTATCTTGATACCTCCTAATTTTATTTTTCGGTCCAATTTACCCTGTGCATGGAAATCTCTCCCCACTTGAAAAAATATTTTTCCCTCCCACCCCCAAGTTAACCTCATCCCTGGATACCCAGATTTCTGACCCAAGCCCCCTCAACCCCGCAATCCCTTTATTTCTGCAGTCCGTTACCATTATCCCTTTCACACACAAACTGAGCCGCTTTCCCCTCGGTAAAAAAACACCCCCCTCAACAAAACCTATTGGAGCGAACGCACGAATCCAACTGCTATTGCATCCGCTTCCAAAACCTCTACTCCCTCAACCCTCGAGTCCGTCCCTCCGAGCGTCCCATCCCCCTTGTCCAACCAGAACGCTTCCATCTCTCATTCCACCCACTTTCTCCCCCTTGCATCCGACGACACTACGTACTATATCCCAAACGGGATGGCCCCATGTGCGAATGTTACCGTGTGAGTGTGTGTGTGTGTGTGTGCTTTTGCGCTCCTGAGCGAAAGTGTGCTAGGGTCGTGTGGATGTGCGATGGTGGACGGGATTTGTTTTATGTGACGTGAAATCGTCGGCGCAATCAATCACGGGCAGCTTCCGTGCGACAGAGGTCGCATAATGAGAAGGAGGGGCGTCTGGCCCCTCCCGCCGCCACTACCCCCGCCCCGCTCCACGCCCCAGGGACGTTTGAGGGGTGAGGGTGGGGGCGGAGGGGCGAGGTGTCGGATTGAGAGTCGCTGGGGCTGGGAAGCTGGGTGGGAGAGAAAAATAAGTGGGAGCACGCGGGAGAGGGGGGTAAATGTTGGCGGTTGGTGGTCGTGGGGGCGTGAATTTTAGAAGAGGCAGAGTGAATCGATCCGGCAAAATAATACTCATGGCATTTAGCGAATAAATATTCATAAAAATCGTATTTGTTCGTGAAAATGAAAATATTTTGCCTGAATTGTTTGGGATTGTAGAAAGTGTGGGTAGTATCGCGCGAAGCCGACACAAATTCGCGTGGCAGCTGTTACACTCGCCGGAAAAATCAATTTTATTTCAAGCATTTCCTCGTCATTTTTACTTTCTCACCGTTCCTAGATTCGGTTTATTTGGGGAAATTTTTACTGTGTAGACCTATGGATGATTTTTTTGTTAAAAAACTCTTGACATGTTAACTGCTTTTAAATATGCAAATACTTACAATCCAATTTCACATAATGGGTAGTGCAACAATATTTAACCGGACTGGATCGCCTTCCAACGTTAGTTTATGTCAAGGGATATATCTCATTGTGAATGATAGGATGAAAGCCGATACATACTCAGCAGTAAAACTAGAATTTGCAGAAAGAGTTTGGAGAGGAACATAAATACTGATCAGTCTGAGTACTACAAAACCCAACTAGTTGTTTTTCGAAAAAAACCGAATGACGTCCTGGAGAGCGCATAGTAAAAATTGGAAGATTTGTAATCATGAGTGACGTGAGGAACAAAAAGCAAACTATACATGTTGGAGAAATATGAATGGAAGTGTTTTCGTAGGTTAGTGGGAGTGTTGATGGGACGAGGAGGAAAGAATATCTGGGTAAAGAATTGTTGCGGGTTACCGAGATACCGAAAGCTATGACAGAAAGAAAATCCTTAAAAGAATAGGGCAATTGATTTTATATGACATGCTTTGGGTAATGAGTTTGGTAGTTGAGGAAGGAACTTTTATTTTGGGTAGGCAACTGTGTATGAATAATATGAACATTTTTCAAGTGTTATATTTTCAAAGTTTCACTATGCGTTCAGAGAGTTCTGATATTTTCACACAGTCGCACTCCTAAAGGCTATCAAATCTCTCGACGAGGATATGAAAACAATGGAGAATTTTGTTTATAAATAATTAAATATTATCAATCGTAAATTGGAGGCCATTATTTAACATACACCGGAGTCCCTGAATCTGGGAGGGATAAAAATGAATTCATTTCCGATGGGAAAATATTATATTTTCACACTTCCCGGCACACTGTCAGGCGTTCACGGCCGCATAAAAATAGAGCAGCTAGAAAGCATTCCGGCGGAAATAATTGGCGTTACATGGAATCGAGTCGAGGTTACTCATCTCTTTGTGAACGGGCGGGGGGATGACGGACAGAGTGAGACAGGGATTGTGAATTCGTGATGGGTTGGGAAAGCGTTGGGAAGGGAGGGTTTTGTTTTGGTCCAGAGGGAAGGGGTAGGGAACACATACGAAGTAGAGGAGTCCGCGGTTCCAAATGGATGGGGTAGGTGCTGGGGTAGAGGGAGGTACGCGAACACAACACAACGGGGGGTTTATGGGTCGAGTGAGCGAGCCTGTGTGGGGAGGGAGGCCGGAGGACGGGGTGTCAGGAAGGGGTTGGTGGGTATCAAGCGAGTCGCGATAATCGCCCGGACGCGTTCATTACCGAAGCATCATTTGCCTCCCAATGTATTCCCTCTCATTCTCGCCCCCCTCTGGCCCCCGCACACCTCACCCCATTTTTCCCACATTCTCTCCGATCCCCCCCACTTGGCCACGAACACAATGTACCCAGCGATTTCCATTAGTTTCATCCGTCTCGAGTGAGACTTGATGGTCGGTAGGGTGATTACAAATTTTTCGAATTTTTTTTCTGTAAACCGCTACCAGTTACGCATTGGCCAGTATAGGCTTTCGTTGGCACGTAAAAATAACTAGCAAGTCTAATTCTCGCTCGAGAGCAATCAGTTCAAACAGTATCAGTTTTTATCCCCGCCGTCATCCCGTCCGGGATGATTTAAAAGAGCTACATTGGGCACTACCCGTAATATAGTCGCTTATGGTTAGTTTGCAAAAGACACCCAATAATTGATTGTGATATTGCCGAAATCAATCCCACAAGCGAAAATTAACAAAATGCTGTTTTAATTCAAAAAGGTGAATAGCCTGGGACACTAACACCATTAGCGATATAAATTACTCCTTTTTCACCTTCCATGCTGTTCGTCTTCTTCATTGAGCCGCAAGAGTGGAATACCAGACTAGATTTTTGCACGATTATGGAGAGGAAACTAATTGTACTCTTCAGCACTGAATCTGTACAATATGAAAAAGTTTCACTTTTCCGAAATTAAAGAAATTGTTTTTCGAAGCAATAGAGTAGTGAAACAGAATGAACTCAATTTTAAAGCGAAATGAAAAACTAGTCTTCTCATTTTGCAAGTCCATGCCAGTCCATTTTGCATCAATAAAAAAATAACTGGCGAACTTTTCATGGCCACTCACCCATTTATAGTGAGCGTTCTTAAGCGCTGTGTCCATAAGTTGATTCCATAAATTGATGAAAGCCAGTTATAAATTAAAATGTTTTTATTATTGGAAAAAAATACTTATGTCTCTTCAAAAGTCGTAGTGGTTAGCAATTTATCCTACGAACCGCCATGAAAAAATCTTAGTTTCGGTTCATCAATTATTTTATTATCGTGAATCCTAGACTCAACCTGCATAAAACGAGGTCTTTACTGTGCAATAAAATGAATAATGATACTTTGCAGAGAGACTTTTAAATACATCAGATTTTTCGCCTCAACTTTAGCTTGCTTCCATTATTTATCTAATGACAAAGTAATTCAGCAGAATATCTCATTATCTATAATTTAATAATATAACATGATTAATTAATATATATATATTTATAGCATCTCAAAATTTGAACTCCTCTGAAGTTCAGTTAATCATACTTTAAATCTTTTCGATTATGACTACGTTTTGTATTACGATATATCACGCATATAATATGAAGCAATTTTCCTCGGGACTCTGTAAACGTTGGTGATCATATTTTTCCCACGACATTATTACTTGGCTCTTAATTTAACTGTGTAAATATTCCTCCCCTTTTGTCACCCAACAACGAGAAAAAATATCGTCCTCGCGTCTGAATTTAATTGGAAACATGTGGATTGTAGAGTGATTGCCTCAGGTCCAAGTATTGTTAAGAAATATGTGGCAAGCAAAATGATATCATAGAGAATATTATCCTCATTAGAAATTTCCCACACCCCAATTTTAACTGACGCGACAGACCAGAGATTTCAAAGAGTGGCAGTGATTAATTTTCAGATACAGAAAATGAAGTTCAATCAAACAAATTATGGTCGTAGTATTCAAGATGGCGTATTCCGAAAAATAGGATACTATCCTAAACATAGTAATGAAAAGGAATTATCATAAATTATGTTTTTAATGAAAACTATATTGCTTTAAAAACTGGGATCCTCTTAAGCTGCATTTCATCAACTATTCAACCATGCCACAGATGTTTATATTTTTGGTATTCGCCCGATTTGTATCAAATACAATACCCTGAGGAAATTAAAAGAAATAAATAATGTCCTTATAATTCAAATACGTCAAAAAATGAAGACATCTTGGCACACAGCATGTATTTAGAGGTTCCCGTTACTGAACAGGACGATATTTTTACTTAATAGGTAGTCGTTAAGTAATGAAATAAATGTGGAACATCTGGTAGTAAAAATCTATAACCTTTTTAATTTATTTCTTCTATTCTCCATATTTTACATACGAATAATCACAGGTTATTCTTAATGCATCTTTTATTTTTATAGACGCTTCATTGTTTTACGGCAGATAAAGAACCGTGGCAGGACGATATTTTTTACTTAATAGCGAGTTTTAGCAATAAGATACACATCATAGATTAAAAATATGTGATTTCATTTATTTCTCTCACTATAATACTGCATATATCTTTTGTTTTTGTAGTCACTCCAATGTTTTGCGGGGAGGTTACGTTAGGAGCATCATGCTAAAACTGTAGGCCGACGTGAAGTCTCCCGCTGCGTTCATATTCATGTTACCTACTTATTATTTGCCTGACAGCGGCTTCACGAGGTTTTTCTAAGGGTGAACTTCATTTCCATCCTAACTGCAGCTGAATAAAGTGGCTCCTGATCTTATCAGTGGTCAAACCAGGAGCGAAATTGCAACAGCGTTGTGTGACCGAAATAGGATTAGTATTTTTGTCTTTTACATATCTTTGTGTTTTTTAAATTCTCTATTGTGGGGTAAGGCACCTCGTTTAGCTACGGGCTTCAAAATTTTTAACCCCACTAAGGTATTATTCCTTTGACGACAAAAGGTTGAGCTAAGTTTTATTCGTTATAAAAGAGAATGAAATGATAAATAATATAAAAGGAAATTTTTTCTCTAAATATGAATCGAATGAACACTTTAATCAATAATTTTTCTTTCATTATTTAATTGTAATAATATTTGTTATTATTATTTTTAGTTTGCTGCCGTATCTAGATGTGTTTGAAGACACTGAGTACATCTGAAAATCTGAAAGCAGAAGATAAGGAAGATTTTCCTAAATTGTGTCCCTGAAAGTCATCCCTAATACCAGAGGAACTATTGGTAAGTTCACCTGCATAAACACAAATAAAGCTCTAAACATTAATATATAACAGTATGAAATCTAACTAATGCGAATTTATCCAATTGGCCGTGAAATGGGACCATGAAATTTTGGCGTTTCCACCGACTGAAATACTATCGAAATAATGTAGCTGGAGTCGTTAAGCTATGGTTCATTAATTTATGCTTCATTCCTTTTTCTTTCAAATTTCGAGCAGAGTATTTATTTTATTGTCATTGTATATTCTCTGTCTCTCAATATAGAGGCAAAACATGATTACAGCCATTTCCTTAACCGCCGGCATAGTACAAAGTCTTGAACATATAATTGAATGCATCCTTCCCCGTCACACGTTATTCTTCAAATACCTATTTTTTTACCTTTTCACAGCGTGATGCAAAAAACGTCTTTCCTTTACCAAAAAACGTCTTCCCAAAAATGTGCTACTTGTAAAATATAGGTAAACATTTGCGGTACATGTAATTTGCGAGAGAGAATGAATGCTACCGTGCTAAATCGTTTTCAATTAAAGGGTCGAAATATCGTTTTGGCACGCAATAATATGAAATACAAAATGCTGCCATTTACATTTACATTGACAGATAAACTCGGATTTATCTTTTACTGTCAGCCAAGCGATCAGTCAGCTTCATTCACATTATTTAAGTTTGCTGAATACAGTAATCTTTACATGATTTTTATCATCCATCATAATGACGGTCAATTTTTAAAAAATTCCTGCTCGATGAGGTATCACGCTTCTCTTCCTGTTTCAGTCAAAAAATGACGTATGGAATTCATTACTCGCATGAAAATGCATGGTTAGTATATATATTTTTGTTTCTTATCTATCGAGTCACGCAAATTTCAAATGTTTTTGCTAACTTATTTTTCCAATGATACTCAAAGCTCAATTAGGAATAATTTATTGTGACGATGCACCATATATTCCTAATGTATTTAGAGGGAGTTCAGTGTATAGGAAGAAAAAAATCAATTTTTTAACGTTTCTCTGTCAACGTTACAAAAAGGAGAAAATGTAACATCACATTGCTACTCGCGATCTCGAATGTAATGGAAAGAGGTCTTGAATGCCAAAATTTTCACTGGGATATCTTAAAAAATAAAATAAAGCCTTGTTTTATTCAACACAATTATTATTACAGAACATTACATCGGTTTCGACCTCTTCAGGTCATTCATGAGAGCGGAATCTGGCAGCCTCTCTAGCCACACCAACTTCCGATTTGAATACCGTAGCCAAAGGGAGAATCAGTCGATAGATATGTAGTAGAATACTTAACAAAGGGAACAAACAACCTCATGCTCTATCAATCCATAGCAGTCGGTCAATTTCATCAACTACTGCAAATTTGGGCACCGAAATAATTGCTTTTTTGCCGGAGTGTCACGACTCGGAATTTCTTCATTCGACTGTAGAAATCTCATAAAACGACTCAAGATCGTCTCTAGGCTTCGCCTCATCATAATTACGTTACAGTCACGCCAGTGTTCACGCTAGTTGAATACGTTCAAAGGATGGGCGAAAAGTCATCTTTAAGTGACGAGATTGTGTGAATGAGATCGGTAACTACCGAAGCGTTTACAGACCTCATCTCCCCGCGCTCATTACCTCCCCTCCCACCTTACCCTCTCCCCACGAGCCCTCTATTCTCCCACCTCCTATCCCTCGTTTGGCAACTAAGAGTCCGTTCCTCGCTTGTCGTGTGCCCCTGGGTAAGAGGAAGGAGAGGAGAAGGGTGCGAGGGAGGATGAGAAGAGGCGGTTTTCTATTCTCAAAAGCGAGAACTTGGAAGGCTTCTTTCCTCCTCACGATCCCGCTAATGACATTTTGAAGGTGCAGAGGGTAAAATAGGGGGAAGTGGAGGCGGCGTTGAGTGGGAGAGTGGACGGAGATGACCTCTTTAAGGTTCTGGAGTGTGTCTCTAGGAGATTGGTGCATTGGGATAGGGGATGAGGCATTTTCCACGGATGGGAGGAGAATGCAGAAGCAATTAGTGAGGTAATTGAGGCACTGGCAATGTCACCAAACCTTAGTTTTGCCATTGTTTTGAGGACAATGTGGAAACTCATTGCCAGCAGACATCCATTATGGAAACGCGAGATGTCTTTGCAATGGAACTCGGGAGGTTCTACAAATATTGCCATCATGCATTAATAATTAAGGCGAGCATTACTCTTCATCAACAAGACTAGCGCTAATATGAATGAATCCACAAATTTCATGAGAACTATGCTAATATCTATCATTTTTCCGTTATGCTCCCCAAGGAAATAATAATAAACAAGAACGGAAGGCAATCAACACTTACTCTGGAATTGATACTCTAGAAAAGGAAATGCTTGAATTTAAATAAATTTGATTTATCTCGGAATTATGAAAAAGAGATTAGGAATTTACCTTTGCCTACTGATTGCATAAATTCTTTGGAGCCTCATCAAATATCACTAAATGCAATGTTTGATCAAAAAGGCATCACTGACCTAATTTCAACGCGAGTATATAAATATTTTGCCTCTAGTGCCTTTAATCACTAAAAGTACTAGATTTCACTAAAATGTGGAATGGAAATAATTCGTGCTTGTATGTATGAATTATATAGATTTAAATAATCGCTTGCAACAGCTCACGGGAGAATAAACTTAATTACACGTTCTACAAAAGTCGTCAACTAAGTAATGTCAGTTCATCTACCACTCTCGAAAGAAAAGAAGTTACCATCCTGAGCTCTCCTGAAACATTCCCACATAGTTCTTCACCTGTAATTTTATTAAATAAATGTGATTGTACGAAATCAAATGTCTTAGCAATTACTTAAAAGAGTTCCGTTTAATTTCATGAGTTAGGGGCAAGATTACAGCACTGATTTCCAAATTGAGCTGTTCAATTCCATTTAGGGTATTGGAGAGGAGGGTTTTTCACAAATATTCGGCTGCACTACTACGTTAAGCAAAGAAAAGTGCTGCGGGGAGTGTACGATTGGAACCATGGGTTTAGCTAGTAATATGACTAAGATGTGCTTTCCTATTTCTTCATATGTGATAGGTATGCAAGAGTATAAAATCACCCCATAATGTTATATTCGGAAGTACTTAGCGGCAGGTTGTATATTAAACATTTTTTTCGTATGAATTAGACATAACTTCTAATGAGGGTATGATGAATTATCACCTACATGCGATGATTATCAAAAAAAAAAGTCAAAACGGATATTGCAGGAACGCCGAAAAAAGTGTTAGAAATTGCGAGAAATATGCTTAGAAATATAACTTACTGCATGCAAAACAATTTATCTTCCTGAGTAATGTACGATTGATTCAGATTATTCACATTATTAGTGTAGATGCCTCATTCCCACCGAGGCCACTAAGTTTGCAGGGAATTTTTTTGCTGCAGAAAATTACCTGAATTGGTTTCGTTAATTTTCATTGCAAAATATTCACTTGGTCAAGGGTATAACTTCTAATACTCATCTGCCGGCAAGCTAGAATAAATCAGGCATAGAGTTTTTCCCCCAAATATGTTAGCCCTCTTCCGCAATCTCATATTTCAAAAGTATGACACTTTCTAATTACATTCAAATTCTTAAAAGCACTTGCAGCAGGAAAGGTCTGAGTGCCGGCGGCTGAAAAAGTTGGCCGATATCAATTCAGGAATTAGTTTTTTTGAATGTCCCAGTCAGACCATGAAAACTAGTCCAAAGGCGCTTTTGCAATCTCCAAACCCTTTTATTGGTGAAATTGTGCTAGGAAAGTGCATTTCAGCAAGGCGACAGATGAGTACCAACGACTCTGAATGGGGTTTTTCTTTTTTTCTTATTACTTCAGAAAGTATCCCGTAAAGATCTAGTTCTACTATTTTTCTCATTTGGCCTAAAATCTTTTGCTGGGATCAAGTTGCCCGTAAGTGATTTGGAATCAATGTCTTCTATTTTAGCCGATGCGTCCTTAAATTAAAATTCAGCTGCTAAAACGTTTCCATTGGTTCTTTTGGCATTTCAGAGCTCACTTAAGCGGATCATCACGGCAGCATTTAAAACGGTGGATCAACTGTGTGATCATTAGAATGATTCAGCGTAAAATGCGAAGTGAATCTCCTTCATTTACCATAAAATATTTTTTTGTCTTCAATAGTTAATGAAATAATATTTTAAACTTTGCACAGCTACGTAACCAGTAAGTAACCAAGTCAGTTTCCTGATTTGATGCGGAATATTCATCGGCTAAAAAAAACAAACAGGATTTTCACTGATGTCAACAACAGTCTGCCTTGAGCTAAAAATAGAGCTCCTCACGTATCATCAAAATGTTAGCCATTAATCAAATAGCATGCATGCCGTGAAACCAAAGGAACAAAATTTTATAGCATCTGGAACTATATTTTGGAACTCTTGATCCCTACATCTCTATAATGCAAAGGTTTTCATTAAAAACCTATGCAAAAATTTAAAGTGTAACCATGTAACAACTAAAAGTAGGCAAAACTTCAGATCTCTGAAGTTCTCATACGAAGTCCTCCTGTACAAAACACCAACATGCCTACTTGACAGCAAAGGCACGTTATTAGTCATCCCAATACTACATGAACTTAAGTCAGTTTTAATACGTTTGGCGTAATCACGTGCCAAGCAAACAATGTTTGCTTGAAAGATACAAAACGAGAGCCATAAGATTAAATTAATAAATGAGGTAATTGCAGCTAAAATATTAATCAATTGCCTACTTTATTGAAGCCGGCAGTCTATAAATTTACTTCTGGTAAATGAGCTCGTATATAATACAAGTAAATCACTATAGGCGTTTTAATAGCAAAGGATATTCACAATCACTTTAGTTGCAGATAAGTTGCGTATAATGTAGCAGCATACCCTTGCCATTGTACTTTATCGGAACTGTAAAAGAAGATTTCATTTTTCTCCGAGTTCCTACTTATCACAGAAGAAATGAGCCAAATTATAGGTCAATGGAATGCTGGAAGTAAAGTTATTTAATATTTTATCATAATCAATAAGTTCGTTGACATTCCTTCCCCACTATAACTAAATCTAATGCATGTAGTCGCTTACCCCATTTTATAACCTTCCCATATTCAACTTGCGTCCATTTTCAAATAGTAATATCTTATGCCTACCTTACATTCCACATAACATCTATTTCTCTTACCCTATTCCACGTTTTTACCATAATTCTGCCCCCTCTCACCCACATAAACATTTAATTTCTAATATTCACATTTGTTGACTGCATCGAATTCCCCCGACAGACATCATTTACTCACCAACCATCTTTAATTTTGTCGTCATTTGCCATCCTTTTCTACATTGAAAATGAATAGATGCTTAAACTACGGTCGGATATTAAATAATGGTGGGCAAAATCCAGAGATATGGACATCTCACTGCGAGTTGTTTCCACGGCATTGAACAAGAATCAGTCCTAAACTTTTCTCTCTCTCTCTTAATCTAGTTAATCCTCTCCATTCTTTCCTACACCGTATTTCGAAGGCCTCTAAATTTACGTACACCCTCTTTCTCCAACGACCAGGTTTTTAGCCCAATCACACCACGCTCCATATTCGCGTCTTCACATAATTTTTATCATGACTGAATTAAGAGATTCCCTCATAATTTCCCTTTGCCTAATGAACATTTCCGATTGCAACACGATTCTTCACCTGCTATCCCCACAACAAAAACCTACACCTATAATATTAGCAAAATTTCGGTGATAGTAAAAACATTAAGATCACTACTCACCCAAAATAATTAGATCTAAATTACAAATATATCATTTTTAACCTGCAGAAATTTCAGAGTAAACAAGATATTGGAATACCGAGGGTTTTTGCCGAAATGTTTAAATTCGTTAATGAAAAACAACTAATTAACTATGCTTTTAAAGTGGACCTTATTATCGATATACTCTAATCAAAGAAAGTTTTGACAAACTTAAGGAATTTACCCTTTATTACAATTAATTTTAATTACGAAAAAATTCTCTTCTAATTCCAACAAAGAATGAAAGTATATATCATTGAAGTTAGGCCTGCTCAATAAAAACTCGCTTCTGAGTTCGTCCGAGTGGAACTTTATTCTATAGACGGGAAAAACCAGAAAGAAAATTCTTAGCATCCATCATATCTTTGAAGCATATAATATCTGGAGCAGAAATATATTTTGGAAGGGAAAAATTCTCTCGAAAACAAGTGTGGATGATAATAAAAAGAGTTATGACGTTTGCTGAGCTGTTCTCCATGAAAATCAGCTAAAAAAGTTAGAAATTCAATGAACAATACTTCAGTGACAGAAAAAAATACATATTTACATTAAATCGAGAGACCCCGAAGCAGCAGCTCCACCGGATCGGAAGATGCGAAGCACAGGAGAGTAAGGGGTTTGTAGCTCGGCGCATAACCCATTCGAAACCAATGCGAAGTCTTTCCGGGTGAAAATGGATGATTAATAATCGGAGGAGAGGAAAGCTGAGGAAGGGAAAAAAACTACCCGAAAGAACAAAGGCTTGCTCGGATTTCGGAAGGGAGCATGAGGAGAGAGGACTGCTATCGAACATTATGTTTGTCCGCGCTTCCGCGCGCCCGCCATATAGCTCGACGCGCTTATAAAAGATACGGAGTGACCGACGATGGAGAGAGGTGGGGACACGGGATGGGGGAGCGTAGTAGGAGAAGGCGGTGGCAAAAGGGATTGGAAAAGTATGGAGAGAGAGGGAGGGGAGGCAGATTTTTCAACGGGGGAAAGGCGTCAGGGCAAACGGGGGAGAGATACTGGGAGGGATGAAGAGCGGGGGATTACTACGGTTGGGGAGAACCTTATCCACGCGGGTAGGGAAAGCTTTGAGCGGGAAATCGCACGATGACTTTCTGGATTGGGTTTCGCCGCTTCCCGCCATCGGTATGGGGGCTAGCTGCATGGGAGGAAGGGAGGTAGAGGAGACGGAAAGGCAGGGGTTGTAACCAGGGAGTAAGTGAAATAAGAGGGAGCGGGGATGCCTGTGTGTTTGCGCAGCCTTGGGTGCGTTTTTACGCGAGCGAGCGTGTATATATGGCCGCGTGGGGATGTGGACGGGTGAGGGTCCAAGTGGGGTGGAAAGGGTGGCGGCTGGCTCACGACGGAAATATTCGGCGCGGGGACGAAGGAGATGGGCAGTGGATTTATTCAATGAATAATCGAGAGGCACACTGCGCTACCGTACTGGATGAGCGTAAAGTCTTTCGCTAATGGATGGTGCGCGCGCCCCATTAAACAATACTATGCTTTTTCGGCCCGTCTCTACTCGCCCACCGCTCGTCCGCCTGGCGTCCACTAACTCACCTCGCTTCGAGGAGGGATGAGGGGACGGTCGCCGAGTTTATCTGCGCCAAGCATTCGGAAGGACGTCCTTTCTTCCCACTCCCTCACTCCGATCTCGGGTGAGTTCGCCTCACGCCCATTTGCAGCATAAAATGTTTCCCCGAGCTAACGGCTCACATATTATCGCGTAAGCTGGATAAAAATTAAAAGAATGTGGGAGGCGATAAATGCAATCAATACCTGTTACTACGACTTCACCACTACTTTCAATCGCTATCATTGCAGACCCATGCCCCAGCCGTCTGAGCGAGCAAGTATTTATTATAGGCGAAAAATAATCTTTTGTTTGGCCATCAATAACTGCAGTGAAGCGATTCTCCAAAAAGACAGATAAATTCTGGCATTCCGGTTGGCAAAAGCGGCAAAGGACTGCGATGAAAATCTTTTTTAAGGTAAACCACAACCTAAGGTACTCTAACATGACGAAACTTATCTAGCGTATCCAGGATTTAACTTATTTCCAATGAGAGTTTGAACTCGATTCTGTTCTCATTCACTCCTACGCTGATACTTCTAGCACTTTTTGTAACACTGGGGTGTTTGTTGATTGAGAATAAATGATTCATATTGAGGATATGTAGTGCAAAAAATGAGAACCGTAAAACGGATGGATTTATATCTTGTACATAAAACGTGTTATGATTATACCTTACTATGCCTGTGCATTTTACTAACAATAAGTGTTTTATCTTCACCATCACAAATCACAAAAAATATCGCATTTCTATGAATAGTAACTTCAGGTGAGTAAAAGTAGAAAATTATATGAGAAGTAACACAGAATAGCTGAAATTATGAGCAAAAGTTAATATCCCGAGGGCCCGGGTTCGGTTCCCGGCAGTGGCGGATTTTTCAGTGCCTACTTGAGTGCTAAGTGGGGGGCATTTAGGTAAGTTTCAGTACTCCGTCCGTCGGATGGGACGTTAAGCTGTGATCCCCTTGGCGCCTGTCGTTAAGAGTAGGCTAATGCCAACGCCGGGTTTCTCTCCACCCTTTCCTCCATTCCCTAAAAACGCCTACCATTACCCAATTACCCACCGGTTACCCTAAAATTGCGCAAATGGCCTCAGCTGTTGGTCGCCTCCCCTGAATA
This sequence comes from Platycnemis pennipes, assembly GCA_933228895.1. Lineage (NCBI taxonomy): Eukaryota > Metazoa > Arthropoda > Insecta > Odonata > Platycnemididae > Platycnemis > Platycnemis pennipes. The sequence goes on from OW121848.1 coordinate 86,441,211, forward strand.
ACCACCAAGAAGTTAATACCTGAAATGAAGAATTAATACAATCGATAAGTTATTATCTTTTAATGCATTATGTCACCGCGGCTAGTGTGATAGTAAAGTGTTTTTAGGTTATTTACAATTTCTAAATATATTCAGGTAGAGACTTAAAGATGATACACTTCAATGGTTTTATGCCTATTTGGGAATCAGTAGGTGTAGATGCAATGGAAAAATAAATTATAAAAAGACATCTAAGAAGTCAATCATGGTGCACAGAATGCAGTTCTGCGTACCATGATTGGATTCTTAGTTGTCTTTTTGTAATTTGATTTTTCCATTGCATCAAACATCGCAGCATTGCAACAAACAACGCACTTAAAATATTAGTGTTCCAAAAGAATTGATAGTTATGTATGTTTAAGGTGGTTTTCTTCATGGTGAAAACGGAAATTAGGGGATTAAACTACAGTTTCCCTAAAATATCTGCAGTGTGAAGGCATTAGATAAGGATATGTTTCATTACCGGGGATAGGAATGAATACTTCGCATTAATTTCAGTAGTACATTATTTTCGCAGTAATTTCGTTTTCGGTGTCGTACGCTTTGATAAATATTACCTGATTCCATCTTTTTCGAACCATCTATGAAATCCCTCAATGAATATCTTCGAAAGTTGTGGTGACTAATTTTCATCAAGGCACCGTACAACATTGAACTAATGCCGTAGCACATGCGTCAAATAGAGGTACGATCTGATTTTATCCCGAGAAAACTTCGGTAGAATGAAACAAATGGGTTTAGAGACTGCTGCCCATTGATTCCTCGTGAGAATCAAAAAGGCTAGCCTCGTTGATGGTACGATTGAAGAGAAATAAAATAAATATATCCTAGCCAACCAGACTCCCTTAGCTATGAGTAGGTTACCCCTTACGAGCGACAAACTTAGATAATCGTTCTTGGCCTCACTCAGCATTGATACTAGCCTCACTACTCATAGGGGCATAGAATTATTAAAATAAATAACTCACTGAGGTGATTTTTTCCATTGAAAAACGAGTTTTTTGTCGCCCTTAAATGCATCCCGAAATCAGCAAGGCCAGATTTTGATATATTTGCATAATGTGACGAGAGCAAGCTACATTGAAATCCCCTGCCAAACTTTCACCACCATTTCATCCCTTCTCCCCCCTCGTTCCCCACGTGTGGGTCGTGTCCCCGCGTCTCCAACCTGGGCCGCAAATCCCAGCACCAGCACCACTCTCACTTCCGAGAGGGAGCGAGCAAGCAAGAAATCTTATTACATTTGAATCCTTTGCCACCACGCTTACCACAACTCCAGCACTGACTTTCCCAACAACTTAAAAATTCACTTTAGTGTGCTATAAAGTTTGAATATTTCATGATTAAGATTAACATAATATTTATGCTGCCAATATCGATGAACTCACATAAGGAAGAGGTCGGAGATAGGGTCGCAATTCTCGTTTCTCGTGCTAAGAATATAGAATGTGGAAATTACTACAACTAATGTGGTAGTTAAATCAAAGTTCGTGTCATTGTGATTACGCACCATGAGAAGTACCCGGCACTGCAGGTGGCCCAAATTAACGATCTCCAAAAAAAAAGAAATAGCTATGGCTTAATACCTTTTTTAACGATAAAATAACTGAATGAGTTACTCCGTACTCACAATTATTCGGGCATTTTCTAGTTGCTCAAAAACCCTTCTATCAATGACTTTTAGTCCTATATAGGTACTGTGCCTAACAGAACATATACCACATATGACGTTCTATTACTTAATATATACCACCAGTGGGATTATTAAAATAAACAGCATTTACAGAAGTTTCATGCATAATTGAAAGAGAGCATAAAGGGAGTTGTAACTTATCGTCCAACTCGGAAGTACGCCTGTTAGTGAGCTTAAAGCTTACCTTCTACTAAGTCCAAACACGCGTAATATTCACTCATCACAGTCTCGGGGTGGTTCTGAATTCCCTTCTCTGTGCTGCCTACGATTACTCTGAAAGATATGTTACTCATAAAATAACGGAGCTTGGGTAAATAAGCGTATTTACATAATATTGCTGAGGATTGGCCGTCCTGTCCTATTTTTGGTTTAAATTTCCCTCTTTTGGTGTTACGGCAAGTTAATCGTTTCGCACTTATTCATTGTGGTAAAATGCCACTATTACCCGCTTGATGGCGCTCACGAGGGTTGGGGAGGGAGTGCATTGCCTTCAAAAAGGAAGAGAAAGAGCGAGGAAGAGAAGACGGAGACAAGTTAGCAGAGAGGAGAGGGCCCTCTCAAAAACTGTGTGTTCGGCGTGTCTCCTCGGACAACGCAGGACTCAAAGTGGACCGACAGGTACGTAATGATAACTCGACACCATTACTCTTCCTATTTGTTTTAGTTCTCGTTTCAACCTCCTTTCATTTGTAGCTTTCTTTCTTTCTCCCTTGCGATTCTATGTTACTGTCCAGTCCTATGCTTTTATTCTTTGTTTATTTGCGTGGGACGTCAAGGCTACGGTACACGAACATTTTGGTGGCGTAACCCGGGAAGTTTGCTGTTATGTTCATGTCAAATTCACTGTGGGTTTTAACGGAATTTGCAGAGTATGCCAGATCCGGAAGAGGGGAAGCGGTCCGCTGTCGTGGCAGGGGATGTATTTGACAATCGTCTAAAAGCACTTCATGCGAAGCTAGCTCGTATCCTGAACACGATAATGACGGCACACTCACTTGCAAGCGAATTAGTGGATTTGGGAAGTGGTATCCGTGACTTTTAAAAACTAAGAACCTTTCTAATTAGGGTATACAAATTGGATGAAGTATACAGTGATTTTCAAACGGCACAGATTTGTGACTTCTGCGACTACCAGGAAAATAAAAATAGGGGCAAAATTGGTCAATATAGAATTATCCGAAAGGGAGAGGGATATTATTAATTTGTGATCTCTGTGGCTGATTTTGCTAAAGATTTAAGTGCCTATTCTCACATACCAATTCGCCCAGGAATGTCTTCGGTGTCAATGCAACGATCTCGCCTTCCAATGCTTGAAATTCCTCGATTTACAGGGTCTATGGTCGATTGGAAAACTTCCGGGATCTTTATACTTTAGTGATTTTTAACCGGGACAACATCGATCTCATTGAAAACTTCGGGTATTTAATATAGCTCTTTCAGGGAATGCGTTAGCCCTAATAATATCCGTGCCCTTTTCAGGGATCTTCTACACCGCAGCTTGGAAGGAACTGTATAATCATCATAATAATCCTCGCGTGTTGTGGTAATATTTGGATAAATTGCTTGAATTCACTCCCCTTTTATCCGACACGATTTCTAATCTGCAACATTTTACTAGCACGGTTTCAAAAATTTATGCCGCATTAAAGGCGTTATACATTCCCGATCTTGGTGATTTTATCTAGCAGCACGAGCTACTAGTTCAGATTTATTAACTTGTTTCGAAGAGATATTAACTGGGGAGGGATTTTCCAAATTGATTCAACTTCTAGCATTTGCTAAGAAACAGATGAACGTTTTGCGATCTTCTCAGAATGTTCGATCAAAGCGGGAGGCCACGCCATCCTCCAAACCAAAATCCATTTCACGCGTGAAGGTTGTAATTACCAAAAATTTGAATTCCGAAGCGAGAATATGCAGTACAGAACGATGTTCACTCTGCAGTTTGCCGTATTTTCCTTATAAGTACGCGAAATATATGGATTTGAACGTTGGACAGCGTTCGCAGTTTATGTAGTCATAAGGATTATGCTTTTTATGTTGAGGAGCCGGACATAGGGCCCAACGGTACCCACGAAAAGACCTCAAATATCTGAAATGCAGGCGAGACCATCACGTAACCTTGCATGCGTCTTCCTCCAAAAGGCCAAGAGACCAAGCTGAGCCGCTCCTCGTCATCACCTTTGCCCAGTTTGGAGTATTCTGTGCGTCTTCAACTTGCCGCGACCCCATCGTACCCGATAGCTCTTCCATAGTGGCTTTGTGGTGTTCACACGTACGGGAGTAGGGGTGGATATACGCGAATGGAAGCTTGATAATCTTGAACGTGAAAGACATATTTTTCGAAAGCATTCTAGTGACGTGTCCCGATAGAAAGTGCTATTTTCGCCTTTCCATCAATATTTGGTGTTTATAATATTTAGGAAGTTTCCGCATACACTTGCATACAGACCAGAACTGAAAACGTTTGAAGTGTTGATATTGGTACTATCACAAGTTAAGCACTTGCAGGTTACATGCACCTTATTCATTTGAATGATCTGGTGTTTTCCCGGCATATAATGCTGGTGAAGTCTTCACGGGTTCTCCACCTGGTCAGGGAAACGGCTAATGCCGACGTTTGGATGGCTAACTCTGCCATCGTCCTCAGGGCGTCGAGTGTCGGGTCGGAGTAAAGTCAAGTCAAGTCAAAAAAATGTTTAATTTCCCCAAATAACAATACAATAAATGTGTAATAACAATAACAAACAATAATAAATAAACAACATTGGTGAGCCTTGTTCTAGGATCCAATTATCCTCTTCAGGGTCTAGTATGATATATTCATGGCTAACAGTGTTCTTTAGTTTTCATAGCTAAGCTCTTGTATTTTCGTCTACGGGAGTGTGGTCCGGCATTTGCCCGAGGTGCAGGGAAACCCGTAAAAACCTGCACGGACGGACAATAATGCAATAATACAACAACAATATAAAGTTTTTTCGCTTAAACAGTAACAGGTAATGAATATTTGAAGAAGTAACATAGATATAATATAAATAAATAGATATTTGTGTATATAGATATAAATTTTTGAAAAATAAATAGTTCTTTACTATATATAATTTTTCACTGGAATTTTTGTTCCACACTGACGGTGTCACTGGGGAGTCTTCTGGGAGCACTGCTTGTGATGGGCCAGATGTCTTCTTCTTTTTCTTCTTCATCTTCTTCTTTGGTGGCCAAGCGGAGATAGCAGGATCAGGTAGCAGATGTTTGGGTAGCAGTATGAAGCGAAAGTCCGGTGGTTTAATGGCGTAGTTTTCGTAGTAGTTCCGGTACTTTTGGGCCACTAGACGCGGTAGTTTCCTCTTCTGCCTTTTCCGGATTATTCCGTTCATCTGCCTGTTGATATTCTCTGCCAATGTGATGTTGGTCGTCACGATCCTGTTGAAGGTAGTCATCCTTGTCCGCGCCAACCTTTGGAGGATAGGTTCATTATCAGTGCCATCATGTGACAATCGCCTAGGAGAGTTGTATGGGAGCAGATAGACGGATCGTATAATGCTCCTTTCGAGGCTGGCCCAGATTTGGACAAGGGATGATGCTGGTGTAATTGCTGCAGCAGTATACTCCATCACTGGCCTCACAAAGGCTTTATAGATGTGTAGGTAGCAGGATGGCGATACTCCATGTCCTGCTGCTCTCACTGCTGTAACGAGGTTCATCCTATTCAGGCATCTTCTTCTTGTATCTTGGATGTACTTGTTGAAAGACAGATGCTTGTCGATCTTGATTCCTAGGTAGGCAATTATCTTTGTCGGCGCAATTTTCTTGTTCCAGAGTGTGATGCATCTCAGGGAGAGTCCGTTTTGCCGTGTGTCGTTGGTGCCTACAAATATAATAAGGGAGGATTTCTCTGCCTTAGGTTTCAGGAACCACTTTTGCATCCTTATTTGCAGCTTGTCGGAGACCCTTTGCAGTTTACTGAGTGTTGATCCGGGGTCTCTTCCAGTGGTCCACAGGGCCGTGTCATCCGCATACTGTGCCGTCACTACTTGGTTTTGGAGGTCCACCGGCATATCATAGCAGTGTAGGTTATAAAGTAGCGGGGATAGTACTGTTTCTTGTGGTACTCCAGCCTTTGATGTGTAGAATAATGTCGGGTATATATACCCTCTGGTCTTGGCTCAGGTTTCTCCTGATTGGCTCTGCTCAGGTCACTCCTGATTGGCTGTTTCCAATCCTTTCTCTTGCTAAGGGCGTATCTTGTGTCGCAGTTGAAATTCTTCGCCTGTAATCTGATTTCAATCCCCTCCTTGGTTAAACGGTCCTAATACCCATAGGATCTGCTAAGTAATTTAGCGACATCGAAGGCAATGAGATGGCCCTTGCTGAGGCTATGCACGGTGACGGCTGACTTCTCAGGATATCCCAATCTGATGCACCTCTTGTTCTCCTTGATTCAGATTTCAATGGTGCGGCTGGTTTCTCCATGTACACCTCACCGCATTCGCAGGGAATGCTGTAAATTCTGGGAGTTTTGAGGCCCAATTCGTCCTCGACACTAACGAGTTGGCTCCTGAGCTTTCTCGGAGGTTTGTGGACTGTCTCAATGTTTCTTTTATTGAGAATCCGCGATATTTTCCCCGCAATGGTTGAAACATAGGGAAGGCAAGCTCTGGCTAAGGGTTTTTCTCTCTCTTCGTCGGTCTCATCCGGCGCCAAATGTCCTTCCTCTGGCGCCTGTATTTTGCCTGAATGGTTGCAGCCCAGGGTCCTTTTTAGGGCCAATTCTATTTCCCTCTCCTTCTATCCATTCCGGCGGATTGTCTTGCGTAGGTGATTCATTTATCCATCAAGTCTTTCCTTGTCCGCCACGGATAGCGCTCTGTGGTTGAGCTTGGACAACACTGCACTCCGCTGGAAGGGATGGTGGTGGCTTTTTCCATTCAGATATCTGTATGAGTGGGCTTCCGGTATACTCGGTGACCCAGCGATCCATCGTCCTTCCGGTATGCTAGGATGTCAAGGAAGGGCAGGCAGTGGTTTCGCTCCATCTCCATGGTAAACTTGATATCTGGATGCTGATTATTCATGTGATCAAGAAACTCATGAAGAGCCTCAATACTGTGTGGCCAGATGATGAACGTGTCGTTCACGTAGCGGTAGAAATGTTTTGGCTTCCGCTTTGCTGAGGCGAGGGCACTTTCTTCAAAGTTCTCCATGAAGAAGTATGCTATGGCTGGTGCGAGAGGAGACCCCATGGCGACGCCATCCATCTGCTCGTAACACTTCCCGGAATGTTGGAAGTAAGAGGTCGTCAGGACGTGGTGGAAGAGACTGATGGTTTTCTGGTCGAAGCGGCCTTTTATGAGATGACGTGTGTCCTTCAGTGGGATACGTGTGAAAAGGGAAACGACATCAAAGCTGACAATGATGTCTGGGGGCCTAGTCGGATGTTACGCAGGACTTTGACGAAATCTGCAGAATTCTTGATGTGGTGTTCGCATTTTCCCACGGAAGGCGACAGGATGGCGGTGAGGTGAGGAGGTGGCCATGTTTTACGTGGGAGAGCTGATAACACTCACAATGGGCCTCAGGGGCACTCCAACCTTGTGTATTTTGGGCAGGCCATACAACCTTGGGGGGACCGCAGCTTGCGGCACCAGGTTCCTCCTTTCGTCACCGGAGAGTCCTGCTTGTTTGATATGAGCGACGGTCTTCCTCACTCTGTTCTCGGTTGGATCCCGCGGTAGAGGCCGGTATGCAGGATCCCGGTTGATTTCGAGGATTTTGTGGTGGTAATCCTCAGCTCTCATGATGACTGTGTCATTGCCTTTGTCCACAGGGAAAATAGCGATATCACGGTTTTCCCTTAGGCGCCGGAGAGCTGTCCGTTCCTCTCAGCTGAGGCTGGATTTGGGCGTGCCAGCCTTTTTAAGGACGATTGCGACTTCACCCCTGACCTCTTCTCTGCAGAAGAGGTCAGGGGTGAAGTCTCTTGTCTAGTCTCTTGTCAGAGAACGTATCCATGACAAAAGTAGAGCTGTGGACACGAACGCGTTCTTGACGAGCCCGCAGTGACAGTCCTGTCTAAGAGACTCAACTTTGCTCCGACGCCTTAGACAATTCCCTACGCTGATGTCATGAGTGGAATAGAGCAGGCCATCCGGAAACTCCTGGGAGATTCGAATCCAGATGAGGGCTGTATTTGAGACATTTTCCGTATCAAAGAGGTATATATTTTCCGTATCCCCTTCTATTTGCTAATCAGAACTGTAACCATCTTCCTTTATGAGGAAATCATTTTTTGAGATTCATAGGGGTGCTGCATATGTGCTGTGCTCTGTGCTGTGAAGGTAATCATTGTTTTAGTTCATTTGTTTATTATACTATTTTGCTTCGTTGCCTGATTTTTTCGCGAGGTTAATTTGTTTCATTAACTGAATATGTGTTTATCTCGCTTGTTTTTTATTTGCAGTTTTGTTCAAGATTTTGTCCTTCTAGCAAACTTATTTGTGCTCCAAATTTCTTAAATTCCTTCGCAACCGCTCATTTCAAATGAAGTGCATTTTTCCTGTCTATATTTATGTACAGTTTAGCCAAAGTAACGACAACTCCTCAGTGAATTGAAGCAGTGATGCATGTGCCAGTCTTAAAAATGCGGTGACGGATAGTACTGCCGAGCTCAAGGATTCATTGTATCACAAATTTCTCAGCGTACACAGCCAATTCCGAAACACACTTTCTAAATTTACATACAACATTTATTTACGAATTATTGGTAATATAATTAAGCCAAGTGCGTGGAAGATTTAGTGTGAGCTGATACCATTTTAACCTACCATCACCATTTCAGTGTTTCATTATGTCGCCATAATGCATATGCCTTTCCGCCCACGAAAAGAATTCGTTTGCTTGTAAATAGAATTCACCTAAGTTAAGCATCTCTCACAATATCTTAATCGAGTTGGAATTTTTGTTTGACTATATAGGTATTACACTTGTTTACTCAGGATATTTTGCTATAACGAGCATAGGCAGCGAAAATAACTGAACTATTTCATGTCAGAGCAAATGAAAGGAAACTTGGTGATTTCCTTTACAATGTAGTAAATATGTGCTTACCTTTTTTATATTCATTTATAAAAACGCCCTCGAAAAATTATGATAAGGTAAAAACTGAATTATTCGCGAAAAATGAGTCAGATGAACAGCGCAAAGTACGTAAATACAAACGAACGCTAACGTGTGTAGTTAAACTATGTTAAATTTTTACCTGTTTGAAGGAATAGAATTAACTCCTAATGGAATAAGATGCATTATTACTTTCCTTAATTATACGTTATTGTGGAAGTTTATGACACCGCTGCGATGAACCTTTGCCATTAACGCACATGCAAACTCCATAAGAGGTCGTAGAAAACGAAGATTTTTGTGGCGAGGAGGCGAGTAGGTACTAAACATATCCAAGCACCCCATATTCTGGCTTCATTTTCACCCGTTGGCTAGCATGCGTATGCTACCTCCTACACCTTTGACAGCTTCTTGATTACACGCAGTCTGAAAAGTCTGGAAAATTATCCCCGATGTTTTAAAGTCCTGGGTTGAATTACTGGTATTGCTTGGCATAAATTGGCTTTAGAATTCAGAAAGAGAATTTGAGAGAACGATAGCAGCAGAGCACAAGATCAGCTTCGTCCCTTTATGGAAAATATCACAAATACTTAATAACTTCTGTACCTATTTATATTTTTTCACCTGTCCGTTGATTTTCAATGGGCCCCTCAGCTAGTATCTATATCTATATATTAACTCGTGGAAGGCAATTGTCTGTACGTATGTATGCATGCAGCGCTCGAGGTTGGTCCATTAACTTGAGGTACTCTACGAAGGTACAAGTCGGATCAAAGTTATAGTGGGTTCGTTAAAAAAGAGGAAAGATGGTTTCATTGCTTAGGCGTATTTTTATTTCCGTTGTTTGACCGGAAAGTGTGAAAATTTAAGCATGAAAAAAATGGTGTTTTTCCTATCCTTTAACATGATAAACCAGTTGCTACGCAAATTTGTTTACGTTTTCTGGTAATTGAACAAAAGTTTAAGAAAAATTTAAGGAGGTTCCACCGTGACTCCACGATACAAACTCCAGTAAAAGAGCTATGTTATTTAATGAATAAATACCGATCCAGAAAAACGCCTATATGGAAAATCATCTATTTGGGTGATAACGCATACACAGTAATTCTATGAGCATGCTATTATATAGCGTGTTGTAGTTGCATTCCTTTTTTCACCCACCAGCTCTTCTAATTTATTTTGACTTCGGAGCATGACTGACGTGTTGTTGCCACGTTTAATTTATAGAATGAAAATGCATGCTCATTCTTGCTATTGCGTGTTCTAAAATAAATTAAATATTTTCTTATTTAGTTTTGAACTATTCCCTTGCAAATACAACTCTTTGTTTTGAATTTTATCAATATTCATATTTTTGAAATTTGTTTGGCAACAATGACGCTGCTACCATTTGGAAGCATTGGTATTAACACAGTATTAATTACACCATATCAATAACCAATGAAATATTTAAATCACATAAAAAATATAAGAAGGACCTTGGTAAGGTATATTCTTAAGTTAGTAAATAGGCTTCTAAGCACGTGCGCGTGCGCGTTGAACCTCTAGTAAATAAAAATTTTCAGAACCAAATAGAAAGAGTCATATTTTTCTTGTATCCTTACTTCCATCGTCGATCTAATGCCAATCACTGGCATAATATCTACAGTTGCATAGCTAAACTTCAGATACTCGTACTACCTCTTTATTTATTATTATTGTCAACCAAGGAGTATTCATCATTTGCTGCGTATTAGCAAACATTGAATTCGATACTTTTTAATATCAGCGTCAGTGCTTAAATAGTAAACGTTTTCCTCCTTGTGGTTGGAAGTTGGTATTGATTAAAGTTGATCGGCCCATTCAGGGGCTCTGGAATAGCGATGTTAGCGACTGAAGATTTTAGCAGGTTATTAGTACCAAAAATCACTTACGGTATTGCCATTGTTGAACTGCTGTCATCAAGCATAATCACCTGTTCCCAATCATCGCAAAAACGTATAAAATATATGCAATGGCTTAACAAATTTCTTGATACAATGAAGTCACGTTGGTAAACATTGCACATCAAATCTCAAAATGCCACTGTGCATGCGATTATCGACCTCCCATTCTTTCCCATTGCGTATTAGAGCAGAGCAACTAACCTCACAGCATTTAACACGCAAGCTGCGTAGTGACCTTCGCTCAACAACAATGAAAGACAACTTAACTGATGTTTTGCAGGTTGAGGAGCTCTCCAGAGTGAATGGAAAACATCCTATCACCGCGGGTCGGGAATATTCCGTAGTCATTGCGAGTTTTCATACGTGCATTCCAGGCTTCACAGGCACTTAGATCCTTAACAGACCGATGACTATACACGGAGAAAAAAACTTTGTTGAGGTTACCTATCCTATGCTACCTCAGCAAAATACGTTTGTCAATATACTGACAGCAAAGCCGATTGTTACCGCAGCAAATGCTATATGCTGGGATCTATTCGTTTGCCGGGCAAATTACATAGGCTGACGGTACCATTACTACAGTTCCGCCAACAAATAGGATTTGTCGGGGCGACAAATGTATTTGTCATTGCGGTATTCAGTTGTTCCTCCAGCAAATCCATTTGTAACCCGAGCAGGACGGTTGGCAGCGCCAGCTAGGGACTTTTCAGCAAATCTTTTGTACGACTAACAAAATGGCTGCCATTGTTATTGCTGGCAGTGGATTAAATGAAACACAAATATTTCAGCTTAATTTCATTGTATTCAATAAATACAAACAATGAAATCAACACGTTTTTATAATAATTCATAATGCAATAAACAGTATATCATTCACTACGTAACTTACGTAAAATGTCACATAGGTAGGTAGGTCACAAGTGTGAAAAGCATTAAGTAGTTAAAATATGCACAATACATTCACTCAAGTTCATTAGAGTTATTTACAACAATACATTTTAAAATAAAACAATTACCGGTGACAATTTAACTGAGCATCGCATCAAGTAGCACAACAAGTACATAAATACGAGTAACAATGTCACATCAAAGTTTGAAAAGCATTAGGTAGTTTAAATATGTACAATAAATCATTCAAGTTCACCAAAGTAGGGTAATTTACAAAAATAAATTTAAAAATAAACCAATTACCTCATAATAATATACTCAATATAATAATCCTCAACAACCCTTCACACCACAGCTCTAATTGGAATGCCTCAGCACAACATACCTCTCTCCATTGGCCATTGTATGTGAAAATATGCTAGCATGGGTAGCTTTTTGGAGTAATTTATGCTATAAAAATAGAATTTCAATTGTCAGCTTTTGCTACCAATTGTCAGCTTTTGCTTTTGCTAATGGTAATAATATGTACAGCACTATCAAACAATTAATCATCATGAACAGAAATACACTCGTTCGCTCCGCACATCCGTTCCGCTAACAAGATCGCTCTGTACGGAACGGAACGGAACGTACGGAACGATCCCCTATCGGAACGGACATACGGAACGAACGAACATTTCTGTTCATGATGATTAATTGCTTCGTTTAAGTGCTTCGTATAAGAATATTTCATGAATTTGGTTGTTCGAGAGATATTAAATATATGCACTGTAACTTACCGAGCTGATTTTTTTCACACGTTTGGAAGATCTTCTTGCATTACTTCAGGAACGCATATTCGGTAGAGCACTATATTATTTTCCATAGACACGTTCCTAAGTAAACGGTAGCGAACTATACGTAAGCAAAAACTTCGGAAAAATTTGTTAATATTCAGATATGCTCATCTCGCTCTGGTGCACTTTCATTACAAACTAAGAAATCTCGAAGAATTAATATCAACAGTTCTGTAGAAATGCAGCCATTTTCTTTCACCCAGAACACAGCAAAACTGTTTAGTTCAGAGTTTCCGCTGGCAAGATCATAGCTCGCCTAGCAGACGCATTTGTTGTCGTGAGAAACGCAGGGGAACAAATGCCATTTGCTCCAGCCACCATTGAGCATTTGTTATTCCAACGATTGGTTTGCTAGAGTGACATATGCTTTTGCTTTTAGGACAAATACCGAGTCAGCAAATGGGTTTTTGTACGGAGGACAAAAATATTTTTTTCCGTGTAACAACTGATATTATAGCATCGATATTTGAATACAAATATTGTAGTTTTGTGAAGGATATTCTAGTGACATCTCTCAAAAAGTACTGCCATAAGAATAAAACGAAAAAATGACATTTAGGAATGTTCTGTCGTTGAGCAACTAATCAAATGCCCCTTTAAGAGTGTAAATCAGTCATTCATTTGAAAGAGATGAACGACGACCGAGGCCATTGGTGACATCAATATTAAGGGTGATTAAGGCGACATTAAAGGTACAGGTATGAACATTATTTTCGAAAAGCATACCACATAGTGCTAAAGTCAGGATGGATGAAACCATAAGAAGTCCTTTGCAAAGCCAAAATTTGAGCTCAGAGCCTGGGAAATAGAATATAGTGCCTACTATAGCCACAACATAAACACTATTTCTCTCGAAAAAGACATATGATCTCTCTTTGATAAAAAATTATATGATTTGAACATGATTGTGCTTCAAGAAAACATCAAAGGTGAACGTTAACCACAGAAGACAAATATTCCATTCTTTTCCCATATGGATGTGTTTTCTCATCTTATAGCTTAATACAAACATTTCAATTATGAAGAAAAATCATGGAACTGAGTAGACTAAGAAAGGCAGAAACAGGCAAACCGTCAGTGACTTTTTACCACAGAACTGGTGAAGGCGAGCTGAATAATCATTTTCACCGCAAAACTTGTTACAACTCTAGGTAATTAAAAAAATTGGATGACGCAGTCATTTTTTCACTCCGAATGTTTTTAATGCACGAAATCAGAAAAGTAACCTTGGAAAAATATTCTGAAACCTCAATTTTGCAGCATAAAGTAAATATTATGTGCTAATCAACAAATTCAACTTTAAAATAATTCTTGAATTTTTCCATTTAGCCTATTCAGTTTTCTGCTGCTTCCGCTGCGTAAAATATATCCGGCGTCGTAAGAACAGAGCTCTTGAGCCTTTAAATGCTATCTTTTCAAATTGTGCATCTCTCCAGCCTCGAGCGAAATTCCAATTTTTTCGGCTCTCGGGCAAAGAGTTTGCCTGCAATGCGCAGTTCACTTCATGCGTATTAATTCTCAAAGGAACCACAACTTAAAGCGCACCGAGCAATGGCAAACCAGAATTCTGCCCAGGTTTCTTTTTTCTTTAGTGGCCGAATCATAGCGAGCAGCTTCCTGCAACATTTGGAATCATCGGACAGAAAAATTCTATCTGGAAAATCAGAAACGGACCGGCATGGCACAATTATTGTTTTATCTCATCCAAACCAGGGATAGCCAATCTGTGATGAAAGAAATGACAACACGCTCCGCTATTTGCCGTCTACTAATTAGCAAATTTTGCATCGATGATTTTTCTCCCATCAGGTGAGCTTTGCGTTAATAGGATAGTCCACACGTCCATCTCAAAGGAAAACAACGGTACCGAATGTAACGAGTTCATCGAGTATGGATTTTCTGATGGACGGTCCCGCTAATTTCCTCGCATAGCTCACAGAGCGTAAACGAAGGTACTCTCTCCAAAAGCTCGCCAATCTAATAGGGAAAAAGCAAAATGTAAACGAAGCTGGTATAAAGCTCGATCGAATTAATCAGTCTAATAATCGGCTAACGAATCCCACAACGTATACATGACGATAACAGTGAGGGGTAACATGATGATTTTCATCGTATCTATATGTGTGAGTGTATAGATATGTATAAATATAAATATATATATACACACAGACATACCTTCTCTCTCTAATTCGGCTACCTTCCTTCCGATCCTGTTTCTCGCGCGCCCCTCCCTCTAAATTCCCACGTCTTCCCCCCGCCTCTCTCCCTCACATGACCTCGTCTTTTTTGCCCCGCCCTACCCCCCACTCCCCCCTTCCCATCATCTCCATCCCTCAGTCACTCTCTTCTCCTCGGCCCTCTTTTCCTTTCGACCCTCGTGCCATTCGCATATTCACCCTTTACTTCCAGCCCGGTGCACTCGCATGAATTTACATGCGACTCGCTTTGGCTTTGCTTCTGGGAACCAGTCGTGTGTGCGGATACTCTCGCAGCGCGTGTTCCACTGTGCGTACGTGGGCCAGGCGAGG
This sequence comes from Platycnemis pennipes, assembly GCA_933228895.1. NCBI lineage: Eukaryota > Metazoa > Arthropoda > Insecta > Odonata > Platycnemididae > Platycnemis > Platycnemis pennipes. The sequence continues at coordinate 86,456,236 of OW121848.1, forward strand.
CGGTGGCGAGGGGCAATATTGTCTCGTCTGCTGATGTGCAACGAACGCGCGCGCCCTTCCCTCTCAAACGTGCGCTCCTGCTACCTCCCTCCCTCCCTCCTCCCGCAACACTCGCGGAATTAGGTTTTGTTTGGCGAGAGGGAAAACGAAAGGAACCAGCACGCAAATTAATTACATCATGATTGCCTTTGATATTGTTTACTCGCTGCGGGGGAAATGGGCGAGAGGAGAGAGGTGGGTGGGTTTTAGGAGGTGGGAAATTGTGAGGTGGGGGAGGGAGGTGGAAGTAGGTGGTGGATTCTGGTGGGAGGGATGAGTGGTTGAGGGAATCGCGCGAAGGACATTGGCGGGCGGCTTGTGGGTGCGGTGGAGGTACCGGTGAGTGATTCCGTGTCGAATGCCTACTGGAGAAAAAATTGAAAAGGAATCGAAGCGCAACTGCCCCCCTGGGAGACGATGAAATGAGTGAATTCAAAAGTGCTTCCGTACGGCCAACATAAGTTTCAAACAGTCATTCGAATGGGCGAACGACGGAATGTTATAAGAACCCAATACTTCTGATGCATTATTGTATTCCCTCGCGGTGGGAGCAATGCGAGGAATGCCCAAGAGAGGCTATTCCTCTGACACAGCGAAAAATAAATTGTTAGAATGTAATACCCACAAGGTATTTTCCAAACGCCACTAAGAATACATTAGAACGCAACATAGAGCAAATAATAAACAACTTTACTTGATGGAGCTTCAAAAAGATTCTATCGCGTAAAAAATATTATGAAAATTCAATGAATTAACGGTATTGGCAAGGCATACAGAAATATCTTTATTCTACAATCTTAGGGTCAGAATAGGGTCGGTTTGCAAGGGGTTGAGTCACCAGGAAAGGGAGCTTAAATGTCCTGACAGTTTAAAAAAGTTGAAGTCCCGGGAAGTTTCTTTAAAAGATATTACTCCGTCATTTTAATGTAATTTGCATTTGATGTTGTGAAAGTGGAGTTTGTATTGAGAGGAGGCAAGAGTTATTTATCGTTTTGGTGGTGGTAGGAAACGGTTGAATGTGTAAAGTAAATAATTGATGAGTCAAAAAAGTATGAGTTTATAATGAAAAATGAATATATTCAGGACATTTGTATTCAGACTATATGTTAGCGGTATGAGGCTGTATTGGATATGGCGCCTCTGAGTTCCTTTATTGAACAGTAGCATCGTCATTATCAATATGAATGGTTACTTCTCCACGCGCTTGGTATGGATTCGCATTCAATTATGGTGACTTGTGGAGTACAAATAATGTAAATGTGAAGTAATATGAGGAGGGTTGAAGTTAAAAGGAACTAGTCGAAAGGTCAACGAAACTTATTTTAGGAGTGACGAAAAAAGTAATGTTGTCTCCTCATTGAAAAAGTATAGTAAATACAAAATACACGGTGAGGTGAAGGATGTCTTAAAAACCAAGGTGGAAGAAAATGATAGATATAATAGTTAAATAAACCAGAAAGAGCGAAAGAATTTTTGATATTTTAATAAAAGAAGATGAAGTTGATGAGAGCAATTTAAAGAAGTATGAAAATGGAGTTGTTAGGTTTTACGAGAAACATGACATCAAATGATGACGGTGAGGCACACAGGAAGTAGGAGAAAGTAAATCACGAAAAAATTGATTGTGTACGGAAAAAAAATTGAGCTCACAAACAAAACTTATAAACTCAACGAAACTTACTTTGTGAGATCAAATCCGTTGTTTTAAACCTTGAGGTACGCTATTAAAATTTAAGTAATATATCATAGTAACTTAAGTAAAATTAAAGTAATATACAATAATTGTGAGACGCAATTTAATCAACAGGAACACTTATCACAACGGCTGTGTCGAGCGGCTTTGGGTAAAAAACTGAATGGTCGCTTATTGAGTAATACATAATAGACAGAAGGTGAATGCTCTTGAAGTAAATGGCTGAAACAGCTGGGAAACATTCACTCATAAAACATTTATATCGGAACAATGTGGCTTGTTCATGAGGAAACCGCCAGCGAAAATTTTATTGTTAATAATACAAGAACAGTAAAATAGTCAAAATTATTATTTCAATAGTGTAACTAGACTTATTGTTATGTTATAAAATCTCATTTTTAAGGAATCCATATCCTATATACTTTCATGCTATTTTCATTTCCACATCAATCAATATTGGACTGGTGCAGGGAGTATGATATTCAGTGCCTCCGATGAGGGAACTTCGTATTATCCCGTAATTGGATTATAAAATGACACATAAAAGTAACCCTAAAAGGGTCATTAGCGGAATTAATATAAGATCATTTTCGAGCAAAGAACTTATATATATGTATTCACCAAAACACTGCTTGTGCATGATCCAATGAAGCACGGCATGAATATAAACATGGATAAATGCTTAAATTCCAAACTTAACAAATGGAGTTGAGTTATCACATGGACATCTCATAGACTCACACCAAACTACAAGAATCACAACTCTTTGTCTTGACTTTGTAAAACACAGACGCGGAAATTATCTTTATGAGCCAGGGTTGGTTTAGGGAGAAGACACTTATTGTTAGATTAGAGGGAGGGCGAGAGAGGGATAAAGGAGAATACTTAATAGGGTCACGTAATAAGGTGATATTCTTATGAGGATTTTTGAGAGATAAAAAGCCAAGTAAAACATTAAAATCACATGATTAGGAAAATTATATTCACTTGTACCTTTTTCGTTCAGAACTTTACCTTTCAATTTGAATACAAATTCATGGTCCATCTCATTGAGCTACACAGGACTATTTTTCGAATAGCCAAGCACTGCCGCATTTTAAATTTTCAGAATTTTTACCACACTGAAATTTTACTGTAAAACTTATCTGGATGGTGCCCAAAAATTAGGATTAAGTTTCTTAAAAAAACCTTAATCTGATGAGACTTTCATCATAGAGGTATATAATACAAGTAAAAGGCTTATTTATTGATAATCATTTGCATATACCCAATGGAGTATGGAAATAACTGACCGTAATAATTACAAATGGTACCAACATCTTTTACTTCATGAATAACTTAATCTGAAAAAGCTTAATCCCAGATCAAGCAGGGAACGCATTCTTACTCAATAGACCAACTAATGAATTTGCAACGAGCTCTACAATTCTTCAAGGGATTTTGAAATTACTATCTTACCTTCTTATTTGATGGAATTACTTTCTTCCCGTCTTTTGTATTGCTAGTACATTCTTTGTTAATTCCTCTTAACTTACCAACACGAGGACAACGAGGTTGTTTTAGATAACTTCGGGTTCAAAGCAAATGTGTACAATTTTTGATAGCGTTCTGGATCGTAAAGAGTGGCCTTAAATCACGCCACTTAGATGTAGGACGATTCGGGTTAGTCATATTTTACCCCTTGACAGAACGAATTTCGCTCTTCTGGAACGGGCCCCTGCGGAGTTTAAAACGTGGAGAGGGACGAGGTCGAGGTTCGGGGGCGTGCAGGCAGGAGAGATGCCGAGATGGGCGGGAGAGTAGGTTCTTATCGGCCTATTGGCTTGATTTTATTCGAGCACCACCCCCGCCCATTATTCATGGCAATAAAACATTTTGTCATGTGGGAATGTTTGGACATGTGAAGCATACTTGCGTTCATCGCGATTAGAAGCAGTCTTCGCACCCAGCATCTCACAGCGCAGAGGAATGAATGCTATGTTGAATACGATAGAAAAATAGAATAATCGTATTCACTTCCATTGCTTAAGCTTGATATGGGGCTGACATAATCAAGAAAATCAAATTTAATTCCCAGTTTCGCCCAATATTACAAACTACCTGGTATTGTATCCCATTGCTGTGACACTTCTAACTCCTTATGCTCTCCACAGACTATGTTTTCGGTCTTTTAAGACATACTCCTAATTAAGCCAAGCATTTCAACTAATATTTGCAGTGGGCGTAATTAAGTTATTAATTTTATGGTCAATGAAGATTCCTGCTTTCTTATTTCCATGGATAAAAATTACAATTATATTTAAGAAGTTCTCTGGCCAGATCGTCATCAACTATACTGGATTATTTGTCGTCATTTTTTCATTTCTCATCACATCACTCTTTCACCATGCTTTCTTTGTCCCATTTGTATCCCCTGATGTTTATCATGTGGTTTGTCGTACTTCCTCTAGTCAATCACGTAGTACACTAAACAATACAGTACATATATGTAACGCTACAAAGGGTAATTCTGCGGTCAATAAACTTAAAAAATTGGGATATTTCTTGCCTTTTCGAATCATAAATTCCTAGATCTAAACGCCCTAATCTATACAGAGGCACGTAATACGGTGTCATAGCCCCATTCCCATGGAGAAGAAGGCAGAACTGGTAACTACGAATTAACGAAAGCCTGTCTTACCTCAGCAATACATACCGCATTGCCTTGTCAAAATATTTTTTTTTCGGTGGTTAAAAAAGGCAAACGGGCGATATATCCTAAACTACCATAAAATCTACTGAAATACCTGCGCACCTGTTGTAAGTACATACATATATGGATTCACTTACAGGAAAACTACAAATGATACACAGGCAGTCTTATCCATAAATTTCATAATTCAATGTGCAGTTAATAGGAGATATACGATATCTATTAAATCTGATTGATTGAAGTGGAGTAACAATGTATACTTATGGTATTTTTTCCCGTGATATTTGCTTTAAAGTAATGTGATAAGACTCAAAAGAATCAGTAGAAATAGCAAATGAAAAATGTAGGAAAAGTACTTAAAATTTTCGAGCTGCATTCATGTCCCATTGTACGTTACGCATGAAAAAAATATAATTGTAAGTACTATATAATGACTTTCATAATTGAATAGAAATAGGCGAATAATAATTGCAGGGGTTAGTGGAACACGTAAATTTAAGTTTTATGCAGATTAAGCTACAGTTGAAACGCAATTGGAATAGCTTGGAAATGGTCGGTCTAACAAGAAAATTGGAAAACTGGAACAAAAATAATATTTCAATGTGTTTTGTGATTTTATTAGTAGCTCATTATTTATGGTTGTTTTCTATTTTATTTTTTAATGTGTATCTCCCATTCTAATAACACATATCTCAATTCTTTACTTACTCTTTAAAACATTAGATCAGTTACTTTGCTGAAGGCTCATGAGGGAAAGATATGTATTTTTCTGAACAGTCATTGTGGAAAGGTTATTTCTAGATTTTGCACAAAAAGTTTTATCACCATGTTAGCTCAACTGCATCACAGCTCAACTGCGAAGCATCTTTAAATATTTTTTTGAAACAAAACGCGGAGAGAGTCTTAGAAATCTACTTACGAAAATCACACCATGATTGAAACTCACACCTCACCTATCTACATAGACCAACGTGCCGTGGTTATCTCGCTTGCATTCATTGCTAGAGTGGTAGAGTATAAACAGGAATATATATTTTCCTTCGCTAAAAAAAGTATTATACCGAGGTATTTCAGATATGCGTAAAAGTCGCACTTGATATGCACATTCGTTATAAGATGACAGAAGTCAATGAAGTCAGAATGTGTCGGTTGGAAAGAAGTCCCGCACAACCTGAACATTTTAGAATTAGGTATACGTAAACTTCTTCAGCTGGCGGAGCCACAATACGATATTTTCCAAAATTTAACGCTTGATAGAAATATTTCTGTCAGTTGAACTCTTTGTAATAGTCTTAGGTTTAAGGAGCTTCAACGGTTGAGGTTATGTCTCTATCTGGTATGGTATGAGGCTATCTATCCTACGACAGATGTATCAACCATGTTTTCAGTAGTATTTAAACCAGGTACCATTGGGTTTCCAGGCCAGATCTTGTACAGCTAACACCTAAGTATCACGGCCAGGTTATCTTCTTATATTTTAAGTAGAAAGTATGTATAAATAAATGCGCGTGATTTCCCGGCGAATAAGACACTCAACTGCCCGAGTCGAGCATCGAAACGTCGGCCAGCATGGACGATCTGAACTGGTGGAATACCCAAGAAGAATTTCATCAGAATGTATGAATGTTAAAACTCGAGAACCAAATGTAGCACAGCTTTGAAACTTTAGGGTTTATGCAATGCCATCCTTTGACAAATAATAGGCTACTTTTCTTGCAGCTGAAGTTCCTCAGTTTTAACCCTGATGAATCAAAGCGTTCAATTAAAATTTACATGTAAAGGTCTTATGGCTTGAAGCAATTATTTAATTGGTAAATTTTAATCATAATTATTCATTGCACAAACTTGAGACGCACACTACCCGAGGCATATTGTAATAAAGATTCTTACTTTAGTCGTCGAATATTGATTTTGGTTAAAATTACCGGAACTTTGAAGATTTCCCCGGAACTTTCTCAAATTTTTACTCTTTAAACAGCCATTAATCATAGCGACCGAAGGCTTTGTTTACAAATAAGTTTGATATGGTTCGTCAACTGAGACGTTCGTTTGTATTTCTCTCTACACTTTTTCCTTAGAATTATTTGTGCTCATTTATCGCTACAACTTTTCGCCTGTATACCTGAATTTGATTCTTCGCTGCTGGTCTGTATTAGTGAGTGTTTATTTATTTCATTTCCTCTTCTTGCTCAATCCCTGATAACATTACACCGGTATTGATAGGTACATACTTCGATTCCCAACTGAAAATTTGAAAATTACACCTATTTTGTGCATAATTTCAGCCACATAATGCCATGAAGGCGTCAAGGGACGATTGGTAACAATGATTCAAAGCAAATGAAACGTTAGCACCAGAAGGAAATAAGGTGACGGTACGAGCAAAATCAACTTTGTAAGATAAATTAATTGAAGATCTTAGGTGTAAGATTCTCTTTTGTAATACTGCTCTATCATTTCATAGTTTTATCCCTCCAGTGGAGAATCAACGTGCACCTTCCGCTATTACTCTATATTGTAGAACTAAAGATTCTATCTACGAGAGAGAGAGAGTAATTAAAACATTCGTCAACCGGAACCATTATATCTATGAAATACACCCTAATTTCCTCAGTACTCATTAACAAACTTGAACTAATATGTATTAGTAAGTCTTTTGGGTGCAATAAGTCGCAGGAGCAGGAAAATATACACCGCCTTCCAGAGTCTTCCTCACCAACTCGAAGCATTTGACAAAGTTTGAGTCGAGCAACATTTTAACGTAACGTACGAGGAAATATAAGGGAGGAGGGGACGAAGAAAATGTAGAGAGGAGAGAGAGAACGTAGTGGGAAGATCAGGGAAAGGGTCGGGAGGGAGAGATAATGGGGTGGTGGGGAAATCTATATGCGAAAGCACATGTGTGTTTTTCCGCGATAGTTAGCGACTAAACCAGTGCGGGGTGGGAAGTTACATAAAGCGGGGGAGAGGAAACATTTCGGCCTTCCGTAGGGAGGAAGTAGGAGAGCGGGAGGCTTGACAGTTACTGCGACGCTGGCTGCGGGGGTTGTTTGAGAGGAGGAGGGAAGAAGGTGATGCGGAAAAGTCGACACTGCGGGGGCGGCGTTTCGGTTGAGACGCGTGCCTACCAAACACACTCCCGACGCCAAAACCACTTTTTCAGCTCACTCTCCGACCCGCCGTTTAATATATACACATACATGTATGTACCCGCAACACTTTCCCTCCGTCGCCCCACCCTCTCTTGCGCGAACGCAGCAAAACCACCCTCGGTCGTCTCCCTTCCCCAGTCCCAACTCACACCCCGTCACCCTGTCTTCCCGTTCGTGACAGATGCGGCATGGGGCGGCGGGGGTGGGGGGGGGGGGTGGAAAGAAGGGAAGAGGGGGGGGGGTGGGTGGGCATGGGCTGAATGAGCACTCGAAAGAGGGCCATTCATCGCGGGAGGAGAAGGTTCCGGTGGCAGGTTTATTGCGACTCCCTGCGCTCAGGCGCCAGGGGGCGTGTTCCAACGTTCATTCTTCCCCGGGTCCGCCTCAGAGCCAGCCTGCCTCCTTACCATCCACCCGCACACACTCCATCCCCCCGATTCCCGCCCCCTACTCCTTTGCGTCCTCCCTCTCGATAGCTAACGGCTCAGGCCGAGCCACCCCCTTGCTCTCATCCCAGCACCCCAAGGAACCTCCCGCCCAGATGATTCCTCCCCCTACCCTCACGAAAACCATCTCACCCCTGGAAACCCCTCCACTCCTCCAGGCAATGCAACAACATCCCTCCCGGAGGGCGCTTTCCCTGGGCCCTACTTCCTCAAAACAATTCTCGTGGTGTATCCAGCCTGACCATACAGTCTCTGTTATAACGATGTACATGCAACACTCGATCAGGCTGCCACATGAATGCATGACCACAACTTGGTATACATTAATCTAATGGTCATGAAGCTGGTTGTTGAGTGCATATATAAATATACATGTAATACTTATTCATGTAATCAATTTTCAGTTCATAACTGGTTACTTGGAAACGTTTTTGTATTCGATACAATAGAGGAAATTGGAGGCATAATTCAGCGGGAAACTAGAGTTGCAACTAACAGATAGAAATAAATGATTCATTTCATAGATAAAAAGCTGTTCTGGGTAAAATTTCGTTGATCAAGCTGGTAAATCATAGGTCGTTCGACAAATAGTAGCTGAAATATGAATTTATGCTCATAGCTCTTTGTTCTATACAGGTAAAACTGCTATTTACCTGTATAGAACAAAGTCGTCTAAAGAACAAAAATCGTCTAAAAAAGTCACTCTGGTGACTTATTGACCAAGTGACCAATTTATTGCCTTTACAATCCATCAGAATTCACATAAGTTGCAAACATCAGGGGCTTACTCTAGTGGCAATACTGTGAGTTGATTAAAAGAAACAAATTGCTTTTATTTGCTAAGAAGCAACTGCCAAGACTAAACTTTAAAATATTTTCGCAAATATCACTCTTAACCTCATACTCTACCAAACTTAAATGAGTATTATAATAAAACGCATAGTTAATGATGACAAAATATCAGTTTAACTAACTTATATATCAATAATTGTATGTTCTAATAAAAATAAATGAATAACCGAGGGAAATAAATGGAAGCCACTGTTAATGTACACAATATTTTACCGAACACCCGTTTTGACCAAGGGGGTACGAATGTACTGGAGGAAAAAATGAGAAAAAATTAGGAAAATACAAGGCCTAAAGGATGACAATGACACCCGAATGGGGATGGATGGGAAGGATTAAGCCGCACCTACTTCGTACAAAACGGCGTTTTATTCAGCCTATTATGGATACGGCTTGTGTAGTAAAACAAATATCAATGAAATCGAATCCAAATTTCATCACATTGGCGTCAATTAATCTTCCTAGGGACATTTAAAGGGAGTATAAGTGCAATATGATTCCCCTGGAAGTTAATTTTAATACTGGAACTGGTCTGAATTTAATCTATGCAAACTAATAATTTGGCGTGCAAAAACAACGTTTATTCATAAGGGTATGTGTGTAGCAAGCCCCGTATGTCTGTACCTGGCCACTGGGTTCTCAAATCAGCTACGGTGCCTCCTCCAGTAAATTCTAACCTTCTTAGTTTTTGACAGTCTGTTTCTTTCAACTTGTCATTGCCAAAACTTTCAAATGAAAGTTTTAACAATGTTATTGGTAGAGTATCCCTTGATTCCAGCTATTCTTGTTTTAAAATTGACATCTATGAGACTGGAATATAAAAACTCCTCATTCATTTACGGGCTTATATTATCTCCATTATTTTTCACTGGGAGCGATTTCCAAATCACTTTCACGATATCTGCTGATGTGCTTACCGGCTCATCAACCTTGGTCCCGATTAACTTGGACAATTATTTATCAGAGGAAATCTTGCTGTTGAGAACATAATTGGGAAAAACATTAATGTAGGTTTAAGTTTTTTTGCGGAAAGTTTGCAATTCTTGAACTTCCTCTTGGCGTGAAAAAGTGACTCATACAACCTTCATAAATGTATCCATTTTTAAATACTAACATCCTCTCCATCGTTCACTTTCCTTCTCTCTCGCTCTGCTCGAGAGAGCTTCCCGCCACTACGTCAGTAAAGGGATAACTCAGTAACCTCCCCATCATTTCCTCTTCATGAAATGTGCATAAAAACTTACACGTACGCATTTTTTCACGAATTTTATGGTAAAAGGTGAAACATAGCAACATCATTTTAGGTTTGGTTGATACTTTAAGCCTCAATCCACTATTTCCAGTGAAAAGGTTCTGAGAATTGCAATGAAAATTTGCATGGATAATCTGAGTGTTGACCAGAAGCTGATTATTGACATTTAGATGCAAATGAGATTATAATGACACACCATGATAGGACTGCACGAATTCACTAATAGGCCAATGATTGATGGGTTTTTATTCAAATGCTAATCCTCGCATACTATTGCCCTGAATCGGGCCATGTAAGCTGATGTTTTCACCCACCCCTTCGTTTTACCCGTAATTCTGCCGCCATTAGGGGCAATAAAATCCAAGTTTGGCCCACATACCATGAAAATTGATAATGGAATCCTTCTTCTGGGCGGGATATCGGATAGTCTTCTAATTGTCACTTAATGGGTGGATCGATTAGTGAGGGGTGATATAAATCGCGTACTTTGAGGAGGAGACAGACGTACTGATGGATGACAAATTGTTGTTCGGGGCCTGGAATACTCTCCTCTTATCCAACAACGATCCGTCTGGAGCGTCGAGGGTAAAAGAGAGTCTACGTACAAGGAAGGATAGCTGAGGCTGCAAAAGATTGGAGCGGGGGGGGAAGGAGTGAGGTCGTAGAAGGGAGAAAGGAAGATGCTCTGCCTGAATACTTCAATTAACCGCAGGGGATGACAGGTTTGCTAGTTGTGTAAACGCGTTAATCGTGACTTAAGGAAGGTTCGAGAAGGGCGTAATGGCGCGCGCAGGGGGTTTACTGGATCGTTAAAGGCGTTTTCGGGAGAGGGGAGAGAGGGTTGGTGAATTGGATAGGGAGGTGGTGAGGGAAGCAGTCAAGGATAGGAAAAAGAGAGATAGGGAGTGATAGAGGGAAATGCACCGAGTCAGCTCTTAGCGTATTCCGAGTTTGTCTCCGGAGGTAGGCTGTAATGCCCCACGTTCTCATCAAGTCTCTCTCTCTCCCTCGTGGGTCCCTCTTGGAAAATTGAGTTCCGTCGTTTCAAGGGTGACGTGGGGAACGTTAATTATCCCTCCCCTCTCTCCCCCGCAGTCCTTTTCCAGCTTTCTCCATCTCCCAGATCCCCATCTCATTTCTCTCTCTATCCCTCGCCCTGTTTCGCTCACCCACTCCCCTTCCAATCCATCTCAAGTCCTATCACTTTGCTCTCTTCGCCACATTTCTCTCTCTCTCTCTCTCTCCCTCTTCGTTCCAACTTCGAGGGTTCTCTTTCCATCTTCCTCAATCCGCCGCCCCCTAAATGCTTTACGCCCAAACTCACCAGAACCTCAAGGCGTTGATTCCTGCTCTAACGACCAATTGTTTTCATTGCTAATAGTTTTCCCGTATTATGCCCGGAAGATGGTAGGAACCGAAATTTGATATTTTTCGATTGCTCTTGCGAAATAGTCGTAAGCCATTAAGCCGATCCGAGTTGAATGTGATGGAACTGGATCCAGAACTGGCTTAAAGCCATTACAAGTATGTTCAAAGAAAAATGCTACTCATTACCACGTAGAGGTTTACACTGCACAAGGTGGTAGTTAAAAGCGCATAAAAATAAAAAGCAGGGGATGAATAAATTTTTCGCACACACTTAGATTAGTAAATTATGAATCATTGCGAATATCAATTTCAAAACCTTGGTTGGTTGGTTATTCAGGGGAGGCGACCGACAGCTGAGGTCATTTGCTTTATTTAGGATAGGTGGGTAATTGGGTAATGGTAGGAGTTTTCAGGGAACGGAAGAAGGGTAGAGAGAAACCCGTCGTCGGCATTAGCCTACTTTTAACGAAAGACGCCAAGGGGACTACGGCTTAACGTCACATCCGACGGACGGAGTACTGAACTTGAAATGCCCCCTACTCAAGTAGGGATCGGCTTGCTACCGAAAAATCCACCACTTCCGGGAGTTGAACCCGGGCCCTCGGGATGGGAGCTAAGTACTCTAGCCACCACACCAACCCAATCCCCTTCATCTACTTCAATTTGTCTTTAGCTTTGACTAGATTATTTCACACCTCTGAGCATTCGACATAATCGTAAGATTTTCGGACAAAATGTAAGAATATCACCTCGTGAATGAAGAGCACCAAAGAATAACGGACTATGAAAAATTACCGCCGTCAAGAGCATGAGACTCACTGCTTTTATACCGTAGAATTTCACATTCAATCTTATAATATTTATAGTTATAGAGTATGTATAATGAAGAGTACTATGGCAAAACATTATCTCAGAAAATGTTCCCTTGATATGAAATAATTATTTACTTCGTTCTTCTTTTAGTAGTTCACAAATTGAGGTATGGTTTTAACGATCCTAAGAATCAAAACTCGGATAATAGGCACAAAAATAGATCTAAGTCATTTGACTTACAGATTCCCAAGAAAATAAAATGTGTCAAGATAAAGCCTTTATCGTCTTTACAATTTCTTCACTTCATTTAAGCTATTTTTTATATTGTTCCCATAAATCTTAGATGCTTTCATATATCGTGGAACCTCAGAAGCTCCCTCGGGCTATTTATTTATTATGAATTAATCTGATCCAGCAAGCGGTAATACGCTGCAAGAGGGTCAGGTTGGTGCAGCATTTAGAGTATTGACCTCTCACCCCGTGAACCCGGGTTCAAATTCCGGCAGCGGAAGATATTTACATCGGTAAGCCGGTCACTACTTGATTTTATATTTTTAGGAGAGCATTCGAGGACAGTATTCCGGACGTCGTATGGGTCGTAAAACCGTTGTCTGTTTGGTGCCTTTCGTTAAGGACCTGCTAATGGCGACGCCGAGTTTCTCTTGACAACTTAATTCTCCTCCTTGTACCTTTCCTTCCAGTTAAAGCGCCTGTAACTGCGGGCACAACCCTGAAAACATAGATGAGATAACACGCTCGAAGGGACAAATGAGATACCAAACACAAAGAAATTAATTGGGATATAAAACACAACAGTTAGGCGATCAGTTTGAAAGAAAATTGGTGAAGATTGATCCGTTTTTTGGCCAATAAGGGAATCATCAATTTTCATGTAAATATTCAAAGGTATGTTGCCTTACACAATATTTGCATTTGAATTCATGAAGTTTACTGAAATGTGGATGCTCGTAGATAGATGCGTCCCGTCTGTGAGCTAAGATTTGAGAACTTCAAATTCAAACCTTAGATGCTATCAATTAAGATCTAAAAAAACCTCTGAAAAAATAGTTTGAATAAATGAATATTTAAAAGAATGTGTTTTTCGAAACAAAGTTTGATGCAAAAATTGATAAAAAAGATTCATTTATCACCATTTGTACTATGTATCAATACATTTTCTATATTGCAAAACCTAATTGATTCTACCTCTAAAGTAACATTTTATTGAAAGCCACAAACTACAAGAAGTACTAGAATAAAATTATCGGCAAAATTTTATAATTTAATGTATGCTAACTTTTGATCCCCCCATTAGCTCTTCTCTTCGACTCTCTCCCCATTACTCAAATACACTTATTCACTCTTCAGTGCTCCTTAACTCCTTCCCCATCCCCCTTTCCGCACCTTCTCTACTACGCGCCTAATTAAAGAGGGAATTAAGTATAGGGGTGGTAAAAGATGGAGGGGAAAGGAAAAGGAGTGCCCCGCAAAATTCCTCCATTCCTCCTATCCCTCTAATTATTCCCAGGCTCCCTCTTTGATCGCTTATAATTAATGCTCATGGAGTGCAGAGCACGTCGTATTGATGTCACGGGAGTAACATCCGATTCTATAAAAATATTTTATGCATGAAAGGACATTACCCAGTGATAAGTGGTAGTAAAAACACATCAAAGGTTTCTTTTGGCCTAACGAAAATTTACCTACCACTCAAGGGAGTTTCTGTTCAAGGAAATGAGTATAAGCCCGAGATAAAAATGCCACAAGGAGGGTATGACATAGATTTGATATCTAAAAACATTCAAGTTATTCATTTCATAACGTGGTTCATTGGACAAAAATCCCAATTTGAATACAAGTCAACGCATTCATTGATAACTTTAGGAACAGCATTTATGGGTGAAATGAAGAATGACAGAACGAACAATCGGTACTTTTCGAGATCGATATACATTTTTTACCACTCTGTTACCCTTTGCAGGTTCAAGGAGTAAGTTTCCTAAATTTAGTAATCGTCTTCCTTCTTTAAATTCTGTCTAAAACGATCATCTCACAAATTTGTATGTAAAATGTCTTCAGTAATTGAATGCAACTTTACAGCAGGTAATGAAAATGTACATCAAGGCTATGCTTATGTTCTTCTTCGATGAATATCTTTTATGACGTGAGTAGAATTTTAGTAGCTTATCGATTTGATAAAAACCATTGAGTGTTGGTCTTGCATCCCTGTACTTAAAATAATGGAATAAAATAGGATGAAAAGGACGCAAAAATATTTTTAAGGGAAACGATTAAGGTTTTATTTAAAATTAGTGACTGATAATACAGCATTATTAGTAATTTTCTAAGATGATCAGTTTTTGAGCGTGTTAAAAGTTACTAGAAGTAAAAGGGCTATGGGGTCTGGAATAGTGCCACCGACCCTCAGGTTATGAGGAAAATGCGAATATAACTGTGCTACTGAGGATTTCTGATCCCATAGGGAATTTTTGGGTGGATTAGTAGGAATTAGTTCTAGGCATGTACAAACATGCATGAAATAATTCCTAACGATACAGCATGGCCTAAAGGAGCAATAAATTTGTAGTCTAAACACCACTGATTAAATCTGTAATATTATTTGGAACCAAAATTAAGTTTCATGTTTTTGTAATGATATTCAATATAATTAGACAGAACACAAGAAATAATTCCTTACTTGACCTATTAGTCTGATAAACCGGCTTCTCTAAAATCAGATCAATAAACAATTTAACTAGTGACTAATCGAACAAAGAATGTGTGCCAATATTGTCATTATTCGACACATAAATTAGATATCAAACGCTTTAATTGTTTGTACAATTTTGGAAAAAAACGGAGTCGCTCGAACAGCTAATGGAAGTTGAAAGTGGATTTTATTACTGCAACAGACCCACTTGCTATTAAGAGTCATCTGAATAAGTAAAATAACTTGTTCCCCATTAATAGCACAGAAAATAACAACGTCAACGCAAATCGAAATACAGAAGAGCCACGGGTAAATCTTGTCTTCAGAAAGTATTTAATCATTGTTGGGATCAGATTAAGGGCTATGTACCCAACTCGACCACCAGATGTAATATATCATGCCCAAGAGAAAAAAAGGCATAGGTATCTCAGAGTACTGCAGGATCTGCAATAGCTAGGTCGTAATGTGCATTTTATCTTGGTTATCGAACTGAAACCTGATCCTTGATAATAAATACGATCGAGTTAAATCGATAATAAATACGAGGAGTCCAATCAAGTACTACCTAGTATTGTAATAATAAGAAAACCGAAAACTACATGTTCTAAGAATTAAAGGATATTTTCTAGTGCTGCCCGTTACTGCCAAAAGAAGTAACGAAATTCAAAGTCACGCATATCTAAGTATGTAACGCATCGTTCAACCATGTTTTTACGCATGAGTATTATAAGTTAAAGTTTAAGCAATTTTATAAAATAAGAGAACACTTAAGATGGAGAAACTGTGGAAAAACAAATTACTATCCTAATTCTCGGAACAAACCTGTCACAGAAATGAATATTTGTTTTTCAAAATAGTTACCACCACTAAGTTGGAAAAGTTAATTACGATGCACTTCTATTATCTTGAAGAGACTCTTAGATGCACTGAAATTTCTTGATAAGAATGATCAGAGCTTGGAACTCCAACGCTCGATCCTCAAAGGATTGGAATATTTCGATCTCATGTCACTCTTCTCGTTCCCCTGCTTCCTCCCCCTTCCCGTTGTTTACCTTCGGCGGATCCACTTGCACGTGATCCGAAGCACTGCTTTCCTGATATCCCCTTTCTCCCTCCCCGTTTTAATTTGTTCCTCCTCCATTCCAATAACTTCTCAGTCTCCTTTTCCCTTTCGTCCTCAACGATTCTCCCCACTCCCCATTCTTCTTATCCCGACGTTCCCATACCCTCAGCCCGCATCCTCCAATCTCCATCCTTCTTTCCGCCTATTCCCCCCGGCGATTTTCTGCTTTCGGAAATTGCGCGTCAATATTCCCGACAACTCTTTCCCCGCTCCTCCTTAGCAGCAACCAGCCCCACCCCTCCTTTCCAATTCTTTTTTCCATCTTCCAATCTTCCGCGCCGCACTTGCCCACGCTCCCCCATTCCTCTTTCTCTTCCCAGACTGCCGTCAGAATACCCTTCTACACCCCTTCCATCTCTGCCCCACTCCCCACGTGTTACCCCATCGTAGATAAGACCGTTCGCGATACACCCAATTTCGTGAGAGAAATGTGAGAAAAATATGGGGTGAAGAAAAAATATGCTCCTGCTTTAGTTGCGTTAACATTTATTGTGATACAATAGTTTCCCGGTTATCAATAGCAGTGGTAGGAAATATTATAATTAAATAGAAAAATGGCGTTGAAAATGAATATTTTAGAAGAGTCAATGGCGAGTAGAATTGATGAATGAAAAACTAGTCCAACCGGTAGAATGCTACTTATCTAATCTAACTGATCTAAGTACCCAATTTATCTGAAAGCGTTAGTATCTCAGTTGTCGGGAAATAGGTCGTATGAAATAGATGATGGTTAGAATAGGAATATAGGTTAGGCAGTTGTATCTGTGTCTGAAATATAACTACTGAAATTACAAACAGTGTATTCTCTCTATCCGTTAACTCGCCGTTCGCAATAAATTTTTGTGATCTTCACCCCCTGTACTGTGAGTGCACATGCTTGTGCATACTCATACGTAGTCTGATATTTATATGCGCCCGATGTAAATACAAATTTTAAAAGAGCAGTCTCCGATGGCAGGGTGTATGCAAGCATTTATTTTCTCCCTTGAGTTCATGATTTATTTTTTCTACGAGTCCACCTCAATCACACCGCACGCGTTCCTTTCTCTGTCTTCCCCACTCCAGGTTTTATTCCGCTCAATCCTCCTTCCTTGAAACTTCTTCCGTCGTTCGCTGTGCCGCCACTCACCCCTTTCCAAGATGCACCTGTGCATTTTCCCACACGGGGTGAAGTAAAAAGAGCGGCGTGGGCGGAGGGAACGGAGAGGAGAGGGGGGAAGAAAGAGGGGGCCGGGTGAGGAGATGGAGATTTAGCTGCCGAGAATTTTCTTAAAGCCTCCTTAAGCTTGAGGATTCTTTTACAGGCACAGTCTCTCCGGCCTTACCTTGGGCTCTACCTCTCCATTCCTCTTCCCTCGGTGTCCCTTCTTCCGCCTTGCGTTCCTCGCTAAATTTTTAGGCAATTAATTTTTACCTCCACCGCTCCCAATTTCTCGTTTCCCCCGTCCGCCCCTATGTTTTCACTCGCTCCCTTCTTCTGTCTCGCCTTTCCTTCTTTCCCACTCCGTCTCCAAACAAACTACGCCGGATAATTGAGTCTCCATGAAGACCCCCCGCGCAGCCTACGAGCTCCTTCGAAGAAAAGCAAGCTCGGATAAAAAATAAACAGAGCTCGGATTGAGAAAAAAATGAGACGATTTCAGAATTAATTGGTCATTAAGATGAAGTTCCGCGTCTTCCACAATTTTTGTTCCGTTTGGAAACTTTTCTTGTCTCTCCTACATTTCTTTGCACTGTGCATACATTTGAATAGGGAGATGCATAAGAGATGATCTTTATGATGATTTTGGTGGTGAATAATTGCTTTTTTGAAGAAGGTTAGTCTTTAGGACTGCTTTCTGTTTTTCCTAGAAAAATTTACAGTGTCATTCTATTTCCCTGAATTTTCCTTAATCAGCGGTTCACCTCTAAAATGGAGGTACGAAAAATTTCCGTAATGAGGAAAAATTAGCAACGCGATATTCCACAAAGTTTAATTGAGAATAGCAAGGCAAGCATATACCTCTTCTATAAAGTCATGTAACTGATAACACATGACTGCGAAAAATATAGGGAAGACCGTACTAAGGGAACAGCACTACGCTATAGGTAGCGAGAATTATATTGTCACCACGTAGGTTTCCCAGAGTCAAGATTTTTACTTTGAGCAAATTCTATATTTATATTGATATTTCCTATATAATGGTCACTATGTTGAAATCACTAAGAACTGGAAAATATTACTCATAACAATATATAATATACGCTACTCTACACTTTAATGTAAACTAATTTTAGAGTGAGGGTATGTGTCTTAAACAAGAGACTATTATTTGTGTTTATTTTATTCAAAATTGCATACAGTCCCAAATTTACTTACATTTTACTTCATCACAGCTAAGATTTTCCAGTTACACCAGGCTTGGTTAGAAACTTACTGAACATCATTAGGATTCGTTTGCTCTCATGCCTCTTCTATTGAACAGTTTGATTAAATGTCATTTTCATGCAATAAAACGTGAAACTTCCTAATATATACATAAGCTTCAATTCATTGTATTTCTTGAGTAAACAGAATTATTATGGGTGATATTTCCGATTCAGTAATGTAAAAAGATAAACTAACGAAGCATATTTATCATCAATAATGGTACACAAAAGTGTAATCATGAATCATATTATATGAAAATATTTTTCACCTGAAATGGACATAATTTCATACCTATATGAGAAAGAGTTGAGTACCTACAGACGGCAAGGGAGATGGAAAACTAGGGTAAAAATACGGAGCTCCTAATCTCATACAGGGAATTATGCACATTTAATAATGCAGCTCAAAGGTGTCGCGAAAGGGTAATTAGCTAAACCTGTTAGGATTTTTCACTCAATATTCATACATTTCGTGAATCAGAGTAAGGTTTTCCCTAATAATAAGATCTAAGCATTGATATTATCAGTAAGAGATCTTGGGAATATCTTGCCAAAGGCCTGTGCTTCACTCCTCATCAACAAGTTAAGGTTTTGGACAATAATGGAAAAACTTTGGGTAGAATTTTAACTTGTCGCAGCATTAATATTAGTGCTGAAATAATCCGCAGAATTGAGAGTAGTCTGAATTTGATCACCTTCAAGATAGGTATCCGGGAAATTCGCAGTTCTCTAAAGTGCGACTGCTGCGCTGTTCGATTCCTCTCATTTACGCCGTAATCTTATTCCCCATACACCTACTAACCCGTTCTCCCCTCCACGACTTCCACTCCCTGATCTCTATTTCTCTCTACATAGTTCCGTTTCCCCTCATACTCCACGGTTAAGGGTACTCCTTTCTTCGCTCGTAGTGTGTGCGCGTCTGGGGCGGTGGTTATGAAGGCATAATGGCCATTCTCTCACCCCTCCGCACCATCTCCACCGCACCCAAACTCCGCCCGAATTTCCCTCTCCTCTGCCCCAACGTGTGAAATTTCCTTTCACGCCCACCGGGGGATTTCCAGGAGTCGTTCCATGATTATGCAGATGGCTGCTCCCGTTTCTGCGAAATGTGCCCATTGTTGGTCCAATTGCACGTGTAGATGAGAAAGGTGGGAAATCGCACGCGATGATTAGCCTAGGTCACATATTAAGCCGCGGCGAATGTATGCTCCTAAGTTGGGAGGACGCCGAAGACGAGGACGGGAGAGGGGTAGGGACTGGTGGGCTAGACCCGGGGACTCCAGAGACCGCGGAAGGCGCAGTATGCAGTCCGCGGGATGAATGGATTTCTCGAACTTAGATTGCGCGGTCGCGGCACAAAGCTACTGGGCTGAACAAGGAAAGGTGGATGTTTCTTCCCTTCGGAAACATTTCTAAACCTCCATGTATAAAATATTTATGCTCCGATTTTATGCAAGGATAAGTAATAATGGCGGATACTTGAATTACCAAAGATGGGTTTGGTTTTTTCCTGTTTCTCCTCTATTTCCTGTTTCTTTCACTTATAATTTGTGTGAAATATTCTCGGGAAATCCACTACGTGAGTGGATTTTATGCCGACATTTCGGTGTCTGAATCAGCCACAGTCCTCAGGGCTGTTAATTAGCTTTAATCTGTTAATAATTATCTATCATTTCCCTTCCGTTGGTATTTGTGCCCATTAAAAATTACGAGCATGAAGTGGAACGGACGAAAAGTATGAAGTACTAGATGTGATTTTTTCAAGGTTCAAACCCCGCAAGGGCTGATATATGCAAATCAGGGAATAATCTAGATAAACGCAGATTTGGAAATTTAAACACAGTTCTCGTCTCAATTAACATCAGCAAGTTAAGGAACCACATTGTATCCATTACTCGGTCAAGGGTCTAAGCTTTGATTATAAACTACTTTCACATTAGTTAAAATGGAAAACTGCTGTTAAGAGGAGTAGAATATTGAGTTGTTTGGAAACGAAATGAGATATTTAAGGGTAAACATGACTGAAATAAGGTACAAATTAACACATTTCTACCCTAAATTAATCAGTTTAATTACAATACGCATTTTATATGATCACTACCGATGTTTTCTAAAGAGCAGAGAATGCGCTAAAGGTCGATTTTCTAACACCAGTCCTTTGATCTTATAAAAACGTTATTTTCACAACAGTAGCCTTGATAACAGAGTATGGGTATCGAAATACTCTGGAATTGAGCAAATATATTAGCTAGGAAAAAAATTTGCCGTTGGCAAATAACCAGATACAGTTCACGAAGACTTGAGAGAGCGTAGAACAACTAATTTTTCACAGAGAGATCTAACAACAGACAACGGAGAACATATCAGAGACAATTTTCTTGCAATGCCCTTGTGATTTAAACGTAAGATCATAAAATACCCTTTTCCTTCAAGTGGAACACACCCGTTATTTGTTAATTTTCATGGGCCAATTTTCTCGGAACCTCAGATAAAAGAGACCAAGGAATTCAATTATAATAAAAAATGAAAAATCTCCCAACTGTGGCGCTGAGCATTCTAGTAACAAAATACGTGCGAAACTGGTAGATAGAAGGATAAGGAACTTTTGGACTCAAAGATTGTGCTGAAATAGTCTTTGGGCTCGTGAACCGTCCTCCATTTTTAGCGATAGCAAAAAACGAAATCAAATTTAACTCGAGTACTCGCCATTGAAGTTGAAAAGTGATATTATATTACTCTTTTCTTTACTTGGAAACATTTCAATGCATGTGTATGAGCATTCCTTCTTATGACGTTTCGGTCGCTTGATGAACTGACCTTGACAGAAGGAACAGAAGAACTAAATGTGAGACTAATAAGTTTTTGGCGCCATAATGATTTATAAAAATACAGATGAGTTACAGTAGCAGCTGGATGCTTGAGTGGAAGCGTTGGAATAGTATGAAATTAGATGTAACGCAAAGTATAACAAGTGTATGGTCACTGCAAGAAAGGGAGGAAAAAATATAGGCTTACAATAATAGGTAGAGGGAACACCAGAGGAGGATGAGTATTTAAAATAGTTAGTCTCGGTTTTATATTGCATGGTTAGAGTTAACCATCAGATCAGGTTGGTGTTAAGTTACTTTGGTAGTTGTCAAAACTTCTAGTTTCAAAGATTACATCAGACAAACGATTTCTGGGAATATGGTCGTTCTTTAACCTCAAAAATACCTAACCAGTCATTATGAGAGAGATTGAGAAGGGAAACGGAAGACATGATAGAGAGACAAGTGGTATCCTTTTTGAAAAGAGTCAAGAACCATATCTGGAGTAACGACTAGCCTCAACGGAACTAAGGAATAATCCATTTTGATTCATATGCCCACAACCTGACGTACTATGCCTCCGATGCGTGGGGAATGAGGATACATCAAAAAGGTGTAGGTTAGGTGTGTGCCTGAACTTTTTCAGAGAAATATTGAATAAAATGAAAATGAGAAAATTAGGAAGATAGTACCGCAGAAGCCATTGTGGAGAGCATAGAGATACCAAGGTTCAAGTGTTCTGGGCCTCTGAAAAGAACAGATATGAGAAAAATATGAAAAATAGCTAATACACTCAGTTTTAAAATTCTTATCTCACGAAGCGATTTTTAATGTGTCACCGAAAAATACCTGAGAAACTGAAGTAAATTGAATAAACACTTCCGCCACTCATTAAAATGTGAATCACGAATAGATATTGGTTCAAGATGAGCTGTCGAAAATACTTCCGAGTAGTTGAAAGTATTCTGAGCTCTTGAATCGGATATTACACCACGTGCAATTCCTTTATACATTTGGAAATTATGAGACGGAAAAGAGTATAAAGGACAACAATGTCTAAGGAGCAAAAGCGAATGAAAAGTACTGTGTAGATAGTACTGTGTAGAATATATGCCTATCGCACAAAAGATAAATCGTAAATAAAGTTAACGCAAAAATTTTGATCCCAAACTATGAACGGGAAATATGTTGCTAAGCATACGATTCATAACTGATTTGTGATCGAAAAAAAGTTTCAGAGAAAAAAAAATGTTTCAAGGCTGCTAACTAAAGACTCTAATACTGATATTTGTAGAACTATTTTTAAGGTTTTAAACAGTATTTTCTCTTATCGAAAAATTAGAAGTTTGGGGTGTTCATTTGAATATTCTATACAATACTGATAAAACTCAACTTAGTTAACGTCAAATTTCTGAATGTTAAAATGGTTCATCCTTTTCATCCGTAGTCTAGGCGTTGGGCGAAACACTGTGTTAGTACGTTAGACACAATAAAGATAATTACCAATCATCTTATGAACGAATTTACGACAATTCCGGGCTATCATACACCATCCTTTCATGCATTAATTATAGAACCCCGAAAAAATCTCATCCACTGTAAAAAAAATCCACTGGTGAGTTTTATTTCTTCGACCCTTGGCGATTTGGGTTTATAAACTCTCTGGCCGGGAGTTGCGAGAGGGAAAGAGATGATTTACATTCCCATATCCTTCTTCCACGTCACCCAAAAGCGACAGACACGTGTACCAAGGGGTCCTTTTCGGCCTCCGGTGTCCGATTAGCGTCGAATGATGAAGCAACCATGTGATATCACGACGGCCATCCCTCACTCCCACCAGGCCCTATCCACCATCTTTCTCCTCTCTTCCCATTCCACTTTGAACGTTGACGGTCACATCCCGGGCACAGAAATGACTGAGTGACCCTATGAACCGCCTTCAACCCACGCGTAACCCATAAATAAATAGCCATTCTCTGATGTCCCTTTGGAGAGTTCGATGTCCTCTGCGGATTCCGACTGGATTCCACTGGAGTTTTTGCTTCAGGCGATCATTACGGCCGTTGGCGCGTGGAGCAAGAAGTGGTGAACGAATGTAGGGGAATCGAACATGTAATTCAAATAAGGTAAAAGAAAATCTGTTGATAAGTTAAGGGTTTACATTTGAACAAATATTCTACAATTATGTGCATAGAATAACTACTTTTGGGGTTGTAATTATCTAAGAATTCATTTATTTATTTTTTAATCAATTCCAGTTATGCATTATTTTCATGTATTTTATTTTTGAACTCATATTAAGCATAAAATTAGCTCACACTCAGATTAAAGAAATGATTGTCGTAAAAAGAATTTACGGTGCATTTATGAGTTAGAAAAACAGTGTTCATTCGCGTTCATAAGCAACCACGAGTCACAACAGAGCAGTAATAATAAGGATGTATCAGTGATTATAGCGACCCAGCCGTCATTTCCATGTTTAATGAAGGCAAACTATAAATTTGCTTCGCAATTCAGTTACACCACTGAAGAAGGACGCTGTTCTATTTAGGATTCATGATCCAATCATCAGGATCAGGAAATTATATGCATTTTTGACTATGGATTATTTTTCCAAATATAAATTATAGTTTTTGCTGCACATATACATAAATTTCTGAAACTTCATTAAACTTCAACGATCATATTTATTTCTCGCTGCAGTTTGGATGAGTTTGTAGCTAATGAGGTGATAAGCGGCCAATATCTACCTTATTAATGATTTTCAATGGATAATTTGACTCCTCAGACTTTGGACCGCGAAGGGCTGACTAGTTTCTTACATGTAACCTTACGTCAATAAGCCAGTATTGAGAGATATGTCCTTTTTAACCCGTTTTCGGCCACAATTGGAACATAGCAAAATATTGACAGCACAGTATATTGACTTTATGCTAAATAGTTTTATTTTGTGTGATAAGCTCTGAAAACTAAATTTTGAAAATCCGAGTAATAACTTAAATATGTTTACCGGTGTTTAATGTAAATTAGATAATTATTTTAAAGACGATGAAGCATTTACTCTAGGCGAACTGTAGATGATATTTTCAACTCACACTACTGCAAAATAACGATAATTCGTAATGATTGAACTAGTACAACTCGTCCAAACATTCTGGTTCATAGTAGATGTTATGACATAAATTACCTTTAAATGATTGCAACTTACTGTGTAAAATATATTCCAATAAAAGATGCCAGAGGAAAGCAGGAATCAATAGTGAATTTAACGAAGGGCTTAACTTTGATGATGTTGTTGATTCAAGCTTGGGCACAAATTAGTGTACACTCAGGAACCAAGAGCTAATTACAAATTAATGTTGGTCCCATCTAATTTTACTGCTGACAAAGGTCACCGATATTAATTATCTACTTGTGAAAATCTCACTATTGCCCAATATTGTAATTTAAACCAATTTTCATAGGTAGCTGAACGGATGAATGATAAAGTTCTACTGGCATCAGTTTTAAAATGAGGGTTTGCCAGTAATCCCCGAGTCACAAACAATTGTGCCTTGTGATTTCATGTTATTTATTGGCCTGCAAGAATATTGGTACAATACGGGAAAAATAGCACCAAACATT
Source organism: Platycnemis pennipes (assembly GCA_933228895.1). NCBI lineage: Eukaryota > Metazoa > Arthropoda > Insecta > Odonata > Platycnemididae > Platycnemis > Platycnemis pennipes. The sequence goes on from OW121848.1 coordinate 86,481,213, forward strand.
ACTTATGATATTGAAGAGCTTTTATACGTTTTATCTCATGAGACATTCCGAAGATGCAAGAAATTCCCGACAGAAAAAAGGAACATTATTCAAAGTAATGTCCATCGTATGCTTTTATAAGCATAGGCATATGCATTCCATCCGGCCCCAATATATATTTGTGCATACATTATGCACTTGTTAGAGAAGAAATGAAAATCTTTGCGCCTGATGTATTGGCTAACAATGCATTTAGAAAACATGTGAGCGAATTTAATACGCGCTATAAATTCAAACAGCATGTCACTGAGAAGGCATAAGGCAGTAGAAGAGGAGGGGATGAATTTTAGTGTTATGACGCATAGCGACGGGTTCCATTTCGATCTCGGAATCTCCACCGTTGCCCCTATTTTTTTATCGTGCCCCGACAGGCTATAGATAAATAACGTCCTCGATAACGTCTCGACAAAAATTTATCACGACTGATTGCGTCATGCCCCTTGGATGCCATCCTCCATTGCCTTCATTTTTTCCCTAATGGTGTGCTAACCTTAGCTAATTCCCAGAGCATTGAAAAATATTTTCCTCTCTACTTTAAAAGACATACCTTTACCTCCGCCATCCATGTGCGGACATATTTTATGGTAATGTGAGGGGTAATTTGATATCAGATTATGAAATTCAAGTGTTTTATGAATCGGAGTGTCATGGGAAACACATTCTTTCCCCGTAAACTGTGAAAACTATTATTGAAATTGACGCTTGAAACTTATTTATGACCGCACGTTAACCCAGTTGGTTCAACTCTAGACGCATCACAATGCGATATTAAAACACAGGCGTGTGCTTATAGGGAGCATGCGGGTTATTAAAAACGTCACTTCCGATATTTCATTATTCTCCCATGCATCCTCTCTGAAACTAAGTCGAAAATATAAATCTATTTCTGTGTGTGAATGAGAAATTTTTATGTACATTGAAAAATTACCGTAAAGGATAAATGTTATTATCAACCGTATCCGGAGCCGAAATTGAACGAGGGTATTAATTAATCTTCTAAAACCGGGAGGTAGACTTATTTCTAGAGAATATTGCTCATATCTGTTTAGTAGAAGTAATTGATTTTTAGTGATTACAGTTTCTGTTGAGGAACGGCACAATCCTCTTATCTCTCAACCTCAGTCACATCAGTTATAAACCTTCAGGAAAAAAGGGAGAATCTATTCGACAACACACTGCCGAAAATCCATGTTTTGTATATGTAATGGCAAAAACTTCCAGGATTCAGAAGCAGAAAAAGTCTAAATTAGATGAAGGAACACAGATTCTCCCGGCGAGCACTGATGTTGAAGTACTCTCGGGTTTTCAAAACAAAACGAAGTTATACAAAACGGTTAAATGGGTGGTATAATATTTTCACTCCGGGTGTAAATGAATGATACTGTTTGAATTACAAAGGAGAAATATAAGTTTTGCTCTACAGTAACTTTCACAATTGAGTGTGAGCTTTTTTTGTCGTAATAAACTCTTGTGCTTTTCTCGTGGGATTTTGGCATACTTTTCCATCAAGCGTTTCAAAATATTTACGTTGATATTTTTTAGGCTAGGGATTAAAAGGAGGAAAAATGGCAATTAAACACAAGTTCAGGTAGGATATTTACTTGATATTTGAACATGAAGATGAGGAAATGAATAGATGGAAACCCAAAGAACGGGAACACAGGAGTTTCTGGAGAAAGTTATGCTGTCTTATGAATGCCCTGCGTATGACCTATACGCATGAAGAGCATAATATAGTTAATTTTTTGTTTGCAAAAGAAATATAGGCATTAAGGAAAAAGAGGAGATCTTATGAAATGATTACATATTAATTATAAAACATAAAACTCAGGTCGTTGGAAAAGAAGCTGGTGATTCCTATAAGTTGAACATGATGATGGTGAAAGAATATCATCAGCCGTGATAAGATTATTCAGGAATTGGGCGGAGGAGCTAAATTTAACAGCAGTCGATGTGAGATCGTTTTACAGTAAAAGATCACAGTAAAACAAAATATTATCCAAAATACTTTAACAATATGGTTCAAAAGATAAACTGGATTTTTTTATTTTCTCACGAAGGCATTCGATGTTGCAGTCATATCAAAGAAATGCAGTAAAAACAACACCTATTACGTCGATGGAAAATACCAACTAGTTTTCTTACTTCGCTTAACAGCAGTATCTATAGCAAACTGAAGTCTTAACTTAATTTTTGGGCATTCATTTCACTAATTTTCCATCCATCTATTCCATCCGGTATTCAATGGAATTTTGGAGAAGAGAATGGTAATCATCTAAAGGTAATCCAATACATTTTTTTTCAGTGGAAAAATTCATATCAGGAAGCACACCTCATTTTCACGTAACTTATTTTTATTGATACAATTAAATACTGTTATGTTTAGTACATAAGTGAATTTAGCACATGATAGGTTATCGAAACAGTAAATAAAGTAAGATACCTAAACTCGGATGTGAGAGTAAATAAGATTTTTTTGCCCAATCCAAAAGTATACGGTCTACGGAACAACAGCAAAATAGTAGGTATAGCATGATGAGGCAATTTTTAACGCTATATATTGGAAATCAAATAGCGAAATAATGAAATACGTGAATTTACCAATCTGAAATGTGATGCTACAGTTTTAGATTTCTTCTAGAGATTCACAAAATATATCAATTATGTTCGATCAGAAAGCCAAAGATTCCGGAGCAAAATATAAGAGAATACAAAAGTTAAAAGACTGTAAGATTTAGGACCATATTCAGAATCTCAACTGCAGTCTACTTACGCCCTAATCTCTGCTCTCAGTCAAATTGGTGTATACATACACGCCGCAAAGTTGGTATTAATACGCTGTATTCCTCTTAGGACCGTATCAAGGAGAGTCTGTATAAACTTTTAAACTCAGAGGCTTCATCACGTAGGCAGTGGAAGTGAAATCATAGTTGAAATTCTGATATGTCCCAACCATATTCAGAATATCAACTCGGATCTCTGCGTAACGCAGAGAATTAATACCACCTTTGCAGGTGGAATCTGTGCACCAATTTGTTGGGCGTAAATAGTAGAAGCAAGACTGAAATGAGATATTGAATATGGACATTAGATAAGGAAAAAAGGAAGCACTTGGTTAGTTTCAAGAAACTGATCATCACCAAGTACCGGAGGGAAAATAATGCCAAGCTATGAATGCAAGATCAATTAAATTAAATTGTTCCCTTTGTTATTATTTATGATGTAAATTATATTTGCAGCAATTTTACATTCTCTTGCTCATATAGATTAGCTGAAATCAGTTATAATGAATTATAAACCAAAAGAGAAGTAATTAAGTGGATATATATTATTTAAGAATAGAAACGTTGTAACTTCTTCTAACAACTTTCCAAATAATGCGCCAAGGGAATCATTCATTTTTTCAAGATGAGGATATTGATCAAGGCTGCATTAAAGCATTAGTTCTGAGTTATCACTGATCATTTTTCACTGCCTTGAAAAATGCAAAATTGGAGGAGAAATATCTGACTGGATACTTCATTTGTTTTTCCATATAAAAATTCAGATACCTATTCTTAACATTTTAAATGTGACTGACAGGCACGTACCCAGAAATTTGCTTCGGGGGGGCTAAGTCTTGCGTAACTTGAAACAAATCAGCCTTGCGCATTCGGTGCTGACATGTTACAAATCTCTTCCCTCAATTTTCAGTGCTTGGTATTTACTTTTACAGTACCCTACTTAACTTTGGGAAATAATTTCGGGGGGCGGGGGCTGAAGCACCAGAAGCCCCCCCCCCCTGGCTACGTGCCTGGTGACTGACTAGGAAATTCGAAAGTTAAATTTTTACAAAAACTGTGCTAACTATACCTAAATAGGTGGCATATTTTTAAATCTATGCTATATTTCAAGCGGATTATTTTTCGGGTAAACGGTCGAAGAAAACTTGAGCGAAAAATTGAGCATACTTTGGGCTAAAAATTGATGAGCGAGGCAGACAAAGCACAAAAGCAACCTAATCCAAACGAAGATTGGCATTTAAAAGCAACCAGCGTCCATTATAAATTTTATAATCGAGGCCCTCGCTTTTCCTCCCTACTTAATCTCGCAATTTTCCCGTCCAATTCAATTACGGCGGGAGAAAGGCCAGGAGGACCTAGTGGAAGGGGGAAGAAACGCAGAAAATTCGACTTTCGGCAGACTCCGGGGCGTAAAACTAACTGGCGCTACCGTACCGAGGGGGCACGTGGGCACGACATGTAAACACAAAATCCGCGACGGCCTTTTTATCCGCCTCAAACTACCCGAAAGTCGACGACTCGAGAGAATTGAAAGGGCAGAGAAAGACGAAGTTGGCTGGCAAGAAGGGCACGAGGGATCAAGGGAAGGGAGGGAGAGAGGGCGGCTCGCGTCGGCGGTGTGGAAATGGGGAAGAGAGAGAGAGGAGGAAAAGGAGATGAGGGAGGAATAGGAAGAGGGGGGTGAAAGTCGACTTCCGTTATCAAACTACCCACCCCACTCACCTTAATTGGAATCCGTCGGCGCCGTTTTGTTTTCGTCACCGTTCCACTTCGTCAAAAACCCCCCTACATCTCCCCCGCCTCGCCTCTCCTCCCCTTTTACTCACGTCTCTTACGTCTCCTACATCACTGATCTCTGCATCGTTGCCCTCTCTTCCCTTCGCCGCCTACCTTCCTTCCCGTTCAAGTGCAAATCCTTCCGCTCGCTCTTTCTCTCTGCATGTAGGACTCTAGGCTTTTTTCATCGTCTTTCTCCCTCATTACTGCACAATATAATACTTTTTCCTAAACTATCCCCTAACGGACTCGGCAAAGTATAGACAATCAGAGTCCAGGACGCTTTGTCCTGATATAAGTGTGTCCAAAGGTTGGTAGAGTGGCTGGAAGTGCTTGAGCTAATAAAAACTGGCGCATGACCGGTAACCTTAAGGATTTTTCTAAACAGTGAGAATTAATCTTGTATTGCTTTAGACTGAGTCAGTAGTTGAAATATTCTGTGTTATAATATTTATTTATTTATTTATTTACCACTACCGAAAACAGCACCTATGGCCTTTTACATCGGGGGATTGAACAATCAACACATCCCTGTCCTGAGTGGTGAAAAAACCCACTCAGGCGGGATTCGAACCCGCGACTCTTCGGTTAGCAGGCGAGGACTTAACCACGCCACCACCGGGGCCGGGATATATTCATATAATTAAAAGACTAAATGCGCCAAGCAATTCAGAAGCCTCTTGCTTAGAGAATGATGGTTAAACTGCGAAATATTGCATGGTTCATTTTTAAATTAAGTGTGTCACCGAGTAAATTTCAGTGTTTAAAATTAACTTACAGATAGCGCGCATATTTTTCTGAGCTATACTAAAGCAAATAATACTTATTTTATTGCATGGTTAAAATGAAAAATACTCATAGAAAGCTACTAGAGATCTTTGATCAATGATAATAGTACTAAATACGCTCAATTGAAAACGTATCATGGAAAAACTGATATTCTAACAAAAACAATAAGAAATATATTTTACTTTCCTGATTCCTGAATTAGACGTAGGGTATTAATGAATACATAGCTTATAATTCAGATGATCATTACCTTTGTTGTACTTGACTTTCTAAAAGTTCAATCGATAAAGAAAATATTAACAAGGTAAAAGTTCAAAAACCAGAATAAATCATTAGCTGCTGTACTGTAAGGCTGCGTCAGTTTTCAGCTTGGAATGCATTAATATTTGACGACTTAGTAGAAGGAACATGAGCATTTTTAAGTGATTGGAGACATGAAGGTCCGAAAGGATACACTAGATGACAGAATTTGGTCCTAAGGTTAAAATCTCTGCCATATCATTCAAGCCTTAATCCTCCCTTCTCACATTACGTCCTAAATTAGCCTCTTTAACTTCCTTGCTCCACTCAGTGCTTACTCTTGCCGCTTCTCCTCGACGGCCTCACACTTCTTATTATGCATGGCCCCATTCTTTACCAGCCTCTCTTCCAGACACACACTCCAGCAAAGTCCGGGAAGAGGTCGACAAGTTAGTGTTTCCGTTCAGGGATGAGGAGGGATGCAGAGGCGGCACCCAAGATTCGTTAAGGAGAAAAAAGCAAGAAAAGAAGGAAGAGCGGTGTAAAGATTGAGGACAAGATAGGGAGAGGAGGAGACGAGGGAGAGAAATGGATTTTAAAGCCGACACCTTCGTCGTGTGACGGGAATCTGTGTTTTTATGCTTCACGAAAAGATCAATCTTCTGTCTCCACGAAACTCGACTCTAATCGAAACCCGACTCCCCCGAAATCGGTTCGGCGTTGATTGAAGAGCGGAAACTTGGAAATGATGGCGAAGGGGAAGTTGCTCCACGGACGGCCCAAGAGGAAAGGGAAACAGTTAAAGGGGAGGGTGGGTAGGAAAATAAAGGACGGGGAAAGCAGCGAAAAGCTGTGCGGAGGAAGTGTTCCTGGTACTCCAGCAAAGAGTAAGTTTAAAGTAGGAACTGGTGAGGAAAAGAGGAGAGTGGGAGACGAACAAGAGATTGTGCTTCAAGCGTGAAGACGAGGAAGAGGATAGGGATCTTGCTTGACCGATGAGAAAAAGAATAAACGATGAGGGCACATAAACTACGCATTGGGAAAAATTACAAGGGGGAGTTAGTAAGATCGTTGACACGAACCGGACTCGTATAACGCTGAGCATCGCGGAACATAAAAGAAGCTCCTGCTCTTGTATCATCATTATGGGGCGATGATTATGGATAAAGCAACACCCGTCGTAAAATGACGAGCATAAACATAATTCATTGTAACGTCGAACTTGTCCTTGGAAAAATAACGAACTCCGCGTTAATTAAATCGACGAGTTTCCCTTGGTCACGGCTCTTCTGATTCGAAAACATGAAGAAAGAGAGGGGAGTCGAGGAAATTGGACGAAGTTTCTTCAAAGCAATTAGGAGGAAACTTAAGTGATGTAAGAGAAGAAGACATAAGTCATGTTGGAAAAATTACAGAACGACTGTAAAATGAGATCTTCGAAATGGATGGCTTTATTAAGCAGCTCTAAACGAAGTTATGAGGTATGAGGAAAGAATTGAGGAGAACACCATTAGGGAAAGAATGCGAGCAGATCATAGATGACGAATGGAAACTGTAACTAGCGAAGTGAAGGCTAAAATATTGGGGTACGTTCAGGACTTATTGGAAGGAATCCATTTTTGAAAATAGGCCTGCCAGGTTGAGTTCGCCAAAATCAATTCTGATCCTCAACAATATTAAAATATCATGAAGGAATTCACATGCCATACATAGGAGTGATACCATAATTATAATAACTTTTTGACATTTTTTAATTGAAAGAATAGGAACCATTCCTTAACCATAAACAACATCCGATGATAATACACTTTTAAGAAAATAAGAGGGTTTTTCTGGTAGAAAACAGATGAAAAGTCTCATACGGCTAGTTAGCGTTCATAAATTGAAGTTAACAGCTTAATTTGAAATATACTGAGCGCTAGATTCCTTGTAAAGAAATATAATATGCTTAGTCATAGGGAGTCATGATACAATTTAATAGCTGTAATTAATTTATCAATGAAATTTTCATTCTGATATTACATAGCAAGTAATAATGGTGTCCCGCTTATATTGCAGCCCAACTTAAATCGATATTTTTAGGCTCAAGTTGGTGAAAGAGCTGGCTTACTATAGAACAAAAATTTCATGATTTCAAAGGAGCTAAATTAGGGACGACCATTGGCTTCAATTAATCGACATTTCAGGGGGAAACATGCATGAAATTTCACCTTAAGAAGACAAATTTGCGAAAAAACCAGTCATACTTAAATACTTTCATATGAAATTTATAGTTTTTTCTCTTAAATTCCTTTAATTCTTCACAGCAGTGCATCGTTACTCTAAAGAAAAAGAGGCCATGATCCATTCTTAAAATCCATCAATATAAATATTCTGAGATTCATTTTCATGATCCATCTCAACTCGAAGGGGACTCCAACAAAATCTCACAGACTTTCCTCTGCAAATTGTACATTAATAATCGCGAGAAATAGTGCAGGAATGCTGATGTAGGAACAAATTATTTTCTGCATTTCAGGCACGAATTAATACCACCACTAGATATAATAAAATACCAGAATACGATATATACCGATGCGGCAGCCAAAAGGAGCATCATTGAAGCAAAGAAGTGTTTTTAATTGCTAATTATGACCATCACCGCCATTACTATGAAATATTATTGAAAAAAATGCGAGAGATTTTTAAAAATCATAGCGCAGGAATTACAAGAAGAATAACCGATGATAATTAATTGAAATTAACACCAGCATCTACACGCATTCATACGAATGGAAAGAGATTTTAAGTGGCTGCTGAGGTGGGACACCGTAGAATACGTCAGAAAAACTTAATCTGGATACATTACAACCTACCCCGCACCGTTCCCTTCCTCACTTCTTTAGTACTCAACCACTTTCAAATGGTGACTAAAATATGCAGTATATCCTTTCCACCACTCCATTATTTTGTTGTTTTTAAGGCTCTGAAAATCGTGGAGAAAAATTCGTTCGTAAAAATTGGAATTATAAAATATTTCTAATATTTTTAAGCTTTGGTATTCAAATTTCATTATTCAGAAGGCCCACCCATATTAAGTACTTTTGACAGTCAGTGTCAAGTTCATCAATGGATTTCGATCATGCGTAATTGCATTAAATGGGTAAATGGGTTATATTATGAAGGTAAAGTCTGCTAAGGAATCCATTATAGGGTTTTTTACAGCATCATGAATAACAAGGCTAAATGTAAGAGCGATACAAAGTATTTGCTTAATAATACACGCAATACTTTATAATAAATAAATATATAATATAATTTGATTATTTTAATGTAGTTCCAAACGTATAAAGTTTCACATATTTCCAAGTGATCGACGTACCATCTTACCAAAGGATCTTTTGCTGCATCGCTTGGTCACTCAGGCATTCTATGAAAAATTACAATTGACATAATTGCAATACTACGCATTTTAAATCCAAAGTTATCCCAATATCGTTTGCCACATCTGAAAAATGTAAGTCCGTAAACATGCAAAATTCGTGAATAACAATAAATGTGTATTGAAAGGACGCAAGTTATATTTCTGATAAAAAGCAAAGAAATTGACTGCGTTAAAATTCTTGCCTTTCCCCTGCCACGCAATGATTTCCACGTCTTCAGTTGATAAAGTAAGTGTAGGAATGAATCTGAAAATTTAGGATATCGTCTACAAATACGTTATTTCGAATATTTCCCTACCAATTGTAAGACCAGTATTCATTTTGAAGATGACCCGTTTTGCAGTCCTCACATGAATTTCACAAGCGAAGAATACTGTCGAAAACACACCAATGTAAAATAATCGATTAGTTAGAAAGATAGCGCACTGTAACAACGCAAACACCCGAAGGGGTTTGGGAAAGTCAGAAACAAAGAGCGGGCGAGTGAAGGGAGGAAATATGCAAGAAGTGAAGAATCGCAGGGAAATTAATGGGAAAGGAGAGAGAGGCGGAATCAAGGAGGGGGATTTTTCGCAAAGGAAAATGGACACGGAGGAAAAACAAGCGTAAGGTCAGAGAAAGGATTGACGAGGAGGGGTTGAGAATAAAAGAGTACGGCAGATGCGCATGTGAGATGGGTCGGCTGCTGCTTGGGCAAGGGTGCCAGTAGATGCTGAGAATGAGAGAGGACAAAATCAGAGTGGCCGAGGGAGGAAGGTGAGGAGGATTGAAGAAGGATGGAGGAAAGAATACGAGAATAGAGAGGAGAGAGAGATGGAACAGAAAAGAGTCCACAAGTGAGATGTGAAAGATTGATGAGTGTAGGGTGGCGTATCTTTGCCTCCCGAAGCTATTCGAGAAGAGCCCTCCTACTCCCCTCATTAATGCCACCCTCCCCCCTTGCATCCATCCTACTCCCTCCCTACCTCCCAACTACCAAGTAAACGCCGCCCTCTGTCCGCTACTCCTACCATCGTCTCAGGCTCCCCTAGTTCTCACCCTCCTTTCAATTTCCCATAATACCCTCCCCGCCTCCTTTCCTTTTTTTTCTTTCACTCTTTCCTTCCCCTCACCCCCTTCCATAATCTCGACCTCATCCCCTCTCACCCTTCTCCTCCTCCTCACAGCCCACCTCAAGGCTTCTCTTTCGGAATAAAGACGAGAGGAAGATTACTCGAGGAAAAAAATAATATTAAACAAAAAAACGGGGCAGGCACAGAAAGTAATACGTGGATGAAAGGCCTTTCCCTCGATGCCTGCTTGCTACGAGAAGGATGATACGCTTCCTTCGGTGCCTTTATTTTTAACTTTACCTGCCCCGCCCCTTTCCGTATCCTCTTTCTTCCCCTTCACTCCCCATCTTCCTCCCTATACAAATGCGGCCCTATTTTCACTATTCCTTCAGAACCATTTAAATTTAGTACCCATCGATGCGTGTTAACCTCATTCAAAGCACGACAACATCCTCTCCCCTTGTGATCGGTTAGAATGAGTGAATCGTGGCAAGAATTCTTTTGTACCCCAGTGATTTTACCCAGATATTAGATCAACTTAAGTGTTGATCATATAACTTACATGGAGAGGCAATTGCACCAATGAATCATTAGGCTCTAAAAGTATTATGTTCTTCATCTGCGAATTACGAATCCATAGGGTAATTGCATGCTATCAGTATTCATATAATTTTTAGGTACATCTACTTAGAAAAATATTCTGATGTGTTCCAAAAGCTATACTGTTTTGCTTGGAGATGATTGAACAAACACGATTATAGTAGAGTATATAAACGGAGGAAATACATGTATACCTAAATCATTACATTTACTAATTCCTTAATTTAAAAATGGGCTAAATAATGATGCATAAGTACTTGAATAAGATTAACAACTTTGGTTTAAATTACATCTGAGGCCTCCGCGGTGATTATGCTTAATAATGGCTTTCGGGCGTTCCTCCACGTCATGGCGTCTTTTGGCGAAAACAGTTTCTCCAGCCATACTGCTTGCGTCTTCAGGTCTGATGTGACAATGCGTCGATTCTTGACCAATCAGAGCCAAGCTAGGGGTCTCATCATACTGATATAATATAAAAATTGTGTCTGTCTGCCAATATATGTTACCAATCTTCTCAAATATTAATGAACCGATTGAGCTGAAATGTTGTACGATTATAGCGTATACACTAGAAGGTGTTATAGGCTATATAAAAAAGTCTCAGGGCCGGGTTCGATTCCTGGCGCCAATTATGAATTTACATTGGAACAAATTGACTTTTTCAATATATGGTAGCGCAAGAGTTTTTTCTTTCGCTCCATAAAATAACTAAATATTAATCGATTTCTTTCATTCTTTCTGTATTCAATGGGAAAGAATTTAAACTTCATCATTATTTCAAATTATTTACACTTTGTTCTCGAGGTTTCTGGGCAATGTGTAATTTACATTAAAATTTACTGTTTTTTTCGGTTCTTTTCCGAGCGTTTCTAAGGCCTTTGGCATTGTCGTCTCCGAAATGAAAACATCGTTGATGCTTAAACAGTTCGTCATAGAGGGATGCCGTAAACTGAATTATGCTTTTTGCGAGGTTGTAGGAAGTTACTGAAGGCATTGTAGGCTATTCGTGAAGCAAGGTCAGCCATATTTTTCCGCACAAAAATACGTGCTGACTGCTAACGGTACTCAATGATTTAGAAATTTGCATGCGGTTAAAATTAGGAGCATTTAAATGAATGCTTCAGCGGTGTTCAACTTTTGAACTTTTTTTTTTTAATATCTTTACGGGTTCGTGCATTTGAGCCAAACTGGGACATGAAAGGAAGAGATGGAACGCTTTCGGAATCGTCTTCGATGAAGATAGCTTGAGATTTGAGAACGTTTAACAAAAACCAGGGAATTAAATCCATATCCCAACTGAGCATAATGTCTCATTACGTATCCGTGGGATGTTCATTGATGCCATTGTAATGATGCTAAAATATTTCGCCGAAAGCGATGCCGTAAACGGCATTGTTCCTTTCGTGAAGATACTGAAAGGTACAAAAAGAGGTATCGCAGCTAATTCTTGAATCTAGATCGGCCATTTCATTCGGAAAAATCATACGGACTTGCTTTTCGCGTTACTCCCAGATCAAATAGGTATGCATTCGGTAAAACTAAAAGTATTTAAATTAAAGTTTCTGCGGGGTTCAAAATGTTTATATTTTATTGATATACAATATTCCCGAGTGAACCGCTTTCAATATTGTTGTCTTTTGAGACGCATGAAAGTGATAAAAAACTTAAATGAAGCCTAGTAAAAAATAAGAGCAGCAAGATGAAAAACATATGGTAAAGTTATAGGTCAATATACAGTAGAATGCGTGAATATACGTAACCGAGCGACAAATGCCTGATTTAAGTAGGCTAAATCTATACTAGGTAATAAGATTAGAATTTACTCTAACATATTGAAAGGTAGGTACTAAAAGAGATATCGCAACTAATTGGTGAATCTAGATCGTCCATTCCATTCGGCAATATCATTCGAGCTTACTTTTCGCGCTACTCCCTGACCAAAAGGTTTACTTTCGGAAAAACTAAAAATATATTGTAAAATAGCTATGCGTCAAATATACAGTAGAAGGTTCAAATATATGCAACCGAACGACAAGTACCTGCTTTAAGTAGTCTAAATCTGTACTAGGTGATAAGACAAGATTTTACTCTAATTGGAATGAAATGCATTAATACCTATTCGTAGGAAGTTCATTGACTCCATTCTCATGAAGTTGGAGGATTGAGGCAAACATAACACATAAAAGGCCAGAGAAAAAATATTTTGCCGAAAAGGTGGGTGCTACCATTCCGAAAAACCCGAATCTGGCCTCATTGTCAAGAATAGACAAGCCGACATTCGTATTCACCCTCCCTTCTTACCCCTTGTATCTTCTGGCCTGAAAGTTTCTAAATAATATTCTTAATTTTGTAAAGGCCCAGGTGAGTTCAGGCAGTAATTATATCTTTACATTGGTTTAAATTATATTTACTGTTTCGATAGTGACTTGGATCCGTAGCTAACGCCACAACACAAGTTTGTTAAAATTTCTTGATGCAATTTGTAATTTTTATATTTCTCCCTCCCATTGAATTTCATCCGTCACCTTCTTGTATATTATAAGACAATGAATAGAACGTCTCTACGGCTGTATGCAATGCAAAATTGAAGAACAAAATATCACCAAAGTCTTACGAATACGGTTTTGGTTATTTTTTTCTTCAATTTTGAGCATATAAGATGGCCAAGAATCGACGCATAGTCAATTCAGTCCTGAAGACGCCAGGAGTATGGCTGGAGAAACTGTTGTCACTGATATTAACGTTGAGGAACGCCGGAAAACCATTATTAACAACAATTATTATTTTAAATGAGTTCCGCCTGTAAATAAGTTACTCTAGTCGTGCAATTTTTATTGACCTCTCTATAAGGACTCAGACCTGAAGTACTTGACAAATTAGGACATTTTCACGGCTTACGTGGAGTAGTTTAACTAACTTGGTCATACCTGAAGGTCTGGTCGCCTTCCAGGCCACAATTATACAGCTAAAAAAATAAAATGGCTCCTCAACTTTGGCTGGAGAAATAAAGCAAGCGCAAGACCAACCTACCATAAAAGCTTAGAAAATTCTCTGGAATCAGGATTCAATTACACTATGTTTTTAAATGGTGGTATATTTAATGTTGTGAAATCAATTTCACATGTCCGGCGATAGGTCCTCAGACGCTTCGGGGAAAATAGATCTGTCGAAACTCCATTGGAATCTGGAATTCATGTTATACCTTAAGTAACAATCGATGATTCTTAATATAGGAAGATATACTTTTAGCAATTACAATGATTCCAATAGACGAATAAGCTATACAATTGTTAGAGAAAATACTTATATAAGAATTTTTGGAGAAGGTTTGGTTTGGAGTTGGAACTGCTGATATGACATATTGGTGCATGGTTTTGACTGCCTGTCCAGACCTCATACGTGAATATGACCTCCATATTATACAATTTTAAGTCAAATGTAACCTCTTTCAATGAAACTAGTATTAGTTTTTAAGATTTAAGCGTTTGTTAATGATGAAACCATCTCGAGCTTCTTCCGTCAAGAGAAGGGAATGTTATCGTAGGCGTGTTGACTTCCTATGACCATGGTATTTCATTATACTGTCGTTAAAATGGTGGAGTTGAGTGAAAAACCATTCTACAGATCGAGAGCATTCATTATTTAATGCCTCTCGTTCTCACTTTTCATTACCATTACGAGAAAATGTATGAAATGACTTTTAGGACCTATTTCCATGGGGAAGAGAGGAGGATGCGGCGTTAGACTAAGCGATAGATTCGGGCTATTGAACCTTTGTAGAAAGGTTATGCCACTTAAAAGACTCACATACCTTAGCTTCTGCTTCACTTTTTTGCTGTCCCAAGCGTATTTTATTAATTTTACGCTGATCAGTTGCCTTCGTCGAAAGATACGGAGTCGGGCATAATATCTTTCGCTTCTCGGAAAGACATGAGAAATCCGCAATCCGCGAAGAACAAGGGTTTTAAACATGAGAGGAAACACAGGTTATTTAAACATGAATTTGAGAAGGCGAGGTTTACGCACTATACTGCGTGATGCATGTTACCGGTAAAACCAGGAAACACCTACCTACTTAAAAAGCGCACATACTCATATCTTTGTGTTTCGTAATTCCTCCCCAGAGTAGGGAAATCGACAGTGTTGTATTTCAGAAGGACGTTCTCATTCAGGTTATTAGTATAAAATTATTTTTTTCCATTTCTGCGTTCTCGAAGGTCCGCTAAACGGAGGAGAGTTGTTTCTGTCGACGCTTGGGTTGGAATGATTACCAAACGTAGAGTGTTCTTAGTTCTACGCATATCAAATAGTCTCGTCCCAGGATGGCTATCTGTTTCAGCATTAATAGTGGCTATGGAGTTCAGGGCAAGGGATGCAGACAAGTTGTTTTTGCCGGATTAAAGATTAACTGTGCATAGGCTAAAGCATGTGGATGCCATTGAACCTTACGCGTTTGACTGATAAATCAGCTTATTAAATTCACTTAACATATTCGTCATGGAACACTGATTTTAATATTTTTCCATTTCTCCTTCTATTGGAGCAATTTAATCACGCAGTGTTAAAAAGGCACGAAGTACATATATTCTCGCAGTCAGCATGAACATTTTTATTAATAGCATCATACGTCACCTCGTTCTGAGGTAGTACTTTTCTTATTAAAGAGCCAAGTACTCAATTTCTTTTTACCCATGTCCAACGGATACAAAGCTAGTACTCAACCTAAGCAACTCAAGGATCCCCGTTTTTATTATAACTCTGAAGAATTTAATGGCTAGTTGGTACAGGCTGCTGCCATACGTAAATCTTGATAGCTAACTTTACCCCCAGTAATTCTGCAATTCCTCTGCTTTATTAAAAGTGGTGGTTATGGGTTATAATGACATAAGTGGCGCCTAAAAGTAATTCAGCAAATTTTTATTTATTTTTGAACTGCTTCTTCTGTCATTTTTGAACAAGTTCTCATTTGCTGAAGTCTCGAGTTAATGACGGATATAAAAATGATGTTTGAAAGCACGATATGTGGGGATGACGCAAACTTTCATTGCATGTATAAGAGTTATTCCTCTCGTTAATATTGCTGCAGTTAATTTTTATATATTACATCCGGCTAAAATATAAACTTTTAATTTAATCCGCCGATAGGTGTACATTTAACGGTGTGGAAAAAATTCATGAAATATTATGTCGGACTAAAAACTTATCAATCAAAACAACCTCATGGTTATAAAAGCTTATTTATCCTCTACAGTCATTTGCGTAACAAAGCTTACATGTCACATGGATATGACGGCTGATGGGGTGGCGAAATAAAATGAAAAGAGGAAAAAGCTAAATTGCTTTAATTTCATAAAATCTCCTAATGCCTGCGTCATTCCATGAATTATTTGATACCGACATACAAGGCAAAGGGAATGACAAGAGGGAAAGTTATCGATGGAGATACGTGAAAAAATATTACCTCAATCATTTCGGGAACCTTTGGTGAAATTCATGCAAATGTTGATTGCCGAATCAAATTATGTGTTCACTGTACTTGGTATCGCAACAACGTATTCACACGGAAAAATACTTACGTTTTCCAATCCTATGTACCTAATTATGATAATTACTTTGAATGAACAATAATTTGCTGGCGGGAAATTTGCCTTTTAACGAGGATATTTAGTCCCGAGTCTCATGACAAGATATTAATATATCAAAAATTTTAGCCCAAAACACCCTTTCTTGAGAGGCAACATGAACGTGTTGAACACTTCACCGTAGCATTATTTATCACATTAGTGTACCACATTTCCCTCGTCGCGAGAAATACCGGTTACATAAAATACAAGTTTACATGGCCTGTTAAATATAAAACCATGTACCTTACGGATTAATGCTCTCATTGCCACGCGAATCCTTTAGAATATATAACAAGTATTTTTTGAATGTGTGGCCGCAGTCTTTGTTTTTAAATCAATAGGTAGTAAAACATTTTACTCATAAAAGAATCTTTACCATAGTAGGTAGCGGATTATTATAAAAACTCAAAGAAAAATAGATTTATGGGTTTGAATCTTACCTGGGATGCTTTTTCAATGTGGATATATGTGTCTCTCGTGGAGCAGCAAGAAAATTTCACAAAAACAAAATAGTTAAGTCTGGCTAATTTTTGGCAAGCGATTACGTCATGGCAATATACCCTCAATGTTTTTCCATTAGTTTTTGTTAACAGCTCTACATATTATAAAATTTTTAACAGGCAAAATCCCTTTCTTGAATTTACCGATATCGATTTACTCGATTTAAAAATTTTTGACAGACAAAAACCTTTTCTTGTATTTACCGATAGGTTATAATTGTTAATGGATATATTTTCTGTGAGAGTGTAAACCAGGAACCTTGCTTTTTAAATAATGTGTGGATATTGTATGAAATACAGTTTTGCACAAGTCATAAACCTATCAGGAAAATTTTCCAGCCTTACGTAAATAATTCTATAGTTTTTCCTTTTTTACTTGTTGAAAACGACACAGCTTAAGAATACTGCCTGTAAATAGTGGTAGACTAGACGTTTTAATTTCATCGTCATCATCCCCGTTGCTGATGTCAGGGGAGGAGGCTGACTACTTACGTCATTTTCTTTATCCATGATTGGCGCATAGGTGGCAATGGTGGCGCATAGGTGGCATTTTGGCAATTTAGGATAAATCTTGAGAAACCCTGCATCGGCTAAACCAGTTTGTAGCCTATGGCATCAAGGGATCCCCAATTAAAATTTCACTCGTTTGACGGAGCATTAAACTTGAAGCAATTAATTAGCTATCCCACTGAAAAACGTTTTGTAAATATATACTTCCAATGTTACATCATATTAGGTCTACAATCCTAGGATTGGTTTGCACAGCCTATCACTTGATTATTCTATCGGCCAACCTAACGTAATTTTTATCATTTACATCCTTCACAACTTGCTCCATATATACCATACGAGGGCTACCTTTTCCATTCTTCCCGTTCACTTCTCCCTCGACGATTGCCTTAATTAGGCCTTGCATTTTCAGTTTAAAATTGTAGGACTAAAAATGAAGAAGTTGTGCGGTATGAGAACATGTATTTCTTCTCGCAACTAAATATGGAAAACTGAGCTGATATTCCTTTTGAATTAATGGTAGCTATGATGAAAAAATGAATACGGATATTTTATTTCTTCGTCTAGGAAATAGAAATGCAATGCATTGCAGAGTACAATACTTGCTTTCTGTTTTATGCATTAGTTTGTGAAATTGTTTGCTCATGCTCCGCGTCATTCAACCTGTTTTAAAGCAGCCCGAACGAGTATTGCTTTTAAGAAATTCGTGCATCGTAGAGATATTATTACTCGAAACATGGCATAATATACTCGCTACAACACTTCTCCAAAGGTAGCCGTAAATAAGTTTACTGAAATTCATTAAGCAAAAGGTACAATACATAAGAAAAAAAACGATGCAAATTTGCTTAACTGATGAAGGGAGTTTTAAGAATGATTTAGGAATGGTACATATCAAACTACATAATAACTCAACTTTAATAATTTTTTTGGAAATGATGGTAATTAGTTGAAGTAAAATATTTTTATTTACAGTATTCCATATAGATCACAGTATCAGGCGTCACGTAGTGGAATTTAGACATATTGGATGAGTAAAAAAAAACTTTAGCAATTTTCCACAATGTAACATCGTTACATTGTGGAAAATTGCTAAAGTTTTTAACTCATCCAACAGTATTCCATGTTTTTTAAAGCATGAGTTTCAGCTTTTAAAAGTTTGTTCATAAATACTACCATTTGTAATTTTCATCTTTGCTTGATTTTTAGGATTTTTAATTCATGGTAATATGGAGTAATATGATCCTAATGCTAACCTATATCGTACACATAACGAAGAACACAGTTTTGAATTTTCTGCAGTTTGGATACCTGATATTTTGAAATATATGGCATCACAAAAGAACAGTAATCAATTGAAGGATCAGTAAGATATTGGCTATTTTGAGTATCAGTGTTAAGGTCATGTTACGAAAACCTTTCTGCTAGTGCAATAGGTAAGGTGTACGGTAGAGGCTATATCGTCACAAGTTATCTTTTAGTTGAAAGAATATGAAAAGCTAGTTTGCCTCGCCTGTGACTGTATGTAAGGTTTCGTATCACGCAGGCACATCATTGAATCTAAAAGTGCCAAACGGTTTCATACAGATGTAAGTGCAGGCCACATAAGCTAGATGGATTCCACGATCACAAAGAGTGAGACCTCATAAGTATACGAGTAATTCCGTTCGCCCTCCTGACTTTATTCAACGTCCAAACAAGATGGAAAAAACCTCCCGCAAGCCACTCATGTAAACCGAATATTGATTCAAGTTTCCTTAAAAAAAATTTCTCTCTCTGAATCTCATCAAAACCTTTCACACGTCCATCTCCTCCCTTAGGACTACCTCCATCTCTTTTTCAACCCCTCATCCTTCCATACCACAGCTGAGCAGCTTCTCTCTCCCTCTCTCTCCTTCTTTGTAAGTACCATTACACCCCTTTCCTCCATGGTCTTCCCTACGCTTCCCACACCCATCAGACACTACTCTTCTTTTGCTCCACCACCGCCAGTCGAGCGAAGCGAGCCAAACGACCACGCGCACTTATCATTCCGTTCCCCTTTTTTTTTGTATATTTTTCAAATCTCTATTCCCCACGCCCCAGTCCTTTTCTTCCATTCCCCGTCAAGCTCATCTGGGTCGCGTCGCGACGGTGCGCGAAATATTAAAAAAAAAAGTTGAGGGACGCCGGATCTGAAAAACTTTGTCTAATTAAATTCAGGGGAGGTGTTGCACCACCCACTCGCCTACTCCGGTGTTTTACATGTTTTCCTCGTTCGATGAAGATGTGTGGGAGGTGGGCGCACGCGTATATCTTTGAACTTGCAAAATGGGTCGGGTTACAAGAAAAAAACGGAGATCGCTCCGCATTTTTATCGAAGTAAACCTTTTCTGGTTCTCGAGCGTTTAGTTTTATTTTCCCAGGCATCCTTCTTCCGTTGACGAGGATAAACGCGCCGCCGCCGGCGGCGGAAAAAGAACAGAAGTTCTCCGCTCGTAGTTTTATCAATTTCGCGTTTTTGAATTCGTTTTTTGGAGGATTTCGCACTTTTTATTACTATTTTTGCCTTGTCTTCACATTCACGTTTGGAGGATTACAAAATTTTTGGGACAAAACATCAATATTACTATTGTTGTCTCATTAGTTATTTTTGGTTATATGAATATCTGCATCATACAATTTTTCTTGAGGAATTGATACACTGATTAATAAATATTGTTTTTAATGAAGTTTTGTGTGATAAATTGAGACAGTATGTGACCTCTAATGACTAAAAATAGTGACTCTTTCTCCATCTAACACAATTCCAAGATCTTTTGTACAATAATTCAAAACAGAGCTACTTTTCATCTCAAATAGCGTAATAGTACTATAATCATATCAATTACTTCACGCGTAATATCGGATAAAATGTTTTGAAACGAATTAAAAAATTTCCCGCTCTTCAAAAAACGATAACGGTTGTTCTCTCATTAGCATCGTCATTTGCTCCCATGACATGCGGTCTTTGACATGGAAGCACAAACATGAAAGCAATTCTGCTCGAAAAGGAAGCCCTTCGGGAAAAATATTCGCTGTCTTATCTGAGTTTTCGCTTGCATGCAATAGACTCACATTTTTAAAGCAATATTTAGACGTTTGTAGAAGGTAATGTTAAAGTAATTTAATTTTCGCTCAACAGGTGTTGAGATCTTATTTGAAAATTAAAGTACCATCTCATTACATTATTTAAGTGTGAAAAATAACTTTGGAAGCTATCTAATGGAGTATTTTGTAAGTTGATAATCGGAAAAAATAGGTAAAATTGGTTTTTAGTGGGATAGAATTTTAACGATTGGGCATATTGATACTTTGAAATGATTGGCAATCAACATGGGTTCATAAACTAAAGATGAAGTTGAGTATATGTACCTGCCATCAATTTCTGTTATATGTTACCCATCACCTCTATTTTATTTCCTGAGCATAATAGCATTTGAAACGAATTAAAAAATTCCCCGCTCTTCAAAAAACGATAACGGTTGTTCTCTCATTAGCATCGTCATTTGCTCCCATGACATGCGGTCTTTGACATGGATAATCTTTGAAATTTCCTGAGCATCATGAAGCCACAAAAATAATTCTATTGTGGTACCTATGGCATGAGTGCAAATTGACCAAATATCTGAAAATACTTTTCTTGATTTCTTTTTCTTTAGCAATATTTCCAAATATCTGAAAATACATTCTCTTATTTGACTTAAATTTACCATTTTCGGCTATTGACATGATTGACTCATGATTCATTAGGATTTTGAATTACGAATTTAAATGCAACAGCATTCTTTGAAAACATGATGAGGAAGGGGATATGCTGTAAATATCAATCAAACGATGATATTCAACCATGTAGATTTTACACTGCGGTTTTGTTTTGCAAATTAAAATGCACATGTTTAAGGGATTTGATACTAGCTAACGTTTTGGAGCCTTGAGTATAAATCAACTAATCCGGTGAAATACTGTAAAATTCTGAATGTTTTGGTTTTACATAGAAAAATTTGAAGCTTTATAATAATTACTTTAAAATAGATAATTTGTAATAAATTCTTTCACCTTAGTATTCAGTGCATAATACTGATAGAACTAATTGAAATCGACTAAATAAAAATGAGTTGCTACCATAAAGAACTACAATTTACAGCCTCACATATTTTAGACCACATACAATTTTTGTAGGATATTCCAGTAATTGCATTATATTTGGTCATCTTTAGCCCCTTGACTCGCCACGAAATACAAATGTTGACTTTCCCCCGCTGAAATAAATTGTTAATGAGCACGATAGCAGTTTATGTGTATATTAGACCTTTATTATTCTGTTTTATTGATCATTCTCTTTCAAATTATTAACTTCCAGAGTTTTTCAGCCCAAAGATAATTTAGAAATTAGACAATTTGTAAAAAATTGTCCACCCTCTGACACAGTGTTGGAGTCCCACTACATTCGATGGAGCGTGTATTAACTAAGTACTGAAGTATTTGTGATCGCCACTCATCGCTAATATCATTCTTTTTAACACGAATGTATTGAGTGACTCGTTACATAGCCTTGAAGAAAAAACAGAATATATTCTGATTCCTAGGTTTTCCATCGAACCCCTTATCGTTCCACAGTTTCAAGCAGCACATGCTCGGTACGTACCCTTTAAATGAAAATGCACAGCTCTTGCCCCAAATTACAAGTCAGTTAAAAACTTATGCCCTCTGGTTGACGGCATACGGTTAATTACTGATTTCGATGTCTCCTACCATCAAGTTAACGGTGAATAAAAGATGAAATTCAATGCTATTCTCTTCAATATAATACAGCATTTTTTAAAATTTTGTAGCCTCATTTTTCCAAATCACATAATAATGTGTAGTGAGACCTATCATATGGCAAATGGCATAGAGTAATTATTATACTTACTCTATGCTAATGGTTAAAACGAAAAACGAATCAAAGTATTTCAAGGTAGCAATTTTATGAGATGTAATGAAGATGGAAGTAAATCCAATCTCCCTTGAATGCGGGGATGGCGGTCAGGAAAGTACCTGGTAGCATGGTGAAGTGAAAGATCAAAATGCAATTTAGAGAGTACTTAAGCCCCGAAAGTAAACGAGAAAAGCAATCAAGCCACCGGGCGCTGGGTTTGAAATTCTGTTTTGGGATGGGAGTGTGTGGTTTTCGGAACAGCGGTGTGCGATTTAAAATATTTCCAGTCCGTGGTTTAAAAAAAATAGCTCATCTGTCACACGACGACCCGAAATGATTGCAGAGCTCAGGGAGCGATGACGATCCGAGGAATCCTCTCTCTACACCTCCACGTCCGAAAGTCTCCCCCTTGATAACAAATCCCGAAGAAATTTCGTTACCCCTACCCATCCCCTTTAATTGTAACCCGCTCTCAACCTCATTTCACGGAGTAACGCGGTATCAAGTGCTTGAGTGCTCTGGTGATACCCGGCTGGCTGGCGAGGTGGAGACGGAGGCAGGCAGGAAGTTAGTTCGAGGAGAGGAGAAAGGGGAGTGGTGAAACAGACGTGGCGGTAAAGAGTGCCATCTTCGGGCCAGACGCGCAAAGCTGTGTGCCACTTAACCTCCTTTGCACCCCTCTCGCTCGATCGCTTCCCTCCTCTCCCATTATTTGGTCTCCACCTTGCCTCCCTCCACTCGTCTCCTTTCGGCTACCGACTCCGCTCTCACCCCGCCCACCCGCTCCTCCCTAACCGACACCCGAAATCCCACGATTCCTCCCGTGCGCCAATTTTCCCCTTCGTGCCAAGCTATCCTCGTCTAAAAACTGTTTTCACTCTTTGCAAACCAGACAACGAATGCACTCTCCTCCTTCGCTGTCGATTTCAACCGCACCCCTTCTGTGGACTCCCCATGCGGGTACGAGTGCTACCTTATCCGATTCCTCTTCCTTCCTGCACATCCCCTGAGCTTTTTCTCCTCACATATTTGTCAACACCTATCTCCTTCATCTTTCTGCATTCGTTTTCCTCTCTCCCCCTTTCAAACCCGCTTTACCTCCACCTCTCTCCATTTTTCTCATTGTCCTCCACGCTCGTACCTTTGTCTCCCCACTCCAGTTCTCTATCGCGTTTCCCCGTCCAAACGCTCTCCCACACCCCACACAGAAGAATAACCGCCAGGTTCGTTCAACTCTCCCCTAATTAGTGATCGTGCGGACATCTACCCCTTGCTTCCTTTGCACGTGCATATATTTTTTTGCGTCCGAAGCGACTGTTTCGCACCAAAGTCACTCGACAGTTCACTGCCGACGGCTTCCACTCTTTCTCTCTCTCTACCTCATGCACTCCCTTTGTCCTGCCTTGTATCCTCGTACTCACTGAATTGTGTCCGCGTAATTCCCCTTCTTCCCATCGATCCAGAATCAAACCACTGCCTTTGCCAGAAAAAAAATGTTTAGAGACACGTGTGAACCATGCACATTGGGCTACTTAACTTACGGCATATTCGGCATACGAAAATGGCATAAATAAATGGTTTTAACATCCAAAATACAGGTCAAAACTGGAATATGAAATATCAATCGTATTTGCAATGGACGTATTAACGCGACAAACGGGTGACTTTTCTCTGATTCGCTCCACAACTCCGCTCCGCCGATAGATTCAATACCCGGGTCACGTCACCAAACTATATATTGACGCCTAATGAAGTTCCAAAATATCAATCACGTTTATAAAGTCACACAAGCATAGATCCAGGGATGACCGCCGAAAAATATTATTAGCACGACTGATTTGTATATTTAGTGTTAGCAGCCGCAGAATTCACCAGTGTTATTTTTTGTTTCATTTAAGTTACAATTATAATACGTATGATACTATCTCCCACGCTATTCAGTGAGACTAAGAAGGCGGGGAATATAATATCTATACGTTCATTAACGAAGTAACAAAGTATGGTCAATCAACTCATCATCTATACCTAAATGCAAGTTTTTAATGAGAATGGTACTAAGGGTAATTACGAATGACCTCACTATCGAGGGTAATCAAAATAGTCTTCGGATTTAAATCTGTGGCCGTGGGGGTCATGTTGGTGATGATTAACTCCTTACACTAGTTTTGTACCGGTACATAGTTACCGCCTGTTTTGCATTTAACGGAGGCATGTAGAATTTAATTCACTCTTTGAAAAAAATAAATGCATCTCTATAATAAAAAACTAACAGAAATTCTAGAAGACGGGTATGAAATACTCGAATTCTCTTCCAAAATGTTATTGACATATCCATCGCTTTTTCTATGGTGGTTATTAGCCGCAGAATCTTTTTTTTGCGCTACAGAGTAGACTGAATTAGAAGAGTAATCACAGCATGCTGAGCAATTATTGTCCTCATCCTCCAGTGTTCACCTGGGAATACGCAGAAAGGCAAGAGATACTATCCATTAATTTAATGTTGCATTTCTCATATGAATGATTCGAGGGTGCCAGATAAAATTTTATT
This sequence comes from Platycnemis pennipes, assembly GCA_933228895.1. NCBI lineage: Eukaryota > Metazoa > Arthropoda > Insecta > Odonata > Platycnemididae > Platycnemis > Platycnemis pennipes. The sequence goes on from OW121848.1 coordinate 86,506,035, forward strand.
ATTTTCGTTACCATTATCATATACTATTTCTACTTAAGTACTCTACCAGTAATTAAATAATGCATAAGAGAAATTGGTAACAGGAATTTACTCTAAAGGGTGATTTTGGAAAATAGAAAAATACAAGTGCAATTCACTACCTCACTTCTGTCTAGTTGGCCATTTTAAAATTAATACCACTAATTTCCGAAAGAGCATTTTTCAAAAGAAGTTATACAAGAAACTACATCGAATTTTTCGCTAAACCACCTCATTGGTGCCCTGGAGTTGCAAATGTGAATCATGGGCACCACAATCTTTCACAAAAAGCTTTCTGAATATTTCCGTGACCAAGCCCTCACCTACCATATATTTTTAATTTTTGCTGGTCTTCCTTCCGCGTACAAGGTAACGAGGTCAAGATGTGATGTTACGATAGCAGCAATTGAAGTTTTTATGTTGCATTCGAGAGATAGCTTGCCAAAATTGTTTTTAGAATTACAATATTCCAAGAAGGAATTTAAAAAATTTCACGGGCGTTCTAATGAAATTCAAAATATCAAGGAGTCAAGGCCATTCATTAGTTAATCTTAAACCTGAATATCGCCAAACCTTTTATAGTAATATAGCACTGAAATAAAAGATATCCGCTGCATTCAATCTGAAATGATGGAAAGTCCTGACAAATATTTAATCAACTAATTATTTGATACTTAATAATTTTATTCCAGCCTTCCATGATATATTTCCCCAAGTCAATGTCCCTGACAACTCAAAGCCAACCTCCTAAAAACTTGGAGGAAAATACGCTCGAAGTCATAAATTATTAGCCCACAACCTTTTCAGCCAAAATTCGATCGTTACGACTTCATTTTTTCCCAGCGTAATTTGCCTTCTTCATCAACCGCTTTGTAAAAACAATATATGTAGGCTTTGCATCACTAACAATAAGACAAAAATTTTCTCTCGTACAAAATGAATTTAATAACGAATAATGGTTGATTCAATTTTAAGACGATATTATTTCCGTTTCCAAACCCAATTATTGTCTCTGTGACTCTCGCGTAAAAAGGTTAATTTTCAGTTGTTTAATTCCACAGCTAACTAACATTCTCGTATTTACGTGCAACTGACAGCAAAAGAGGAAGCTTTCCACCGAGTTGCTTCCCTACTGCTTTTTTTTCACTTTGATCTACCTCTTAATGCCAGGAAAAGAGAAAAGGGCAAAAATATCCTCGAGTTAATTTTAAACTCTGCACTTTTTCCGTGCCTGGCAGAACAACCTCGTCATCCCTCATAGCCCTCTACACATACTTACCTCCTTAGCCCCCGGCACCTACCTTCCCTCCCTCAGGAGACCTTTTTCTCCCATTACTCTCCTGCCTCCTCACCTCGCCTCCCTTGCAGCCACGCCCCGCGCATCCAACCCACCCCAAAGGAGCGGCCCTCCCACCCCAAGTCCCTTCCCTTGCCCAGCGGCCACAGAGTGTGTGACCCCAGGCAGTCCCGGGAGCACGCGAGTCACCTGGCGGGAGGCAACCCAATCACCCGGCTCACGCAATCGCCGCGTATTCCCATCGCAGGAGACACGCACGCGACTCCCTTGAGTGATAGAGGCGGTCGCTAATACGCCCTTTTCCTCCCCCTCTCAACGTTCCTTTACCCCCAGACTGCTGCACCCTAGAGCCCAAAGCAGAGCTCCACCCGCCGTAATCTTTACCCTCACTCGTAATAAGGGTGGATGGCGTCGGGCAAGATGAGCGTACCTATACCTCTTCCTCCAAGACCCGAAAAAAAAACATTTGGAAGGGAGGGATGAAATTATATGCTTTCTTGATAGGAGAGTATACGTGTCGGAATATAAGGAGCTACAAATATAATACGCGGCGAAAGCACGAAGCACTCATCTGCTAAACGAGGAAATTGCCATCCCTCAGGCAGCTCTTGTGAATTTCTCGCCATTGGTAATTATTAGCCATTTCAGTAGATTTGAAATAAATTAAGTATTTAAAAAGTCAAACAATTAAGTGAATCAGACCAATAAATTTCGCAGATAAAATATTTTTAAGTATCAGGTTAGTTGTTTATGAAATACCATAAAATAAATAGCCATTTAATATATGGAATTCGAATCACGAACCTCGGCTTTAATTGCTTTGATGAATTTTGCTGATTTACTATAACTACCGACGTACGATTATATTGTAATGGTTGTTATGTTGACTTTGTGCAATATGCCAGAACACTGCAAAATCATCTGATTAGACCTGGAGCACTATGTTTCACTAGAGTAGTGGTTCCCAACCAGTGTACCGTGGCACGTCAGGGTACGAGGAAAACAGCTGGGGGCGCCGCGAGCTTATTGCTTGAAAACGAAAAATGTTTAGGAGAAATAACTCCTGAATATATGACTCTTACACCCTGCAGATGGTGAAAGAATTGGAAGCCCTTCGTCCAGCCTAAGGACTAACTATATAAGAAGAGTTCTGAAAGATAGTTAACTCAGTATGAAAGGTGCCACCAAGGTAAAAGTTTGGAAATCACTGCTCTAGAGGCAATATATTTCATAATTTTTTTAAATTTCAATAATTTTATTCGATTAAACTGTGAGGAGCAAAGGTAAAGTTTTGCTGAGGTTTGTTAAAAATTAATTAAAGAATATTCTACCCCAATTAATTATAAACATGAATATCTATTTAAGGAATCCTGATAACACGTGTATCCTATGTCGATAATTCTATGCGATGAGTATTCTACCCAACTACATTACACAAGATTTTCAATTTCCCAAACATGTACATGCGTGAATACAGAGCTTTTATATAAAATATTTCTGTACTGTGTATTTAAGGACTCTTATCTAGGTGGAAACATTTCATTTTAAGAATTAAGATATTTTATTGGCCCGGGAAAGAGAATTTAATTTTGATTTATCGTCACTGCGTTGAATTCAGTAAAATTTGAGCAAATGTTCAACTTAACTCATTTTTGATCTATGATATTAGAATGAAGCAGTTTCTTCCACGCTTTGCAGGGTCGTGGTAATATTTTTCACATGTAATATTTTAGACAAAACTATTTCCTAGCCCCCACGATACTAGGTTACTCTATTCTTGTACTCTGGATTACTTCGGTAACTCTATTTTTTGTAAGATCATATTCTGAATCCCAGTATAAAAATTTTCAGCATACTATTTCCCACAGGAAATGTCCATGTGCCTGCGATTCGCTCGTCTTTATTCAACGACAATCTGCATTGCAATGCTGAGTGCATTCCACGAATGGAGTGAGGTTAGTGAAATTCTCCCGACTGTTGCTCAAATGGACATATTTCTGCGCAAAATGTGGAACAGGAAAATGTAAAAATCTATGAAGTACATCACAAAACATGAAATGTTTTATCAAAGAAATATTTTAATATTGAAGTATTACAAAGAGTGAGGCCAGCATAGCTAGTGACGCAGTTTCTAGACTGTATCACTACTGTTGCATAATATAGCCGTTAAATAAAAAAGGAAAATAATATCAGCCATTAACCTACATACAGTCTCCAGCTTCTTTTTTCACAACTTCTAGAACCATAATCTTATGTATTCAAACAAAAAAATACCTAACATTTAAAGAAAAAAGGTCGAGTTTAGAGGATTACTAAAGCTGTATTGCGTTCTTTAAACTTGAAGAAGGCATTCTGGACAAACGAGAAGAAAGCCTCCCAAACATTCAGATGGAAAGCGAGAGGGAGAAGACAGCTCGGAGAAAAAGTAAATGGAAGGGAAAGAAGAGTGAAGGACTCGGATGCCTTACTTGACCTCGGAGCAAATACAAGGATGCTGCTGATAAAGTACGACTTTTGCGCGGTCTAATCAGGCATTGGTATTTTCGTGAAACAATGGCTCTGCATTGGCGAACAAAAGGAAAGACGTGGACCATCTAGAAAGGAGGAAATAAAGGTTAGTCTCTTAAGGGAGTCTATTCTTCCTTGAGATAAATGATCTCGTTAAAACTCGTCTCCTCTTACTCCGCCTACCCTCTGTATCAGCCTTCATCCATTACTGGCTAAACTTTCAACCAATTTCTTATGCGTCGTTGAGGAGTAGGTAAAAACCGTCAGATGTTAATACTAGAGCTTTATATAATGACCCAAAAGCGGGAGTTCTTCATCGCTACAGCCCAAAACTTATCTGAGCTATCTAAGACCAACAAAAGAGGCTTTTCTCTTTAAATGGACTATCGATCAACAGTAAAGCAGATTAATTCAGTTTAATTGCAGCCGAATGAAGCCACACTCTTTTTCAGTCCTTGCACAGGGACGGGAATTCTCATCAGGCATGCAGAATTCTCTTTAACTTGGAATGAATTTACTCGGAGAGCGTCGCCTCTACCGATGCTCTGAAATTTAAAGCCAAATCCAAAAAAACACTTTTATTTACGTATGCAGCTAACCTCATCTGCTTTAACGGAAGGTCGTAACCTAAATATCCTCCTCTGTTTTAGTGAAAACCTTTTACGCACAGAATAAGCGTAAACCAGAGCTATCAATTAAGGGGCAGCAAAAATCCCCCTGAAAACTTCGCGGAAGGAAAAATGAAGATTACTTGAACACCCCCCTTCCAAATGAGACTACATCTATCGTTTTCTAAGATCAGGAAGGTGACTATTTTGGCTATTATTATTGTCCTAATTTGGAAATACATCCATGTTTATAGGGCAGCAAAAAGCCTAAGGTTTAAGGAAATCATATGCTATAAAGATTATGATTATCAATTCTTCTATCATCATCAACATCATCATAATTCGAAAATCCTAAGATTGGCTTGACGCAGCTCTCCACTCGATCCTTTCATCGGCTAACCTCTTCATATTTACATAATTCTTTTCTTTCAAATCTTTCACTACATTCTCCATGCATCTCATGCGTGGCCTTCCTTTTCATTCTCCCCATTCACTTATCACTCGACTATTGATATTGATGTATTGATAGTGTATAGGTATAAAATGAGATGTATAGACGTAATGAACCACAGGGAGGAATAATCACGTTTGATTATCTAAGATACCCATCAGGTGAATAACAATTTATGCATACATTTTATGAAATATTGAACAATGGAAATATTGTAATTCGAATAAAAAAAAGATAAGTGACTCTCGAAGTAATTCCTCTAAATATATATTTATCAAATACCTACTCTCCACTCACAGAATGAATGAAGTGAAATAGCTTTTCAGATAATTCAAAAATTAACTAGTATTTAATACAGCAGTATATTATCAATGTTATACCAGATTCGGCTCCTTAATTAACATAAAGGATAAACTCTTACTCCTAAAGTTGTTTCCTGCTTTCGATACAGAATTTGAGGTGCTTTGGAAAAATCACGGATTGTAAGGTTTTAAAGGATTCCTCATTTCAACCAGATGAAGTAATAAGATTGAAACGTATTTTGTCAAACGTAACAAGCAGCTACCTAAAGGAGGCAAGGAAATAAGGAAAGAAAGTGAATTCACAGTAGCCATTAGGTATGAATATTAAAGTTTTGCAAAATTCATTATTTATTATTTTGCAAAATACTTCTGCAAAACGAATTGTCGGAGAATACAATCAGCGAAGTGCACCAAATTTCAAGTGCTAACCTTTATAAATTGCTTTAAATACACCCAAAGTACGTGAAGAGTTCTCGTCTAAACAATTTTTTTAAAATACCAGCTCTCTGATTGATAGGTCCCAAAAGCAGCTCAACATCTCTTAAGGCATGAATTTATGGAACCAATTCACTGAGTGGTGACAATTTGTTAACTGACACTGAGTGTTTACATTAACATGCAATGGCACACATTATGCTAATATACATTGAAGGAAGAAACTAAGATATTGGATATTTTAATATTAAAACATGCCTGCATGAATCGTAATTAATACATGTTTGTAGTATCTCTCAAATTCCTTGCAACTTCTCAAAGTTTCCTTGCATGTAATATGAAAATTACAATTTTCGCTGTGTCCTTCGAGACAACATACCTGTAGTAAACAAATACAACCTGCAAGTAAACATTAGTTCATGCCCATAGCGCATGTTTGATGCGGCTTGCCCCTTGCTAAACACCCTTGTATTATCGGCTTCCAAAGTAATCAGTAGGTGTAGATGATTATTGTTGAATAGAAAAATATATATTTTTTCACATCACATTTTCCAAGTTAGTCAGTGAGGGAAAATATAAGGAAGAATGACGTCAGAATAATTTTCACAATCAGTGTGTAGGCAAGCGAAGACATTTTATGGCATGCATAAAGTGAGCTGAGTTGATTATTTATAAGGCTGAAAAATTCCTTATTTCAATCCGGATGCTCTCGTTGGATTCTCCTCCAATACTGGGAATATTAAATTCAATAAAATCTAATGGAAGATATGTTATTTTGATAAAAATTTGCCCTGTTAACAGTTCCGGTCTTTCCCGCTACTACTTACAAAGCAACTACTTGGGGTAAAAGTAAGCGATAAATGGAGTGAATACCGGGGAAGCACAGCGCCAGCTAATGCAGCACATATCTCCATTCACTCCACTGCGTGCCTACTAGGGTTGGATCTGCTCAGTCATGGATGAAAAACAATAAATAGAGTAAGAACTTCTCATAGGCTTCTGTCGTAACTCTCTTCACTGATTAGGTTTGACTCAACCACGTCAAACTACTGACCGTATTCTAAAGAGCAGCGTGCCAAGGCCAACAAGCGCACTTTCTCCATATCACAGATATTGTGTTCTGCCGGATTAATTGGCAAAATATAAGGAGATAATTTACGAATTTGTTATTTAAATTTTATCTGCATATCTAAATAGCATGAATACACAAAGATGCTGCGCTAAAAGAGGACATTGGGCTACCTTTTATTATGCATCATTGACAGGGATGATGGTGATTTACAAAATTTAGGTAGGTATATCAGATAACGTTGCGGAGCGAACGTTACCGAATAGTTACAAGAAGGCGTTGGGGGAAGTTAGATAATTTAATGCATGATTCTCCCCTTACGCAATAGGACATTGCTACATTAATCAGAGCAACAATTAATTAGTGCGACTTAGCTTGAAAACTTCCCCCGTCTCCCAAATTGGAACTACCTTTATGGGGCGTGCAAACCTTGCTGTAAACGCAGCATGTTTCTTATGCATTGAACAAATAAATATTAGACGCATACAAGCGGAAAAAAATAATTAAGAAAAACAAACAGCAGTGCTGCAATTGCCTTTCATGCATAGATTACATGTTTTGATTGAAAAAAATATCGATTTTAAATTTTCACTATGGATTTTTAACTTCATGAAGTGAACATTTCATTTGAAAATTATGATCTTCACATGGAGGGGAGGATGTATTTGAAGTTACTATTACTAAGTGTTTTTTTCCACCTACAAACTCATATGGATTAGAAAAAAGGCAACTTTTTCCTAATCAATAAAAATATATTAAATCATTTTTTTAAGCCCTCCATTTTATTTTTAATAATAAAATAAGTGATGACATAGGTTTGAAATTATCATCAACTTTATTTGTTACTTCACAAACAACACGTGGCTTCACAAAACTGTGCTTTTTCACTTTTATCAACAAGGTTATTTGGCTTACATTAGCAACTCACTGCTTCCACTACTGCGTTCCGAATTAATTAAAAGCGGAAAGTCGACGAAAAACGCATATTATGAGCGTAAGCCCATGAGATTGGTAGCTCAATTAAAATGAAATGATGAACACACCGTTGACATCAAAGGCGGAATAATTCCGTTTTGTCCAGTAAATATATTCATGTGTTTTGGCTAACCCTCCTGATTTCATCTACACTAATTACGTAAGACCAATTGAAACGTCATTTTCAATAAAATAAAAGCAAAAACTCCAAGATCATTTGGTGAGGCCATATTGATGCAAGTGAATAATAGTTCTAACGAAATTTTTGCACCATTTATGCTTAAACATGGCAATGATCAATATTGTTGATATTTGACATGCCAAGCTTAATTGATTGATGATGTAATCGTTTCATTTTTCAAGAGCAATGAATAGATGCGCCATTAATCATTCAAAATAATGCCCAGGGCTTTGAGATGAGAAAAAAAATACGTTTTGGAAACCTACATAGGCCACAATTAATAAAAATTGATTAAAAAATGGAAAGGATACTCGATGCAAATGAAACAAAAACTAACACTAATACTATAAAATGTAAAATAGAACGGAAGTTTAGCTTGGTGAACTGGGTCAGTCTTGATGGCAAACTCTATACTACGAAGGAGCAATTCTTCTACGGCTACTTTCGACAATCCAAGATGAACAAAGATACCTCGAAAGGAATGCGGACAAACAGTTTTCTTTTCTGCAGCAAGTAGTAAATATGAACAATGCGAAAAAGATAATCCGAAAACAAACCCACTTTTGTGGACTCAGCGTTGGGGATGAGATTTGTTTCAGCCAACGAAATAGCTTCAAGAAGGGCTTAAAAAAAAGGAAGTGCTTCGAGAAATGGATAGGCAAGGCGGTTCCATTTCTCGGAGCAATTTTTCATTTTTCGGATCAATGAATACGTTTCCGCCTCTATCTCAGCAGGAGGTTGACGCTGACACTCCAGCTTGTTTTCATGCCTCCCTCCGCGGTGATCAGGCCGACTTCCACCACCTCCAACCCAGAAGTACCCTTCCTTCCCTCGGTGCCGTTCTCATCTATTAAAGAAATCTCTACTTCCTTGTGCTCTATTCAAACTTCGTTCAGAATCGGTATCGAGGCTCTAAGCTCTCCTTTCACCATATCCCTATCACAGCACCGATTCTAATTTTTTCACCCATCCAGCACCTTGGGTCTGCCTTTTACCTTCATTCGGTTGCACACGCTTCTTCAATCGGGAATCTTATGAGCATCGGACGCTGAGCGTTTGCTGGCTGCTGGTTGAGTGCACGACTATGCCTTGATGTTCTACTCCAAGTACTGTTCTATTCAACCAATCAAATTTTTGACTCTGCATAGTTGAATATAAGAATAGATAAATGAACGTAAGGATGATTATTTAACGATTATGGAGACATTTATTTTCGGGGAATAACATTTGGGGAGCCTTATTGATCGCACTTAAAAGGGAACACGGCCTATATTTAAATCTCTACGCAAGGTGAATGAACCACTGCACGAAATAGAGCTGCCTCTTAATTTTTTTGCTATCCTAATAGGTTTTATTAAGGGCCGAATTGGATCACAAAGAGACTTTTCTTAGGTGTACAAATTCTTATTAAAAAAATGCTTTTGAAAATGGAACGCGTCATAAAAATATTAAGCGTCTTGTTTTACCAAAATTTATAATGAAATATATCACGCCATGACGCTTAAATATGGCATTGGCACAAGTATCATGTCTTCGATGTGCTTTGAATGTTGAACAATATGCATTCTTTTCTTATTGGATAAATATATATGCTGTGCAATAATTTCTCTATGGAAAAACCAAAAAAGTGCTTTCAGAGTGATTAAAAGTTATAAATAACTGTAATGGTTTGAACCTATATTATTCATTAATGGACATTTTAATGTAGTCTCGTATTTCATCTGATTCAAGCCCCTCATTGAATGATTTCTCCACAAAGGACTCGAAAACGTGGGAGGGGAGGCACTCATCAGAGTATCCATAATCTAAGGCATAATGAAAAGGTTACGCGATGAGAATTCAATCAAGAGGCACTAACAAGAAAGCTTTTGATGCTCTGCGAAAATAACTAAGTTTAACCAGCCCGAGTTCCTTCAAAACGCATTGCAGATGCGCTGCTCCCTTCCTCAAGTCCACACACTCAATCCCTTCACATTTCAACCGACCCCCTCCCTACATCTGTAAGCTTCGAGGCGGAAATTCTAGTTTTTTGTCTTTTGTTTCTTTTCGATGTCGTCGTTATAATTTTCTTCTGGTGGGAATTTTTCACAGGGACACCTCATCGTCACGCAACACGCTGTTACCCTGTTTTTCCTTCCCCTCCCCACCTCTTGAACCCCTCCTTCGCTCTTTCTTTCCAACCCTTAGGCTTATCATAACAACTCATACACCTTTTTCCGAGTCTCATTCATTTCTTTCGGTATCCCTCACACTCCTCAATCCTCCCTCTGTTCCCTCTTCGTTATTTCAATTTTTTTCCAAACTCCCGTCCACGCCCACCTAAGCCGGTTTCTCTCCCTTCACAACAATATTTTTTTATTCCTCAATTCCACTCGTGCGGTGGAAGTTTGATCTCTGCCCTCCCTTTTCATTTTCCGATAGATTTTTCTGTGGCAACGGCCTATTTATTTTCTTCCGAGGGGTCTTCTCGACAGTCCGTTCTTCGTTTTTGCATTTCGGGGAGATTTTCGTGGTGGTGTCGGTTTATCGCGGGATAGCGTGGCTAAGCCTCGCACGCAATATGGACCGTGCTACTCCTACGTGGAATACCTCGTAATTAATGTAAATGGCCATTCTGTGTGAACGAAGGGACAGTCAAGTTTTTATAAGATTAGTTCACATTTTAAGGCTTGGTCATTAAATAATTAAAGACAAAATGATTCCTTCCAAAGCGTTAATATTCCATCTTTTGGAGAATGCAAAATAGAATTGTTAATATTTTGTCTCTTTTCTGTAACACAGCATACCAAAAAATATCCTACTGATGGTATTCTAATTATTTTAATAATTAGTGCAATTAGTTTTGTTTTATTCGAGATTACCACTATTGCCCTTCATTGCCTCTTTCGTTACGCAAAATATATATCTTAAAAATCTTAAAACTTAGCGGAACGAATGAAGTCACAGGATATGTTCACAAAGGTTACTGGAGTTAAAATGGAGATAGGAAAGCAGTTATAGATGAAGAGGAAGATAAATCAATAAAATAGATGGAAAATGAACAAATGAAAGCAGTGCGTACATGTCAAGGATACAAGCAATGAACGAGGTAAACACAATGGAATTCTGCAAAACAAATTTCTTTTCTGCAAAACAAATTTATGTTCTGCAAAACAAATCATTGAAATTAGTCTAAAACGCAAACAAACATAGAACTACTTGGGCTCAATGAAAACAAACCAATCACTAAGTTATATTGCTGTCTAACAGGCGATTAGAAACTGCGTCAATAATTCTCTATGATCCTTGCAGCAGTTGCTGGTTTAGAACATTATCCATTGGTTTTGCAGTGGAACCTGAAAATCGTGAAAGTATGTCCTCACGAGGGGCAAAACTAAAGTGTTGAGGCAAACAGGGATGAAAATCGAATCCATCAATTTTTGGACCAGAACAATGCATTACTATCAAATAATTGAATAGATATGACAAGGATGGATCGACAAAGAAATTATGTTAAAGGATAGAGGTAGGCAGTTTTACAAAAACAAGGGATATTATTTATCCTCAGAAGTTCCTTAAGCGAGAATGGTTGAGAAGTCAAAGATTACGGTGCAAGAACTAGCGGATTTACTTTACACAGGCGTCTGCAAAGGAGATCAGCTAGATTTGTTAAAGGCCGTTATGGTCATTGTATTAGCGTTACGAGTTTAATAGAAGAATTACGATAAGGAATTATTATCAGAACGCAGGTTAAAATTAGGTTAAACATTTTAGTAAATTCGAAGCTGATTTGTTTACAGATTACGTTATATATATATATATATTAAGAACCCTTGCGTATTATGCCAGGTTTGATCAGATTAACAAGATTAGAGGGATAGGTTATCGTACCGATAGATTTAAAATGTCATTTTTCCGCGTACTGTGAGAGATCACAATAGGTAACATAGCAAAGGGATAGGTAAGTGAAATATTGTTAGAGTAGTCTGTAGTTCATGATTCATGTATTAACAACCAATCCCTTTATACCTATGTAGATACTAACCATCTAGCTTCATGTTACCCTATTATCTAGCATGTTTCCATTTGCATGTCATAGTGCACGTTTGGTGGTCTTCACCATCTGCCACACACCCTCGTGGTGGCTTACAGGGAATTACGTAGATGTAGATGTACAGTGTAAGAAAACGAAGAAAAAATTGAGAAGAAACCGGAAGAACAGCAACACTAATAATGTGAAGAAGTGAATTCAAATGGAAAGCATTTACACATGGAATTTCATGAAAACATTTTTTTTAATCGTATTGATTAACCTGGCTCTTTGGAATGCTGTCGATATTTCACAATCGGCGTGACTCGTCCTCTTCGTCAGACTTCAAAACTAACAGGCTTGGACTGGATCGACTAAATACGTCCATCTCCCTCAACATCTACTAGTATTTCTTAAATAGGTACGGCTGCAACGTAAGGTAATATCTGCGTAGGTGCGAAAAGTCCAAAAATGTGAACTCTTGGATGCACTTGCTCATCCTTAGGATAGAACTTGGGACTGAAAAAGATAACGAAGGTTATCTTTTTACGGTACCACGGTAGGTTTAATAGGATTATCAGGAATCACTTAGACCGTCAGAACATCAATACCCCCTCAGGGATCAAGAGACAAGGTAAAATGTTTATATAGAACTAGTTCTCAGCTCAAATGAGAAATAAAAATCGCCAGAAGACTTAAAAAAAAATTTATTTTCATGATGCGAAATGCATATTCCTATGATACGAAAAGTTGTTTGCAGAAAATGTTAGAGGGTACGTGCAAAATGATAATGTATAAAAAATAAAAGAGTTATTTAATATTTGTAAAAAGGGAATGCTTCCATGACACCATGCCAGAGAAGGACACTTACAATATTTTAAACTATAAGATAACAATATTTTGTGAATTTTACGGACTCCTAGCTAGCAATGATGCCTAGCTTGATGTAAGTTATGCAAATTTTATATACTTCTTTAGGGAAGTAGGGTAACTTATCGGATATCTATGCATGCCTAGTATACGAGTATAGACATTATTAAAGGCAGGAGTTAGATGTGGTATCTAACTCTGTCAGTTTGGGCTGTGACAGGTCTGGCCGAATGTCTCGAATACCGGAGTACCGGAAAGAAAAATCTCGCATGGCAGGAAGCATTATTGAATTTTAATCGTTAAGCGCTACGAAATCCAAATCAGTTCCAATTCTTGGAAAAATAAGTTTCTTATTGAAATTTTAGTAATGCTGAATGCAAAATCCTCAGACTTACGTGGTCGTCGATGCTCTTCGTTATTTTGGAATAATAAAGGTAATTTCTGGAGTATTTATAAAAAAGTAATTGGTTATAAATAAAATTTAACATTGCTTATGCCTGATATAAATTTGTGGTTGAGTCTTCGAAACATTAGCTATTTTTTCATAAAACAAAAATAAAAGCAACGACGATAAGTGTACCATTCTGGAATTGACCTATTAGCACTCATAATAATTGCGCTGTTTTTATCTCAAGTATTATTTTAAATGAATTTCATTATTTCACAAATAAATAAATATTTTTTTACGAAAAAGGACCGAAAATACATTCTGATGTAGGAACACGTTAATGTACAATAGATATCAGGCTATTTTTTAGTGAGATTTTTAGAATAAATTGGGTTTTGAAATAGCAATGTCATGTTGCATATTTTTTATGAACATTGTCAATGCCTTTGAAACGAATCATATCACCGTGGTGGATACATGCTATGAAAACAAAACTTTGTTATTCCTGAAATATTTTACCTCGTGTAGCATCCGACACACTGCGGCCACTACACCCCACGAAGATGTTAGTCACAAATGCAGTCATTCATATCCCTGGGCTATCTATCAAATCTTACTCTCCTGGATGCCACTGGTTTGACGTTAGGGAGCGCGGTTACCGCTGGAAAAAAATACAATCTCAAGCACGGAGAATAAATCTTGTGCTGCCGTCTGTAACACACCCACCGCGAACGCCCAGGAGAGCGTGTGTTGTTTTTCTCGGCCCCAGGGATCCCGAAATTTACGCTCCACCTCCCTATTCTGCCCTCCCTCCTCAGCCCCAAACCCCGACTCAATTCATTCCCTTATGCTGCTCAAAACGTAGTCTCGTTTCCCTCAACATGTTAGCCTAACCTTTTCTATGACCACTTGCGTCGTTACAAAACGACTTTCATCACTCTCTACCATAAAGGCAAAACAGACACAAAAAAACTAATTAGCCTGGACAGCTTTGGAAAAATACTTCCATCTCTAGACCCATATGCGTTTTCTTTTAAATGTTCATCAGTCAGTGTTGAAGCACTCCTATCCTTGAATCAACTCGCTTACTGTATAATGGCAAAATATAAATGAAAGTGACTCACTGCTCAGACTTATCGTAATATATATATACATGGATTTTTAGACCATAGTATGAAATTGATACTAACGTATAAAAGAATCATAATAACTCTAAGTAAAGTTATTATTGAAATTTCCATTTCTTTGTTTTTCGAAGCAGTATTTTCTTTAACGAAATCAAACACTCAGTTGTGATTCAGCAGTGTGTGAGCATGTGTTCTTCGGATTGCCAGATAAGTTACATCAGTTACGCATAGTTCCATTACCACCATAGTTATTTGCTGATTTATCTTTTGGCCATAAATCCAATGAGCAACAGGGAATAAAGAAATGGAGAATGGAAATCTGGAGATTTTATGATCATGTACTCCGTGGTGAATATTTGTATGTCATTTACTATTTTGTTTACAAGCGGGGCATACGTCTGGGAGTAAGGAAGTGTTTACAAAATGAGAACATCATCTGAGTGGGAGTTCACAAAATTAGGGAAATTGCATCAGAGATGGCATTTACTGCGGTACGACACATTCGTAGATCAGTAAAAGCTGCTCAAATCTCGAGATTCAAAAGAACAGGTTGGGTAACTCAAGCAAAGCTAAACTATGAAAACTGTAATATGTAAGAAAGTGAAATCATTATGTGGATCTTAATTAGGGATCACGCGTTCCCTAATTGTTTCTAATATCATTAATTACAGGTCCAAGCTTCAACATTTATATAGCCATGCCTGACCTCTCTGTGCTTTAGATGCCTTGCAATTTCGCACCCACGGGGTACCAAGCACTAAAATGCAACGCGTTCAATGATTGTGCTTAACTCCCCTTCCAATTCGACACTGGTGGAGGGTAAGTTATAACTGGTTCCCTTATTTTAATGTGCACGGTGAAGTACATATCTTAGCACTTCTTGCTCCCGATGGACAAAAATATTTGCCTCTTCGAGCGTCGGCGCTCCAACATGCTCACATCCCGCTCGCCCCCTCTCCATCCGACATTCCCATCTCACCGGGGTCTCTCCGCTGCGGCCCGGTCCCGCCGCCGCCACTGTCCATCTATCCACGAGAGCCGGACCCCGGGTTTATCCCACATCCGTAGCTGGCTGGCCCCGTGCCCCGTTGTTCCGGGATGAGGAGGGTGTGTGCGGGGAGCAGTGGGGTAGAGAAAAGGGGAAGGGAGATAGCGGCAAGGGATTCCGCCGCGGGGGACGGAGGCGATGGTGCGAGAGGAGAGCGGGTGGGGGGTGGGACGGGTGATGTCCGCTCTAAGGGTGAAGGGTTTGAAAATTTTATTTATTATAGTCGAGGGTCCGGCCTTTATGTACAAGTTGCCAAGTTTTTAATATAAAAAAATAGATATTAGTTTAGGTAGAGCGGGTGATGGTTTTTGTAAATAAATGAATATGCCAGTGTCTTTTTATTTATTCTCATGCTAGACACTTAACGTCCAGAGCATTTGCGTCGGATCATAACACTTATTACTCAATACGCGCATGGTTTTATTGGCAGTTAAATATGTATTTATATATGCCATGACCAAAATATTTAAAAATAGAGATAAGATTCCTGGAAATATTCTACATTTTGTAAATTTTTCTATGAATCATTAGAATGCCACGTCTATATATTAAGGTACCGTTGGTACACGTTACTGCCGGGTTGAATTCAATGACGTAATAAACAAACGTGAGTGCATGGTTTGGTTAAATGTAGCTTATTTTATTTCACTGAGAGCAGAACAATTTTTTTTTAAGCAGAAGAAGCATTTCTAGAGAAAAAATAGGATTCATAATTTCGACTTCAGAAAAACAAACACCTATGCACTGTAAGTAATGAAGTCACAATCAAGGTACCTATCTCTCAATTTCTGCACTTCATGGTTTAATTACCACGCATTTACCATTCTACCTGTGCCCAAGTAAACGCATTTCACACTCTTCCATGGTATCCCTAGACAAACGCTTCTCACCACGAAACATGGATCAGAATAGGTTATAGCATAATTTTTAAAGTTAGAATTCTTTTTAAACTTCATATCAGGAGCATTAATGAACAATCTAGACCTTGCGTTTGCAAATTCCAACTCAATAATGGCACAGAATCCTTAGCCAATCGCCAATACCAGGATGTTGCTGCTCCTTGAAGCATGCTACTCTTAATTTGGCGACTTTTCTGTCTGGTACGTGTTCATCTAATGCCCTTGTAGCATGTCTGAGCATGCACACTCACGAAAAACTCCGAGTATATATGATTTGTGGCGCCACAGAGGAAACCTACCAAATTTAACTATGTTCCTAGGCTTCGCGGAGCTTGTGCATATACTTGACGCCAAAATTTCTTAATAACGCTAATTTCACACGATTTAGTAAATATTATCCGAGGAATCTTCCAACTTCACTTATTCATATCATTCTCCATGACGGGCATTAAATAAGAGATGGGAAGCAAACAAATTATTGAAAAATCATCTCTCATGCAACAGACATATTTTACTGACCTTGTCTGACTTGATCACAAGCTAAAAACGTAGGTGCCATGATATAATGAATCTGGAAGTCATAGTTTGCTTAATAAAGAATGGAATTTCAGCATATTTTAAACTTATTATTGAACTTGGGTACTGGAGCAAACAGTTTCCATACTAGGGGTTGATAAAACTTGAAGCTGATAAAACTTAAATAAAAAAGAAAAGATGAAGTAGTGATACTGTAACGGGTTAGCAAAACAGGTTACAAAAATCTTTGAAATTCTCCACGGTATGGCGTGCTTCACGATGGTACAAGTATACCTTATGCAAATTTCCGCTTCAGGAATATTTTATCATCGCCGTAAATTTTCTCGGATTCGGAACTTGATTTTGCCTTTCTCTCTCTCTAATGCTCTCTATTCTGCATTTCCTCCGCCACAATATTTACGTCGTCATATCCGGAGGTCTGCTCTCGTCGCAATCCTCCAGAATACGCATCCGTTCCCCTCCCCGCTTCCCTCCATCAGCCGCTCTTCCTCTTCCCTAAACCAATTAGTCTGAATCAATATCTCGCCACGGTCATCGGAGAAAGATTTGCGGCTCCAATCGACACCGGTTCTCTTACGAGCGGCGGTGTGGGGAAGGCCTGGAGAGGATCGTGGGAAGGGAGAGGGAGGGAAGACGATGAAAGAAGAAGATATGGGTTGCCTCTCGAGAAAACGCAGGAGCGACTCTTACGGCCTGCCCGCGTGTCTTGAATGGGCTCTCCTCAAGGAGCTCGGGAGGTCAAGAGGAAAAATAAGATGGAGTCGATCTTTTTCCGATGATAGCGGGTGTAGAATATTGGAAAGGGATATTGGAGCTCCGCGGACGGGTAAAGGGTATGCTACTTGAGTAGGGCCGCGCGTGTGCTACTCTGCGTAGGTATGCGGCATCACCGGAGAATATAATCTTTCGCTGCCATGGAATCGGTTTCAGGTATATCAATATATTTTTGGAAAAGAAGACTGACGTCTGGCTACACAACGGCGAGGAGGCATTCTTCCGTGCTCAGATTATATAAAAATCTTAGTTATAGATAGCATAAAATATTATGTTTTCTAAAAATTACTGACGGCATTAAAAAAAGAGCATAAAACTTAAGAGGCTCTTAAAACAACAAATTAATATTTCGGTTATAATGTTAGAAGAATTAAAACGTTCCGCACATATTTGGAGACAATGGCTTACAAAAATTATAGTGTCATTTAAAAAATTATCCCTGGAATTTCAATACTCTTTATTTATAACAAATAAACACGTACCCTAGAAAAAGTTAATTTGCTCAACTACATATATGTAGATAAGCGTCTTGTCGTATTTATATCTGCCTGCCGAAAGGTTTCAGAGTAAAAAGCCAATTAATCAAACAGAAAAATTGATTTACAACCAAAACCGAGTGTCTAAAGAAAATAAAAATGAAAGGCTTGGGTTTGAATCCTCGCGTCTTCAATCTGCAATAAGAGCCACCAAATTCATGTGGTATTAATTGGCTGCATAAGGTTCAATTAGCCACTTTAAAATCAAATTCCCCTCTTTCCAGAGGGGAACTTGATTTTTTATTCGAACAGGTTTGGGGAAAACCTGAATAACTCGTCTAATAGTTATACCGTTGAAGTGTCCGAGTGAAGCAATATATAAATACTATACCTAAGATACTACGATTTTATGCAATATTGATTTCGTAGCAAGAAAATATATTTTCTAACTCGATGATGGGGTAAGCTTGTTTTATACTCTCAAATCCATACAGCAGTTTTTGATGGGCAAAGCTGCACTTTTACATATTTTAGTGCGTTTCAGGCTTTTAAATTACTATTAGAGCTATCTCCATCAAAATTCAGAAATAAAGCATTCTAATTGTGCTGAGCATAACGTTTTTCTTTGATATAATTCTCATTAGTCGTAGGAAATGTTTATTGAATGTTCTAGCAACTGTAGGATATTTATTTTATATAGTTTGCGAGGAAAATAATGTTGTTTTCCACATAGCTTAAAACCTTTTTAAATTTTTTGTTAGATCATTAAAACTGTTTTCTGCTTTTACCAAAACGCTACCTCACGACTTGTTTGACGGAAAACTTTGACGCTTTCTAAATCTACCCCTGACCCGAGCTTTGAGGCATCTTATGATAACGTAACCACCCTACTCTTTTTCGCCGTAGGCCACACATATTCAGCTGTCGACAATTTCTCACTCAGCCCCCTCTCAAAATACGCCTTCCTCTTCCATGACTCATGTTTACACTTCCATTTTCGGCAGGGTTTGATGCATTGCGTAACCAGCGCACCCAGGGCGGCACTGAAAAATCCCATCTCCTCTTTCTCTCGCCCTCGTCTTAATCAAAACCTTTTTGCAGCCCAAGGAGACGGGATGGAGGAAGGAAAAGATAAAAGGGCGTGTTTATTTAGTTGCTGCGGGGGTTTCTTCGAACAGGATGAAAATAAATCCGTCAAGACCTCTTCTTTATTACCTTCAGGGAGTTCAATACTTTCGGAGCTTCGTGACGTTAAATAATCACCGAAATGTGCGGTATTGATGAACATGTCAAACCGTGAGCTGAACATAGACTGCTCGTCTTCATGGTAAAAAAAATATTGTAAGAAGTTCTAGAGGTCCGAGGAATCTCAAACACAGCTGATGAATTTGACAATGTACGCAAAGGCACTTTCGCGCCCGTGGTAGAGTAAGTAAAATGTAGCATGTAATAGAAAGCTACACAATTCCTTAATTCCACTATGCTGAGGCGGTCAAGCACATTATGTAAAGATTTATTTTCCACACTTCTGTACTCTATAAATAGACTTTGCTAATAAAATCATATATCCGCTGTTAAAAAATCATACTCTACCAGTTTTATTCACTATCTGAAACGTCTTTATCAACTAACCATTTTTAACTAAATGCAATGGAATTAAATGGTTTGAGGACTATAGTATGCCCATGAAGCAAATGGAGACGATTGAGTATCTATTGAATCTTAAATTTAACATTGCGTTTAAGTAAGAATTAGGAAAACTAATCGATAACATTAGGGGTCTAGCTCACCTGTGACCGGAATGATCTCCTTTCTTAGATGCGCCTTCGATTTCCACAGGTCCCTTGATATCCGTTGCCTCTTTTCTTCATCTCTGACGCCTGATTTAGCCCTTCCTTTTCCCTTCAATAAGCTTTGGAAGTAAATCAATTTAATTTCAAGCATGCAATCATATCTTTTCCGTTAAAGCTATGTACGTCTTGGTCCTTTCAAAATTTCCTCATTTCACTGCAAAGTAAGCCCCTGTGATGCTCCCTTAATACAGAATCCCATGGTGCGCACGGTTTTTGTCACTATTATACTATTCTCCTAAAAGTATCTAATTTAAGTGCAACAGATTTTTTCTTATTATGATTTCCCTCATCCCTTAAGTTTTCATCTATTTGGTTTTTGCCTTTTTAATTCATATTCTCCAGGGCACATTTTTGTTTGTTTCATCATCTCAACGTTATTAATGTCGCTCGTTACTCTACCCTACCAAAAGATGTTACATTTCGAATTGAAACCTTTCTCTGAAAGCCTTCTCGGAGGATAACATTGTTGCAGGTGTAATAAAATTCCCTTTAGATCCTCGTGCCTTCGCGTACAACTATTTTACACGTTAATTGTTCTTGAAATGTTTGCAAAATTCTGAGATTAGTTTGGATGAAGTTATCAGATAACGTTAAAATTTAATAAAATGCCTGACCTAGATAAAGCTTTACCAAGTCTGAACGTTAAAACTCTTAGAATCGAGCTGTACAACCGGTTTCAGCCATACGTATACCTACATACTTAATGAACTGAAAATCGAGATGCTTGAAAAGTCTTCATATAAAATGAAATACAGGAATGGGAAATAATTTTCCCTTTACACATATCCCAAAAGTGCTCAAGAAGAAAATCTTATACTTCGATTGTTAAGAAAAATCACTATTCTGCTGGCTAACAGACTGGTAAAAATTCTCTATAAGTATCAAAATAAAAACCTGAACGATAAATACTAACATTTCACGTTGCTGACATGACAATGAAATTTTTCACAGAGGGTATGGATATGATCACTAACAAAAAATGTTTGGTTTGACCGCAAATTATTATTATTAAGATGAAGGCCTTGTGGAACAGGATTGAATGCTATAGACTATAGGCATCACTTTACTCATTGCTCTTTGGGGATATTATAAGGTCTTTTTGTTTGAAAAACGGTTTCATAATATCAAACCAACTGTCTAGAATGGCCGGCCTTTATACCCCTTCACGAACATTAAATATGCTCACCCCTTTGTAATCTCGTCAGCAAGGGCTTAATTTTTTGATAGGAGAAAAATGATTCTGCTTCGTATTTACAGTTTCCATTTCCATCAATAATTCCGTCATGTCTACTTTGCTTGCCTTTTAAGCACCCTTATTACTTGATAGTAACAGATCTAGAGACTTTTTCTGCCCAATGGCACTTCTAATGTGAAATGCTCTCTATCATTAAAAATTTAATGTTTCTTCGCGGACTTGAAGTTGGGAGACTATACATTACAATGGCGTTACACCACATGCCGCGTATCTCACAAAGGTAAGGAAATTCAATATTGCAATCTCAATGACCAAATGAACTAGTTTTGTTGTATAAGAACGCATACCCGGCGAAAAAACTTTGGATGGTAGTAGATGAAAATAGTATGAAAAACCATTCCTTTCTTATAGTTTCTTTCATGGCGTCGATCAATAGATTTGACTCGACAATCCTTACAACAATACATAGCAACTAATAGAATAGTTTTATATTTTGACCACTTATTCATAACTTCCAATTTTTCCTCTGTTACTCATCAACCGACCAAATATCTATTCATCATTTCTACTCATTCCCCTTTGCAGCGTTTAGTGACACTATAGACCCCTTACAATCACCAAACCATCACCTCCGAACTTGAGCTCCTATCCTCGGCCCATTCTTCTACTAATTTAACTGTTCTCCTCCCACCCTTTTGAGATATCATTTCCCTCTCTGCTTGGCTTTAATGGTCTGCTAGAAAGAAATGGGTGTCCTCGAGTGATGGGAGTGGAGATGAAAAGGAAGGCAAGTGCTTTGGGAGTAGGATAGAAGGGTGGTGCGAAGAAAAACGAGTAATAAGGAGAAGAGAAGAAACTCAAGGGATCAGGGGAAGTCGCAGAGCTTTGGGAGTAAGGGAAAGACACGGATATTCGCTCAGTAGGAATACCGGCAACTTTACGACAGCTCTCCAAGCTCACACTTCACACCCTCTCTTTCCGTTCCTTACCCTCTGCACCTTACCATGCCCCTTCCACTAATCCCTTGACCTTAGCCTTTTCTTCTCATTTCCTCAGACTGTCTTGGCAGCTCAGATTACGGGTGCAGGGAAAATGATGAGGAGGATGGTTGGGAGAGTTCGAGGGTGCTGAATACTCCTGAGGTTAAGTAAGAATGTCGGGGGAGCCACACTAACTTCCCTACCCACGACTCGTTTTCACTCGCGATGTAGCAAAAGGGTTTAAAGTGAAGGGATACAGGCGAGTAATGTGCAGAATAAAAAGGATGGGTCGCGTTAGAAGAGGGAAAAACTAAATGAAGGAGTTTTATTTCCAAAGGGGGCTGAAGTGCCAGAGGCGATGAAAAGAGGAAAGAAGGAGGAATTCTCGAGAATTGGAACGAGCTCTCAAGAATTGGATTTGAAAGCGGCCAGAGGCATTCGAGGATAAAAATAAAAATGCCCAGGATGTGACGATGTTCCATGGAGAGGGGACAGGTCTCTTAAGGATATCTCTCCATTCATTCGAGCGCACAATGTAAGTTGAATTACGTTTATTTTCTGAATTGGACACCCTTTCAACCCTTTACTATTTCGACTATTAATCTATCGATTCGGAAAGTCATTTCTTAAACTTAATTGCCGTGATCTTGCACCCTACATTGAAGCTATATATAAATGTGAGTGCATGAAATGACGACTGTTTAACTATCAATAATTCTACGGGTTTCCATGATGAATGTAAATCTTCATGATTCATTTAAGCCATGGATTTCGAAATAAAAAATCAATCAGATAGAAGAGAATTCAATATAATTAACGATATTTCTTTGTTTTACAGATACGTGAGACCGAAGTAAGTGAAAATTAAGGCAAAGATGCCCTAATTCACGAGCCAAGATACATGCTCTCCAATTAATGTGACGGCCATCTTGCGAGCATTGTGATTATCTCATTTATATCCCCTTCAATTCTTTCACCCAATATCTAACTACTACCATCACCTTTTTCAATGAAAAATAACTAAATGAACTCCATAAAACCTTTATGAGAGCTATTACTTTCTTTATTGTATATGCTTATTGGGTAACTGGAACACGATGTGTTATCCATTGCTTATGAGAATCGTTTCTTATGAATGATATGTTGAAGATCGAGGAAAGGATATCGATAGCACAAAGAAAAATTGTGCCGTAGCAAAGAATACTGAATGTGTAACAATGGTAATAACTAAGCACTACCAATGAATGGCAGAATCGCTGAGAGAAATAAGCCCTTGGAGTCATTATGGAGAGATAATTAGATAGGATAGATAGAAGTAAAACACATTTTTACTGCATTAAATTTGATTCTTTATGCCTTATGCTCATTATAAAGTTCTCTAGGTAAGCATGGAATTAATTAGTCCTGGGAGAAAACTCCCACGGTTTAGCTATTAGCCAGCGAGTGCGTTCACCGGGTTGCGGATGGTGGGTTGACCTCTAGATATAGAGGTTAGCTACGAGATAAGCAAGTTTACTCAACGAATAAGCAGTTGTGGACAAAAAGCGACGGCATTCCGAGGGGGTATTGGTCTATCTCTGGGTAAGGTAGGCCTCTAAATAATACAGAACCTGTGAATATGCCGTGACTTGGCGACGGGAGTCCGCCAACAATTACGCTTCGCATCACCCAGAGGAGAGAGCAGCAGCTCTTCTTCATATGAGTGAAGATGGAGACCACATAGATCGGCACAGCGACACTCATTTCACTACAGGCGTGGTAGCATTTGCTTTAACAGCTGTAGTACTGGGATGTGGAAGCCAAGGGGAAACCACCACATTATTATTCCTAGAGTCGCAGCTGCTCAATTTTTTCTTTCAGTCAAGACGTGATGGAACCCTCTCGAGTAAAATATTCCGGAGGTAAATAGTCCCCCATTCGGATCTCCGGGCGGCGACTACCCGAGAGAGTACATCAGTCAAGTGGGATAAACATTTTAGGGTAGGGACATGGAACGTGAGATCGCTACGGGCCTGCGGAAAACTGGAAAACCTCAAGGTGGAAATGAGAAGAATGAGCCTCGACGTATTAGGAATCAGCGAAATGAAGTGGCCCGAAGAAGGAGACTTTTGGAGCAGAAGCTATTGGATTATACACATGGGCTCATTAAATGGCATTCCTGAGGTAGGCATAATGCCTAAGAAGAGCGTCGGAATGCGTGTGAAGAGCTTCCTGCAGTACAATGAAAGGTTAATAATGGTGAAGATCGAGACGAAACCTGTAGATACCGTAGTGGTGCAGGTTTACATGCCTAAGTCGGACTACGAAGATAAAGAAGTGTAAGACGTCTACGAAGATATCACGGAAGTTATAAAACATGTAAGAGGAGAGGAAAACCTAATTATCTTAGGAGATTGGAACGCGGTCGTCGACGAAGGTCAAGATGGAAGAATAACAGGGAAATATGGCTTGGGAAACCGAAATGAAAGAGGAGAAAGACTTCCGGAGTTCTGCACATAGCATACGTTGGTGGTTGCCAACACATTGTTTCAAAACCACAACCGAAGAAAATACACGTGTAAAATGCCAGGAGATAGAAGAAAATTTCAAATAGACTACATTTTAGTGAAGCAGAGATTTAAGAACCAGGTGAAGGACTGCAAAAGCTACTCTGGGGCAGATATTGACAGTAACCATAATTTATTGATGATGAAATGCCATCTAAAATTCAAGAAACTGAAGAAAAAGAGTGAAGAACACATGACAAGTAGAAAACCTGAAGGAGGCTCAACATCAGCAGCCATTTCAAAAAGCAGTGGAAAACAACATAGGAGAAGACCTGAATGAGAAATCAGTGGAAGAGCGTTGGGAAAACATTAAAAGTGGACCACAGGAAGCCGCAAAAGAAATTCTTGGAAGAAGAAAAGTTGCCAAGAAGAAGCCAGGATCACGAAGGAAGTCTTAGACTTGATTGAAGAAATTATAAAGTACAAGAATGTGAAAACGGAAGAAGGGCAACTTTGTTACAAAATAATAAGGAACGAAATAAGTCGGAAAGCCAAGAAAGCTAAAGAAATGTGAATGATGAACCTATGCGAAGATGTACAAAACAACCTTCCACTTGGAAAGGTGGAGGCTGCCTATAGGATAGTGAGGAACCACTTCAAAAAACGGAGCGCAAGATGCATTGCCATAAGGGACAAGAATGGAAAACTTTTGATGGAAAATGGAGACAAGGTGAAGAGATGGAAAGAATATCTGGAAGAGTTATACAATGGAAACCATCTCGGCACAAAAGTGAAAAAGGAAAGCGAAGAGGATGATATGGGAGCATCAATATTAAGATCGGAATTTGACGCAACAGTAAGGGACCTTCGCAAGAATAAGGCTTCTGGAATTGATGATATTCCTGCAGAACTTATTAAAAATGCAGGAGAGAAGACATTAACCCATCTTTACAAAACCATCTGCGACATGTACTCAACAGGAGAAATACCAATGGACTTCAAGAAAACATCATCATTCCTATTTCAAAAAAGAGGAGAACGGGGAAATGAGAAAATTTTAGGACTATTAACCTTACAACACATGAATTGAAGATATTGACAAGGATCATCTACAGAAGAATAGAACGAAAAGCTGAGGAGTTTCTGAATGAAGATCAATTTGGATTCAGGAAAAGTAAGGGTACAAGAAAAGCAATACTGGCCCTTAGGCTGCTCATAGAGAAGAGAATGGAGAAGACCAAACCGACGTTCATTGCATTTGTGGATTGAGAGAAGGCTTTTGACAACGAGAATTGGAATTCGATGCTTGATATTCTGAAAGGAATTGGAGTTTCCTGCAACGATCGAAGAATTATACACAGTTTGTGTAAAAACCAAGTAGCTGTGATTAAGTCTGGATCCAGCTTTGAAGAAGCAAGAATAAAGAAAGGAGTGAGACTAGGCTGTGCACTGTCTCCCGTTATTTTCAATGTTTACATCAAGAGAGCCATCAACGAAATCAAAGAGAAGTCTTCTGGAGTGCACATCCACGGAGAAAAAAAATAGCATGCTGCGATTCGCTGATGACATAGCAGTCGTAGCAGATACAGAGAAGGATCTGAATAAGAGTTTAATAGGAAAGGACAACGTCCAGATACCATCTGAAGATCAATAAAACCAAGATATTGGTGTGCAGCAAAAGAGAAGAGGCCAAAACCAACGTTATGCTAGAAAAGCATAAACTGAAAGAGGTGAAAGAGTTCTGCTACCTAGGAAGTCGAGTAATCAACGACCGACGAAGCAAGGAAGAAATAGTCAGTCGAATAGCTCAGGCATTGAGGGCATTCTATCAAAAGAAGAACCTACGTACATCTGGAAATACAAGCGTAGAAGCAAGGAAACAATTCATCAGGACGTACATCTGGAGCATGTTTCTTTACGGCAGTGAGGCATGGGCGTAGACAGCAGCGGAGAAGAAAAGGGTGGAAGCATTCGAAATGTGGTGCTACAGAAGAATGATGAAGATAAAATGGATCGACCGAGTGGCAAACGAAGAAGTCATAACAAGAGTGGGAGAAAAGAGAAGCCTGCTGAAAACTCTAAGAAAAGATGGGATAACTTAATCGGCCATATCTTAAGACACGATGGCCTGATGAAGACAATCGTTGAAGAACAAGTGGATGGGAAGAATGGCAAAGGAAGGCTTCGAGTTAGATATATGAAACAAGTGATGAAGCATGTGAAAGAGAAGAAATACGTAAATTTGAAGAGATTAGCCGATAAAAGAACTCAGTGGAGAGCAGCGTCAAATCAATCTGAGGATTGATGACAAATGATGATGATGGAAGAAAACTAACGCTGGGGAGGCATAGAGTTCTTATTGATTTAGGAACTGGCAGCGGAAAGAAAAGCCTACGGAGCGAGGGAATGAGAAGTAAAATGAATTGATATAAAATTTATCTTTGTCTTGAGATAGTGGACTGAGTTGAAGGAAGTGAAATATGTTTGTAGTAGTAAATTAGGAGTGGATTAGAGCCTGATGGCCGAAGCAACCTAAGATACCTTGCGTATTCTGTACTCTGTATTCTTTACCTCAAATATCTCCTCTCCAATGAAAAATTTCCTCATTTCCTTTTGTAATATCTATCTCCAACCTTGATAACTAGCGCCTATATTCATATTAAGTGCAACAAAAAACAATGTTATCTACAAAATGATAACTGCCAGTCTTCATAAATCTTGTAAAGTCTTGTAAATGCCCTCCGTTATCATGAATGCAACCTACATTTTTGAATTTCATACTTTTAGGAAATCGCTTTAAGGAAAACTTTTCATATATAAAGTTTCTAGTCAATTTTTGCATGTTTTATGTACCTTTGATGAATGAGAAGAGATGCCATACATACATCGGGGTTATTTCTCCAGTGAAGTCCAGTGAAGATATAGTCCGGGTAGAAAAAAGAAAAGTAAAATGACGGTTGTTAGTAGGGGAAATTGAAGAGAGTTTAATTGAGAATAATTCTCTTACTCATGCAAAATAGACACGTGTTGTATATTTTTAGGGCAATATCATACTAAATAAAACGCTACCTTGGTGGATGGTAGACCAACGGAAGTACAATTATCGCCATAATTAACTCTGGCGGTTTATGGCACTAGAATGAGGAAATGAGATGTGGTAGAGCGAATAGAATCGTCAGCCGTTTCCAAGGGATGTGTTTCGCACTCGGGATCTTATCTCTCATTTTCAAATCCCATCTCAAACTCCTCTCATTCCCCTCCTGCCAAGGCCCTTTCTCCTCACTCACTAGCCCTCAAAAACCCTTCCAATGGAATAGCCCCGATTGGACCCCCACGCTCAAAAACAGCCCCCAGGGTTTTCGGGGGAAGAGTTCATAACAGAAGGCTTTCAGGGAATAGATTAAGGGAGAGAGATTTGTGGGAGGAGGGAAGGGGGTGGATTTTGAGGGGAGAGGGCTTGGAGGGAGGCGAGGGGCTGAAGTGGTGCATAAATAGGGCGGGCGAGTGGAAGATTGGATGGCGTGGCGCAGAAGATGGCAAATATGTGTATGTATGTGCGTCCTCCTGCATATATTTTAGATGGGCAATTTTTTACGGGAAGGGGTGATACGGAGCAGTGCTCGTGGTCGACGGGGCGAGGAAGAGAAAGAATACAAGGCGTGGAGGGATTCCCTAAATGGGGTTTCCGGGTGTGCTCTTTTCGGATGACCATGCCGAGGGAGACGGAAAGGAAGAGGAGAGAAGATGGTGGGCGGATTTTCAGCGGCGTGGAAGGATGGGTGATCTTTGCGGGAAAGAGCGGTTAACAACGCACCTATGAGATTGTACATACTTCAATAGCTGAAGTGGACGGTGGGGGGAAAACACGAGCGTTGTAAGGAACGGAACGCCGACAGTAAAAAAGAATTGAAGTGATATGAAAACACACCAAGTATCGGAGGGAGGCGTTGGAATGGGGTCATCAAGAGGATAGTCTCATAGTCGAAGCAGGATGTCTCAGACGGAAGAAATGGCGAGAACTCAGCGGAAGGAGGGGGCGGTCGGGAAGTAACCTGAGTGTATGGAACAGGATCGGGACAGTGAGGGGGACGGCGAGGGGATTAAGGAAGGAAATTGAAGGGTCATATTGGAAACAGGCACAGGATGCATTCAAGAGGGAGAGTCGCAAGGACATAGAAGCTGAAAAGGGAACAGCTCTCCCGAAAAAAGGATAAGTGATGCTCAAGTGAAGTAAACCATACGTGCAGAAATGAAATAAAAAGAAAATAATGACAGAGGAACGTGAAGGGACCCAAACCGTTCATGAGCTTTAAGCCGTGTTTTCAGTCAGTCGGGGCGATACTCGTCGAGATATATTGCTTCTCTAGCGTTTTTCTCGCACCAAGGATTTTCCTCGGTTCATATCCTGCGATGTGCGGCCGAAATTCATTTACGCATGCTTTTTCCATTCTTCATTTTTTTTCCTCCCGAAGTGGGACTCTTGCGTTGCCCAGGCGTCTCCCCCCTCCCTCGCCTGGCTCCTCCTCCACTCCCCTCATCTCAGCCGAACTATGCTTGTCCCCTCGCTCATTCTTCTTGTCCCTCTTTCGCCAGGGCGGAGCACTTCAGATGATGAGACTAGGAAGGCTCTTTTCTTTTTTATCCCTCTCGAAATCAGGCGGGCCGCCAACAGCATGGCTGCCTCCTGGTCCTCCACCCTCTCCGGCTCTCCAAGGCATACTCTCCCCCTCACCCCCTGCCGCCCATTTCCTTGAGATATTCCAAGCACGGCCACATTTACACTTTCAATTCTTTCATCCATCCAAATTTTTCCTAATTTTTGTGCAACTCCTCCCCTACTCCCCAAGCACGCTACGCACATATATTTCTTTCCATGTTTCATTTTTATCCAAGAATTCGTTTTATTTAATTTTATGAAAATTTTCGGGCCGCGGGAGTTTTATCGGTTTTGTGCGTAATGAGTTTACATTTTTTTCTTCAAAAAACTTCTTTACCATTTGCAGAAAATTACTTTGTGGAAGTCTCTTCATTATGCGTATTTTTTTACTCCCTCTCGGTTTCAACCGTCATCACTTTTTGTGGGGCGAGAAAAAATTGAAAGCATGCAATGGGTGGGAATCAAAAATTTTTTCTTGCCTTTTTGGACCGTAATATTCTCAATTATTTGTAATTGTGCCCATGTGGTTCATACTCGTGCCCTACCAGCTTTAATGCGTTTCCGCCATATTTAAATAAAGAATTTTTCTTAAGAATGCAAATTATATTTAAGAGATCTAAGGAAAACTGTTCTGAAGAAGATTCAAACGGAAAAATTATTTTCCTGTTAATCAAGATAAATGACGCCGGAGAGCAAATGAAACTTCGGCAGAAAGGAACACTGCTAAACCACTTTGGAGATGAAGATTAGGCCTCATGATGTAAAGATAAATTATTTACGTTATGTATTGTCAATAAAAGAAGAAATTATTCCATATTTCTTGCCAGAAAACTACTAAATAAATGAAAACCCCTTTCACAAATCTAGCTCACAGTATTTTAAAGTCCTAATTTTTCAGTAGTATCAAGACAGGGACTATGCTATCTTTTATTCATCGTCATTATTTTCTTGAGCCAACTATAGTTTATTTCCCATTTTTGCTATTGAAGCCATTGTTAAAACTATAATTGCTATGAAAAATAAGTTTTACTAAAGGTTTTTGTTCGCTCAAAATTTTATTGCACAAAGTTTTGCGAAGATAAAAATATTTTGATATTGTGTAGGTACTTAGAAGTAATACCTATTATTTTATTGGACAATTTGGTATTACTATAATCCCGCTAAAGAAAGAGTACTTTAGCATCACTTTTCACGTCCAGTTAAAGAACCAATATTAAATAGGTGGCTAAGCGGGATCTCTCACTTTTCCAATATTTACAATTTCTCATTGCTTAAACATCCACTCACCAGAATGCTCACAGAAGGTTATTTGGAGTGCAGTCTAACCATTAAATGCTGCATGGTCTGGAAATCGATCTAAAATGAAAGTTCTTGTGTAAATGATGCTCCATAGAATATTAACAGAGGTACTCTTTTCGAAATAATGTTCAACTATTGGGGGCAACAACCATTTTTCAGAATTTTACTATTTTAATGCCTTACATGGTGAATATCACATAAAAATAAACAATAACATTATATCTTATTGCTAGAGAGGAAGCATGGATAAATTGTTGTCATGTATTTTCATCAATGTTCCTCCTGTATATAAAAATGCATGATTCTATTACAAGCATATTTTTGAAAAATTCGTTTTTCCCCATTGTATCACAAGATTTCTCACGTTTTCATTTAACCTTCCGGAAAGAAAATAATGTAAACGTACTGTAAACTAACGGAGGCTTACAATGAAATTGAACGATGCACTGGTATGCTAAGAACGCTAAAAATAAGTAGTGTATACGGAATATTGTTAAGCCATGTACTTCACTTAGGGTCTTTATTCTTTAGTTTTAAAAGAAAATGCATTAAAACTTAATACTGCACTGTTATCATTAAAATTTAGCTTGTTTTCTATACAGTATAACGTCATAAGTTAATGGCGTTAAATATTCCATAGTATATTACTCGGCCAAAAATATTACCTGTTTCTAGAAACTCATTATTCCTGTGTGCATTACGATAATAGAGGTGTAAAGTGATTCTAAATTGCATTAAAGTGTTACCATTCAGATATTCTATATGAAAGTTGAATATCCTTGTTGCGCAGGTTTAGACTAAACGTAGGATTAATCTTGAGTTTACTTTTAAACCTATTGAAGAAAAATGATGGACGAATCTCGTTAGAGTCAAAGCTAAGAATGGGGACACTATACTTACGTACTCGTACCGACTTCATAGCTACTACCCCATCTAATTCAAACATTTATTTTTAAATACTTCCGAAAGTTGTTAAAAGTAGCTACTTATACTCTGATAGGGCTTCCTGTGTAACATCTTACGTTACAACACACGGAAGCCTAATAACAACAACATAATTTAACTTGACCTGACCTAAAGAGCCATATTTTGAATGTGAAGCTTTTATTATGGAAATGATAGACATGGAAATATCACAAGTCAGTGAATTATAATTGCTGGAAACATAATGACTGGTGGTTTCCTGCGAGTAAAAGCAATAGTGCAATTAAGGGAGAAATATTCCAGGGGAGAAAAGATGGAAATCGAGGAAACTGTTAGAGGTTGCTGTCACTGGCAAGTAGCATAGCAGTAGGATTCTTTTGCCGAAGAATGGAAACCAGTGTGACCCAGTGACCCCGGCCCAGAGGTGGTTGAAGAAAGGAGCCCAGCAAGCGCACTCCCCATTACCATTTCCCCTTGCACCAGCTTCCTCGCACCCCCCATCACGGTGTTTTCTCCGCATTTTTACCAACCCCCCTTTCCAGCAGCCCCAACCTAACTCACCCTTCCTCCCACCTCTCCGGAGAGAAATCCTTGATTTCGCGGAGCGGTCATCCATCTCGCTGATGTTTCTCTCCTACGACCTACTCCGAAGCGACTTCCCCTCTGCTTGTCCCAACCAACATATACCACATCGGCCACATCTCCCATTTCAGATGCGGAACGCTCGACCCTCGCAGAGGCATCCATCCACGCCTCCACCTTCAAACGGAGAGGAGCGCGAGAGAGGGAGCTGCAAATTATTTTCTTTTTCGGCGGGAGAAAAAATTACTCCGTCTCTTTAGCTTGAAGGAGAGGGCGGGGGTGCTAGCAAGAAGGTGGTAGTCAGGCGAGATTAAGGAGAAAAAAATGAGATTGAGGAGGTGTAATGGAAGGAAGGCATCGTGGGCCGAGTATAAATATTTATCCCCAGATCCGACCTAACTCCCCGCAACACAGGCGAGCGTGTGAAACGAACACCTACTAGTAGATCCAACGACTAGCGAACATTGGTACACCCTCTCTTACATATACACACACGCCTCTCTCTCCTTCACCGTGCCCCGGCCAGACAGTAGGTGGCATCTGCCTCTCAGAGCCATAATTGAACTGTCCGTACGTGTTGAAAACGGGTTTTAAATAAATTACCGGTGGGTTGAACGAGAGAGGAAGAGAGATGACTTCGGTCTGGGGCGAAAGAGAGAGAGGGGGAGGGATTCAGGGGGGAAGAGAGGGAACTGGGGAATGGCAAGAGCACCAGCCGTCGGTGGTGACCGGGTATCGAGTTCGGAAAGAGGCTGAAGGGGATGCAACAAGAAAAATCGCGCCAAAGAAAGACGAGGGTGGAGGAAGGGGTGGCGGCGGTGCCACTTTTAACGTGCGCTCTTTTGAATGCATATTGGATAATTTCGCGGCCGTCATCCAATATTCAACCCATGTGGGTGCACTGCACCCGCACACGCAGAAATTTGAAACCCCCCAGTCTGACTCGCACCTTCCACTTCCTCCGGAAATCACCCAAAAACCCACCACGTCCCTCCATCCCTCACGTAGCTTACTCCACTCAATCTCTTTCACGTAGCGGCAAGTGCGCGATTTTCGCGTGCACGATGTTTCTGTATTTATGGCGTAACGTGACCCTCCGAGGATGCGCTCGTGATCTCCGCAGCGCGTGCACTCTGAGGGGATCATTGTTAGGAGAGAGGGTGGGAGTGTAAGGGAGGAGGAAGAGGAGGAGGTAGTTTTTTTCTTCTCGCCTCTATCCTGCCATGATTCATTATCGGGCGGATGATCGAATATGAAACCGCATCCATCGCACGCGCGGTGACTTCTGCTTCCCCGCCTCCATTTGCCCTTGTATCAACACCTCTCTCCTTTCCACTTCCTCCCTCCCCTAACCGTCTCTCCCGTCCCGCTCTCTCCAACGACGGGTACCGGCATGCCGCCTGAACGTGAAGTTAAATGACTCTTTTCTGCGATGACACAAGCACGCGGAACGGAAGGAAGGACTTACAGGATAATTGAAATGCTAAGAGCGGAAAATGTGAAGCGAAGAAGAGAATTTTGTAATTATCACCGTTTTGTGACTTTATGATTGAGGTCATTTCGAAAATAATTAAAGTCGGATATTTTAATTCTGTCTCGCGATTCACTGCGTAATGTTTGCTACAGTGCGTGTCGGAAAAGAGACTTAGTAAAACTAGCCTAACACGGCAGTCAAGCCCTTAGCACGCCAGCTTGACTATTCATTGGTGGCGGGTTTGTATCCCGCCTCGGGTGTGGGCTGTACTTGTATTCTAGACTTTAGATTACGTTTAGGGTTAAGTTTGGTAAAACTGTGTTAAGTTTTACCAAACCTGTATAAAGTTTGGTTACTTCTACTTGATGGGACAATACCTGATAGCCACTCGAGGGACGTCGTAACAATATGTTAATAACAATAAAAGTTCAGAAACGACGTCGTGTTGGTCTTATGAAATAAAATTACCTATTCCCACAGTAGAAATGTATGTTAACGACAGCAATTATACCATTTTAGCATGAAACCAAATTTGGCCGCAATGAAGTTACAAATATAACTGAAAACGAGCATTAAAATTTCAGCTTCAGGGATTATAATGAATTAAATTTACTTGTTTAATTAATTCCTAAAAAGAAACCCCATAAATTAATGGTAAATTATTCGATTTAATTATTTAAAACAGAAGGTTTATCCTCATTTTATAAACCGGCTTTTTAAAATCGCATTGTTTTAAGCAAATAGGGATAGAGAAATATTAATTATTGCATGGCCATGTCATCAGTATGCGTTCAAAACCTGAAGCTCAAACCCAGCGCGATAATGTCCAAATTCACTGCATACGATCCTCATACCTCTTTGGTGAACGTGATCCGCAAAATTTTAACGTAATATGATGTTGAAAAGGGCTGCCTCTTCAGCGTTAAAACATTCTTGACCTATTTAAATTTCGCTTGAATGTTGCAGAGGTGAGAAAAAAATTGAGATACGGGAATTCGGTTGGTCCTAGTTGTGAATAATTCATTTTCATCCCTGGTAGTTGGAGGCCAATTGAGATGCCTGTTTTATCTGCAGTGCAAATGAAAAAAAATTCTTGATGTGAATGTTCCTACATTGAGCAGCCATATCCCTCTCCTAGAGAGCGCTTATTTTCGATGCACCGTGCTTCACGTAGATGGTAACACTTTGGCAGCGTCTCATGGAGATAGGAGGCCCATGAGTGAGGGCCACTTACGGATTCATGAACGTGAATGTACGGTGCAGCCACAAAAGAGTCAGACGTGCGCGACGTTGGCATGCAGAACACTAGTGTCATCCTAAATCTTTGCTTCGGCAGAGTCACAGACACCCTACAATGCTTGACGCACGTCAAATGTTCTAGGCCTGAGAGCAATTTTATTCTCAAACAACACAAAAAATAAACTTTTACTTTGGGCATGTGTGGATAAAGGCTAATCGAAGATGAAGCGTGTTGTATCTTAATCAGATATGGAAGGTTAAATCGCCCATCGATGACCTGCAAATTGCTGACTGGAATCAGTACGTTCCTTCTTTCTTGTGATGCAATTTTAAGTAGGTATAATTAACGAAACGTAACTGCATAACATTGGTTTTCCGAGAGATATTTAGCAAACTTATGATTGACTACTGAAAAGTAACTCACAGAAATAATATATTAAAATAATTAAAATAAATAAGCTGACAATAATAGTCCTGCTCAGCCAATTTAAATACAGTGGCTGTCTTTGCCTATTATGATGTCTATGACACCGTTATGTTTATTGTTACTATCTGCAGTAGTAACCTTTTTATGAGAGAAGTAAGATAAGATGTACAGTCGAGCGTCAATAATACAGACGTCAAAAATCTGGACTTTCGATAATCCGGATTCGATTTTGACGAAAAAAATCACATTAAATAATTTTTCATTATTAATAAGGTAACATTTCACTACATTAACGGTTTTATTCATTCGCCCCTCTTCTGTAACCATCGGGGAGAATTCTGGCAAATTTATTAAGTTTGTTGTACACCAAGGACGTCAATCGGCCTTTTTATTAGTTGATTTCAGAAATCCGGACAATTTGATAATGTGCAAGGGGTCCAGTCCCAGTGAATTCGGATTGTTCACATTTTACTGAATTCTAGTGAACTGGTACAAGGAAAAAACAAACTGGAAATATTTTTGTGTTCTCCTTGTACAAGTATGCATACGTACAGTATGACTTGTGCTAGTATTCATTTGCACTGTATGTACATACATTCCGAAGGAGGAGAATTTTTCTGTGACATACCTACTTACGCATATCTGCCGAAATTTCAGTAAACAATAAGGTTGCTCTGTTTCTTAAATGATAATATGTACTAAAATTTGATAAAGACCTACACCGGTGCCAAATTAGAAAATCTTCGGGTGACAATAACACTAATTTTTTCGTTGCATCTCAGTTCTTGGGGGAAATAATGCCCCCGATTTAAATCCGTCAAATGTGGAAACTTTTAATATCTTATATTTTATCTTTGTCTTCTCTTCATTATAAAATATTTCATTCTGTTTTCCCTCTCTTCGTCATTTTCATTTGTTCCCTAGTCATGTTATTACTAAATCCCTTCAACCATTCTTTTCAGCGCGCATCGTCTCCAGGCCTAACCCTGGGTGGGTCTCCTTCCTTGAAACCTCCGGCATCAACCCTTATCCCGATTCCCTTTTCCCATTAACTTGTGTAATAACCCTCCCAAGCACATCCAAGGCATCACTACGTACTCCCACCCCTCCCTGGTTCCACTAACCTCTTTTTCCTCATTGCATTCCTACCCCATTTCTCTTCCCCCGAGGGGGCCTGCGCTACTGCCTCTTCGTCCCCCATCATTAAAATTTCCCTTCTTCCCTCTCTCAAGACATTCTCTTTCCCCCCTAGTTTATCGCCGTCCAGTACTCTTTCCCTGTGTCCGAGCATTCAACGTCACCCTTGCCCCACGTCTCCCCCTTTGAACCCTTCCCAACAAATCGACTTACTCCACCATTTAAACCTCCCCTATTCCAATCTCCAATCCGCCGCTTCTTAGGGCCAAATTCAGAATCTGTACTATGGCCTCTCTTCTGCTGCTTGCGTCCTAAAATCCATACAGCGAGTCAAATTGGTGTACAAATTCTACCTGAAAAGATGGTATTACTTCTCAGCATGATGCTGAGAACTGAGTTGTGATTCTGAATATGGCTGGGCCATATTCAGAATCACAAGTAACTACAATCACTGTCTACTCGTAACTACAATCTCTATTCTACTGCTTACGCCATCTCTATTAAGAGCTTAAAAGGTTGCACAAATTCTCCGTGAAATGGTTCGAAGCAGTAAACAGCGTGGCGCTAAGAAGTAATACCAACTTTGCAGGGTGAATCTGCGCTTCAATTTGACTCTAAGTAGAGATTTTAGGGCGTACAGGGTAAGCAGTGGCAGCGAGCCTGCAGTTTAGGTTCTGAATATGGCCCTTAGTCTCTTATTCACGGAACACTCCCTTCGCAGCAAACACGCCTCCACCAAGAAGCACTTCTTCCGCTCCATTCTCCCCAGGTTAGGAACCTTCGCCTCTCACCCTCCACCCTTCAATCACCGCCTTCATCCCACTCTAAACACCACACCAATACCACCTCCTCCACGCTCTACCTCCCACCTCCACCCACGCCCCCCCTAGCTTCGCGCCGCTAAATCGAACGGGATCTCCCGCAATCCCCCATCATTCCTCCTCGTTCAACATCACCTCCGTTCGCTCTCACTCCGTCTCTATCTCTCCTCTCCAACCCCTTCTCTGTCCCCACGAACACTTTGCTGCAGTGTCCAATTACTTTCCCTTTCCTCCCTTCATCCCCTCTGACTAACTCCATATATCCTGCTTAACACTCCGCCGTAGCTAGTGCCAAGTATTCTCCGCTTGACTGCGCCTTCAGCTGCATTTATACCACTCGGCTCTCACGTTATTCCTCACCTTATTAGTTAATTTGGTTGCTACTACACCTCATCACTAGCAACCAGATGAAAGTCAGCATCTACTATAGCTCTGTAAATTTTAATACTCGCATGAAACTGTGAGATTTTCACAGACCTTTTACCAATATTACTGACGTTTTTCAATGGCAGTCACATATTTTACATGCAGTCGCATACGTACAAGGTGACACCATCTCATAGAAGCTTAGCCGGTATTATTAAACCTACATCAAATATATACTTAAACTTGACATTTGAAAAGTTGTTCAAATTACTTAGTAAAACAAATAATAAATATATGATTTTAATACTTCTTATGACTTAATACTTTAAAAAATGAAATACTTGAAGGCAGTACTAGTACTCATGCTAGATATTAATTTCAGGTTTTCCAGGAACTTTCGTTGATGTAATTTAAATCAAATTCAAAGTTCAGCTCGGTGACATTTAACGGTTCAAAGCCTTTATAATTTCCAAAGAGTAAGAGAACGTCTTGGTAGCTCAATTGGTAGAGCACCTGGCCGGAAACTGGGGGTCCGGGTTCAAGTCCCGGTCAAGGTGAATGATTTTTTCTGTGTGAAATATCTGCTATTATGCAAGTTATGTCAAATAAAACGATATAACAACAGACTGCATGTGACCTATTTTAAGAAAGCTAAATTTTGTTGAAAAAAAAGCCTAACATTCTTCGACTATGTACGGAAGTCCACCATACTACGATATCTTTTCATCACATGCTTCTTCCCCCTTCACCATATCGTACTAATCCATTAAAATGTTTTTCAAACTCTTCTCTAAAATTCCGCTCCACTCCCAGCTATTTGAATTTTTTTTTCTTCCCCATAATTTTCCCCTCCCCTTCTTTTCTTCTTACCCTTCGACGATTTTGGATCCCTGCTTATTATAGTCTCCATCCTTGCATAAATTACCTCCTCCATCATTACCAGCCCCTTCTAAAGTCTTCTTGGTTTCTACCAAAATATTCTGCAAGGTTAAGTTTATTTGTTTACGCTATATTTTTTTATGTTTCCCGGATTTTATCGCGGGAAACGACACTCAATGAATTCACTTTTTCTTAAATTATACTCCTAATTGTCACCTGAATGTTAAGTATCTTCATTGTACTAGTAATATCATGATGGCGAAAATTTGTTCGTGGCCACATTTCAAGGGGATATCATTTATTTGAAATCTTCCTTCATACAATTTACAGCGTCTCTAGGGCTGCTTATACATTATATAACGCCGTACATATACTTCATAAAATATTTTTTTTCTCTAATTCCATTTTCATCTTCGATTCATTTCTTTACTCCCCTTCTTATCTCAAACCAAGGCAAATTTGCTACATTCAATTTAATTGGACCTGTGCTTTGAATTCATTCACAATTGGGGGAAGTGGTAATATGTTGACCAAACATTTAGTAACCCTTTTGATTACTACCTCATGCAACTCATAAATTAATTATAACCAGGCTCTTATTTCGATAAAATTATAAACCAAAAACCCCCGTTTATTTTTGATTAAACAGACGAACAAATTTTATTTCAAAGAATTGATAAAATATAGAAATAAACATGCTAATGGGACAACAATTTGAAAAACCTGGAGGAGGATGGTGTTAAATTGTCATTCTTAAAAGCATTATTTAAAAGAAAAGGGTAATTGAAAAAAAACTGCCTTTAGAAGGCATCTCTTTTTGGTTTCAATCTCCGTAGAAAATAATTTTATTTTCTATTTACGCCAAGAAGTGGCATTGGTTGCAGACTACATTAGCATGCATTCTGCTGGCGTATCATTTACTATGCTTGAATCTCGTGTACATTATTACCACAAAACAAGATTTATAGTAATGCATACGTGAGCATCTATGTACTTGCCATGGACAGAAAAGTATCGTCGAAACATTCTACATCCTATTTGTGAAGTTGTAGAATGCAACTGACGCAGTCTTAGTTTATACATTCTGTCAATGTTAACAGTCAAAACCGAGAGGAAGAGAGCATTAGGGTCTTACTGATGACTATTGATTACCTAAATTCACTCCTGTTCTACATAGCATTCTCCCTTTTCCCTCGTGTCTCTTCCCT
The DNA here is from genome assembly GCA_933228895.1 of Platycnemis pennipes. Taxonomy (NCBI): domain Eukaryota; kingdom Metazoa; phylum Arthropoda; class Insecta; order Odonata; family Platycnemididae; genus Platycnemis; species Platycnemis pennipes. The sequence goes on from OW121848.1 coordinate 86,545,534, forward strand.
TTCCGCCTCGTCGCCTTCTCTATCACTTCCACATCTCTCGGTCCTCATCTCCCTAGCACATCCCTCTCCATTCCATGCGACCCATTACTCTTTTTTCCAACCTTTGTACACTCTTCCTACGTATATCCCTACTTCCCCGCCACTCTCACTCCAGAGCAGTTGTGCCAACCTCCTCCCCCTTCCACACCCCCTCCGCCGTTTCTCTCTTCAACGGTCATTGCATTTAGCTACCCTTTTGTTTGCCATGCTCTCTCCCCGAGAACTCATACCGACTGCTCCCCTTAATCTCCTAACTCGAATATCTCCCCCATCCCTTCAACTCTTCAAAGAGCCCACCCATGTCGTTTCTCCCTCTCCGCAATTCTCCTACATTTGCCCCATGTCCTTCCAACTAGAGTGTGTTCATTTCGAGTATTCCTCCTTTTTCTTCCCTCCGTCTTTTATTCTCCTTTTAACTGCTATCTAACGCCACCATCTGTCTTTGCTTTGTATCCTCAGTTATTTCTTTTTGACTGCCAGCTTTTGGGTAACGTAATTGATCTGTTCAGTTTTGAGATATATTACATGGTTTTGGCGACAAGCAGTTTTTTTTGTAGAAAATAATTGTTATTTACAGCATTCCAATGCTCTTGTTTATGCAGCATAGGTGTGGGTAAGATAAAATTAATATGATATACTCAATTATATTCTATGGATTCTTAAATCAATTTCATGGGTCATAAAACTAATAGTAGAATACAGTTTTCAAAATATTCGTATAGTATTGCTTGTACTCGCTTTATACAAACTATCTCCAGTTGCGACACTGTACCGCGTATAGGTTTTACTTTCCTGTCTCTCGCTATGCCACCACCACCTCTCATAAAATGAAAATATCATGATAATGAGTCACGCATCAACTCTTGCTTATTTTGAGACACATCAGCAAATTTATCGAGGTTGCTAGAAAGCTGCATTTACACGAGGAAACTTAAAGAGACAAGGACGAGTTCATACACTGAGTATTGCCAATTCGGTTCAAGGACTATCTTTGGGACTGTTACTCGTAGTGCCGCCAAAGCTTTCGTTTGCGTAATTGGCGTCATGGGTCATTTTCGTTCAAACCGATTTTCATCTGCCATAAAACCTTTCCCTAGTGCAGCAAGCATATACAGTGAAATAAGATGAGCTTCTAATTTGGCTTAATTGAAAATGTTCGAACACCAGAATATCCAAATGCCAAATAAAATTATGGAAACAATATCTCCGAAACGAGTTTTTCGATTGTGTAGGCGAAAAACCGATTTCGGAGATGTTGTTTTCCATAATTTAATATGGCATTTGAATATTCTGGTCTTCGGACATTTTCAAGCATATACTGTGGCAAAGAGATAAATTAAGCAATATACTATCGCTCGAATGGTAAGATTCGTGACAAATATCGGCAATATAATGCAAAACAAACTGATACTACTGAATATCTTACCAAAGAATGGGAATCAAACTATGTACCAATAAACGTATCCTAAATCCATTTTCCGGAAACATTTTGTAATCTTGGAAGAGGGAAAACAGATAATTATTTCAGCGATTATATTTTATTTATTTTCGCTGCATCTCATAATTCAGTGATTTCATTAGAGACGCAAACGGGTGATGGAGTAACACGTTAAAGCAAAATAACGTTTTCTTGAATTTGGGTTCTAGGTTATATAACTGCCTACGTTGTATCGTCCTGACCAATCTCCTCTTAAACCAAAGACAAGTAAAACGTTCATGCTCGAGGTGACGTTCAAAGACGCGTTTTCCAGGTTGGTGCGCAACCGATGTGGCTAGTGCGGCCGACATCTGAACTTGAAATGAACTAAAAGCGATTTAAATCATCAATGAAAATAACACTCTTTATTAAACGCATAACATTTCAAGCAGGTGACATTTTTTATTTTCTTATCCATTTGTGATTCATAAAAACATGTCAAAGTGCTATTTACCGCACATAACAATTTCACGATGAAGTATATGGTGAACAAGTTAGCCTCCTCTTAATGAATGAGTGTGAAGCGTAAATTAGCTGTGGCAACCTCAATACAAAATTCAACTCATATAATTTATGCACATTGAATCCAGAGTCTTAGTTTACTTCCCCATAATGGTTACTATTGTTTAAAAAATATACTTAAGCATATGAATGCTCCCGCAAACATTGCAATACAGCTAGCTTAACGGTTATTTACAACAATTCACTTTACACATTCGTTATTTCATCTCCTTGCGCTACACCAAAATGTGGTGTATTTTTGATCATCATTCATGGTTAAAATATGTATTTTGTGGGGAACATGAGAGAATACACACAGCAAACCGACATGCATTAAGAAGGTTACAACAATTCTTGTTAATGGATGAAGACGAAGCGATGGCAAAGTAGAATCCAAAACTTTATTGCAACTCGTACTAGGTTCGTGAAAATATTTTGTGAATCATATGCTTTCATTTCCTACATTGTCACTTAAAGGTTAAGAGTTTCTATATAGTTTTGGTTTACTTCCTCATAATCGTTACTATTGTTAAAAAAATACTTACGTGTACGAATGCTCCTGCAAACATTGCAATACAACTAGCTAAACGATTATTTACGACAAGAGAGAGCATAACATCTGATGTGACCGCATGTGGCATTATGAAAACTATTGGCAAAGAAAATTTCAAAGGAATAAGAACAAACCAATTATGTGGTAAATGAAGTATTGATTGCCGAAAACATCACCATTAATGATCGCGACACCCCATTTTTAATCACACCCCGCGGCATTTAGCCGGTCTTGTTTATGTTCAGCTTGAATAATTCTCACGATTTGGTGCAAGATCTCATTTTGCCCCTCTGATATACGGCCGAAATAGTAATTTGTTACCTCTTGATTCACTGCTCCGCCTGGGCGACACTCGGAATTTTTCGAGAATTTTATCAAACCCAGAGACTATGTGAGGAAGAAAACTGCACCTCTTCATCAATACCCTCCTTTAATTTACCCCTTCTGCCGTCACCAGGTCCCTTTTTCATCAGCTTCCACCGTCCCTATCCTCACGGATGGGAATCTCCGATGTTATCTCGCACCAAGATCAAAGATAGAGTGCGTGTGCTTCTGCTTGGGTGAATCCTATCGTCTCCCACCATCTTGCAATGCGCGAGATTCCTGTTTCAATGCGAACAATTATAAGCCGTCAGTGAGAATGGAGAGAAATCAGGGTATTTAATCCAGCGGTTCACATCATAACGCTGTGAACAATCACCAATTTGTGTTCTATCTTCGTAGCCAGAGATTCTTTCATAACAGCCACTTAAATTTTCATTCGAATTTCTACCACACTCTTTTGCCCCAAGCATCGTCTGTCACCCTGTATAATCACAGCTCGTTACACACCTTTCCTTTCACTCGAGATAGTTCACTTAGCATAAAAGGCAAAAAAGCAGTATTTCAGATATACTTCCTCCCACATCTCCTCGGGTGACAGGTTTAATTGTAAAACTTAATTCTACAGGACTCATCCATCAACGTTTTGCCTCCATACCATGCCCTAAATAAATGCAATGCAATATTTTAGTTCACTCTGTAAATTAGTCCGTAAGTTTTTTGATTTCCACAGTGAAGAGGATAACCTAGTAAGTTATATGCCACTTGGTTTGCCAATGGTTTGGCACAGCGAAGACCCCTTGAGGCAGCTTTTTTACAATGTAGACTTTAACACGCAAGCTCTTGGATGACATAAAATCATCATCGAGTTTCCTCAGTAAGCATGTAATTTACCATGAAGTTTGCAATCAAGTTTTTGATCACCATGAAGTTTAGATTACCATGAAGTTTTCAATCGAGTTGCAGTTTTCCTTTCACTGCACCGCAGAAAATTCACCGAGCTTTCGTTAGCGGGTCGAGTTAACCCAGCTCAGAGAATGGGGGCGTTTACTAGGAACCGAAATCGCAATTTTGTACACGAAATCGTTAGATGGAAACGAAAAAAGAATTTTAGTGAAAAAATTAATCTTCTAACCACAACCGTTCACTCATAAATCAAAAATTTAAATAAGCAAAAGGTGACGCCCACCGAAAATGAGCTGTGATAACATTGACGTCATTTTCCTCTCGTCATTGACTGCTTTCAGGGGAGGGGAAGGGAGTTGACGTGGATTCTCGGAAGGTCTGCTCGCACAGATGCTGTCGCAATAGCTCCGATTGGCCGAGTCAGCTGTGTCCCCCCTTTGCGATAAGGCAAAGTAGCTTCGCGGGCTATGCTGTGATTGGACGAAGTCTATACACGTCAGAGGTTGCACCACACCCACTTTTCCGAAAGGGTTAAAAACATCAGTTTTTCGCCGCTTATAACTCGGGAAATAATTGACGGATCAAAAAAGGGAAAAATACGGGTCTTTTTATTTTACAAACTCTATCAGATTCGGAAACAAAAAAAAATTGGTAAACGACCCCATTCAGTAATTTACACTACGATGGAAGCACAGCGGCCGGTCGAAGTCACTAGTCAACAAAAGAGTACAGTGTTTTATAATAGTTATATTTCGTACGCAACTGACAGCTAAAAAAAGTATTTTTAAGGTTTTTTCTACCACTCAAGCGTTACATGTAAAGCCTCTAACGTATCTCTAGCAATTGATTTGCAAAGAAATATGGCAGTCTCACAACCCTGAGGTGGGCAGGAATTCAATTTTCCACCTTTTATCTTGCCCAATAATGTAGGTAATATGTGCATGATTTTCTGCCTCTATCTCTCCGTCTTTTATTCTATGTAGCATATTTCCGTAGTAATTGCTTCTCTTTTACACGGGTACTCCTCCTACATACTTTTTAATTCTCACTCTTTTCTCTCTCTACACATTCCAAATACCTCCACACTCACCTATTCTTCACCACTCATTCATCAACTTCCTTTATATCATCCCCTTCCTTTTCTTCCCGCATTCCTGTCTGATACATCTCCACACCCGTTTAAAAGAAACACTCCCTTTTTTGTAGCCATGTCCAATTTTTGTAATCCTCAACATTTTCGTTATATATTTTTTGCTGCTCATTTGCACGTTATTTAAATGTGATTACAAAAAAGAATGCTTCATATGGATGGTGTGCTCGTACGATTGCAAGCAACCTTGTTTTACGATCTTTTGAGTGACATGCTTTATTTCGTACAGTCAGGTAGAGATGTGAGCCGCGTGGAAAAAAAATTCACGTATTTTAAGTAACATCCATCCATATGATATGAAAATATGAAGTCGGATTGAGGTAGCATCACATCTGATGTGACCGCAGAATATTTGCGTGACAAAACGCTGAGCTTGCGTAGTTAAGGTAAAAAGAATTTCGTAAATTTGTGCAATTACTAGATACGCCAATTTCGCAAGCCATAAATGTTTCCTGACTAGTATTTTGTGGGCAAGTAAAACAAGAAATTTCTTTTGCATATCCATCAAAGAAATAGACCCCAGACTTTTATGTGCTGATATGTATGTAAAAACCACTTTTATGTGCTGTTATTTTGGCATAATAAATTGTCAAATAAAAACATTACATGTCTACTTGAGTGTCTAATTAAATCTTTTGGTGACCACCAAAGGAACCATTTGTACCCATTTCAAATTTTCACTCCCTTAAGCTATGATTTAATTAGAATGAGGTGAAAATACTGATACACAATTAGTAGTATTGTAGTTACCTACTCTTAAATATAGTTTTTATTCGCTGAGTGAATGAAGTCAGAGATGAGAAGTGAGTATTGAAATATGCCCTTTGGATGTACACTAGTCTTTGTGATTAGAAGATTCAACGAGCGGAAAAATTATCAAACCCGTATACCGAATCAAAGTGGCCAATATTAACTTTTTTAATTCGTGAAATATTTGTCTACACCAGTTATGGTGTGATATGAAAAGTTGTTGATAATCAGAAAACATAATATTCGTGCACAATATCATTTATTTTCAGGCTATTTAATTGTAATGGACGAAGCCACAAACAGAATGACTCTTGTTTTAAATTTTTTTGGCTGACTTTTCTCCGTTCTTTGACCATAAATTCTCTTGTAGGCTCATGCCTCTACTGGGCCTACCTAGGGAATCACCATTGCATATTCACGAGAGATCGCCTATCACCGAGCGGTTACGTCCAAATGGATGCCCCCTCGGGACTCAGAGCCACGCAATCAGATACCGAAGTTCAAACCTACTGCAAAGTCTGCCTCCCGCATCCGTGAATTTTTCTGGCTACCGAGGGAGCCGATTGCCGGCACTCAAATGTTTCATTCACACGGGTAAGGTATGATGCGAAGAGAGCGAAGCATTTCACTCAAACTTCCCCGTCTATTCCAGAATTACGGCGGTCCATATCTCCAACTCCACTTCTCCCCCTTCCATCTATACTTCCGTTACACCTTTCCCTCTTCTTTCTATGACAATTGTCCTTCCATACAATTTGCCCTCTCTAGGAACGCTCCCATCCCCATAGTCTCACCCTAATCCACCGCAATCACCCCACACACTTACACCCTCCTCCCACACTCCTTCCAGGGGAGGGGTAGGGTAGGAAGGGAGGAACCCACCCCCTCCTCACCCTCTGCTCTGCCCAGATCAGTCCGTATGCCCCGAGGAATAGTGCGAGAGGGCGAGCGCGTAATAACAGGCATGGAGAGAGAGAGGATGGCAGCCTGGTGGAGCGAAGCGCGGCCGCTTAATCGCGGTTGCCCATCGAGGCGGCGGCGGAGGCAAGATCGCCTGGGGAAACACAGAGGCGGCGGCATTCTCGAGGATCCTCCCCTCCAACGAACCCCTCTCCACCTTTCGTGCTTTCCCGAGGAGCCCATCAGTCCCACCTCTCCACCCCCTCCGCCACCAACCCTCCCCCCCGTCCCATCCCAAACCCTTCCCTAAACCGCTCTTTATCGCTACCCCCCCTCCCCATTCCCTTTGAAGGTCCCTTTGCTGCTTCCTAAGCGTTCCATTTTTGACTCATGCCCATTTTTCTCCCCTGCGAATGCCTTCTCTCTCTTTAATCTCCTGGCGTTCAGTTTTTTTTCTGTTAGGCTCTCTCCTTCCTTTCTTTGGCTGCCTCTGGGGCGGTCACCGTTGGACTATTTGTGTTTCACAGTGCAGTTTTTGAAGCTCAAACATTTCATTTCCACGGGTTAACGGCATTTACTAACGACACTTACGTGAAGAACGTGCCCAGGTGTTCTCTTTAAAGTTCGCCTAATTGAAAGGTAGAAAACTTCCCGTATTGCGTAATCACTGGACGAAAATGCTGTCTAATTATGACAAGGAAGCTTGAAAACGTGAACATTTTGTGGCGTGAATGCAATGAAATTTGACTTGTGGGTCTGGATTTGATTAAAAATGAAACCAATGTACAGACTTTAATCATGATGCCACTTCGACAGCTATAGGCAAGCTCAAGATATATGCAACACCTGTATTATCAAAATAATGAAGTTTTGGGTCGGAACGTCTTCCTGCCAAGATTTCTGTTTCTAAGAAAGAAGAGGTATCTAGAAATGACTAAGTTCCGTTTCCCACTGACGTGTCATGGCGTATCAGTAGTTAATATATACCAGAAATTTTAAACACCTCAAGGAATATAGGAATTTAACGTCTAAATTCCTTAAGAAACAAACTTTGACCAATAGTTTCGGATGTCGTATAGCGTAATTAGAAGATCATTTTTTCCCTGCGAGTTTTTCATAAATTCAGACGAGGGTAATAAATAAAGAACAACAAATAAATATCAAAGTTTTAATCATGCGTTTGAAAACTAGCGGCATAATGTTACTTTTGTGCATCAGAATAAATTTATTATGAATAAAACTGCTGCAATTCTTTATTCACAATATTATACTGCGATATTTTACAGGAGGCATTTGTTTATCAGTATCTAAGTGAATTATCTTTTCCTCCTATACCTTACCAAACTCTGTGAAAAAGAGGTTAACTTGAAATACTTTGCAAAAAAATTGGCTCCTTTTGCCCGGGAATAAAATATTCCAGTCTACATCAAAATATGAGTGCAAATTTGTATCGGGATGTGTGATGGAGGAAAATAGGTAAGGAATTGAAAGTCGAAAGACATGGCACTCCGGACTGGATTTCACTCGTCTTAGCATACCTTCAATTTTTTTCCCTCTAGCGTTTCACGCGATCTAAAGCCCAGTCATAGTTTATCAACTTTCAAGGTTGGTCGATGACTATTCCTCACCGCGCCAGGCCTATGTAATTAAAAAGCTTCTTCTTTTTCTTGAGTCCTTCCTCCGCCATTCCCCCTCCTACCACGGCGTGGCATAATTACTTTCGGAGGTTGACAGGATATAATCTGTCCGCACTGCATCCGCATTAAATAAAAATGGGTTCTTAGGAAGGTTGGGAAAAGGGAGAGAAGAGTTGGGAAGATTGGGAGGGAGAGTTACGAGAGGTGGAAGTATGGTTGAAGAGATGATCATCCCTTGGCTGATGAAGATCAGTATTAGCTCAATTAAAAACATCGCCTCGGAGAATGTGCTAAACCAAAAGCCAAGGAAAGAAAAAATGAATGTGCCTTTTCTGCCGTGAGAAAGAGCCCTCTACGAAGTTTGACTACACCCACTGACGTAAATGCAAAACCTATAATTTGCCAACTTCTGTGTTTCAATTTTTAAAAAGATCTGTCAAAAATGTGATTGAAAAGAAAAGAAAAGCTCTCGAGTCTCCGAGGCTTTAATTTTAACCATGTAAACGGTTAAATGATGCTCTCACTCATTTCATATTCCGAGATCGAAGTCGTGAAAACAGTGAAAAGGGTGTTTTTCCACGTACATTAACTTTAAGTGCTAATTTGCAGGTCAATGTCCATAGTGATTTTTCAGAAGATATGCGGTGTATGCGGCGGAAGATAATCGAAGGTACAGTCAACCCAACCACAACTCATACCTTCTCGACACGTGATAAAAAATCTTGATGAAGTACTAAGATATTCAGTCATTTTAGAGTTTGGACTCATTTTGACGACAACGAGCTAATAAAAATTCTTTAAAATTCATTACATGAAGCTCCATATATGTTCTGGATAGTTGCGATAAAAAAATAGGGATGACCTAAAATGTGAATCTGGAGATTCGCATTTTCTCTCCTCTTTTGGAAACAGCGAGACCTAGAAATTGAAAACGACTAACTTTTCTTGGCTATTTTTTTGAAAAAAAAAGTTTTATTCCTAAATCATATGATTGAAACATGTTGAAAAATATATGAATTGAGATAAAAGGGCAATTGAATGAATAGTCTGCCAGGAATGAACAATAAAGTCAATAAGAATTCATTCAATGGAGGTTCTATATTGGCATAATCGGCAGAATAATGCTAAAAGAATTCGTATTAAATAAGAAAACTTTATCAACAATCACAATACGTCACTCTTAACCCTTGTAATTTACCTCCACGTCTGCATAGCATTTGATGGATGAGTGATCACCGACGCTTTGGGAACAGACTTCAGTCAGAGAACGACAGCGTGCGAACAAGCTGGAACGACGGTTAGGGCTTACACAGCGTAGTATTCTTTTGCTTTCCTGGCAGCCAAAGGGTCCGAACTCGAAAGGGTTCCCGGTAATCCGCAGTTATGCTTATACCCATGACACCCTAGCTCAACTGCGGCACGGCCTCAACAACTCCACTCCATTACCATTCAGCGCGACTGCCCGCTTTGCACAACGCGCTTTTCAGCGGCTAGTTCTCCGCAGGTGCAATTCAGGCTCCCCATAAGTAGACGAGAGGGCGCCCTTGGCAAAAGCCGAGCGCAAGCTTGATTTATTCCTCCCCCTATCATTCCCCGTCTTGCGCACTCCAAAATGGAAAAGCGGGGAGAATTGAGTTGACTGCTACGAGAAGACGAAGGACAGGTAGTTGACAAGAGATGTGAGGGGAGAAGTTCAGAGATATGACGGATAAGGAGCTAAGGAGGAGCGAATAACTCAGCGTCAAAAATGTGCGTAAGATCGCCTGCTCTGACGTATCTTGCATGACCAGTCAATGGATTCTGTATTTCGAGGCTTCTGACGATAGGTTATTTGTCTGGGGGTTCTAAAATACCGTCCACCTCTATCGTAGGTTATGTCAATCCCAAAATATGGGACAATGAGCTTTATCGTGTTCAATGGGCAGTTTTATTTGACAAACAAATGATAAAAAATACAGTTTTACATATTTTTCCAGAAAAATTTTTAAATTTCTTGCGAACGTGCACCGGCAAATTCTTTAAGTTAAACATTGACTAATGCATTTACTATTCTATCAGTTGGTATTTGAATTTATGCTCACAACAATCAATAGCGCTTCCGTCGAGCACCAGGGAAGGTATAGCCTAGGGGTCATGGAATTATTAACCCCCGAACATATGAAGATTTATTTACTTACTTCTAACATCCATTCGCTTATGGATTCATAAAAGCATAAGGCCTCCGTCGAAATATTAATCACTCGTATACATCCAGTTTCGAAGTGATTCTCTGATTGCCCGCTCAATGTAAACAATTTATATGTGCATGAATTCATAAACACTGATGAAACAAATATGGACATTCGCGATCGTTCATTCATCATGTCCCTATTACCAGATACCGCCGTTGTGGTAGCAAATCAACGAGATGTCCCGCGCGAAAGTTGGATATTCACCATCACGGTCAGCCAAAATTTCAACCACATTTATTAATCCCATTGAGTTGAAACATCGTTAATTTCACAACATTAAAATGATTGATATAATATCACCACACGTGAAATTGATTAACGTCTGTCGTTTGCACGGGAAATATTTCATTGAAATTATATTCCTACACTCATGAGATTTATGTTTTCTGCTATTTAATTCAAAAAATTAATGGAATCCTAAAAAGAAAATTAAAAATTTTCACTCAATAAGCACGTTAATTTTGTTTTTATTAATTTCATATTATCGAGACAAAATTAATATATAATGATAAAATATAGGGTTCATGAACCCCTACGCGGGCATAAGAGCCAAAAGAGCTAAGTATGGAGTTCGGTATGGTGTAATACACGTAAATTAGATATGTAATATACTGAAATAGGAATAATAGCTGTACCGACTGTGTTATAAGAATGAAAAATGTAATGTAATTTGCAAAATAACCAAAAACAACAGAACACTCGTAATTATGTAGTACTACGAACCAGAAATTTTAGACCTACAGTAATTTCAACTCCTAATTTTGATTATCCGTGTAATGGACGCATCCCATTTTTTGTCTTTATTTTGGGGGATCCTGTTTGCAAGCAAGTACGGAATTTAGTGGAATCAAAGAATTTTCTCAATATTTTTTTATAACATGTAATACCAAGAAGTTAAACTCCATAAATATGAGTCCACTCTGACTTGCATTACCTACTCATAAAAAAGGAAATGAAAATGATCTTTGCATTTACATTACGAGTGGGAAATACTCAATTCTCAAAACTTATTCCTATAATGAGCAATAGGTTTTGATGGGCAGGAAAGTTATCCAGAATATTGTTCGATTTTTATGAGTCATTAATAACGCGTGCGATATGTTTTGCTTTTTGTGGATAATTAGAAAACAATGAGTGTATTTAGATTTCATCCAAAATGCTAGCTAAATGATTTTCCGCAACGGATATGGATGAGCACATTACGGAATATTTGTTACACGTTAAAACCAATTTATTTAAGGCTTAACCACTCGAGTGGACGTAATTATAAAACTCCCTTGGGATAAGTGACCTGGAATAAAAATAATAGCAAAACGAAAATATAATAACACGTCGGATGATAGCTTTCAAATTCATGCAAATTGCATGAAAGCATAATCACATTATAACACGGCGTTAATTAAAACTGCGATTAATTTGACATAATGAACTTCTTTCAAAGGAATAATTTACCTAAATAATCATACTGCTCAAAATAATTTTCATTTTGTTAGACCACTTATACACAAACTAATATACCAATCCAGTCAATATAATCTACTAAAAATTGTTTCCTGCGGGCAAAACAATAAATCATCTGGTGGCGCAAACGTAGTAATAATAAAATCAATAGACTTACAAAAGTAAAATACTTATAATTTGTGATGACACATGAAGAGTAGATAGAATGTGAAGGGTTTTACCCCTCCAACAGCCGATTATTTCTATGGCTACGCGGATATTTTTTTCTTAAATTTTTTACTCACTTCCCACTTCAAAATTGCTCACTTAACAGGGCCATTTTTCCACCCCTGAATTTATGATGGGAAATTTATCCATCTGCTTTTTACTCATTACCGACTCTGACCAAACAGCTTGTATCCAGGTTAATGTCAATTTTTAACTGTCATTTAACAGCTTTTGCGACGTAGCTTGTTTTATACGTGCTCAAGCATCGAAATCCCTCTTTTCCTCCCTCGGCCATTTTGCGCTCAAATAATTCATTTATAAAGAGCAATTCCACACCGAATCCTCTCCCAAGTTAATAATTGACGAGTCGTTCAATGACATGCTGATTTGCGAAGAATTTTATTAACTCCTACCATCACTCAAATTATGCACTTGAGTCACGTCGGATGGATGGCAGCACTTGTCTGTCACATGTACTATAATTACACGTGATAGGTTATTAGCGGAGAAAGGGATTAGGCGCAGAGTACGAAGAATTTATATTTCATTAATCACATTTAGTGTCTTCAACTACCGACAGCGGAACCAAATTTATTAATTGCTTATCATTAACTGAACAATGTAGCATATGTTTACAGGAATCAAAACTTAATTGATTTCCACAACATTTTCAAACTTTCAACCTCCCCATCCTTGCAGAAAAAATTTAGGTGCTTACATTAATTTACAACACGTATTAATAATGGTAAAAATCTCTGCTATCATACAAGGTTGTGATAATGAAACTGTTTTTAAAAAATGTAACACACCTTTACATAATTAGGCCGATATCTACTTGGGTACCACTGTTTCAAATATATTTTTGGGGCTTTACTTGAATTTTACCAGAAGATAAAATGAGAATTTCAAAAGTTTCAAGTGGGAAAAAAGAATACCGATGCAAAAATAGAAGGAGTCATTTTTCTACTTCTGTTGGTGATTTAACCGATCAGAAAAAATTGGTTAGAAACACGCTCGGGACAGTCACAGGAAGAAAAAAATAGAAACTGATGTACTGGATAGCCATGTAGTATAACGGATCAAGTAGAAGAAGTCATTTCAGGCGTTACTTTGTGGAAGTCACTGACATTCATAATAAAATATATTAGTGGTACTCCACACTTAATTTTTAATAATAATACTTAATTAATTATGAATAACGGATCAAGGTTATGAAATACATCAGGGTTGACTTTGTTTTAATTATATTGCATGGAATAAATTAAACGCGTGGATGTATGTATTCTGAAACAGCGAAGCAAACTTATTTAAAAAATTGAAGTTGAATGGCGTCATAAAAATGATTGGAATCTACAAACCCGTAGTCACCTCACTGACTTGTCCACCTCAGGCCCTATTACCTCCTTGGTATGATAATATCCGAAATATCTTTCGTGGTAGGACAGACATTGTGCTAACCATCATCACCCTCTGCGGTTGCCCAGCACGAAACTACCGACGGCGAGGAGATCACATAAGATGATCAATGAAGCAAAAGAGAGACTTATAAGGCGCGAGGAGATAGAGGAGAGTAGTAAAGACCTGTTTTCTTTAATATTTTTTCCCTCTTATCAAATTTGTGAGACCACGGCGCTGAACTTGTTTTTATGAGCGCAAATGATACCTATCGGACACAAGCGAAGCGAAATTAGCTGACGGAGGAGAAACGAGAGAGAGAGAGAGAGAGAAGGGGAGGAACATAAATAAGAAGCTCAATGGTGCGGACGAGAAGGAAGGATAAGGAGGAATGTTGGAGGTTGATTCTCTCATGTCTACGGAAAAGGAGAAGGGAGGTGAAGGAGGGTGTGGTGATGTGGCTTCCTATAGCCCATAAAACAACGCAGAAAGCAAGTTGAGTTTCGGTCCCACGTCTTACCGAGGATTTTTGATGGCGAGCTAATGGCAAGTACGTTTCTGACGTCGCTCCTAAGTGTAGAAAAACTAACTTCTAGAAATGGATGGAGAGCATAAATTATTAAGGAGTGTTAAGATTGGCTGGTATGAATGGAAGTGAAAGGAAATAAGAGGATCGATGAAATGTAGAATATAATGGAATTCTTAAATTGAGTTAAAACGAACTACCAAATCCACGGAAAGGCCTGGAAAACGTTTGATGAATTGGAAGTTTCAGAAAGAAAGGGAGCAATAGATCTGGCCTAAGGTCATGCCATGAAGGGAGGGGGAACTTGATCCACCGTGCAATTATGCTAAACCTTAATATAATGAGCTTCAAGTCATCAATCAACAACAGAATTGAGTGATTATCTATAGAAAACGCCGAAGTGAAAACAAATATTTTACATTGATCTTGAGAATACCCTTTCGTAAGAATTTCGCCATAAAAGAGTAGTTGTTTTCTACATAAGGGTAAAATATAAGGGAACCTATTCCACGTCCCTCTTTCTATAAAATTGTGGAAAAGGAAGCAAATGCTTAAATTATCGACTAAGTAAAGCCCTTTGAATCAATTGAAACCCTATACTATTCAGTCTTAATTTCCTTCTAGTATTTAACCACGCAGAGCTCATAACTTTCTCCATAACTTGGAGTTTAAAATTTGAAGATTTAAAATGACGTTTCTCTCTTAAAAATGTTGCCTGACCCAAGCTCAGTGGCGGAAAGATTATCAATCAAATATGTAAGATGCCAACTCAACAAGTTCTTGGAAAATCATTTAATATCATAGATTAGGGGGCTCTTCCCTCCTATCCGCCTATAGTGGCCCAACCCCCTTCTCCTTTCGCTCGTCTCACTATTATTTTTCAATACTAATGAATAATTTTCTTTTGGTGTTTGTCGATACGTTTTTTCGATTCACTTGTCATAAGCTCAAGGAGGATAGAAGGTTTTAGAAAGGGGTCTAGTACAACTCGGCGCGGCCACTTCGGCGCGGCCACCTCGGCGCGGCCGCCTCGGCGCAAGCCACCTCGGCGCAGGCCCAAATCGGCGCGGGCCCATCTCGGCGCGGGCCCATCTCGGCGCGGGCCCATCTCGGCGCGGGCCATCTCGGGGCGGGCCATCTCGGCGCGGGCCATCACGGCGAGGCCAATGTATTTAATACTGGATGTTTCTAAGTGTGGACATATATATGGACCACATTTAAAATGAAGTGTAGGAGGTAGTTTATTTACTTGGGTTTATATCTTAAATGCAGATGGACGCAGTAATAATGATATTAGGAGGGGAATTTCTTTGACGAAAGAGGTACTAATAGGAGAGAACTTTTGACGAGAAATTTGAGCATAGATGTATATACATTTACATCAACGCGGTACCCTGCAAGCCCCCGCGAGGGTGTGTGGCAGGGGGTGAGGAACCCCAAACATTCACTATTGACTGACTATGCAACTGGAGCTACCATGTAATGCTAACCATGCAACGAAGGGCTACCACTACAGGCTACTCTAACAATTTTTCACCTACCTTTAAATTTGCTATGCCGCATATTATGTTTTCTAATGGTAAGAGGGAAATATGACATTTTAAATCTATCGGTATAACAAGTCATCTCTCTAATCTTATTTATCTGGTCAAATCTGGCATAATATCTTCAGTAAAACTTTAAAAGGAAATTAAACGTTTTTTTAATTTCCTTCTGTACATACATGATATCAATAAGGAGGTAAAAAGTAAGATTCTATGTGACAATGATGTGGTCTACAGAGAAATTATTAGCCCAGCGATAAAGAATCTTTGCATTATGACATATTAGCAATTGAGAAATGGTGTGATACATGGCAGATGGAAATAAATTTTTTTAAATGTTTGGTAATGAATTTTTGGAAAAAGACTTCTCTCCCTAATACTAATTACATAATGAATAATAAATGAACAAACATGGAGTCCGCTAAATATCTTGGAATATTACTGATACATGATCTTCCTTGGGGTAAACACATAAGAGAAATTATGGGTCAAGCTAATCGTTAAACTGGGATTCATCTGGGTAATATGTAGATGTAAATATAGACTGGGATTCAGCAAAAGAGTACTGGGAATACATGACGACCATGTACGAGAAATTAGCGACTTTCCCTGGTTAGACCTTAATTAGAATACGCTGCCAGAATACGGGGTTCTTTGTCTAGACGTATCCCTCTAATTTTATTTTCGTGGTGTAACCTGTTATGTTACGCTGGTATCGAGAAAGTAACTGCTCCTTCTTCTGATAGCCCGTTAACCATATATTTTTGCATGTGATTTATTTTGTATTTCAACTTACTTATAACGATTTTTATATATATAACGACAAAATATAATGATTCACAATTTCTATTACTTTTAATATTTGTAATACTTGAGATAAATTGATAAACAGTGTAATAATTAAACGAACATTATCTTTTTGTGAAGACAATACAACTATTTTTTCAGTCCAATAAGCAAAATTCTAAACGCTTATGTAAAATATAAAAAATGTAGTAAATTACGGGAAACAGTAACTTAATATTAGTAGTGAAATGATACATTGGTATCGGCACGTCCTTATGAGTAGTTTCATATAATTAAACTCACTCTTCTATATGTCCCATAAAACTAGTCGTCAGTATAATTTATAATTTTTAGCATTAAGGCATGTTGCCTGGCAAGGCATGATCATTTTCAACAATAGCTTTTGAAAAGTTGTCTGTTGAAGAAGCAGATACCCGGTGCCATTAGTATTTTTACATGAGCATATGTCCCGGTACTTAACATCTCTGTTCTTCGCGCCGAGGTGGGCCTGTGCCGAGATTGCCCTGCGCCGAGATGGGCCCGCGCCAAGATGGGCCTGCGCCGAGGTGGCTTGCGCCGAGACGGCCGCGCCGAGGTGGCCGCGCCGAGGTGGCCGCGCCGAAGTGGCCGCGCCGAAGTGTCCCATTCCCTTTAGAAAGGGGCTTAGGGAGGACTAGGCCCTACGTATTCGGTGCTAAGATTTGCATTTCCTCTTTCCTCACATGGAGTTATCACTCACATTTTTATGTATATTATATGAATAATAATCGAAATGAGGATCGGGTTGGCGTGGAAGCTCAAGTACTGCACTCTCACCCCGAGGACCTAGATTTGAATCCCGGCAGTAGCAGATATTTTTCACTGGTTAATCGGTCCCTTGTTAGTGCTGAGTGGAGAGACGTTAAAGTTCTGTACTTCATGTGTCTGATAATACGTTAAACCGTGAACTCCTAAGCACCTTATTTTAAGAGCAGGAAAACCCTTACACCGGGTTTCTCTCCACTCTGCCTCCTTCCCCAAAATATTCTTATATCTATGCAACGATCCATCTATCCTATTTGGCTAAAATGGCCTAAGATTTCAGTCGTATCCCACGAGTAATTATTCTTGCAACTAGCCAACAATTGTATCTTGCCCGAAATTCATTGTAGTGGCGTCAGTAATCTTCATCAGCCTCTTTTAGATCAGTAGAATTTCATTATATTCCACTGTGAGGTAATTCCGTTTCTAACACTTTGAACAAATCTAACCTATTTAAACTAATATTTGGCGCTTGCTTGCCTGGTTGCGCACTTTGTCGTTTGTATTTTTACAGTGATTTCCTTTCATGTTCGTACTCTTATATCTGTTGCGTCAATAACTAACATCCGTGAGCTGATTAACATTCATGCCTTCCGAAAATGGTCAACCTTATTTCAGAAATCAGCTGCGATACCTCCTCCACGGCCTCCTCCGCGGCCTTCTTGCATCGCCCATGACCGTTTTTGGCTTATCATTATATATTATAGAATAGATAAATATAGCAATAAATTACATGTACTAAAATTAAACTAGCTCCTTAGGAAGATAATTATGATGAAATCAATTAATTAATATGAAATATTATGATGACCCAATGCTCAAAAGTCATCAAGTTATATTACGCGATTTGAAATTAAAACGATGTCTCCCAGTTTTTATGCCTCCATTGAAAAGCAGGTCTTAATTTATACAATTTGTACAAAAACTTAAGATATGCTTCGAGGAGTATTACATACAAATTATGGTGCTATTGGAGTTTAAAAAAATAAGACATTCCTTTATTATGCAGGGCATGTTATCGGCTTAAATTTATTCCATAAAATTTTCAACTTTAAATGATGCTGATACGACTCTTATTATGCGTTTCGTTCCTAATATTGAAGGGATGGTTCACTTTGTGGCGTCAGTGAGGTAAAACTACTCGACGAGGTGATTGATAACTTTATAGCATTGGGAAAATGGGAGGATCTACACACATCAAAACGCTGCTACTCAATTACGTACGTAATTAAAACAAATTCACAACCAGCCAGGGTAGACTTCAGATTCTTACTTCTAAGTTAAATATTAACTACGCATTAGTATTCATCATTTAGATTAATGATAAGTTCATTTATTTACCGAATACATTTTCTTATGATTTACAGATAAATGCATAATATAATTACTTTCTTTACCATTTTTATACTATGTAAGTTGTTGGCGCACATTAAAATTCACCCTGAAACATTAAATGGCTCATGACAGAGCAAATGAGGGGTAGCATCCCATTTCTTTCCCCGCTTTCAGCGGAATTTTGCGTAGCGACACATTTTTTGTGGTTCTCATTGCGGTAGCAGATTTTCCATCATTCCCCATTACTGCAATCGGTTTACGTTGCGACCGCACAATTCACTCCCTTACTGTTGTTCGGCCCTGGCTCGACTTCTCCCCTTTCCCTCCCTCTCCCCCGTTCCCATGGGCCCATATCCTCCTCATCCCTTCCCACAGCAATCACACCCCGACTCCCGACTGCCACCCAACGCCCGGCCTCGACGCCGACCGCCCCGATAGCCATCAGATTAGTCTGCGCGCTCAGTGATCAATAGAGGGTCACACCGCTGTGCAAATTATTGGGCCCGTTTGGCTGATAGCGGTAGGGCATGGTAATGCGCTCTTCCCCTTCCCTTCTCCCCACCGTTACCCTTGCTTACCACCCTCCAAACTCCCCCCCCCCCCTCTCTCTCATCAGCCATTCCCAACTTCCGCTCACCCTGACCTTCTCTTATGCACCTACGTAATGCTCTGTTCACAGAGCCTCCCTAACTCTCTTTCACCTTTCACACTCGCCTCTCCCTTTTACCTCCAAATCTCTTCGCAATTTAATGCATTCGTCGGCTCGATCGTGATAAATGAAAATTTCCTCCCCAAACACGAGCGTAATTGGTCCCAAGCTATGCATTTTGGACGTCTTACGGGGAGTTTGAAACAATCTATCCGCTAATTTTACATAGTGCTCAAGCCAGAGAGCCGTGTTGACAATGGATATGACAATGCCACGGAGTTAACCAGGGATTCAGTAACTAAATAAGTGATTTCAAATTTATTGAGAGTGACTTGCCTGACTAAGAGTTTGACTTACTCATCCGAACGATGTGGAAAGGCATGGCATGCATCCAACAGCAGTTAAATAATTATAATCAAGTTCTAGATGTGATTTCTATCGCTTAGCTTTGTTAGCTAGTTAGCTTTGTCCTTCATTTTTATCGAGATATGGCTAAGGTTTTAACTTTCCTTCAAACTCACAGCTTGAAGTAATGAAGCATGTTTTTGAACCAACGATACACAACTTAATCCAACATGTCCACCCTAAAACTATTGCGCAGATTTCTAAATTCAAACGCGGTCACTTTGGTTCGCTGCCTATTTCGGTTAATGCATGTTTTTTAATCGTTGTTCTTTCCCTTGGCCTCGCAGATACTTTCTGCTGTTCGTAGCCGTAAATCTCGTCGTGTTTTCTCACTGAACATGACTCAAAAAAAAAAAGACATAGAGGAAATATTGTGACACCGAGGGAACTTCTACCTTGTACTCAAAAACTTCTACTTCCAAACTGGAGCTTTTAAATTTAACCCGAGCAGCGGTATTTTTCTGATTATTTGGATAAAGCTCCTTTTTCCTTCTCGTGGTCATCCGTTAACGTCCAGAGCAAAGTTATATTACCGGTTGGTGGGTCATGAAAAGGAGGCAGAGGCGAACGAAATTCGACGTCGTACTCTTAGAATAGCTTGTTTATTTCTCTTTCCACTCTTAATGTGCCACCTAGTGCCTCTTTAATTTCATCTCCAAAAGAGTTTCAATTCACAGTTTTCTCATATTTCATTCATATTCACGGAAGAGTTTTCACTATGTATATTTTCCTCCACACGATAACGAAACACGTAAGCACCATATATGGAAATCATAACCTCCTAGGTAGATTCAAGTTTCGAGTAGATCAGTCTTGAATTGGTTACCCCATCTGGTTACGAGATTTCTGACTGCTCATCATAATAAAACCCGCTTCTACGGAAATGTGAAAAACTAAACTAGTGACAAAAATTTACAAATTTTTACAGAAGTTTTCGTATTAATTAGCCCACATTTTTAAGCATGGGTAACAACTTCGTCCATTCTGAGAATTATTGCAGAATGCCATAAGGTGAAGTAAAGGACCAGAATATAATTTTAGAATAATTGAACACTGACAGAAATAAACGTAATTGTTTCATGAAACTACTCCTATAACTTGCACTAGTAATAAAACGTATACTTAGATTAGCCTAATTCAGCTAGGATAATCATCACAGTAATGGATATGATGTCACTATATACTATTGAAGCAAATATGCTTGAGTTCTCTAGGGAAAATACATTAATTTGAAGCCACGCAAGTGCATACTTCTACTTATGGTAAAGAAAGAGTGGGTGAGAGTTAAGAAGGAAGAAGTTTAAATTATAACCGTGATATTAGTTACGGAAAAAAATTATAATGACTCCTGCCACTAAGAACATTTTGGGTGTGAAAATAGTTTGTAAATATTAAAATCGTAAAGCATTCTTTTTTTATGAACTGAACTCGTTAACATTTCGAGTTTTATAATGATTGAATATAGAATATATTATCGTGTTGACATTGTTATCATTACAGTAAGAGCTTCCCACTCAAATAATGCCATATAATCGTAGTTTTCAAATTGTCCACAGTTACTAAATAATAATTTATAATACTTAGAGCGCAAAAAAATCATGCTGTTGTTATTCACAGTATGTTACCGGTAACTAAAGTTATTTGCTCCATTCAGGACAGATGGATGATTGGGTAGCAGATTGAATTCTTTGAGGGAACGGAGGAAGATTGCAGAGCAACCGGTCTGCAGTATCAGTCTGGTCCAAAAGAAAGGTGCCAAGAGGTCCACTTGTTAACACTAGGACGCCCGAACTTTGCGATGTCATTCAACACCCAAATGAAATCATATTGACCATCGACAATTAATAAGGTAAATTTTACACTATGCATGTATACTTTTACATTTTTTCTGTTTTTCTATACATCTCCGATCTAATTCTTCACTTTCAGTTATATTTTCACTTTATTACATTAATAATTGGGTTTGTAATGATTATTTATTGAGACATTTTCTTTGAGAGTTGGTATCATTTTATCAGTTTTATTTTTGTTTTCTTGATTTAAATGGCTAAAGTTAATAAACTAAAAAGGTTTTACAATTGATTAAAATATATTTATTATATTTTGGGTTTTTGCTGCTATTTACATGCTCATACATTTTTTTCTATTTAATGCGTATTATTCGGAACAACGAAGGCGAATCGTATTGTTGTTTTTTCAATGTTTCAACGAAAAGGTTTTTTTAATATATATGCAGTATACATTTATATGTAATATATACATTTTCACATTAAAACTATATTTTTACGAATTTTCGTTCAGTCGTTTGACATGTCTATTCTGTTCCTCTGATTCCCTCCCTGGAGGCCGCCTTCATGCAGAATTGACATTTCGAAACAGTTTCATTCCCTTCAGAGTTGTCTGTGAAATGAAAACTCTTTTTTTTAATATATATTCATTCTTTTGAATTCTGCACCTGACTGCTTCGATTTTTTGCGTAATTTTTGCAGAGTTCCTCTGCAAGGTGTTGATAAAATCCATTCGTTAAGTTTTCCTCCCAGTGATGTCCCTACATATCACTATGGCATTTATTACTACCAGGTCTAATATTTGATACAAGCTATGAACTGACCACATCCTTGATAACGCATTCACTGGGTACTACCTAGCCATTTTGTCAACAATTACACTCTATAATTCATGGAATTATAATAGGACACAGTGTTTGAAATTTTTCCCCGAATTAGTTACGGTAACATCGGAAGAAAACTCAAATGTAGGACATTTTGCCCATTTTACCTTGATAAATCATCAAGATAATGTTATCCCGTGAGATGCTTTTTCTGAGAGAGATCGCGATCTCACTCCAGAAGAATTTACATTCCGAATTAAACTGGTCAATTTTAATTCAGAACATTATTTAATTTAGGGATGCAAAGAAGTATTTGTATTTACTTTTCTATCTTTGCTCAAAAAAGCTTGCTTAAGACGCATAACTACATACTCGTAAATTCGTCGATTTCGTCGATTGGAATTTGTAGAAGCATACTCAGCGTATATTTTGAATCGACATAATTGAAATCGACAGTAAGACATAATCAAAATCGAATTGACATCAAAAGTAAGTCAATATTCAATACCTACAAGCCAATATTCAATATTCATAAGCCACTATTCAATATTCATAAGCCACTATTCAATATTCATAAGCCACTATTCAACAATCATAAGCCACTATTCAGTATTGATATCGAAAGTAAGCCAATAATCAACATCGAAAGTAAGCCAATAAGACATAATCGACATAATTGAAGTCGAATCGACATCGAAAGTAAGCCGATATTTCTGACTATATTTATCAGATATGAGTAATATTTGAACACAGCAAGTTTAAAATCACAATTGCCTCACATTAAACGAACTGCCAACCCGAAGATACTAACAATACACAACGAAGCCACGAATCTCAGTTTCTTGATCTGGGAAACCTGAAGTTGTACTCTTCAATCGTAAAATGCAGATAGCTAATAACAGCTGGAATCACCAAAGTGGACGAAGTTCATGCACAAGTGTGGAGCAAAATTTTATTCACAACGATCCGAAAAAGAGATAATGAGACACTGGTGTCAATAACATAATTAAATAATATTCCACGCATCAGCAAGACGAAATTTGAAGAGGTATGGATATGAAGGGGAAGGAAGACCGAATGAGCAAGAATGATAACCGAATGAGCGAGATAAGACGAAGTAAAAGTGAAGATATTTGTAGCAAGACGATAGAATGAATACTAATAGCAAAAAAAATTTCCGTAAAGATATATATTACCAAACTACACCCCTAGATCAAAATTACCGTAAGAGCGTTAATGGTAAATTAAAAAAATGACTAACTGATAGATTACTTCAGGAAGATGAAATGTTTTAGACGTGAACACCTATTAAAATGAATAAAATTCACCAGTTAAAAAAACCGCTGTCCATAAAAATGCCATCAAAAATAAATTTAAAATTATATTTGGGTCAAAATCACCCGTTTGAACGTTCTGGTGCCTATAACTTCGGCGAAATACTCATACCTGATAAAGACATCTAAATCCATTACAAATAATTAATATTAGGCGTATAAACCTCAAAAGGTGCAGTAATTTTTAAATATATTTATAGCTAAGCATGGTTCAAACAATATGAGGAATATAACGTACTAAAGACCGCTGATCTCTATAATTCTGGCTATCCCAAATATGTCATCAGGGGTATTGAATGAACATATGCCACAATTCGAAATGAGATAATGTGAATTAAGACATCCCTAACGTTATTGCCAATCTGCCAGGACTAAAAATATCTTCCGTTATGAAATTGTAATTTTAGTGAACATGAATTACTTTATAAATACATATTCAATCATTATCCGTTGTTAATTGAATATTGGTTTCCAAATTCTCCTAATTACTTTTCTCCTCTCTGCGAATACGGGCATCGCCGAGAAAGAACTTATTTGCGCCAGACTTTTCAGTAGTACCGAGAGCTACTGATTAAAAGTAACCAAGGTAAAAATTTTCCTTCCTAAAGTTTGTATTGGAATATTGCACATTAAATGGCTTCACCTTTATCCACCCTTAAAAAGATATTAGTTCTAAAAGGCCATTATTTCAGAAACCTTCACACAAGTTTATGACTTAACTAGGATGGGGAAATGGAATAGTAAAAAATAAAGTATTTATGAAATAGAAATATTTGGTACCTACTTCCCAACGCTCTTCATTGCTACTTCAATGATGAAGTGCGGAAGAAAATATGCGTGTTTCAATTAAAATACCCATTTGTGGGGATACAGTATGGATAAAAGGAAATAGCTGATCAATGCATTCGCATTTTATATTTTTATACATTAAGGTACTCAAGCAGAATAATTTCTTGTAAAATAATAATAACCGACATGATAGAAGTTATATTTTTCAAGTTGTTACGTACACTCTGTGGTGAGACTAAAGGATCAATTCTCGGCTATAAAATTATAGACCTGAGTGCGGAGCATGCTATATGGAGGAAAATACAAGGGGACGCAAAACATGCTAAAAAAGTGTGCCATAGACAATATTTTACTTGAGCCTTAGATTACCCAATCGGTTGCTCTTATTCAATTAAAATAGCTTTTTCGTATTTTATCTAACATAGAACGCTTTCAAGCGAGATACAAGAACCACACAAGTATTGTGTTCTCTTTGGATATTTACTCACAATCATACCGATGAGAATTGCAGAAAGAGAACATGTATAGTGATCAAAAACGTAAAAATGAATTTCGCTGTAAGCACAGGTAGCAATTATACTATATAACATTGCTGTATCACATGATCCTCCTGGAAAGAGAGGAATTCGGAAAGACCTTTAACCCATATATGCCCATTACTGTGGAGGCTGTCATACCTATGAATTCCTTCCATTCAAAAATTATTACTTTGAAATATTTGCTGTTAATTATGGTATTAAATGATTCAAAAACGGCAAATACATTTTACATTTTTTAAATGTTAACTATTGAATTCGCTTTTCTAGTAAGGTCAAAAACAACCATTTGGGATCATGGGTCATAAAATCAAATTTTAAATCTCACTTTTTCACTCACTCAAATTATAAATCACATTTTCGCTCTCACTAGGCGTTTGAAGTTGACTGCAGTAATGATATTTTATATTTAAAAATGAAATAGTCACAATGGTTTTTTGATCAAATGCTTTTCGAAGCACTGACAATAGCGCTCATGCGTTTTTCCCTACGCCTTCAAGTCTAGCTTCACCAGATCCGAGAAAGGTGGACCTGCATCACAGAATTCGTTACTGCTACTCATGTAAAAAAAAGGGATGAAATTTATCTCACTTTACCCACCTTCCAGGGCAGACGGAGAGGGAAAGGTGAGAGGGATGGAAACGAAATGAGGTAATTAAATCTTCCCTTCGGCCGCGTTACTGGACCATAGCGCGAAATGTACGTGCTCGTGCGAGGGCCGTGCGATCCCTGCTCGCTGTGCGGACTGGTATGCGTCGAGGGGACACGGCGCCAAGCGGAATTCGTAGAGCGAACGCGGGGGAGGGGTACAAGTAGGAAGGGTACAAGGGGAAGGTACTCTTGAAAGCGTGTGCGTGCGTATGTGCGTGTGTGTGTGCGCGCGACCTGGTTGGGTGGGCGTAGACCGCGTCCCCATTCCTTCCACTCCAGCCCCCACCGGAATCACTGCCTCCGACGGCCTACCCGTTATAGCTATGGGAGAGTCGTTTCGCGTTATGTGCCACCGAGAAGCGAACTCCTCCGCCACCGTCCCTCTAAAATACCACCTCCCACCTCCTCGCCCCATCCCTCCCTCACTCATCCGCTTCCTGTCCTCGGAGTCTCTTGCTCCCTGTCGTAACCCCCTGGTGGTAAATAGGAGTAAGGTAGAGAAAGAGAGAGGGAGAGAGCGAATTTGGTGGGCGGAGAGGATCTGCGTGCGATGTGCCCTGGAAGGAAGGAGAGGAGTTGGTCCGCTGTGTTGTAGGGCGGAGGACGAGTGGAACAAATCGAGCATCGTTCCCTGGGGAGTGATGGTCGGGGCCTCTCTCGAAACGGCAACCCCAAGTGCTTCCTGCGGGAATAGTCCCTCCCTCGTGCCCCCAGGGGTAGGGACGCGGAGGGTGTCGGGGTGCGAAGAGTGGGCGGGGGAAGGTAGTTATGCCTTGGTAGGGGTGGTGTATGAACCTGAGTTACTGCACCACTGACGAGAGATGGTGGGATTTGGTGAACGAGAGGAAAGATGGAGGCTGATGAAGGGAAACGAGCGAGGGAGGAGGGAAGGATGAGGGACCACGGTCGGGAGAAAAGGGTAAGTAAGGCCATATAAGGACGCCCGTGGTAGCAGCGCCTGTGCTCGCGGCACCGCTGACTCAGCCCATCCCTTCCCCCAGGCCGGGGCGACAAAAGTTTTCGGAAGAGGATGCAGAGTGGGGAATAGGGGTGCCGCAGAATGGAGGGAGAGGCCGAAGAAAAAGAAAGGGAGAGGGGGGAGAGTGATAGGAGGAGGAGGTGTGGGTGAAGGAGCGACATTTGCGGGGCGAGAAGTGGATGGTGCCCGATTCGGACCGTCTCATCTCTGCAGGGCTCATCCCGTCCAACGAACCTGATGCCTTCCTTGTGAAATCCCACCCGTGGGAGAGATGCTGAAGGCATGAATGCCGAGAGGAGGCGGAGTGAGTGGTAGGGGAAGGTGTGGGGATCCACTGAAGGAGGAGAGGAGTAAGTGGGAAACGTGGCTGATGTTGAAGATTCGTCTCCCGAGGCGTGATGAACTTTAAGCAGCGGCAAAAGTGCCCCCTCTACCCGATTCTCCCTCTCCTCACACACCCGCTCTTCCCCCTCTCAAAAAGCGACCCAATTGCGCCTTCGACACGGCGTGGTGTTAGGAAGAGGCGATGTAAATTTCACGGAGTATTTTCGCGGAAAATTCTTGGAGGCTGCAGGCGAGGTCTGAGGCCACAGGAATTAAAAGTTCCTCCATATTTACTTCATAAGTGCGCGCTCTTCTCCATGGAGTAGTTTCTTTAAGAAAATAAACTATCCAATTAATCGCCTTGGGAGAACAGATACTGTTCCCATGGGTACTTAAGCGGCAGTGCTTGCTTAGTCACCTTGTTCTAGCATTAGTGTGTTTCGCTTGCATTCACTAATTGTGTACGATAATTAGTTCTCCAAACTCCCAAGGAATTTTCCAAAATGGAGGTACAACTTACGTAATACTATACGTAAATAAATAATAGTCAAGCATGAAATATAGCATCACGAAGAACCACAAGTCTAATGAACCACACATTTTTAGAAATGATTATATGACATATACGTGTCACATAAGATATTTATTCTTTGGTCCTTTATTGAGGACTTAGGTCACAATTTAGCCTCATTGTAACAAAGAACATTCCAGAATGCAAAATAGAAAGTCGTGAAAAAGTATGTGAAAGTCTTTTTGGATAGAACTAAAGTCTTCAAATCAATAATTCACGAATGAACAAATCATAAGCATCATATCACCAAAAATCCGAACAACTTAAGTTGACAAAGGCAATTGTTCCAGCTTTTGTAGCTTGTAGATTTCATAAAGCAATAGGTTTAGTAAGTGGTTTGTGGTTAATGATTATTAAAGATTCATCAGAGACTCAAGGAACCAAACATGTTATAAAAGGATAAGTATGGAATAAAACCATTATAACAATAATGAGAGATTTTCACTGATTTAAAAATTATAGTGACTGCAAGGCTGCATATGCATTCGTAGAAAGTTTTTAGATGGTCTGCACTAAAGTAGTTAGCTATTCTGGGAAAGTGACCGACAGCTAAGTTCATATTCGCCATTTTGAGTGAGGTTAAATCTTGGTAGAATTGGGATTTTTCATTGAATGGAGGAAGAGTGGAGAAACACTCAGCTTCGTCATTAGCATGCTCTTCAAAAAAGGCGCCAAGGGGACAGTGTTTTAACGTCTCACGCGACAGGCAGTGTACTGCATTGGGAACTGATCACCACTCAGCACTCAAGTAATACATGGTATAGACTGGTATACCAATTGCCTGTCTGCCATTGCTGGATTTGAACCCGGATCCTCGGAATAGGAAATACTCCCGCGAGGGTTCCAGTGCCTACTCTATCCACCAAACCAACTCAATCCCCTTGCATTTGATCGACTCCCCATTGTGACAAGCTTGATAACTTCCTCTCCTCTTATTAAACGTTAGCCTTAATATTAGATCACGAATAGTCTAAAAAGTAACTTTCATAGCCTAAAAAGGAAATAGGAATCGGAAAAAAACAAAATGAAATAATTGCTGTATAAGTTCACTTCGATGGGCCTGTGAAGCTTCATACGACGGCTCCAATCATTGTAGATTCCGTCCTCAATATTACTTAGTGGCTAGCACACCAGGTCTTGTGCAAGGTCAATTATTACGTGAAATGAGGATAAATGATTTGGGTGAAAATTCGGCCAGCATTAAATCTGTACCAAATCTGTCCTGTCAGGTTACAGCTTATAAAAATTCTTCGTCGATTACTGTACCAAATCACTTCGTTATTAAATTTATTCTCCTCAAATGCTGATAAAGTTCTCTGCTGTAAATCGCACATAACATTTTCACAAGATTGGTAATTTCATCCGTAAATTATAAAAAGTTAGATGAATTAAGTTAACAATTCCCACACAAATAACAATTGTTCACCCCATTATCACGGATGCGATTTCTTCATATCTAATGATACATGATAAGGTAAATTTAGAGTTAGGGCGGACACTGATGAAATGTAATGATCGCACCATAAAGCGAACAAAAATTATATTATGAAACACCAATTATATAGACACACAAGATAAGTCTGGATTATCACTACGATAGAATAACGTATATAGCGGTAAAATATGTTCGTCATATCTCTGTGTCACAACCAAATTTTACAATGTTTTATTAATTTCAAAACCGTATACGTAGTGTGATAAAAATCGTATGATATTATCATTTTAAAGTAAAGTTTTACTGAAAGAGTACAATTAATTTATATTCTTGTTCAATTAACAACATTTTACAACGTTTGTAAATTACTGTGTTTTCAAGTGATGTTGCATGTAAAATAATGAAGAAACCTTTTACCAGGTATCCTTTTATTGTGGTATACTGACTTGCGGGAGCCAAACAAAAAATTAATTTAGAAAGTCATCTTTCGGTTGATGATCAACAGAAAGAAACGCGTGGCTTCAGAAGCAATTATAGTAACTCTCTAACCAGTTGTCCTGTCCCTCCCCATCCTCCTTGACCTCACAGCCACGGCTACGACCGTTGTGCTACTTCTCAATGCTAAGCTGACTTCTCACCAGCAACTTCGCTTTCCTTGTCACCTTTCCTTTCTTTGAGAAGAAATGTTCATCGAGCATCTCCCACTACATGTAACCAACTAACTCATCATCTCGTTCCGAAGAGAAGGAAACCGGTCTCTCATCTAACCGCCCAGGTAGCTGGTCGAGAGAAAAAGAATTTTCCCCACACCCACCAATATTTCAATACATTACTTTCGAATGCCACCATAAACGGAAGGAATTGTTAATGACTGAAGGAATGAATAATAGTTTTAAATTACATCTTTTCTCCTCCAGCCACATTATAGTAAATGAGCCAAGCTTTCTAAATTGTTGGATATATGAATGCATAATAAAATGAAATAAGAGAGAACAGTGTTGCTCACTACGTTCCACATCAGAAAATGGAACATTTTGTATTTTCTTTAATAGAAACCTTAAGGGTTTACAAATCAGCGTCGATTCCTTAAATGGACTGACCGAAAACGTATGCATTAACGTTTTGGATGAAATTAGATTGCGGATGGAAGAAAAAAAGAAATGACTGGCGTTAACGAAACGAGAGTCCTCAAAATGGGGGATATTATGACAATTACTCTTATTTTGGACAAAAATTTGTTAATTCTTGAATGCGGAGTTCAGCAGTGGTTGGCTACGAGCTTCAATGCCGAGTATGGGGAAGAAGGAGGAAGTAGGTTTGTAAATTTTGAGTGGTGAGATCTGGGTAGCAAAACGGAAGAACGCAGAAGGGCTAGGTACGGTGATGAATCCGAAGGAAGTGGATAGAGAAATTACTACAAAGCTATGGTCTTTGGAATGAGGAGAAGGGAGTGGAAATATTTTTCTTCTAGTGTGAGAAACGGCAAAATGATGGAAGAGATTGCTAGAGTCATGAAAGGCTTAAAATATGTACTTTTCGCGCACAGTATATTACTAAAGGTATACTTCCAATAGTACCTGGGATAGTCTAGGCAGAAACCGATTTGTATCGAAACTAATAGAATTAGGAAAGCCAATTACCACCACTGCATTATCATTAAAATCAAAATGAAACCCCATAAATGTGTGCCGAACATTATTCATGAAAAATAAACTAACAGACTTGAGCGGCAAGTTACTTAATTAAACATCTAAAAAGTTACCTAATACTAAGATGAATTTTTGGTTAGATTTTAAAGTGTGGCGGAAAAGTTACAAATGATGAATCGACTTTTCTGACCTGAAGGAGCTAGCAGGATGGCTAAAGAAACTGTTGTCACCCAGAGACAAGCCTACGGGGAGAAACACGCTGAAGTCTTCTTTATTGACGATATTTCAATTATACCTACAAGATAAACGAATAACAATATGCTTTTAACAATTCCCCTCACACATTTTTATAAATGTCTGAGCAAAAGCACGTAATTTGATGGACAAACTTACATATACATACTACCAATATGTATTTTAATCACAAATAATAAATATGTCCCTAATGTTAGAGATAATATCAAAAAAGAGCAGTTTTAGAAGGCAATATTCAATATTTATTATAGTTAGTTATCCAGGGGAGGCGGCCGACAGCAGATGTCATTTGTGAAACTTAGGATAGGTGGGTGATTGGTTTATGGTAGGAACATATCAGGTAATGCTGGAAGTGTGGAGAGAAACCCGGCGTCGGCGTTAGCCTACTCTTAACGACAGTCGCCAAGGGGACCGCGGCTAAACGTCCCATCCGTCGGACGGAGTACTGAACCTGAAATGCCTTCAACTAGTTATTTTTAAGGCACTTTAGGATCATGCCAGTCATAGATAATACAAATCCCTACCATTATTGGTCCATTAGTTTATAGGAATACACTTGCTCATGCTATTTTGGCTAAATTTCTCTATGAATGACAATCAACAAAAAATATAACATGCACTAGCGTGATTGAAATATAGCCTTAAATAAACGTGTTAAGGCCAAAAAATGAAAAAAGTCATTATTTTGTGTCAGCAAAATTGTGGATAAGGAATGGAAAATGAAAGGAAAAATGGTACGTTCATATATTTTGGATGAGAGGGGGTTAGGTCAAATGAACCAGGTTTAAGGGGTGAAACAGCGAAGGGGAAAGATATAACGGGAGAGTGAGAAGAGAGAAGAGACCCATTACTTGGGACGGAAAGCCTTAGCCCGCTTTCCATTTACGATGCGTGAAATGAGGCAATAATGTAAGCGCATTAAGGAAACATTACTAGGCAACATGGACGCTGAAGGAAAAGCGATGGGGACATGGATGAGCGCAAGAGCGAGTCAGAGAGAAAGTGGAAAGAGTTCGACGGCCATTGCGGAGCAACCAGCGAGGGAGCAGGAAGCCAAACAGATAGAGGAGGGTGCAGGATAACCGAGAGAATAGAGTCTTTTGGAGTAAATGAAAGGCAAAAGGGAGAGAAGTGGATCAAAAAGTGGAAATCTATGAGCAACATGTGAGGATGAGAAACTTATTTAAAATAGCCTTGAATTTCCACCAAAGGGCAGGCTGAACAGTCCATAATAAGTTCATAAATCATGAACATAAATATAAAAGAAGGAAATACATCGCAATACGATTAAGTTTTTGAATTCGGGAAATTTGTTGAGATAAATTGAAAATCTTTTCTGCCAAAAAAAAGCATTATTGACAAATATTTTAAGTCGAAAGGAGTGAATTAATTCCGTGGAATACCTGTTGTAGCTTATTGCTTGTAAATACCACTTGCGTATCATCCAATTTTTTCTACGGATCGCAGGTACTGAAATTAAGTAAACCCACCAATTAAATGCGGTAAAAACAATTAGTAACACTATTTAATCAATATCGTAACCTTTAATCTAATATGTGGAATTATCTCTTTCTTTCCCCAAGTGTGTTACAGAAAATAGTTTGCATTTTATATATGCTGAGTAGAGATATTTGTGGCACCCAGTATATCAACTGTCTAATGTTAAGTTGGCAGCTCTTACCTTGAACTGGTACAGTTTCTAAAAGGTATACTTTGGTGAACACTGCATCTAGCTAGTTTAAGTAAGAGCTTAATGGAAATTACCAGAAACAAAAATAGAAAAAGGGCTCTCAAGTAACTGGAGTGTTGATAGTATTGATGACGATGACACCATGACAGTTTATCAAAATTATCTCCAATTAAAGCTATATAAGTCGTCTTATTAGGCATACTTATTTAATTGTTTTCAAAAATTGGGTATATAACTACTAAATAAATATAAATAAGATATTATTAGGGAAGGGAGCACATGAAAATGGCATATCGAATCATTTTAAGTTGCTGAAAGTACACATTACTTACATTCTCGTAGATAGTTAAATCAGAGCAGCATTTGGGAAAAATACATTTTTTTCTATATTTTCATCCACGAATCCATATTTCAACAAGCATTCTTACTATCCATCAACTAGTTTTTGGAGAGCTATCCTAAACTCTAAAATAGCAACCTATGATATACCGGTGTAACAGAGTGCATACATAGAAGGGAGATCAGATGTATTCTTAGCGTGCACGGAGAGATGATGAGTGGGATATCAGAATAAAAGGTATATCTATGGGTCCCAACAAATGGATCGGAAGCGAATGTACAGAGGGACCAAAAACGGCAGCATCGTGGAGTGGTAGCGCCTCTTAACCTTTGCCACGAATGACATCACCATCTCTCACTCTACTCACACATACATCCACAAACTTTCAGGATCCGCCTGTATCACCCTAAAATGCTGTCATTAATCGCAAAACGCGCTGCCTCACCTCCGTTTTTCATCCTCGGAAGTTCTTGCAGACCCCGGGAACCGAAATAAAAAGACATGCTCTAACGTCCCAGCATTTTCCCCAAAACACCACGCTTTAAGACCCTAGAGGGAGTGAGAGGAAAATGGAGAGACGGGGAAATCCAAAGCTCCAGGCGCTACAGCCGAACAAATGTGCACTCATTCGTTCACATAAGCAGGCGTCTTCGCACGCGACGGAGCGTTAAGAATATCAAAACGGTGCGAGGAAGACATCGAAGAGGTTCCTCGGGCGATCTAGCAAGAGCAGAAGTCGGAAATCCACAACTTGAACGATGAACGAACAGATGAAGGCAGAGAAGCGGAACACACTCCTGAATCTCATTTGGTTGTTTCTTCCGACGAGATAATGAAAAATGGAATGTGTTTCGTCGAAGTGATGGCAGACGGAGTTTGAGGCGAGTTTATGCGGAAGACGATGATCACTACACTCACTATCAGGTCATCCAAGCGTTTCGACGTATATACACCATCAGTATTTTAGTAGACAACTGTACTTACTGTTCTTGAACCACCACCGTTTAACTATTCACCATCATGAGGAAATACATGACCTTGGTATTTAAAACGACTATGAAATCGGCTTAATCTGAATCCTAATGAAGAATAAATGTCGATGAGTTTGAATGACCAATGAATATTGATTTTTTGATTCCAAATTTTATTAAATTTGGAATCAAAAAATTACGTTCTCGCCCATTTGTATCACAACAAGTCGCCATGGGCTATCATGGAAATGATTTTAAATGATGGTACTTGTCAAAATCAATTTTCCCAAGGTAAAGGCCAATTTTAGAACTGGTTTTACTGAGAAGAAACTCAGGGTCAACTGACAGAATGTTAATAGTCAATGAAAAACTAATTGCCCTCAGGCTATTTAAGCTGCATTAATTTGATTATAATGCAAATGAATTTGCTTTCTCTCGGATCGAACGCAATCTTGTGCTGTACACAAATTTAGGGCACAAGCTTCAATTACCTTTTTTGCATTATAAATTAAGGTAAATTATAAACAATCAGTCCCGCCTAATTCCCCGACAATATCCACGTCTCCACCAAAGAATGAAATTCATTCGTCCAGCTCTTCTGTCCCGTAAAAGTTCCTGTCGTATTGATTTACGCGTGAAAGCACGAGATTAAAGCATTAACTCAGGACGTCGGTTTTAATCAGGCCGATGCGGAGAGATGTATGTCCGCCACGCTTCCAGTCCCTAAGTCCTCCACTTACATCACCCACCCAATTCAATCCCTGTACCCCTTGACCTTAACATCTGTGGGGAAATAATTTATCACTGAGTCGACGGCTTTACTATAGAATTGAACAGTGTGGAAAAATGAGAAAAGAGCTACAAGAATGCTTTCAAAGCCTACGCGTTATTCTTAACTCATCCCGTAACCTCGTGTTTGATCATTTGGTAGAATATAGAGCCATTAAATGAAACATTTTCTGCATCACATTTCACACAATTACAACTTCCCGTGTTAATTAAAAATAAAATGCATACAACAGACATTTGTAATAAGAGTTTGAAAGGAGAAAAAAGAAGAAAAATTGACTCAATAAGTGATTCAAATTCACTTACATATTGTAAAACATTTTGTTTTAGCATAAATTCTGTGGTTAATTTTTGGTGACGAACGATTTTCAGGTACTCTAAATAAAAGCGGAGGTACGTGCTATTGTAGTAAAAATATTGAAGATTATCATCGAGTAAAATACAAGATATGAGTGAGGTTTTTATTTAAATAATGCCTCTATTTCTGTGTGTCATTATAAAACACAAAAAACGTAAATACGTAAAAAATTAGACATTTTCAACTGAAACATCTACCTTGGTATGTTTTACCACTACCCCAGATGTGGTAAATAACTAACACAGGAATAATTGACGTTTTGCGAAATCAGTGCGAAATTTCCTCGAAAAAAAGTGCTAATCGTCTTCGAGTCAGCTTTAGTATATAATGGCTTGTCGGAGCAATAAAATAACTACAATAATAGGGACCC
Organism: Platycnemis pennipes; assembly: GCA_933228895.1. NCBI lineage: Eukaryota > Metazoa > Arthropoda > Insecta > Odonata > Platycnemididae > Platycnemis > Platycnemis pennipes. The sequence continues at coordinate 86,580,760 of OW121848.1, forward strand.
TGGATATAATGAAAGATAAAAATTATGTTGGAGTGGCCAATAGAAAACATAATTCGTAGAAGAACGTAAACGTATATGAGGCAAGCGGTGGTTCATTGGGAATAGATGAATACATCTTTCAGCGAAAGCTTAGCCATTTTCCTGGAAGGAACACATTGCTCATCCCAATTACTCATTTCACATAAAGTTATTACTTGACTTTCTGACTGATTTCGTTAAGTTGTGTACTGTAAAAAGTCTGCTCTTTCCACCGTGAAACCACGGCATTCAATTTTTTTAAACTCTTTCAAAATAGCAAATCATCATTTAATCGGAAGTATCCTATAAGTAACATTCATATGCAAAAATAATGCAGGAAATCGCGTGATTCCAAGTTTAGTAGTCTAGCTGTCTAGAATTTAGTTTTCACATGTTTGAGGTATATCTGGAGCGTTACCGAAGCGAATTGAGTGCGAAAATCAGTGAAAAATATGAGAAAATTTACTGGTTCTGGTATTAAGAAGTAAGATAGGGTGATTAGCTTCTCAAGTCAGGTGTATAAGTCCCTCCAAGAACTTTTTATTCCCGTGCGCTGGTTTAAGACCGTAAAAATTAAAAGTAACGCTACATCAGTGGCACTATCATTTCCCCCGCCATTACGGGTGCATCCTCTCACTATGAGGATATTCATTTTTATTTGAAAGCAGGGAGAGAACCACTCATGCTGTTCACTTAACAGAATGGAAACTTCCATTGCTGCTGCCCCAGTACTACTCTCCTTCGAAGCACCACTCCCTTTTTATAACCTCGCCATTTCATTGCTGCCAACGGTACCCACGAACTTTCCATGTCCATCGAAGTGATCCTCTACCGTTACTCACGCATCCCTTATTTCCCATTCCTCCAGCCATTCCAGCTCTCTCCCTTTACTTCTCCACATTATGTGATCTCGATGACTCCATCCCACGAAGCCAAACCCAACTCTCCATTTTCTTCGTCCCCGATAAAAACCATTAAGGGTCCATTTCATTCCCATACAGTTCGCACTCTTCTCCGTTTTGCGACGTCACTATCCTGAGTGAAGCTCTCGCCAGTAGCAAAAGAGGCGGCTCTAGTATCTGAGAGACTTAAACATATTTTAAAAGTATATCGCATCCCAAGGGACACAGTACTGACACATGGAAAAGCTGGTACTCCCCAAGACTCCTGGAATTGCACTTAAGGAGGACCTAATGATATCTGTTTCTGGTAAGATCATTTATACATGATGCATACATATATATCTAGAAATAGATTTAAAGAGCTGGTAGTCCATCCATCTTGCCAAAGGTGTAGCTGCACAAAGATATAACCATGTGGTGATCATGAAAATAAATTTCACTGAAAAACTGATCCTCCTGTAATGTGGATCGGTGAAATTTGCAGGAGTGTCTGAAGGACGGTCAGGATTTACCATACTAGGTGATACAATACTATAATAATAAATACTTGGTGGAGGGAAAGTCAGCTGAAGCGGAGTAAAGGAAATTGTTGGGAGGAATAAGAAAAAGAATTTAAAAGTGGGATATGTTTTAGGTCTTTAACGGAATGGTTAATGGGTTGATGAAGGGGAGATTGTTAGATTAGTGCGGAAGGGAGAGGAAAGAAAAAGGTTTTCTGGATGACAAGGATACAGGTGTAAGATATAAAGGATTTTCCAGAATTTTCCCAGAGATGAATCGTTTTTACTGACCGAGACTGAAACCCTGAAACAAAATAAAGATTTGAATTGGAACGCGGATAATGAGAGGAGGCCGGGTAGAATTAAAATGATGAACTGCATGGGTGGGATGGTAAGCAGGGACTATCTACACGCGCTGGTAGTCAGCTGATGATGATGATGAAATTAAAATTATTATTTAGGATGTATACCACCTCAATTGAATGAAATATCTACAGCTGTCACTTAAGATTGTTTAAGAAGAATCATGGATTAATAAGTTAAAAATGTGATAATGGTAAGAAAGCTCGGAATATAGCAGAGGGGCAGATATAACATTTCGAATACGTCAAACAGGTGCAAGTCGAGATGATCAGGCAGGAATGATCATAATTTCTCATAGGTGATTCCTGGGGTCGGAAGTACAGTCGAATAAACGTAGCATTGAACTTAACGTAAGAAAGGGGTGTGATTATAGAGTGTTGAAATCTTTTTGCAGAGGCGACTGAGGATACATTTAATTAGTTGGAGTACAAATTTATCCATCGACATGTAATCACGAAAATGCAGAATTTGGAAAACTTACAAACATGATGGTGAGTGCTAATGGAATTAAATTGTCAATTGATACGATTGATTGGAATTCAAAGGAGATGAAGGAATGCATGAAAACAATGGAGAAATACATCCATTTGGGAAAATTAAGACCGAAGGAAAAAAGATTTGAACATAGAAATAGTTATGATTTGACAATGGTAATTATCGGTTTAAGCTGAGGCATAGCCACAGATACTCGGTAAAAATGTTTGCGGGAGGTATGAGAGTAGCCTGTAGAAAAAATTCGCATCAGAGAATAGCAGAAAAACTTGCAAAATCAGAATGAATTATGATGTTCATAATGAGCTAAAGATTAACGAAAAACCAAGAGATTACAGTCACTGTTCAGAGCTTTAAAATTCAGTACATAATGATTTAAGGTTAGCATGAACATAATTAGGCTTAAGGTCCTCCGCTACTTCGGTTTTATCATACTATTTAACCTAACTTGACAGCTTAATGCTAATACTAACACAACCAAGATCGGTGCCACAAGCTCTGGGTTACTAGGCGGGCGCTTTACTGACCTGGTTACCGCAACTAGGTGTAATCAACAATGATTTAACAATGGCATAAGGGGTCTTCATTCTAACTATCATACTGGATAGTTAATAGCCTCAGGTAAGTAAAATTTAAGTAGGTCTCATACCTGATCTCGTGAGGTTCATACTTGATCGTTTCTTCAGATACATATTTGCTACATGAAATTGTTATGCCATTAGCTACTTACCGCGCTGCACTAAAAGGTATTCATATAGACATAGAGATTTGCAGTTCTTATATACCCTAAGAATAAATTTCCTTTCCCATTTTCGATATTCTCTAAACTAAGCTCAAATGACGAAGTGTGGAAGAAAAATAAAATAAGATACCTAATCTGAGGGTGATATTTGTATTTTCCATACTTTGTTTGCGGAGTTAGAGTATATGGGGTATCGGCTAACGTAGATACGATTCACAGGCTTCTATCCGGTTTTTTATATTAAAGATGTACTTTAATCTCTTTCAAATGATAATAGCTAGAGGAATTATGCATTAATTTTCCTTTTAAGTCGGCATGTATTAAACGATTAGTATATCAATGAATACTCCGTATTGAATACGTATGGAAGAGAAAAACATTCTTTATCATTGTTTTTCTACTTAGTACTTCTTAATCAATAGGATAATTAATCCATTAATTTTATTTTTTCAACATTTAACTTTTATTTTAATGTACTATTAATGCCATAATGCAGCAGAGCCTTTAAAAAATGACTGTGTTACATGATTGCAAAAAATACAACCTCCTCTAATCAAGAGCGATACTTTCAAACAAACGTGGCATTGAGGTACTACCTAAGTGACCACAAAATGAAGACAAATAGAGTAGGTACATGACTAAGTCACAAAATATTCGTTTTAATAAAGTTATAGTCTATTTATATATAATATGTAACACTGTATTCTTTTCCTTGCCTAGGGAGAAATTGTATTAACTATATGTCGCATCTCCTTACTCTATCCGTTGCCGTAACTTCTTTTTAAATCTTACGGGCCCACTCCTATTCCCACCTAAAACTGTCTTTATAGCGTTTGCATTATACATCTCCTCCATCTTAAATCTCATTTCGCTCACCTCCATACCATGACCTCGATCCTTCTTCCCTTCCTTCTACTCTTTTGCATCCCCTGCAAGTCTCTTCCACGCAGCCATCAGTACTTTATAAACCTCTCTCTCCCCCTTGCCCGTAAAAAGGGAACACAATCCTCATCCTCCCCCCTCTCCTACCTGTTCCCCCTACCCCCCTCCTCTCTCCTCCGCACCGCCCATCTTCCCTGTGTAGCCGCAGCCATTCCGCCTAATTGGAATGTATGGCCGCAGGAAGTGACCGAGGCTAATCACATTAGCACTTAAACGAATGCTTTATGCGCCGTCCGTTATTTCGTTCCTTGAAAACCTCCCCGCCAAAAACCCCTCTCTCTCTCTCTCTTTCCTCACCTCTTTCCCGTCGCAGTCTCGTTCCCTTGTTTTCCGACCGCGATCTCGGTCCGCTATCGCACAGGAGCATTCATTCTCTCTATGTCTCTCTCTCTCTCTGTTCCTCCCTGATATCCTCCCCAACCTACGACTTCCCTGTTTCCCCTTCCCTACCGACCAACATCACCACTCAGAGAGGGTGCAGGGCTACTTCTCCCACTCGCTATACTGATTTTCCTTGAACCTTGTCCCGAAAACACCGAAAACCTTCATGGTTGCCCTTCTGTTTTCATTCGGTGCTTCGTATTCCCCTGTAAAAATTTTACGTGATGTTTTACGGGACGAAAGAAGAAAGGGGCAGGGAGTTGACTTCGTGAGAGCACATGGAGAATGCCGGAGATGCGGAGTACAAAAAGAGTAGATTTGGTAGGTTAAAAACAAAATGAGGCAGCGGAATGCCGGAACTTCCCATACGTAACTGTAAATTTAGAAGGCATTATAAATCATGATCCATCTAATGAAGGTCTCTACTCCAAGATGCAATGTTGAGTATTAGTTACTTCATAGGCCTCTCTACTAACTCTCCGATCGCCCCACCAAATGTAATTCCCTTTGGAGGTCAAATAGCGAAATCTACGCTGATACTCTAAATGTGTCAGCACTGTGAAAAATAATTTTTCGTCAACACTTAAAAAATAAATGTTGCCCAGGATAAACGACACCAAATGAGGGTTGACTTACCACTCCTCAAAGATCGCAAAAATTGTGTTCCAAAAAATGATTCATAATTGCTGTAAAAATCGTGGATGAAGTTTTTTTAAGAACATTTTTTACGAAAAGGCACCATTTACCGTGATGCATCAGTGTTCACAGTTCCTAGTGCAAATTTTGGCATAGAGAAATACACTAATAGTATCGAATTGACCCTTCAATCGAAATGGTATATTTACCAGCTTAAAAACCATCACATTATATTTCAAAAGAGCGGTTACATCTACTGCAAAAATTAATACTGTAATAGGTCAAAGCCATTCCACAAACTCTGCATCAAAGTCGTTCACGGAAAAAATAAGGGAGTATTATCTTTGCACCTCACCTGAAATGAAGAGCTCTTAGAAATAAATCTCTAATAATTGTTAAAAAACACAGAATTCGCTAATTAATTCTTTTCCGTATTATAATTTGAAGACCATAAATGGCGTGTATAAATGCTGAATGATGTATTCTAATAATCGATGGTACAATATACGTAATTGAATGGAAAATATTTTCTCGGGAGAGTAACACAATTAAAGTCTTAAGATGGAGGATCGGTAACCTTTCACTATTAGCGCTAAAATATACCACTGCTGCATTTATTCTCATTCTAATTAGTACTGGCCACATTGAAGCTTGCTCAAACGGAATAATGACGCTCTTCTGCGGCGATCGGTAAGTTTAAAATTACGATCGATTGCAGTTTTGTGGCCTTTCAGTTATTTCTCTACTTTCATTTTATTTCTCAAGATTTTATTAGTGGGAATGTAGACTTAAATTATTAATCTTTCCAGATCATTCAATGAATCAAGGAGCGAAATTACTAAAGATATAAAATTTTCTGTATTGATAGCAACCTAATTACATTATCGGGCATCATTCCATTAGAATCTTTCCCAAGAACATGATACTGAATGAGCTCAGTTATCAGAATGATCAAGCGGTAATCCATAACAGAAAATTTCTAAATATTACAGTGCCCACTCACCATTTATAATCTCTTGTAAAACGGGCAGCTCTTGACTTAAGAAATCTCATTATGCAGAGACCCAAAATTCATTCTCAGGGACAACACAGCTCGAAACTCTCTCGTCATTTGTTAATTCCAATTAACCCTCACTGACTGTGCCTCTGCAGAGCGGTCGTTGTACGCCCTTCGCATTTGGCGACTGAAACACAATTAAGCGCGATACATTAAGACTCAAGCTCATTTGGAAGAAATTAGAGCGCTAAATGTTCCAGAGGAGGAAGAGAACTGCGCATGACCGACGGCGACGAACTGGGACGACCTGTTACCATTTCCATTACTGACCATTATAATTGGCTGAACTCCGATTGCGTTTACTTCGGAAACCCTTTGTGACCGCCGCCCCAAAAAGGGTGTGGGTATAATTCGCTGCCGAGGACAGAAAAAAATAAAGAAATGGAAGCATTTAGCTGAGTGGGAAAGGGATCGCGGAGCACCAGATGGGTGATAACGTGTTTATGCCCGGGTGCCTTAGTGCGGGTGTATTTGTGTGCTCACCGCTCTCCTGTGGTTCGGGAGAAGACCAAAGAATTTTTTTTTGTTTCACGAGAGCGTCGTTCCTTCTTCCCGTAAGTCTCTGCCCACGTAGCGACTGCAAAGGGTGGAAGAAGGCCGAGGGATTGGATGTGATGAGGGTACAGGGAGGTAACAGACGCTGGGCGGAGGAAAGCGCCCAGCTGGAAGTGGTCGCCCAGAATATCCCTTAATCCCTTTCACAGTTGAAACATTACGAAATAATAAACCGTGGCCTCTCTGGTAGCGTGACCCCTCTTTCTCTAACTCTTTTCTCTCTCATCCTCATCGTACCCTCAGCGATTTCTTCTCAGTTTCAGGGAGAAATCAGACCACCTCCTTGCGCTCCAACACCCACGGGCCCTAGTGCCCAAAGTGGAAAAATATAGATCGTATATTTTCTCATTACCTGGAGCGAGACCTAAGTCTTTCCTCGAGGGATTAATTTGTGACACTGGAACCAAGATGAAAATAGAACACTTCGCTCTTGAAGCAAAGACAGAAAAGAAGGTCATGGAGGCATGATTGAATTGCTTCTAGGAGAAAATACAGTATTCTTCTGTAATCTTCAAGGAACTAACTGACGACTCAACGTTTTCAACCATATTTTTGGCTGAACCATATCAGCATCTTTACAGAGTGGAGGAGGCATGATTTTGGAAGCAATGCAGATTAAAGGATAGATCATTCAAATATCCCTGTATGTCCAGAAGGTATGCCAGCGTGTGTCAGAATTAATGTCAGCGTGCTATCAAGAAAACGGGCATCTTCACAGTAGAATAAGGAGTCTTATTTCCGACCGAGTCCTGTATCAACAGCATCTTGCCAGTGTTAAGACAATAATGGTTTCAAAAATAACATTTTGACGGAGGTTGAATACCTCCACAAACATGCTGTACTTGACTCAAAATGTTTGAAGGCACGATATTTGGAGGGTAAAAATTGTGTTGAACCCGAAGGTTGGTTTTTGATAGATGAGAGTGGAGCTCAGTTACTAAGTTATTGGCTTGTAAAATTCACGCATTCAGGGTAGGGGCGCAGGTTCTTTACCCTGATTTGAAGGATAAACCGTAACTATATTACAAGTGTTGTGCAACACTTTTTGAAAATGCAGAGGCTACTTATTTGTGTACACTGATAGGTTGTAATAGAATCATCACCAAATAGCATGGTTGTCACTTCAACCCTAATGGATGAGATGAGGGTTATGAAGTACTAATATATGATTTGAAAACAAGCAGTATGAATACCCAGCACAAAAAAAAGAAATCTGTAAGTGAAGTAAAATTCGTGTGGATGGTTAATGATAGAGCGTACCAAATACTAAGCTCAACGGCGAGTGAAATTAGGGTACTGGAACCGTTTTGTTTCTCTATGCAACCTACGGTTCCCCAGAAAGATCCGGTACCCAGATATTATCGCAGCATGCGTTCGGCAGGACAGGTCAACATTTTTCTTCTGGATTCGAAACTAAAATCTCCATTCAGTAGCCCAGCGCAACTTACTGGGTGACTTACTTTGTTGACTCCATTTGGAGGCTTAAATTCTCATACAGGCATAATTATTCCTTTTGACGTTATCTCCGACCAACAACATCAGGCTGAGCACAGATTTGCTCAAAATATTCTTTGTATTCATTTATTGTTCTTCTGTTCGTATTTATCTACAATTTAAATTCGGTTACATTTTATCAATTCTGAGCTGTCGGAAAAATTGATTTTTGTGGATGTATGACGTCAAAAGGAACAATTATGCCTATATGAGAATTTATGCCTCCAAATGTAGTCAACGAAATGCTACAAAGAGGCAATCCTTGGATTGGCGACACTAGGGATTAAAAAAAATATTCTTATTTGCCTCAACCCCAAAGCAATGATCATTCATTCACTCTAGAGCAGGGGTTCCCAAACTGGGGGACGCGCCCCGCCAGGGGGGCGTGAAGACATGTCAGGGGGGGGCGTGAGAGCGAGACCAGTTAAAAGTAAAAATCTCTAAGTAAATAAAATCCATACATTTCTTTAACTAATTTTATGGTGTAGATTCTAAAATCAACCTTGATGTTTATAAAACTTAACAATCCACTTGTATAAAACTCTTAAATAGCAAAAATATATAGCTTTTTGTCGATGCTTTTCTCAAAACAGTATTTCTTTAAACTGAAACTTATAATGTTGTATTTTGTGATGGTAAAATGTAAAATTTTTTTCCAATGTAATTCTTGTTTTTTTCGCATGCCCACAAAATTTACTGTGAAGGGGGGAGTGGAAGGTTTCCATTTTAACAGGAGGGAGTGTAGTACAAAAAGTTTGGGAACCCCTACTCTAGAGGACGTAGGCTGTTTCCAATTCGGCGAGAGAGGAACATTCGATCTTAACTGACGGGAGAAAAACGACGGTGGATCAAATTACGCGCTTCACGGGAGGCGTGGGGCGTCGATTCTCCCAGTGGCAGCGGAGGGTGCGGGAAACTACCCCGACGGGAAGGCAGCGGCGCTGTTCACCCCTCGGAACCAAGTGGACACGCGAGACCGTCTCGCTCCCGGGACCATTGCGGGACAGCAGCAGTCAACGCGGCGCCGCGCCATCTCCTCCCCAGCCAGGGGGTACTATTTGATGATTTTCACACCTCCCCTCAGAACCCTTACCTCCGCCACCAAACTGAAGGGCATCTCCTGACAGGAATAGCGTAGCGTGACTTTATGCGTGAAGCCTGGAAGGGTTCGTGAGCGGCGGAGGATAGTGTGAAGTCAAGGGTTGGAGGGATGGGGAGGGGAGAGAAATCAAAGCAGGTGAAGGAACGAAGAAAAAGAAGCGAGTTGTTGTGGGAAGCGACGTATATAAAACGCCCTCATTAAGGCGATTGAACCGTGAACTTTGACGGCACGAGGTGGGACTCTAAAGATGTGGCGACGCGAGGAGTGGTTTTTGGGTCATTAGAATTGTAATATGTATGGGTCCTTTCTTGCACGCCCTGGCTTTTCCCTCCTTCAAGTTAAGAATCTCTCACGGGGGTGGGGATAGAGAACGAGTGCGTAACGCGCGGCGAGGGCGACGTGCCATGAGGACCTATATAGAAAGAAGGGAATACGGTGGGACGTAATTTTAATTTATGACCTCGGTACCGCATGGTGCCCGTCTCATCGCATTTGAATCGGGGATGAGCGCTAGCGAAAGGGAATTTAAGTGCTTAGCGTTTTATTTCTGTAATAAGAACTTTTACATCACTTGCAGTCACACACTTGTGAAGTGTAAGGAGAACTAATGTATAATTTTCATTGATGAGTCCACATTAGCTTGAGGGATTAAAAAGTAGCATCACACGACGGGGTTTCAATTACGGCCCATAGCGATAAGAGGCTAGAAATCACCGCATCTGGCGTATTCATTCTTGAAATAATTTGAGAATCATAAATTGTCTTCGAAGTACGCTCGAGAGGAAATGAAAATATCATCTGATATTTAAGTTAAAGTGACGAAGTTAAGCATTTGAGTCTTTGTTCATTGGTGCCTAAAATAAAACAAACTAAAGTTACTCATGCTTTAAATGATTTTCCTGTTATATATCTACTTCTACCCATTGATCAGCAGGTAGGTCATGTGCCTCAACGAATGCGGAAGTTTAGAAATAGTTTTCTCTACCCAGAATTATTCATGGATATAAATAAATGTCAGCATCAATGCAATAATCAGCAACAACACTAGCTGCTAATATTGATTTGATGCAGCTCTCCTTTTACTTCCTCTATCATCTAACATCTTCTTTGGTGCGTAGCTCTTAGTTTTTATAATCTTCAGCGCTTGCTCCATATGTTTTGGACGAGGCCATTCCTTCAATATTTATTTGTATGTGCTACACTGTCATGCACAAAAGTGAACTCATTTTCACTGTGCAATCTTTACAGATCAGGTACTAAGTACTTTATTACCCAACTATAGACGGTGAATATGTTCGTCGAATATGTTCGAATCAGGTACTAAGTACTTTATTACCCCACTATAGACGGTGAATATGTTCGTAGCGCAGAATGACCTCAGCAGTCCCCAAACCCTAAATACCAAGTATTACCTCTATACATGCTCTACAAAGAGCCATTTAAAACTCTCATGGAATAAAGCCGAGCGAAACCTAAGCTTCCATTCCATTTGCCTAATTTTTCCACTGGGGGAGCTGGAGTTAACTTCTGTAGTAGAAGTGGTCACACTGCAAGGCCTTGGTATGCATAAATATCTGTGGCAAGCGCATGCTAAATCTTGCTGCGCTGAGCGGGCTCAAGAGAGAAACAACCTGGGGGTGGAAAAATTGAGCCTCAGCACGGGAAAATGCTCCGCCGGGGGATGCAGAGGAGAAAGTAGAAAGGGGTGAGTTTCCCGTGCATGCCGCAATGCGACTCTCACTCCCTTTCCCCTTCACGGACCCCTGTCCACATGTGCAAGCGTATACCCCGCAAGGCCTCGCTGCATGCACTCACTCCAATGATCACTGCTTGATTACAGAAAGTTGCCACCGCTCACCTTTTTTCTCACTACAAGCCAACTGGAAGCATACTGTCACCAAGTCAATGTCCTTTAAGAAATCCCATGCGAGAGGTGTAGTTAATTAGAAGGAGAGAGCTTGCCTCTACAGTAGCAGTCCTTGCTCGGGATGGAAAGCCTTCTCTCGGCAGCAAGAAATGTACCGAGAAAATAGACACATCCATGAATGAACATCTCAATCAGAGCGTGATTTCAGCATAGCAGCGCATCAGAAAGTAATATTAATTGTCACATTCCTTTATTTTTCCATTGAGCCAATCAAAATGCAGTAATTTTCTAATGATAAATAATGTAAATTAGTACATTAAAATCATGCTTAAAAATAAGTATTTTGTCACTAAAAGAGATGCAAAATATAAAATCTCCATTTTATAAAAAAAAGATAATTGTAAAATTTAGCCGAAGTCACCATCGTGATCTGTTCCATTTCGAGAATTAGTTCACTAGTTAAGGTAGTTAACTGGAGTCCATTATTCTCTACTCACTTATAAATCTAGGAGATTCAGCATATAATTCCTCCTAAAAATTAATTGTTGGCTTCCTTACTTATTCATAAATTATGCCGTCAGATTTTATTTTTCCTCTTGCACTAAATGTGTAGTGAAACTAAATATAAATTCAAAAAATCATGTAGAAGCATCATCCATGAAGTATCAATCAGAAATCTAATTATAATACTTCACAAGCAAAAACCTCTGAGTATAGCCTTTCTAATGCTACATCGAAAAGTGATCTCCAGCTCATAACTAAAGCGGGAAAATACGGGTTGCTTGTCTTCTCAGCAATATTATTTTAGTCCATATATTTCATTTTGGTTGCTAAGGATGGAAGTCTGGACGAAATGCATCCTTTTGGACCTCAATTCTACACACTACAACAAGTGATGGTTACCTTCATTCATACTCAGTATTATCACCATTGTAAAAGCAAACAATTTTGTTCATGCGATACTTCCAATTTAAGCACAATCATTCATGGAATCGCTATGTCATCGTCTCTATTCATCAATATAAAGGTTTAGTTTGACGTGGTTATCTTCTCACTTCTTGTATTTGGCTAACCTATTCATATTTACATGAGAACTTTTATTCACCTATTTTTCTCCTTACCCAACCTAGGTCTCCCGAAAATGAAGTACATCGTAAAAAATAGCAGCGCTCATTATAAACATTAATTATTTTTCAGGTTGATCGACTTATCACTCAATTCCGCCTTTACACGGGTGTGTATTTTACTACAATTTAATCTCAAATTCTGTCGGTGAGAATTATGGAATATTCACGAAATGCAATTCCGCATCACTAGATGCAAAATATTGATGTCCAGTGAGTCGTCAGGGAGTGATTTACGCATCACTGTTAACGCTATAACGTTATCCTCTCAAATCCAGTGTTCTAGGACACCAACTCTCCTTTGGTGAACTCATGAACTGTTTCAATGAAGTTTAAAACAGTTCACATATGCACTCCGGTATTCCTGCTTCCCTCACCCCCTGCTATTTTTCCGTGCTCCGTCCCATACCCCTGTTCGCGAAAAAAATGATGAACGATCAAGCGGGGCGTGGAAATGATTCCTGCAGGGATTGGCTGAATAAATTCGTAGGAATTAATTATATGCAATTCCACTGGCCAATAAAAAAGACACGCACGCACGCACGTTTGTGTCGAACAAGCCGAAATGGAATATCGCCAGATTTCGAAACTCCCCGGCGCGCTACCTCATTAAGTGCGCCACTGAATAAATTACATCCGCATCGAACCCTTCGTGACATTTGCGATCGCGGGGAAACTTGGGCTGAGCAGGAAGCCGTCCCGCGTTAAGATGGATCGCCACACGTAGTAATGCATTGCGGGGGTAAACTGCTGGCCGTAAAGCGGGCGAGAGGGAACGGAAGGGTCGAGAATCGTTTTTTTCTTTCCTTTTTTTTTTTTTTGAATGTTTGCCATGTTGGAAGTTTATTTGCGCTACGCTAATAACGAAAACTATCCCTCGATTTGCGAATTCCGACCACAAATTTCAACAGCCAATAAAAGACACCATTGATTGATAATTATGTGATATCGCGGGCGCGCATCTAAAAACAGTTTCGGGAAATGAACGGCGGGACTTAATAGAAAAAAAGAATTCAAAATCAACCAACCCCTAAGTACACAACCAATTTCACGCTTCGCGAAGATAACAAAAAAAAATCCGCGAAAAATTGGAAACAGATATTCGTTGCCAGTTGCCTTAAGGGGTTTTCGTTGGGAGGTGGACTTAATGATGGTGGTATGTGGGTGAAAAATGAGTTTTCGCTTTAAATAAACAAGAGAGCAATGGCGAATTGCTTTTATTGCCGGAAATCCATTTGGATACGCCAATGGGACGGGTGATTGAGAGGCAGGTCCATTCCGCAACTCTAGGTATTTATGTGATCTCCCATGCATCCAGATTCGCTGCCCAATACATAGCTCCTCTTCTTCCCCCCCCATCTCTCGCCCTGCTTGGTCTACATACTACACCCGCGCCAAAGCTATCTCCACTCGCCGAGTGATGCGTCAGTCTCTCCCCCTCTGTCCCACTCGACGCCACTGCAGTCCTCTTTGGCCCACTCTCCATTTTGATGGAAACTTTTCGATTGCTGCAAAAAAGAACTCGGCTCAAGCATAAATTGCTCGAAACCGAAATCTCTTTGAACCCCTTGTTTCGCTTAGTTTTCGCGCGACTAGAAGAACCAAAGCGGAAAACATTCGTTAATGCACCAAACTGCATTCGCACTTTTTTCTGCATTGGGATGAACTGCCTCAGAGATATGCTCAATACATTTAACTAGGGGATATTAACTGAGTACAGACAAATTTAGCTGACCCCTAGGAGCCCTAATACTTCATATCAGGGTAACTAAACTACACGCCTGATTCTGATATCGTACAACTACGGCTCTTGCATTTACATCCAAAGAGAGATGTGAATGGACATCTTTTATTCAGGCATTCGCCAAGGAATGAAACCGCGTTGAATTGCAGGAAATAACAGTAAACGCCAAACTCTTGAAGAAGTAGTAGTTATGGCCTGTGGCGCTTTCGTGGCCAGTCGTATCTCTTGAGTGGAGGTATGGAGTAAAACTGATCTGAAACTTAACTTATTTTTTACATGCAAAAACAAACCGAGGACAGGATAAGGAAAATTGATAGGTAAAACATAAAAGGATGTACGCATATATAGTGTTGAAGAGGATATTCGCAAGCTTAACCTTCTTTCAGTTACTACTACTGCTCCTGTGGCCACTCAAATCCTTAATTTTTGGACAATATTTGGCCTCGTCAACAAGCCACCTGCAAGCTCTTCTTTTCTCTGCAATCTCAATATAACAACTCAGTTTTCCCACTTCATCTGCTACTCGATCATCCCATCTTATAATTGGCCTTCCTTCTGGGTGTCCTCTCCGCACTCTTGTTATAGTTTTATCCTCCTCTCTACTTGTGACATGATCGAAATATCTCATCCTCTTGCCTCTAACCACGGCCGAAATATCAGGTCATCTGTATAGTTCTCTAAGCTCTCTGTTATTTCCATGTCCCTGTTCAAAAGTTAGTTCTTATATTCTTCTTAATATTTTGTTTTCAATATTAAACAGCTTTTTCTGAGTGTATTTCGTGAATGTCCACAATTGTGACCCATATGAAACGATTGAATAAATACTATATTGAAATGAGGTACTACCGAAGAATGATGAAGAAAAAATGGGTCTACCGAGTTGCAAAGAAATAAGTCTTAAGAAGAGTGGGAGAAAAGAAAAGTCTGCTGAAAACTCTTAAAAGAGGACGGGACAACTCAATCGGCCATATCTTAATATCTACTCGATGGCCTGATGATGACAGTTTTCGAGCGAAAGGTGAAGGGGACGAACGGAAAAGGCAAGCTTTGGATGAGATTCAGAGAAAAAGTTGTGACGGATGTGAAAGAGAAGAAATGCATTAATATGTAGAAGTTATCCCATAGAAGAATCTCGTGGAGAGCCCCGTCAAATCAATCTTAGGATTGTTGACGGATGATGATGATGAATTATTTCCCAAATGAAAGATTGTTTAGTAGTGACAAATACAGGCCGAAGTTTAATAAAGGACACGAGGGTGAAAATATTTAGTTTTAAGCTTCCTATTACTCAATAATCTTAAGATCACCCTATTTTCTATTGCGATTTTGGATCTAAAACATAAAATAGGATTCATATTATTATATACAATCTAGTCTGAAACCGACTGTCCAGTCTAAAAGTATGTAGACTCGAGTTTGAAACTTTACATCTCGAAAACGGAAGAAACGATTTTCATATAAGATATATTAGGGAGCAGAAAATATAGATCCACGTTTGTTGTTGGTAAGGCAAAGTATTTTATAATTAATTTGAGGTATGTTTTTGCAGTAATAATGAAAAATAACCCCGTTTTTAGAGAATACAGGAGGGAAAGTCATTTTGTCAGTTTGTAATAACTTTATTAAATACTCAAGTGGCAAAAAAAGTTGATAGAGTAAGAATAATATTTTTCTCAAGGTGTATGTGAAATTTCAACCGTTTACTCTTATTCATGCTATTTTATTTAGTTTATGAAACATAGTTTACTCCGTAAGTATGCATATTATAGACCTGTGACAAACACCATCATCTTCCTTTCAAACTTTCTTTAGCAATTCCATTAACGTCAAAAAAGATAACGTACCACAATGCTTTATATCAAATTTTAAAATTTTTGAAAACCAATGAGTATCTAATGTGGCCTGCTAAGCGTTGCTAATATGAGTGTTGACTTCGAAAACTCACCTAAAGCAACATATACAATTTGATACAGAACCAAAATAGTGTTTGAAATTGATAACAATATATGGCAAATTTGAGGAGTGAGCCTAAGTTATCCCGTTTTCTGACACACTCAGAAGTTACTCGAAATGCTTCTTACGAGGTATGATACGTGACCGGTAATACTAAAGAGTTGTCAGGATGTAAAATAAGGGTTTGTTATGAGTGAGGGGGAGATAGGAAACAAACGTTCATCATTCTGATTCCTCTCTCATCCTTTTGGCCCCTACTTCTTTTCACTGCATTGTCCTACGGAATAGGTGAATACCAGAAAAGTCATGAAAATACACAAAGGGCTTGTCCCGAAGTTTGCAATTAGGCTTTAGAGCTTTGCCGAAAAAACTGCCATAGAGCAGCAAGTCAACGGAAAAGAATAAAAAAAATATTCGCCTCATTTACTAAAGCCTCCAAAGTGAAACATCGGTCGTTCTTCCTGTAAGCTTGTGCGCTATGAATTCTTTCACATACAAGGCGTATTTAAAAGGACTATTGTTGATGAGTGTTTTTAAAAGACATCCTTATGATTCCTGGTGGGCTTTTGAGTTTTAAAAACACTATGCCTACATCGTCACCATGTGAACTAATGACTTGAATGGAACTTTCTCGATGGAAATTATTTTTGACCTTAAAACATGAAAAAAAGAAAAAGCTGCAAGTAAACGAGAATCCCAGATTATAATGATAATTGATACAATTTAAAAGGGATTCAAGTTTAACAATCTTGAATACTTCTGAATACTTTCAATGCTTTAAATTTTCTTTTTGCAACTCTAAAAGTACGAAATAATTCTCATTGAGACATTATAATTAAATCTTTTCCATCATGCCATTGAATTTGTAATGTTGGCTGAGAACTATATTTAAGTAATTAAAAAACCTAAATTTAATTCAATTTTATGGAATTGGGGTACACCAGAAATCAATGCGAAGTAAATTATAAATCGAAATTTCTTGACGCTCGCTGGGAAGATATTTAGCTGGGAGAGAATTTGACAAATATTACTTCTACTACTAAAGCTCGTCTCGTCACTGAGCTTGATTCCGAAATGATTCCGGACGTAGCCTCTGCGTTTATAAAACAGATGGGGTTTTTGATTCTGAAAAGCATTTGTTTAATATATATGAGGAGAATTAAGCTGAAGTCCGTTAATGTAGTGTATTTTATTACAAGTTACCCTGACTAGATAAAAGGTGTAAATAACTTTTAGGCTATGAAATAGGTACTCTACTATTAGTATACCGGTAAATGTTCAATGCTGCTAAGGATAAAATAGCATGCTATCATAACCATAGTAGCAGTGAGCATTCGATGAACGAGAAGTAATTAACATCATTAGTAGTAATAAAATTATTAACATCAAGTAACAAACTTTTTGTGTTCAACCCGAAGGTTGGTTTTTTTTGATTTCCCATCAAAAACCAAGATAAGATATCATCATGAATAAAGTTGAAGTTGAATCTCACGTCAATATATTACAGCAGACATTTATTAAATTAAGTCAGAAAATTAATTTCATCTCACATTTGGAAAGGGCAAATTCACTTTTTGAGGGAGTCTATTCGATGATTAATAAAACATTACATCATGCCCATAAAATATTCGTCCACTAATGGGATATTGTTTTTGTCCAACAGTTTACTGGATATTAAGCCTTCTATCTTGAACGAAAGCGCTTTGCACACAAAGCTAGTGGAATTAGATGCTCAGAATATTTTTACCTGGGAGACTGAATATTGCAACGCCTTGAGGGAATAATTACGTCGCAAACTGAATTTCCTTCAAAATCACTAATGGCAATTCAAAATGGAGCAGATCATGGAGCTGAAGTAAATATGAGAGTAACCGAATTGGGAATTATGAAATTCTGTTCTCTAATGGTCAGGGGTCATGATTGTGGGGAATGAAAAGGATGCAATAATAGCCAAAATGGTGTAATTTACTCTACGCCACCATTATAGGAATAGGAGCATTACACCGGGTCTCCAATGCATAGGGTGAAAGGCCCTGCTACAGTGTTTTTTTTACTACCAAAAAAAACGGCTTTTCACAGCAGATACGAGTCATTAATATAATTACGCGAGAAGCTATGCATGGAAGGGAAAGAACGAGGAAAACAGATTCCCCGACGGAAGTCACCTTGGGCTGCTACCGAAACGTACGCGGCCGGTATCAACTGGTCCAAAGAGTGCCGACCTGCATACGCACAGCGGTGGGCCTCCGATCGTGCACGGTCCCACCGTGAGAAATGCCCTAAGGGGCATGCCTAGGAGATCGCCCCTTAGTTCCCTCTGGAATGGGATGGTAATGCCAGGAGGTGCCAGAGGAATTCGGAAGTGGGATGGGCGGTGAAGAGTGGGGTGGAGAGAATATGCTCCCGTAGCCTGGCATGGAAGAAAGGCAGCTGGGGTGAAATTCTTTGATGTCTGCGTGGTATGTGTTTTCGTGATAATTATTATGGCTTGGCTGATGATAGGTAAAGGAATGCCTAGGTATCACCACACGTATATTTAGTAATAAAAAATTGACTCGTGATATTTGATTCGCAGAATACTCGCCTGCCTCAGTTGTGAACAAAAGTAATCTCGTGGATGATCAGGATGTGTTAGCTAGAATATCTGCTGGCCTTCCAACCACTGGGATCAGTTTCGAGTTCGGCTATGCCTGCGAATTTTCAGTTGAATACCGATTCTTACTCGTATTCTGTGTGGAGAGCAACATGTCCGCCGAACAGGAAGTTAAAAATTGGTACCCTTACCCCATTCGATAACATTGGGTTCATTCCGACACTTTGCAAAAGCTCTTAAAATTATATTAAATTGCATTTTGTAGAATTTTTGTAGAATTACAAATCATACTCTGATATCCGTCATCAATATGCATGATAGATTATCTCAACTCTGGGTCACCCTTTCTTGAATGCCTAAAAGTACTACCAGTTAACTAGATTTTATTTGATAATGTCGTCAAATTAGCATCACCAGGGCCATTGTTGTATTTTATACTTGTTTTCAAGTTTTTTTAAATATTGATTGATGACTATTCGTCCTGTGCGGATATTTCAAAACTCATTTCTCTCAGATGAACAAACTCCATCATAAAGCACTTGCATTTCATTAAATGAGTTTTCAATAATATCCATAGTATTATAATTCAATTATCTTGCTTGATAAGAATAGTAGCGGGACAGTCCACCATAATTACTTTTAAATATGGAACGTAGGCGTGGGAAACCTGATCCCGTATTGGAATGAATATTCCCGATGAATATCAAATTACTACTTCTAAATGCTATTCAATTAAAAGCTCTGAATAGGGCATCTATCTGCAGCGTTGAATAAAGCCAGTCACCTGATTTCATGATTTTTCGCGGAAACTGCTGGCTTAGTTCACTAGTAATAATCAAATCCTGCACCTGTAGCTAACGTAGCTAACTGTACCTGGACACATTCTGTAATTTATTATATTTGCTATTTTCCCAACGTCTGCATAATATATATTTGCCAATTTATGCTCACTATTTTATGTTGAGGTCACAGAATAGGATTTTAGCCGTTAGTCGGAATGTGGAGCTTTCCCGGTGTGGAGAAATAGCAAACTAATTTACATTTACCTATGGTGAAATGAAACAAATCTTATCAAGTACCAAAATAGTGGAAGGATACTGAGGAAGCATAAACGTTAAATTAGTCAAGGGAATGAAAACCGAAGCAATATGATAGTTAAATTACAACGCATGAAAATATTTCAAAAATGGCATCAAAATAAAGTAAAAAAATCAAATAAATTATTTAAAGAATTTTAAATTTGTCATTTTTTTGCATTTTATTCACCGGCTGCAATTATTTTCAACGTTGTTAAAATCTCATTTGTTAAAAAAAATCCAATGTAAAGGTCTCGTTGGCTGTTTTTGGATTTCATGTTAAATAAATAAATAAATAAACGTAAATATCACGGGAAACATATATGTAGCCTACAACAGACAAGACCTAACATAGAAAACAGAGTTAATTTTTGAAATTATAGTTACATACTATCTTTCGTAAAATATTAGAAAAATTAGTAATTAATAATAATTTTATTAATATGCATTCAAAATTTTGCATTAAATAAAATTTGAACATTGAATTATCAACTATGTTAAATATTTTTGTAACAAATTTATTGAGCAAGGGACAACATTTTGAGGGAATACCATTTTCACACACAGAGTATTTTAGCCATTTTCTCTATAAAACTAATATGAACTTATATCATGCATTTGTTTAACAAATTATATCTTCTCAAAAAGTGAAAGAGGCCAACATCTTCTACATACTCCAATAAAGATAAATTACGTTGATAAACAGAGATTTTGGAATATTCCAAGTATCCCAAAGGCCTTGGACCCTTTTCATTTCCTGAGACATAGTGGAAACCATCATCCTTTGCCCTAGCTGGACAGGGAGTAAGCAAAAAAATAAAAGTCTGCGACAGCAGGAATTTCATGGCATTTACTGCGGCAAGGGGAGAAGTAAGGCCTAGTATAACCACCATTCTCCCTTTTTACTCCCGCGCAGGGTATCCCCCAGCGAACGCGAGGGCACCAGGAATAGGGAAAGAGCCCGGAGGCACGCGTTTAGTGCTCGTAATTTGTTACCTGGACCCTCGTGGCCCGACGTGGCAGCGGCGGATTACCGGTGGGGGAGAGGAGTATGGGCGGGTGAGGATGAGAAGAATTGGTGGAGCTGAGGGAGGAGTAGTAGCCGGGTGGACCCGGGAATGCCTGCTCAAAGACGAGAGGGATGCAAGTCACCCCACCTTTTCGGGGGGAGGGGGATGAATGTTTACAGGGATGACCGAGGGTGGATGGGGGCTGTGATCGAATGTTTGAGGGCATAGGCATGGTGGGGTAGGTGGGGGAGATAGGTATGTGGGCGGAGTCGAAGAAGGCAAGATCTTATAACGAAGGTAGAAGGGCCGAGAGAGGAGGAGGAAGGTATTTTTTATAGAAACCGGAGGGGAGGAATGAGGATGGAACGAGGGTATTACATGGGGAATGAGTGAGGAGAAAAATGAGGGGGGGGGGGCGTCGCTTCGGTAAGGTGAAAAGTGGAGGAGGGTATGGAGCAAAAGAGGAAACGAATGTAGGGAGTTAGAGAGGTATGGTTGTCGGGCTGGGTAGAAAATAGGTGGGGGTGGCCATGTGAACAAGGCTTAGGGAAGAGAGAATGGGACGCTTGGAAACGGGAGGGAGTTGGGGGAGTAAGGAGGGAGTAGAAGAAGATGAATCGGGCGAGAAGGAGCAATCAGATCGTGTGGGAGTGGCCATTGGAGGAGGGGGACATTTGAAATCGAGAGTGGAAAGGATCTGCGGAATGAAGAGGGAGCGGTTTACGAGGCGAGGTAGAGTGTGAGAAAGAGATGAGATGAGTCAGGTGTGGGAGAAGATTATGAGATGATTTCGTGGTCAGCCCGGATCAGATCCATTCGAACGGTAAGAGACTTATGACAAAAGATGCGGGCGATAAGAGGAAGAGAGATTAGGTAAAAATTTACCGGAAAAACATCGACTAAAACCGACCGGGTGTTCAGTGTACTGAGGCAAATTTCAAAATGTATTTGGGAGGGTAGCATAAGAATAGGGAAAAAAAGCAGATACCTCCTTCGTTCAGCACGAAATATTTGAAATAGTACAGTCATACATAGGTATTTCCATACAGTTCAGAAAATAGAGAAAAACTGACTTTTCAAGTGCTCATTCAAAAAAATATGATCACCATTATTATTATTTATTATTTTTATACGCTGTCATATATACTCATTCTTTCTAGTACAAGAGAAAGCTTTAGTCTCCTTCTATGACAGCTTAAAGGATAGTTGAATATATT
This sequence comes from Platycnemis pennipes, assembly GCA_933228895.1. NCBI lineage: Eukaryota > Metazoa > Arthropoda > Insecta > Odonata > Platycnemididae > Platycnemis > Platycnemis pennipes. The sequence continues at coordinate 86,602,528 of OW121848.1, forward strand.
TGCTTCCTTTGTAACTGATACTTATATTTCTGACTTAATATACATAGGCCTAGCCCCTTTACGTCTGTCCTACTGCAGAATTGGAGAGATTTATGAAAGAAAAAGGTTAAATTAGTGAATAACTAAATTTTAGCTATTACCAGCTACTATTTTAGCTATCAAATTTCATGATTATTATTTTAAATGGCGAAAATACTTTTCGGGTACAAGCAAGAGCAATCGTGATAACTGAGCAAAGTTTTCACTGCAATGAACCAGTAATTCCGGAAGCAGGATTTGGTAATAAAAATTTCTGACCATAGGAAAAAAATCAGTAATCACCTCCATTTGCATGCGCACAAGGATCTTTAACTGCTTGGTACCAATGTTCATTTTCAGTGAAAGTGTTTCTTAGAGATAAAAATCAACAACTTTTCGAAGAAATGAACCCACCATCTTTATCACGTCACACAAAAAAAGGAGGCTTAAATATTCTACAATGCGGCCTGGAGATGGCAGAGGGAGATGGGAAGATCAGATGGTGCGTGTTCTTGACAACGATTATAGTTGAAGTGGGAGACAAGCCTGGACGGGAATGCGATCGTGGAATTGAATAGAGGAGATGCAAGGAAGATAGGCCTGACTTTGATGCATGTAATGAATATTTTTAGAAGAAGTCAAAATGTGACTGAAACGGATGAAAGAATGCAGATAAGGCCATAGATTCCTACAAAAGACCACACAGTATTTTCCACGCGAGAAAATCTTACATGACCCTTATATAGACCCATGCGATCTAAAAAAATATCTTAAAAATGTATTCCAAAATTAAACGGCCTTTTTCATTTATTGTATAATACAATGAACGATCTTTTACGAATATTTTAATGGAATTTAGCTTATTGTATCTTTCATTGTTTTATGGCCCCTTATTTTTTCTTTTGACCTCTTTTCCAACGAAAAAATTGGGTTGTTTTACCTTTTCTTGTAAGCAAAACAACTCTATTTGCTTGATTTCAGTATTATATTTACGTGAAAGTAATTTTTGAGATTTTAAAAATGTATAGCTTCAACCCATACTCGCCTTTCATGGCTTTCTCATAGTTAATTTTTATTAAGGTTTATACCACAAGACGTCACACAAACATATGGTCAAGCTTCCTTTTTTAACAATTTCGTTCGTGATATATGTCATCTTGCTGTAAACAATTGTCCTCCACCGATTGTAGCTTTTTACTTTGCCAAGTTCCAGTTCAATATCTTTCCAATTTGACTCCTCTTTCACCATAATTGCACTTATTGGCAATTTACAATTGAAATTCATCATTTTCTTCTAATCGTTTGTTTCACAAATAAGTAAAATTTTCCGGTTTCAATGTCTATTTGAATATCCGCACAAAATGTCTTCATCGCAAAAACACTAATCTTTTATGAATACTTGCTCTTGCTCGTAAAGCTTCTTTTATGTTTGATTCTGTCAATAGCGCACTCTGACAGTCCCTCATGTTCTTGTCTGTATTTTTCTCGTTTGCTATTCTAAAAATATTGACCGAGTTTCATGTTTCCTTAGATTTTCATCCTACAACTATTCAATCCATCTGTGGATATTTATTGTTCCAAGCCATAATTTCTGCCTCACCATTGTTACTATAGCACCTTTACTACCTGCCTTATTGTCTAACATTATTGTTATCATCCATTTAAGATATTATTTTTCTTTCATTCAACTAATTCCATTTGTTCATCTTGCCTTTATGTATGTATTTACACTAATCTATAATTAAGGTGGCCTCTTAAGATTCTATGTTTTATACAGCAGAAATATTTTCGACCAAAGTGTTCTAGTGTTTTCAAAGCTCTTGCGCTCGACGTAGTCCTAGAGAAGATGGGTTGATTGATTCTTAAACTATCTGTACTATTACATATGGCTTTCTTGGTTTTCTATTTCCATTTGTTTATTGTAATTAATAACGATGGTTAAGCTTTGGCAGTTCAAGTCTGGAGGTAATTAAAATGAGGTGATAATGATGGGTATGAATGGTGAAACGGATTTACATTTTCCATTGAATGCATGTATATTTTCCCTGCGTAGTTTTTACCATAACAGTTTGAATTTCATTGTGATGGCCTTTGATATTGAAAGTTGATTTATGTACCAAGAAGCATTAGTTCTACTGAAATTTTCTTAAATACCGCACATTCCTCCTTGAATCAATCCTTCAGTATCGTGTATTTCAGATGGCATCTCATTTTACAAGTAATGTGATATTGTTTGATATCTGTATTTTGGTGTCTTCTGCAGCATTATACCTTGCTCCTTTATTATGCTTGAATTGAATGGGAACTATTATATATTGTTATACATGTCCCGGCGTTTTCCAGAAACATTTCCTTCGGCTGTGGTATTCAAACTGCTGGAACTCATTTTCCCTGGGTGTGGAATTCCACGACTTTCTCTCTCAATCCGTTTTCTGAATCCAAATTTCTTAGTATTCCCTTCATCTAGGTCTTTTCCGACAACGTAGTTGCAATTTCGTGGAAATTTAAATGTTTCTCCTCAACGTACTTGTTTTATTACCTACCCCTTCGATATAACAATATGCATCGTCTAATTTATCTTCGTGGTCCATCCAGGTAAACATAAAACTTCACTACGATGGTGTTTGTGGCATTATTCCTTATCATGATTTTCCTTTTGTTATAATATAAATTACTCCTAACACGCATTCCCATGTTCTACTTGAGCATTATCCCTACCACAACGATGTCACTCAGATACATGTATTATCCTGGAGTTTCCAGAGCTGACTTTTCTCTTTCAAACACCAAAATATCTCCGGTTGTCACAAGTTAGATGGTCATTCATTGCATTTATATTTTAGGAATACCTTCGCGAATCCGAAGTGATCATACATTGTACAATTCAAGCTTGAGATGCTTATCACGCTTACCGAATGTTTTCTCTGGGGTAATCCTTTCCAGATTCATAAGATTATAGTTCAACATGCAACAATAATTAAAACAACTACGGTACAATTTCATTTCCGAGAACCTGTAGTAAATTTAGTGTTTATTCCACTCTAGAAGTTAGAATCCTATGAACTTAAAGATAATGTAAATGTATCCCACGTAATTCACATCAGATGCCGCGCCAAAACCTTGGTAAACGAAATGATTGCATCTGATCGGCTGCAGTTGGAGTAGGAGAATAAAAAAAGGAATCTGTACTCTTTTAAATCTAACGAATAGCAAAAATGAAAAGATTGAAGCGACACACGAAAGGAAGGAGAAATGGCATGATATTTTGAGGCAGAAAGGAAAGATTTGGAATGATAGGATTGAGGCAGAACAAATGAGGGTTAGTGACGTCTCCCTACTTTTGCTCCCTCTGGGGATCCACCCCTCCCCCGATGGCCTCTCCCCGTTCTCTCATCTCACCCCTGCCTCTCATTCCATCTCATTCCTACCTTCTTCCCGCATTCTTTGCAGCGAATGAATCCGGGAGACATAAGGAATAGGAGGTGATGGGGAGAGCAAGGAGGGAATATACTGGGGAGAAAAGAATGAAAAAGAGGGGTCTGGAGGGGGGGTGGGTGAGTCGAGACCGGGAAAGGAATGAAGAGAATTTTCCCTCTCCTTTCCGATTCCCCGCCTTCCTTCCCTCGTCTCTCTCTTGCTCTCTCCGGACTCATCCTTACATCTGGACCTCTCTTTCTCACATTCCCCTCACTCAAACCTCACCGTCCTCTCGTTCGGAATTTTCCATCTTCATTTCTCTCTTTCCTCCCACGCTACCTTTCCCCCACTCCGCAACCCTCGAAGACTTCCAGGGTCCATTGAGATGATAACTTCATCCTCACCTTCCAAATCCTCTGGTCTTTAAAGTTTTGCTTACAGCCTTATCTCCCTCTTCCGTCCTTCTGTGTGGCCTTTACTGCACAATATGTTCAATCAAATGTGGAAGCGGCGCGTTGGATATTCATCTCTCTAACCAAGTTCACGAAATCGTGTTTCACATTTCACTTATCCTCGCCTACAAATTCCTTTTGCCTTGAGCATTGTTCTAATACCCTTTCTCCACGCCCTAAGTCCCATCCCTTGCGATCCGGAAATTCCTGTCGAAGGATTAATTAATTCATGATAGCTGAGGGGAAGCATTCAAATTCTTCTCCCTCTTCCCTAGACCTTAATATCTCCGATATTTCCCAACTTGAGTCAATTTAAGAGATGAATGTGATCATTTCACTAGATAATCTGACAAGGTATAAATTATGATGTATTTGTAATCCAGCGCAACTTAATTTCTCGACCTAATTCTTCATTTTTAAATGCTTAAAAAAATCAAAAATACATCTCTGCCCAGTCAAAACATTAAGTTATCGAAGCAATTAAAAATTGTTCCCGTAACATAATATTATATTTAGCTATGTTTGTTATTAAAATATTTTTTCTTGCATCAAAATAGTCACTTAAAATAAAGTCAAATCTTTAAATGTGATATAACGCATTTTTGTGAGCCGTTGGCAATAAAGGATATGACAATAATAATATATATTAATAGAAATATTTTATTTGCTCTACACAATTGTCTCAAATTTCTGATGTCACGCTTCAATCGCGGTTAGTTAAAATAAATGTGCTATTATGTGTCATTTCTAAACTCCGATGTGAAATAAAAACTACAGGGGAAAAGAATTTGGAACAATATTTTGGTCACAAATAAATTTACATCAGAAATTATAAGTCACTATATTCTACTAACAGATTTAGATAATGAATAAATTCAGAACCTTGCTAGCTTGTCCTCTAGGAAGACGTACTGGTTTTGAACCGTCGAAAGCATAAATCGTTTAACCCTTGTACGCTATAATAGTGTAAAGCAGCAAATTTCATTCATCCAAGTGTTTACATGCCAACTAATCTCTACAATTCATGCATAGTTCAACCTATTGGTAAGATGTCAGAATAAAACAAAGGATGGATAGGTATTTACTTAACATAATTTCTCTGAACACAAGAGTTAACCTCCGCGTCGTGATGGATAACGGAGAAAGAAAAAAGTGTTTGATGACTATTAACACAAATTTTGTGCTTTATTAATAATAACCTGAAAGAGTATAAATACACAATGCCATTTAGAAGTAAATGAATAAATCAAGTGTCAGGTCACTGCTTTGAGATGTAATATTTTCAGGCATATAGGCTCATGTTAAAGTCATTAAATTGATGACGAAAATAGACCAAAAAATCCAATTCCTATCAAATAAGAGCCATTTGTGGATTAATTAAGCTGCGTAATCCATAAAGACGCACCTTTCCATTATGTTTCCTCTGAAATTCGAATGGATATCCTCTCCACCGTTTAGAGCCGATTTCGCTTAAAATTAACGCTTAGCCTTCTTGCATCTCACATCCAAATGCAGAATCAAAGTGATATTTTTTTAAATATCATGTCTTAATATTAATAATCATCTATCTAAACATAAAAAATGCATCTCTCATCCAGGCGCAGACGGCAGACGCAGTTGCGTGCCGCCGGCAGCACCGTAAAGCAGAATAAGTGTGAACGAAACCCTCTCCCACGAGAACTTAGCGTTTGGATACGCGTGATACGGCAAAAGAAAGGGTACCTCCGCAGTTTGGAGAGTAAGGTTGAAAAGGAGCTTGGGAGCAAAGTTGAGAGAAAGAGTATATTATGCGATTCATGTTGCGTATTTCCTGACCTGACCGGAGGGTACCTGATGATGGCTTAACCGCTGAAACGCGTTGTACCTCTAATAAAATCTGTGGAATAGGTGCCATGTCTTGTTGTTTATCATGATATAATTCCACTACGTCTCGCCGGACACAGTTACGTTCTCTGCTAATTTAAAGAAAAAACAAGAAGCGTAGAGAAAATAATTGCTATGTTAATGTGAATAGATGTTTTTCACACGCAGATTTGTACCTGTAAATGCGTCACAATATAGAGTCCTATGCATATTGGATATTCTTATGCAATTGGATATGTATTCTTATTACTTTTCTGAACGACGCACAGTGGTCGGAAATCGAAAATTTTTGGACAAAATTCAAAAATAGCATTTTTTGAGATATGGACTTGAAACTTCGCACATATACTCATAAAAGATTGCTGATTAAGGAATAGTACGTCATTTGTCATGATTCTGAACCGTTAGCTAGATACAGGGGCTCAAACATGACCAAATTTCCAAAAAACTCCCGACTTCCTTTTTCTCCGAATATCTTCAAAATTATGTTGATGGTGTTGTTGTGGGATGAATTTGATCGAATAAAAAATGGTATGATCTATTAACAAAATGCTTTGCCTTTAATATGCTTTAGTTTCGAAGATTTTTAAAAACATTTGTGTGCTATTACGTTACAAAATGGCGGAAGCTGTTTTTGGACAAAATTTCACATAAAGTAGAGAATATCTAGCATTTTAGGGAGAGACCTGTCAAGTGACTTATATCAGAGCGTTTGTTGAAGACTTTTAGATACGAAACTGAAGAGAAATAAAAAATAAGTTTGCGACGCCGAAAAATACTCATGATTTTCCGACCGCGCGTCCGGGGTCCGACTCCGCGCGCCGGGGCTGGAAATGCCGAGACTCGCTTACATTGCTCATGTGGAATGAACCCTAAAGCTTCGGATTCGCCGGGATTCCGATGTACACATTGTCACTAACCTCCACAGACCCTCTATGGACGAAAATGGTGAGAATATTGTATCGAGCGAGCGGATAATTGTACGTGTAGTAGCGTTCAAGTTATTTTTGTCGCGAACGTTCGGGAAACATACATCTTATTCACAGCCTTTAACCAAAAAAAGTGTCTAGTCTTCTTGTGGACCATGCATCCTTCTAGAAAGACACCGCCTGGGATTGTTTTGTATTACTTTTGTCCCCCTGCCCGCACGCACACGCTAAACTATGCACCGAAGAGGTTACAGTCCCCCCCAAAAAGGGTCCTGCGAAAAGGGACATTTATGACATTTCGGAACCTTTGACGGTCTTAAGCGGGTTATTCCGTCGAACCTTTTCTCTTTGTAATATGTTGATATGTCATTGAGTAAAATTTAGACGTTAGTGGCATGATCGCAGCTGTCGCCACATTTGAAAAATATATTCAGAGAGCAAAAAAAAAAAAAACGAAATAAAAAGCCGATAGGATATATGTAAAATGCATTAAAAATATGTATAAATGTAGCGTTGATGGTCCAAGAGAGTATTTTTCCTCATCAGCAGGGCGATCTTTCATCATTGTTAAGTTATTCATTTCCGACGTTTTCGTTCCGCAGATGCATCACCTCATACTTCCAATACCGGTCAATGCATTGCATACCAAAGAGAATCGGTATTTTTTAATGCTTTAATAGCATTTCATAACAATTTCATTATAAAATACATCAGTATTACTTTTCCGTTAATCAAAGTTAGCTGCAAAGAAAATTTGATGGAGTAAATTCCATTATTGAATGCTTTTAGGCCATCAATTTTTTTTTAAGATGATTCCTTTCTGCAATTGTTATTTCCCTTGTCTCCTTAACCCACTGAAGGCGAATCGGCCGGCAAAATCTTGTAGATGAAGGCCGAGGATTAGACCAGATTATCTCACCTAGAATTAGAGGACACGGGAGTTTTATCGCCTATGCATTATTTTCAATTCGTCATAAACAAGTTTTTGGAAATTAAGTGATGAGATAACTAGAGAATCCAGAGTATGTTACCTGCAGTATCATTTGCTAGGAAAAGAAGTGGCACGCAGGAGCTCATGAATAAAAATTCATCAGATGCATTCCCTCGTTGCCACACTTGTTTGTACTGAGAATGGCCCAAACTGCCATCAAACCCATATTTGCAAATCAATGAGCAATTTATTTCCTCTCCCGATGGTTGAGTTGAGGAAACACACGCCAGGATCTGTGATGCAGTGTGATTCAGAAGAGCTTGAAGATTTACTTCGCACATATTTTCTGTGACTACTATTCCTTCCGGGTATGCTGCGCTTTTAGATCGAAGTACTCGGTCATAGCTAGGATAAGAGTCATGTCCGTGGCTTAAGGCTGTGCTACGCAGAGTTATGTATTGACTCTTGGTCAACTCCGTGGAAATAATAAGGGAAATAATGTTATTTCCGTGAGTAATTTAGCTGCCGAAATGTCTCATTTCTTCTTTGGACTTATGGAAGCTGTTAAGTGAGTTCCGTAGTAGAGGCGTTAGTTTTAAGAATTTGAGCTTTTCTTCTCCTTGTTCTATTACAAGAAGCGTGCAACTCTTTTACCGATCGCCCTGTTGCGCGTAATAAAGTATTAATACATTTTTCAAATACAAAGTTCAAAGTTGCAAAATTGTTAAGTTAAACTTTATCAAAAATATAGTATTAGGAAAGGTTAGCATTTTTCCAAAAATACCAAACCAACAGGTGTAAAGGTCCTTGATAAATACGTTAGTATTTCTCTCTCTCTCTCGCTCTCTCCCTCTTTTTAGGTATGGTATCAAAAAACGTTTCCGTATGTACCCACTTAGAGAATTTAAGGCCCCTGTATGTTCTGCCAAATTTAATCTTCTTGATAGAAATTCCAACGTATACTCTTTCTTCTCAGTCACTGACTTGTTCTTCGACTCCAAAAGTCGAAGAACAAGTCAGTGACTGGCAAGAGCAAGACAGTGACATGGATCTCAAGGCGTGAGACTAGAAAACCAGCCATTAAATAATGAAATTTCTTAAGTGACGTGTATTAAAGGTAAAAATTATCAAGAAAATTATGAAAAAATTCACGTTTTCATCACTATCAATTAAATTGATACGGGAGTGCACGCAGTAAAAGATGCCCTGAGAAGGATATTCTAATGAAAATACTTTAAGTCACTTAACGACATTTCAATGAAAAAAATTATAGGAGCAGTCACATATCTACAAAATTCTGCGGGAACAAAAACAATATACAACATACCTTATAAAAAACTAACCAGATGAATAAATATGAATCACTTCTGATCGAAGAACAGGAAAAGCTGCCAAAAGTGTAAGAGGCTCGTCACAATCACAAGCATAATCAAAATCTTAAGATACTGCAAATTCTTAACTGCACGACCTTCTTTCACCGCTGCCAATAGAGGACTGATTTACAAAAATGTATTTCTTGAAGGGAAAGCACATGTTTCACTTGATGTACACGCTTAAGACCGTCAAAGGTTCCGAAATGTCATAAATGTCCCTTTTCGCAGGACCCTTTTTGGGGGGGACTGTAACCTCTTCGGTGCATAGTTTAGCGTGTGCGTGCGGGCAGGGGGACAAAAGTAATACAAAACAATCCCAGGCGGTGTCTTTCTAGAAGGATGCATGGTCCACAAGAAGACTAGACACTTTTTTTGGTTAAAGGCTGTGAATAAGATGTATGTTTCCCGAACGTTCGCGACAAAAATAACTTGAACGCTACTACACGTACAATTATCCGCTCGCTCGATACAATATTCTCACCATTTTCGTCCATAGAGGGTCTGTGGAGGTTAGTGACAATGTGTACATCGGAATCCCGGCGAATCCGAAGCTTTAGGGTTCATTCCACATGAGCAATGTAAGCGAGTCTCGGCATTTCCAGCCCCGGCGCGCGGAGTCGGACCCCGGACGCGCGGTCGGAAAATCATGAGTATTTTTCGGCGTCGCAAACTTATTTTTTATTTCTCTTCAGTTTCGTATCTAAAAGTCTTCAAAAAACGCTCTGATATAAGTCACTTGACAGGTCTCTCCCTAAAATGCTAGATATTCTCTACTTTATGTGAAATTTTGTCCAAAAACAGCTTCCGCCATTTTGTAACGTAATAGCACACAAATGTTTTTAAAAATCTTCGAAACTAAAGCATATTAAAGGCAAAGCATTTTGTTAATAGATCATACCATTTTTTATTCGATCAAATTCATCCCACAACAACACCATCAACATAATTTTGAAGATATTCGGAGAAAAAGGAAGTCGGGAGTTTTTTGGAAATTTGGTCATGTTTGAGCCCCTGTATCTAGCTAACGGTTCAGAATCATGACAAATGACGTACTATTCCTTAATCAGCAATCTTTTATGAGTATATGTGCGAAGTTTCAAGTCCATATCTCAAAAAATGCTATTTTTGAATTTTGTCCAAAAATTTTCGATTTCCGACCACTGTGCGACGTACATTCGAAAGCACCAAAACAAAAACTCGAGTTTTTAATTCTCTTTTGCTTAGAATATTTACGTATTTATTGCGCCTAAATCTCTGTCGTGTTTTCTCATAAACGCTTACCTCTACAAAACTCTCTTTCCTAGCCTAGCATTGAACAGATTCAGGACAATAAGTACCCGTACATATGACCAAGCAGAGTCATTTTTCTGGGATATAAAATGGGGAAACCACTGGCGACTCTACTGAGGTAGTGTATTTACCCGTTCATTGGACATGAATAGTTAGGAGATGGGTTGCCATCTACTCTTATGTAAAATCTCTATTACGATTAAAAATCTCACTTAAAATTTAAACTTGATAGTATTTACGGCAATGCAATACAGTTACAGGTGCACAATCGATCTGGAAACTGGTAGAAGTAACAATATCCTGCGTTCCCTCGTAGTAAGCATGCTAACTCATTTTGCTTTTTTGTTAATTAAGTGAGAGATAACTTCTAGGAAGAGATGATCTTGAATTATGATGAAGTTAATTGGTATTGCTGGTTTAATTTTCCTATCTATTCAATAAAAAGAAGTCTCAAAAAAGAATATGTTCAAATTACCTAATAATTATATCAATACCCAAATCACTCTATGATATGTAACTGTAAGAGTGATCATTATCATTAAGTAGGAAGAAAAATTTCTTAATACTTTACCCTGTTTATTCATCCTCGGTCATATCATATCATCACACACAGATCATGAACAAGTACAGGGAACATGAAGCTTAACTCTTTTGCCAAGTTACAAAAAATATTTCCTCCAAATAATATAAACTCTGTATGAGTTAAAATTTCAAAATATACAATAAACATGATTTTGTCTAACTGCCAATGTTATGGTAGAGGTGAATACACTACTCTCATTTGTCGTTGCAATAACTCAGAGCAATGGGAATTTTCTAGAAATAGAATCCATGAAACATTGCTTAAGTTAAGCCAACTCTTCTCAGGATTGGCGACTCTGTTTCAGAACTTTTATGTCTCCCCCATTTCATCCCCTACGGTCATTTATTTTTTTAACGAGCGGTTTTTACGTTATAAAAAAAGAAAACTCTCTCGTGGGAAACCTTTAGGGTTGGATAAGAAGACCCGCATTTACTTACTTTTCTCCAATTAAACGTCCGGAGTGAGGGTAGAGGAAGTTGAAAAGCGTCTGGAGAGCAAAGAGTGTTTCCCGGTTCGTCTTTTCTTCCACCCACACCAGAAAAATCTTTTTTATCACTTTTGTGCATTTTGCTACTCTCTGACTTTCTGATCTCCAACCCTACATACTCCCCATCAAACACAGGCTGTTTGTTTTAGTACGGAAACTTTAACATTACCCAAAGACCCGGATGAAAGAACCCCCTCACGGTTTATATGCGCCGAGATAGACGTCAAATGTCACCCTTTATTATTATTTTAATCACTGAGACCTTAGAGCCTGACAAATCCACTTGTGAATGTCCATTTATTTTTCTTTCATTTTTAGTTTCCATTTTTTCGGCCCAAACGTTTTTTTTTTCTCCCCTTCAGCCACACTCATGCGGTATCTCCGTCACTTCTTCTCCACACAAACACACACACATTCTATCGTGTCACAAAATATCACTTCTCACCAAAACCTGTCTCTTTAATCTCTTTCGTTTCCGCTTTGTGTGACTCTCTTTCTCACCCGGCTATTTGCCACCGCTATCGCGACTCTCGACTGGCTGAAACACATCGCTTCCATGGTCTCAAGCATTGTCACTCCCTCATTTTTTGCCTTTTGTTCATGACCTATTTCACGCACAAACATTTTGTTTCAATACTGCTGAGCTACCTTTGGAGATAAACAGTTCCCCTAAAAATATACGCTTTTAAAGGTTAAGCTTAAAGTTTTTAAACCCTGACATGCACTGTTCTTGTCCCACTGGAATATATTTACATTTTAAAGGTTCCAAAAATAGCATGAAATGTGTGGTTCCAGTTTAAAAGCGCACTAAAACCAATTGAATTCCTCTGCGTTTAAGGTTAATGATATTCGTGGAAGAATGCTTTAGGTATCATGAGCATGCTTTCTCACAGTACGAGCATATTTGTAAGATTGGACCAAAATCCATGTAATGCGCACTAGAAAATAAGACGTACAAATCTCTCCTGATCATATCTAAAATATGCTTGTGAAAATGTACTCATTTAAATTTTTTAATATTTAGGAAAATGTTTTTTTTTTTAAAGAATCATATTGGAACGAATGCATGACTTTCTCTTAGACGAATCATTTGGCTATAAAACTTGCATTGTTAGATGAAAAAATTATTTTGTATATTGCCTGATGAAATAATTTTAAGACTTCTCAAATTAATAAACTCCAAGCAAAATGAAACGGAAGTTTAGAAGAACTCTTCCTCCCACGCCCCTTCGTCCACTAAAGCTACTCACATCGCTCACGTAATTCTGACCCCAAGCCCACTTCCCCACACTCGACCAATAAACCTATCCCTCGCATCAAACGTTCTCCTCCTTCCACATCTTCTGCTTCTTCAGTTCTCATGTTTCATCCACCCGCATCGGTTTAGAAGGGCCTTTCCGGAAAACCTCCAAAATTTTTTAATTGTTTTACGTCTCTCAGGAGAGTGTTGGATCATTAGCTCCCTTGGATACCCGTCTCCTTGGTCGTGTCCCACTTCATCACTCCTGTGAGGCCCTCCTCGAACTGATGTCCTATGGGAGCAAAAGAAAATAAAGGGCGAGAGGGGAACTTTGGGAATTTGGAATGGGGAGCTGAGAGCGCCGAAAGAGTGGGGGACGTGCAAATAAATGGGAGCACCGCGAGAAGAAGAGGAAAGAGAGAGATGAACGAGAAAATCCTATTAAGGGTTTATTTCCTTCTCCTTTATATGTTGATCCCTACGCCCCTACGCAATGACTCACCATTAATACCATATTATAAAAATTATGCTTTTACAACGTCGCTAAGAAGCAGTTTCAGATATTTTGGATGAAATTGAATACATTTTACTTAACATATGATTAAGTTCAATGTGCATTTCAGCGCTCATACTGCCTAAAAGTACAGAGAAGAGAAAAACCTGTGTATGGAATTCACTCCAATGAATTATTTATTGATAAATAAAAATATCTTTCAATAGAGAAAGTGGTCTAATAGTGCTAGTAAATATTTAAAGGGTTGAAAGCATTATTTTAACGTATTTTAAGCAAACTATTTTGTCTAAAATTCTTGTGTCTGACTTTAAGCTACGTGAGCACAGCTTGAATTGAAATTGTTTCAAAGCTGAAGTGGTTTTGTAAATTCCTTTTTTATTAAATAATATTTGAAAAAGACGGTTGAATTAGTCATTGGTCATTTTATTAATGTGCATTATCTTTGGCTTTATAATACCAGGATTCCATTAGAATGTTGGTATCTATCCGGTGCACAAAATTCTTCGAAATTTCTCGCAATAGAAAATTTTTAGAATTAATTTTGAAAGATCTCGGTGAAGTAATATGGTCATATTAATGATAATTATCAATTAGTAGTGTTTCACTACATTTTTGAATTCATTTCCACTAAAGCAAGTAGATATATTGCCGTATTCATAGTAACGCCATCAAGACAAAGGAAGCCGATTAAGAGTAATTTTCTCTATTCTGTTTCTTTTCATTATGACCGTTTTCATTATGTAAGAAATGCATAAAATTTACATTCATGGTGTGATGATCTATCATGAAGAATAACTTGTATCTCATGTCCTACAGTTAAGAGAGCTGAAAACTTACTGTTACTAGGAACTGTGAACATGATAAGCAACAAATATTTTCCTTTTTATTTTTCTTGGAATCTTATGCAAAAGCATTAAATTTGGTTTATGACATTGCATTATCCGTAACAGCGTTTACCCTCGTAGCATTTCAGAAACTGTTTAATTTTATTATTCTTTCGTGAAACCCTATTTATTAGCTATTGCAAATTGTCCAGGCATCGAGCACCTTTTTTCATAATATACCAAATATTAAAATCCTAAAGAATGAAGTTAGGTAATGGATCCAAATCAGATTGGCCTTGTTTGTTGGCAAATCTCAAATTCATTATGTAAGCGATATGCTTGGGTTCCAATACAGGAGTCATTTTCATCATTAAGCATGGATAAGCAAGCGATATAAGTTCCTTATATTCACGTGGAACGCCATGTCTTCTGCTTTGAGTCGAATCAGCTTACTACTAGTTCAATGGTTTTTCTAGTTTCAATAGAGTTCTGAACTTGTCATCGCTATCATTCTTATCTATCCACAAAAATTAAAATAATAAAGTGCATAGAAAATACATGGCAATACACTAAAGGCTCATATTTTTCGACGCCAATATTCCTCCTTTCTATTGTGAGAATCACATCTTAGTGCTTCCTTTACATCCAAATATAGCTGCTTACTTTTAAGCTAGGGTTTACGTATAAATACTTGTTTTACTAAAGTATTCAAAATACATTTGTAGCCTTTAATACTGCGCTAAGTGGACATAAATTTCTATGGTGATATACATAAACTGAGTCTCTGCCGTAGATTGAATAATAACCGAAAATAAATGCAATGATCGAATCAACTTTGAGGCCTTCATTGTTTTTATAGCATGAAATTATCACAATAGGAATTGATATTTACTTTTTAATTTATATAATAGTAGTAAAAATATAATGAGTACATAAATCGATATTCTTCATAGGTCTTAACATTAGAAACTGAGGATTAGGATTCGTACACCTTTCTCATCTTTGCACTAGTATTACTCCATGGGATTGCCCTTGACGATTCGTTAAACCAATAAGAGATATTAAAACTCGCTAGTACCCTCGAAGCTCTCCCTCCATGAGAGTCTCACTTCCATAATCCATAAATGACCGATTATGACAGGATTAACTTTGGATAACAGGATATTTTGTACCTAAGAATCAAGAACAAAGAACGGGTGGCATGGCTCAAAGAGAGAGTTTGAAAATCATAAATGTGGAATAGGTTATAATAACCACTCTCACCATTTTTGGTGAAGTTGATATGAGCAAGAAATCGATTAAAACACTAATAAAGCGAATAAAAGTTTTTCCCTGTCCACTAACTCAAATTCAATAGTTAATTACTGGCCCAGCTACAAATTTAGCTCAAGCTAACAAGGTTAACGCCTCACGTCGATGTCCCAAATGGTAGTGTAATTCCATTTCTGCTCGTTGATCGTGCGGCAGTTATCGTTTTGGCTTCACGTTTATGATCCAAATTTTTTTAGCTACGGATACATCCTATAAAGAAAAGAATATTGCGATTTGAAGCAAACCATTCCTTAGCCGACCGACGGCGTCGTTCTCCGCTCCTCATTGAGTTTTTATCGCTCTCTTTTACGATACCAGTGCGGCGAACACTCCTCCATCCCGAACATCCTCCTCCGCCCTAGATGTCTCTCCTGGCTCCTGCTGCCACAAATACATTCCCTTTTCTTCCCCCCGTGGCTCGTCATTCCCACAATCGTTAGGCCATGATAAGAGACACGCCCTCCACTCCACAACGAAGGAGTTTCAATTCCCCCCTCTGCAATTCCTTTGGATCAATTCCAGCAAAGTATGTGCATGGTGCAATTTCTTGAGGGAGGTTAGCCTAACAAGGAATGTGGTTAGACCCAACGATTCTGGTTTCGATTTCCCAAGACTTTTCTCATTAATTGATTCATTCTTTTATATTTCCGTAAAACCAAAACCATATCCTGAATGCGTGAAACTTTCAGAATGGCTATAATGGTGACGAAAGATCTTTCTACAAGTAACAGTGAACTAATCGGGGAGCAATCTTCATGGTGAAATGACTCAATTGCTATAGGATTTGATTAGTAGGAGACAATTTGGACGAACTGTCCATCTTGTGAAATCAGTTAGTATGTATACGAATAAGGGTAGTAATGGCTGAAAAATTTGACGGATACATGCGACTATTACGCATGCAGGGCCATTTGAGAAAACTTTTTGCTTGACTAATCACATTATATTGAGGAGCCTTGAAGCATTTTATTCGAACCCTGAGTAATTCATTAAAACATTTGATTTCCACTAATCTTCAGTTCCCAGAGGTTATTAAAACGACGAGGAATTAGTTGGAAGAAGTGACAATCTCGCCCCGAATAAAGACAATCATGTACTATTGGTATTAAAAAAGAGTTTTAAATAATATTTAATAATACATAAAGTGTTTCTTTTTCCCAAATAAAGTGGACCAAACCGAATAAAGAAGGTGTAGCTAGGCTTTGTGAAGGCCTAGATAGAGGTACCTAAGCATTAAGGCTAGACGTCCATGTAAATGACGTCCCGTTGTAAATGAAGCCTCGGAACAGCGGAACTTAACGCACTTAGTTTTTGGATACCGCAGCTTATAAAGAGAAATAATAAGGGAACAGAATACTATTATTTGTAAACTATTCGCCATGCGGTTTCATACGTACACCCTACTTCAACCGACTCACTCCTACCTCATGCCTACACTCTACTTAAACCGACAAATTAATGTAATGACTTCTGCTTCATAATAATCATTTTTCTCCTCCTAACGTTGCTAACTTTAGGATGCGATGATTTACCTTCATATAAATCCAATAATTTCTCTTATTATTAGAGAAGGGTCGAATATAATTTTTCTCGAATCGAAAGGATAACTGTCTTGAAGGATGATGATGATTTTTAATTTTCCCTGTCGGAGTTGTTGCTTCACCAGCTTCACTTGCTGACGACGATGCCAAAGAGCACTGAGTATATGACATAACTTCAGAATTGCTGTCGTCATGGGTCTCAGGGTAGCCTTTGTCAGTCAGCTGCATAATGTCATCTTTGTGCCTTTTCAAATGGTTTTTAAACCTGAAGTAGTACGCAACGCACCACGCGATATCTTTGCACTGCAAAAATTGCAAACTCAAATTTCTCGTCCAGTTCATAAATGTGAAAATGTTGCCACACTTCGCTGGTCATTCTAACTTAATAAGTTTTAATGATCATTGGTGGATTAAGAACGAACGTAAGTTTTACGACGGCATATATACTTCTTCTCCTCATCCTTACGCAACTAACAAACCAGGCAAATTTATACACATGCAACACCGTGATTCTTTTGTTTTTTATTATAAGCATGTAAAATATTTTATTATTAGCATTTAGTATATTAATCACAAACCTTAAATTAAATATAGAGTTCAAAATTATTTCAAAAATTGAATTTATAAAATGTAAGCGTAGTCATGCAACGAGGAGTCAAAAAAAGGAACAGCCAATCTCACGAGCGTTTTATCATTCGCTTTTTCATATAATTCTCGTGAAGTTCTCATGGATTTATATTTTCATGCTTAACTTAAAGATATTTGGATTGAAATATTTATTAATGAATTGGTACCAACCAAATCTGCTAGCCCAAATGTTTTGTAACATGTAACCCAACCAATGCTCGCTAATTTAAAAAGCATAGTCGATTTGTGGTATTATTCGAGATGGTGAAATCATTACTTGGTGTCCTCGAATATCGAAAAGGGCAAATAGCTCACTATTCGTGGATTCGACTATTCGAATGTCCCATCCCTACTTATTATACACCTACTTAATACCCTGGGGGCTACCGCGAGAGTGTGTGGCTGGGGGTAAAGATCACCAAGCATGCACTACCTACTTACACTTAAGTACGACAATGTTACTACTAATTATTATAAAAAACCAAACTCAATAATTTATTGGGAAATAAAAGAGAAACAACATGAAAAGTAACAATTTAAAATTTAATGGAGAAATTCATTCATAAAACTATTGATATAATTCATTGATCTTTTTTAGGCGTTACCAGATGGAACCACTGCATAAAGTCACTGCAAGATAAGTAAGTTTATCTCTGTACAATGCAGATCAGTTAAAATGGTGCGTACCTATGTCAACTCTTCAAGCGTCTTAGAGGAAAAAGCCGGTCACTATCTCACATGTTCTTTCCAATTTTTCTAGTGCTACATCCATATCATCTTTTTCCAATCCTTCTCGTTCCACGAGTCTCGATCCGTATTTCCTTGGTTGCTCCCCTTCACTCCCCTTTCATCAACTGTTCCGCCGCTCCGCCAAACATTCCTTTTCCATTCCAGTCCCATGTATGCCCCAAAACACGTTTAATCTTCACTCACTCCCGCCCTACTGAACCATCCTATGCCCATCCACGTACCCTTCGTGTTTCTCATTTTTCACTGGCTGAAATTAGGGTTTTTTTCATGAGAGATAGGAAAAAGAAGATGGGTGAGAAAAAGAACAAAAAATTTAGATCTCGCCAAATATATTAAATAGAATATTAAGGTGATAAAAAAGCAGAAATGGCCAGAAGAATTTCGGATCGCTAGGGTAGCCTGGAGTTTTAATAAGTTCCTACCCACTATGTATATAAGAAATCTAGTAATTAAAGCGGGTCGCGGATAACCATTTATTTTTAGGAATAGAATATATCTTCAGCTGAAAAACTATTCAATAATTAATGGGCATAGTGCATACATTTTTTGCTATCTAAGTTTTAGAGAAGCATATACTCTGAGCATGCACTGAGATTAATTCACCTTTAACCGAACTTAGCACTTCCTAATTTCACTAAACAGAATTCGAGCCAACACAAATAAATCCATGAAAAAATCCCATGTTTTTTCCTCATAATATCTTAATATGTACATTACTTTAGCGTTCATCATTAATACAATAAAGTTTTCTAAAGCTTATTGTGAATAAAATATAGAGGACGCTTCTATTAGATACAAAACACTCGAAATCACTCACCCTACACATATATTGCTATATACTTCAAAGACTTGCTTTAAAACACATGGTCACCACATAGATATATGGATATAATACACAAATCTTTTGCATATATTTGTTATTCGCAGAACGCATTGAAGTATGGGAGGAGTCCGCCCGATTAAAATAAATACCTACTTGAGAATTTTTGGCAAATAAGATATGTTTGCCCGCATAAACAAACAAGATTTCCTGTGAAATTCAATTTTCAAGCTTCAAAAATAAATCTATTCCTAACTCTGCTAAGAGCGGCATTTGCAAAGGAAAAGGTAATTATCGAAACATGATTTTTCGTTTATTTTTTCTAGAAGGCGTTTTAAAACAATCCTAACTAACAGTACAAGCAATTTTGGATGATAAAAGAACTTTTCCGCGTGATAAACTGAATATGCTGAGAGGCCTATGAAAATAATTAAGGAAATTATTTTTGATTAAAATAGATCACCTTATAATGGCATGTTCATAAAGATTGGACTTTTATTTGAAGCTTAAATTTTGTTTTGTAATAATAAAAAAAATATCTAATGCTAATTTTTGATGGTATTTTGTACCTCGTGCATTCTTAAAGTGTTTCAATCAGAAGAGCAATTGCCATTAGAGGTAAACATTTAAGACAAAGCCTCACATTCTAAATTTCAAACATTCAGCTACATTGTAGTTACATTGCTCTGTAAAAAGAAGACATTAGATTTCTTCGAACGATTCTTTTTCATTTAAATACGGAAAGAAGACTTACCCTGGAGGCCAAAAGTATGGAGTGGCTCAATGGATGTCCTTCGTCAAAATACCGAAGATAAAAAATTAGCCAAGAAAAAAGGTCTCAATTAATACATGAAATCTATAAACAAACGAGGATACGACTCGGTAGGTGCAAGAGAAAAATAGTGGATAAGAAACACACAGTAGCTAAATGATTATTGAATGGTACTGAGGATGAAATTTCATTGCCTCGTAAATTCTTCGTGTGAGTCGATCGAATGAGGAGGAACCACAATATGCCAGGGATATTATACTTTGGAAAGTTGGATTCCAGCATTCATCTAAAATTTTTTACTGATTTCGAAGGGTCAATAATGGGGGTTTCCATGATACCTACTTGAAATTTAATTTTGCTTTTGGTTTGAACATGTTATCCATTAGGAACCTTCACCCAGGATTCATTCATTTTCATTTACATTCAGCTCACCAAACTCAATACATGCTTATCGTGCATGGACACCTGTTCGTTCTCTTCTCTTCTTACTTATGTATGAACTGTTATGGCAATAGCAAGTGACGCGCCATTTCCAAAATGATATCCATATTTCCCTATTCCATTAGCGAATATTTTTCATAAGGTTATTCTTTGTCAAAGTCCATTTCGTCATCTTAATCTACGTAAGCTGATGGTAAAAAACGCTTGAAGGGATAGAGGAGTGCAATATTACGCTCATAAGGTCTGTTGGAGTTCGAAATTTAGTGCACAGGTGCTCGCTTTCTCCGATATCCATATAAATGAGATGCAGTCGCAATCGATACTCCAAAATCTCAACTTTGAAAGTGACGCACATATGCCCCTGAACTCAGAAGATCTACAGCGCATCGCTTTTTCGTCTACCCCCCTCAGAAGCCGAAATTCTCAATATTTGCCTAGCCGTATACAGATTAAACGCCTCAAAAACTCTTTGACCAAAATACGCACATGTTTTGGCGCCTTCTTTGCCATCAGTTGACCGATGAATACCTACTTTCTTTCATTGCCCATTATGAATTCCTCATCTCCTAAACTGTCACGCTTATGAACTCATTTAAGAGCTAACTTTTCCCAGTCATGGACGTCATATTCACTGATTTTTTGCTACAAAAAAGATATCATACCGGATACCGTGATTTCATCACACTAAGGTACCCTTGTTTACAGAATGTCTATACTCTCTGTAAAGAACTTCACATATGTTTTAAACATTTATTTATAGATTCGCACACACTATATTCGATTTTATTAATGTAACGAAATGCTTTTATTTTCAGCACAATATTGCAATCAAAATATATCAAATCTACGCTTAAATCAGTGCAAAAGCAAGCAAGATACTTATGGTTGGATAAGAGACCATACACTCGTCGCGAAAATAATGTGTTGTACTCAAAATAATTCATATTTATACTCAGTATTCTATCCGTTAAATTTAGAAATTTTACGCATACGTGTATACAAAAATTAAGAAATACACGAAATGTGATGTCCATGGCCTTAATTATGATGAAAAGAGGAAAAAATCTTCCTCTAAAACAATTAGTTAAGTATTTAAGTGCAAAAAACTAAAGTTTACGTGTTTGCATGTGATGTAAAACTTTAAATTCAAGAACATACAATTAAAAATAGCCCATAAATAAAAAAACTGGGAAAAAACATTTTATTTAAAAAGGCAGTATATTCAACCTTAAGAACGAAAAACACCAGCGGGTGAATTCTGACGGTGATGGTCTAAGCTTTACAACTCACCTAATCAAATACAACACGCACTCGACATACGTAATTGTTTAAAATCTTAATTATTGCCACAGATGCTTGATAGAGATGAACGAGAACATGTATTTTGAGTAAAGGAGTTACATACGCATAATGATTAATTTATATTCCACTACAACATTTCGATGTTCCTTTGTCCTGGGGAACGGGCCACACGTGCTGTGATTCAGCGTCAACCCTTACGTATCGTAAGCTTATATGAGCTAATAATTTCGAGCTTCGTTTTGATTTGGTGTCGAAGGCCACCATCCAAGGAATTGTAAATAGTTACCTTAAAGAAGGCAACTGATGATGCGAGCAAATGCGGGCAATTTTCGGAGCAGCCACAACCTTTGCTTCAGGGGGAGCAAAATGAATTTTAACAGCAGTGAGATGCGAGAATGCGAGCTACCATATGCTTAATTTCGGACGATTTACGTCCTTAGAAAAGCGAGTGAGTGAGAAATGCTCCCCGTAGAATAATGGGACCATTGGACGAAAATTCCAGACACCACATACTGGTGAATCATATTCATAACGTCAATATCATCAAGGGAAATCTTGACGTGGCAAACTAATATTTTGCGATAAAGATGCAGGCAAAATTTAAAGATCAACGTGCAAGTTTTTTAACTATAGGGAGTTTAAATTGCAACCCAAACAATCTAGATCGCAAAGAGAATCATTGCCAAATATGAAGGTGATTTTGAAACATTGGCTTGACTGTGGCAACAGATCAGTGTGAATGATAAAGGGAGTGGCACTTGAGAACGTAAGATATACTATACTATTAAGGGAGTTTGGAGGGTGTGTTGAAGCGCAACAACGTTTCTAAGAGTAAGAAATTGAAGAGATTTCATCGAGGGCCCAGGGGTAGTTTATCGGCCGCTAGGAAGGATTGGGAGGGGATTTTCTGGGAGCTAGGGATCCTGGGGGAGGAAGCGTTGCTAGGGGTTTCCTATTCCTTGAATGAGATTTCGGTGGTCAAACGCAGGTGGGGGACGGCACTTTACCCATTCTTCCAAGATACAAAACTCTTGCCCCTCCGTCTTTCCCCTTGCTCGCGCCGGAAATTCCCACTGAAGCGATGGAAGGGAAAAAAGGTTTCCCATCACTCTTCCCCACACCGTCACCAACTCCTGCACTAGTCATTTTCCTCATGCTTTGAAAATCCCCCCCTCCCATTTATCCTTAGTGTAGATTTCTCTACCCTTCCTAAATCCCGTATTCAGGATTTCTCCACCATCTCACCTTTCGCATAGAAGATTCCCTCCATCTCGATTTTCGCGAAAGTCAGGCCCTCATCGCTGAGAAAGGAAGCAAAGAGAACTATTACTCCACCGTATAGCGACAAATCACCTTATACTTCTAAAACAAACTCACAGAAAATATTTATTTCCAGTTATTTTCACAGGTATTCTTACACTAACACCATGAAACTTTTTTGGAGACCCTTGCTCCCTCGTTGCACTACTGTGTGTCATAATCTTTTTCCCTCAGCTTTTTGACGATTAAATCAACGCTATTAGAAGTAGGTGATACAGTAGTATAAAAACAACTTCATCGTGTTTTGAGCCAGGAAAACTAGTAAAAATAAGAAAATTACAGAAAACAGTAATATTATCTCCCACTGGACTTTGCCACACTGTTAATTCCTTCATTACGAAGATTCGTCCAGCCAGATCCATGATAATAAATTCTTAATCTTACTAATTATTAGCCTGAACTTAATAACGTATAATATAATGCATCTCTGCATTATTTAAAACAAGTGCTAAAAAATTAAAACAAATGCCAAAATTTACATTCATTTCCTTATTCACACGTAACCTAAGGTTTGGTCAACTACTCTCAGACGCTCGTATTACAAGAAAACCAAACTTATAGGCTTCTGCACATGCCCACTAAGAGCCCGAAAACCCCCTCTATACTTCTGCGTCTTTGTCTTGGGTTAATCTTTGGGGGGAAAGAAAAAGTAAACGTTCCCCTTTTAAAGTGAGAGAATTTGTGGGGTGCGGAAAAAAGGAAGCCATTTCGGGGCGAAAGGGAAGAAAATCGTAGGGGGTGGGATAGCATGGGCTTATTTATAAGACACTTCCCTCCTCGCCCCCTCCATGCCTCTTTCCATTTTGCTCCAATCTTCCAAATCTAGGATTTCCCCCAACCCACGACCTTTCCTCAACGCTCCTCCCTACAAGGCTAACTGAGGGTAAGATTCGGGAGCGATTTTCCCGCTTCCCTTTCAGCTCGCCACCGCTACCTCCTACCCCACCCCTCCCCCCCCTCGACCATTTCAGATCCCACCCTCCCCATATAGTTCCCAAGCACGGATGCACCCCCATCCTCTCTTTTCCCCACCGTTCTCAACTCCCACGCCGCCCTCAACCTCCCCCGTTCCGCCATCCATTCCAGAAACTCAAGTGTCCCGCGGGTGTCCTAAAGTCATGCGATGGAGGGAACGGAGCTGCGGGAAGGGAAAAGGGAGGGAAGATATGGCGGTGCTTCTGCATGGAGCAGGTCAAGTGGTTTTCAGCCACCGAAGGTCCCGCTAGAGGTTTAGCCTCCGGGAGTTTTGGGGGTTTCCGGTGTTCCTTAAGCGGTGCCACTAACGGCACCCTTGGATTGCCCGCACGAAGGACTCATGATACTGAAGCCCTTTCGTTTTACTAGAGGAATAGAGTGAACTCCTTTTAGGATGCGCACGCTGAAAGCATTAATTGTTGTTTAAGGTGAACTGCCTCCTCAACACAGGCATGAAACCAAATTTAGAAGCCTGCCGAATAAAATAACTAAGTACAAGTAAATTGCATGATACATATTTTCAGTGGTTTATAGAACCATGATTTTTACGGTTTAAGTCACTCACACAAAAGAGCACGAAAACGTGTAGTGACTTGGATTGGAATCAGAAATACAGACTAGAGACAAATACTACTTTCAGAGTATCAGTCAAAGATGGCATTTCTAACTACTCAGGTTTTTCTAGTAGCTGTTTACCTGCAACATTTTCACGTTATTTACACATTATAAGTTTATTCTGCGTATTACACTTAGTATTCGATGTACGTCGTTTGGAAAATATATCTGCTTGCAGTTTATTAAGACGAAACGGAAAGGTAGAAGTTCTTAGGCTAGTGTAGGATGAAAAATTTCTGAGTGAATCTAATAAAAAAGTTTATTTCCTTCCCTATATCAATGGTCTTTTTACACAAGTAGGTACCTCATTTTCTTGGTCGTTTTTTGTTTCTGTATCCACGTAATCCCATTAGCACCAAGGTTAAATCAGCTGTCCCCACTCGTTAATAACGATCGTAAAGAAAACGACACTTTTTTCTTCACTCAAGAGTTGAGTCATTATGCTCAAGGTATTGCCTCAAACAGAACTGTTACCAGCATTTTTAAGACTCATTAGGTTGGATATGTACTCCAAAAAGCTGTAATTCAAGATAGAACTTGTAAATACCTTGCAGAAAAGGATAATTACACGAAATACTTTGTCAATCAGTCAAAAATAAGTGGAAGAAGAGCTTATAAATTTTGGTAAGTTTGGGTCACACCCAGAATCTCAACCGCAGTTCCACTTCCACTACTTACGTCATGAAATCTCTAGTATGAGTTTCAAATGGTATACAAATTCACCTTGATATGGCTTGAGAAGTAAATGTTTTCAGAGAAGTTTTCAGGTATATTCTGTACACTAATCCGATTCGTTGCAGTGATTTCATGGCGTAAGAATTAAGAGTTGTGTGTAGTTGAAATTCTGAATTTGGCCCTTAACCTCATTCGTATTTCGTAACCTCATTCGTATCTTATAGTGTCTAATCCCAGAACATAATACTGAAGAGTGTTTTCTATCCTAAAACTTGAGTTAATCCTTCTCTTAATATCTCAGGTGACGAATGTCATTAATCATTTCCATGGAATTAAGAAACATCAATTGAAGTATGACAGATGAGTAGATGTATGCATGGTGTGTATCAACATGATGACATTTGAAAGCCTTACCATAGCTTACAGTTGTCTGGTTGCTGTAAACCAATTGCTGGAATATTCAATAAGAGCTCGTTACCAAGACAATCAAATTAATATAATTATGGTTAAATTCCTGAAAAGCAGCAGATAATTAACAAAACTATTTTTTTTACGAATATACTATGATTAAATTACGTTCGCGTTGAAACTGAAAACCATCTTGCTCAAAATGAAATGGAAAATTCCCCCCTTCCGAAAAGTTTGAAAAGAAATGAAAGATATGAAACAAGATGAAGTCGCTGAGTTCCATCGATATATTGTCAATAATATCTAACTTGATTTGGTGAAATATTTAGATGTCAGTCCATTTAAGGTATTTGTGAAAAAAACTATTTTCAGTCTTATCCTAAACACCAAAACTAAAAAAACAAGATTATAAAAAGAAATAGCCCCCGAACTTTCTCATGGAAAGTACGTATAAGCTTCTACAATAACTAGAAATCTCTGTGTCATCAATTTACCGGGAGGGCCTAAACTCCTTTATTAACGGTCAGGTATATCACTCCTTGGAAACTTCAAGTGCCTGAAGGAAGACTTAATTAAAGCAGTGTTTAATGTATATTTAATGAATCGTTAAAAGTTTTCACAAAAATAGTTGGATTATAAAAGTTTATGGACATAAAATCCGTGAAAGTTGAGCACAATGGGTACCTAAAATTCCAATTTAAGCAAAAGAATTACTCTCCGAATCCAAATCAATACGTCCAGCGCCTTCAAGCCTTTAAGGAGAAAGTTATTCCTCTGCAAGGACCGAGGATTAAAACGCCACACTACGATTAAATTTGGCGGTGGAAAGGTCGTTACAACTTTCAAAAGTGTGATAATTCGGTCGGTGACTTCATATGCAGGATTAATTCAAGGATATTTCAATCCCAGTAAAATATCCAGGCGTTAAACAGTTTAGCAATGAAAAAGAAGTTTTATCTACCGATTATGATGTTCCATAATTTAGCAATAACAATTCGGAAAAGTAATTTATATGCTGTTTACATCATTCATCATGTTCCATCCTTTTGTATTGTATTCCAAGGAGTCAGTGTCATTGACACAAGTACACAATGAACAAGCAGGAATCAACGCAAGTGAGACGCACTGAGAATAGACGGCTGGAGTCAACATCGGCGACATCGGGCATGGCGTTATCGGCTGGCGCTGGATTTAGCATGTGTGCCTACAATTCTACCCTAAACCCCGACGTTTTGATCGGTACGTTGGATGCTGACTCGGCGTTGGTGAATCGGCAAGATCGATCTTAAAAGCGTTCCCCATTCCAGTATTCTTGGATTTTAGTTTCTCCAGTGACTAAAATAAAATTGCATTGTTCTATGCGGTTACAATTTTTAAGACAAATGCAACATTGATAAATGCCCGTGACAGAATATGAAACTATGATCTAGTTGCTATGTTTCAGACTGGTTACCGAGGCCCTCGTTATACCATCTTCTTTGACACTTTTATTGCCAATGCGCTTGAGAGATATATAAGAAATGAATAATGAACTCTACATTCTACATTATCCCAAACATCATAGAAGGTAAAAAATGAAGTCAACAACGAAAAGAGCAAATATGCTTTTAACACCGGCTACGTTAATACTCTGGATTGGCGCAATAATACACTGGAATGTCTTTCCAGTCAAAACCAATTTTACATAAGAAATCAGCAAACACTTGATTTTTTCACAATTTTTATTATTATGTCTTTTAGGTTTTTTACTTGACAAATCCGATCGTCACTAATCGGATTAATATTTGATTGAGCATCTTGATAGGCGGCTATGCGATATTTCCACAAAAAATATTAACTACCTATACAATAATTATAATAAGTTAATAAAAATATTAAATAAATATTATTTTTTATCTCTCATCAAAATGTACTAAATATGGTTGGTAAATAGTGTGACCCTTATTAAGTTTTTAAATGAAATTCACGGCTGACGACTCATGGTTATTTTCTTTTATCGGGGATCAAGTGAAGGATATCCTCGGGTGGACATTGGGAAATCCGGTTCTACTGTCGGTAATGTTGGTTTTTTCTTTATATATTTTCTTCTTAAGTTCAGGAATTAATTATGTTATAATGGTTAAGTGGCGTCGCATTGAAATTATTCCAAAAACAAATCGTGGAAACAAGTAAAACTTGCCATTGTTCCTTGTGCTTTTTATGTAAAATAAATATCATTTACGTTGTCAGTTGTATGCAGTGTCTAAGCTGAGGACATTTAGGCACTAAAAATGAAGAAATACGCAGCGTAAATAGGCACTAAAAACTTCAAAATAAGCAATTAAAAAAGGCGCTCAAATATTTTGCATTTCGGACAATTCTGATGGTCCTGGAATCCCAAAGCCTGTAATCAGGTATTCCAGGAACCAATCAAACAGAACTTGACATAAATGACACCCTGCCTGGGTGAATACCCACCCAGGCATGACTGGAACCCGTAATCCCAAGACAGCCCCCTGCAACTTCCCAAAAAACTGGTCCCCTTAATGTCCGTTTACTTCCAGTACTGGCCGTCGAGCGCTAGTGGTACTCTCGTCCTACTCCTACAAGGGACCTTATGGGAAGGTCTCCTATTTATGTGCCGAGAAACGTATTGAGTATGATTTATGTTTTAATTCCTGCTAGCATCGAAGGAAAACCATAATTGCTGAAACAAACACCTGAATATTTACCGAATTTAGGAATCTTTTTTCCTGTCAGTGCTACTTACCAACATAACTTTACACAAATCAAGTACAATTTCTTTCCATCAAACATGTTAAATACGACCTGGTTCTATTTCACAATTGTAAAAGTGTGGAATTTAATAGAGTTCCTCATTCAAAATGCATAAAGCTATAGTATTCCACACCGTGCCGCAAGTGACATTCTCAATTATTTTTCCAATATGAGACCGAAAGGGAAATACCAACCTCATGATACGCATAATCAACTATCGGCAACGTAACTTTGTGATGCACACTAATCGCGATGATAAAATTTGCGTAGTAATTTTCTACTTCTCTTTGATATCGCTTTCTTAAGTCTAATGTTTTGAAATCTTGACTACCTCTTACAATGATATTGTAACCCGCCAGGCCAGCAACATGAATAAAATAATTAAATAACAAAGTGTTTTTCCCCTCGTAACCTCTTTATTACGATTTTGGCTCAGAAAAACCACATTCAGAGAGCACCTTAAAGTTTCTTTATGGATTTCCTCTTGAGGGCTGAATATTGGGTAGCAGAATTGAATAAATAAATATTAGTAAATCAAGCAGTTTGTGCATTGTTTCTCACAAAAATTTACGTCATAGAAAATTTGGACAGTTTTTTCTTCATTGAATATTCTATGTAAGCCTCAGAATTACGTGTTTGCTAATTTCCTCATTCGCATGCTAACATAATAATGGATTATGAAGGCCATAACATCTGAATAATGTTTTGATCCAGAAAAAAACAAGATTTTTTTGGAGGATATCACTTATAGCAAGTTCAAAAACATTTGCTTTCATTTAATGTAAAATTAAAACGTGTTCCGCAGAACTTATGAAACGAAATAAATTTAAATGTTGGTGCAAAAGAGCGCCTTTAGTTTTTAGCTCAACTAATTTACCCACTGGTGCACCGAATTTGCCAGTGGCTTTAGAAATTCTGAGCGGAAAACTGCACAACGTGAATACTTAAACATTTGCTTTGAAACATAATTTGCGTGATAAATTATACATTGAACGACTTCAGGGAGCGCTTAGTTAATGATATCGATAAGGTGGTAAAAAGTAAGTTCGTCTATTTTCCGATGACGCAGTAGTGTACAGGGAAATTCTATGCTCAAACGATAAAGAATATTTAAATGATGACCTACAAGCAATAGAAAAATGGTGTGATATATGGGTTAGAATTAATTTTTAAAAAATGTGTAGTAATGAATTTTTGAATAAAGAATTGTTCTCCTCCTAGCATATACAAAATAAGTATTAATGAATTAACAAACGAGGAATCCATTAAATATCTTGGAATAAGACTAAAACATGATCTTTCCTGGGGTAAACACATGCGTGAAATAATGGGTCAAACGAATCGTAAGCTGGGATTCGTCAAAAGAGTACTGGGTAAATGTGACGATCATGTACGAGAAATCAGCTATATTTCTCTTGTTAAACATCATTTAGAGTATGCTGCCAATGTATGGATTTCTACGAAACCGGTCTAAATAATGAACTTGAACGTGTGCAGCGAAGATCTGCAAGATTATAAAGGGAGGGTACGATAACCTTACTAGCGTAACCAGTCTATTAAATGAATCAAATTTGGAATCATTGTCAGATCGCAAGTTGAAATTTAGACATAATCTCTTAAACAAATTCCAAGACCATATTTTGAGTGATAATGTTAAAAATATTTTGCGAACCCCAACTTACTATGGTAGACTGGACCATAATCACAAAATTAGTGAAATTGATAGCCCAACTGACGGATTAAAAATGTCCTTTTTTCCTCGTACAATTAGGGATATGAATAACGGTAAATATATCCAGTACGAGTGTAGCAATGGATAGCGTTGGTAGCTGCATGTTGGTATAAGGACTTGAAGCTTACGCAACTAACAGCATGTTTTTGCATGTTAGCTTACCTATTTTTATCTTTTTTTAAATAGTGTAGTTTAGAACAGTATATAAATACTAATCCTTTTTTTATGCATGATATGTAGTGCATGTTTGGTGAGAATTCACCCCCTGCCATACACCTTTATGTTGGCTTACAGGGTATTATGTAGATGTAGATGTAGTCATGATCAATGATGACTTCTTCCACATCTCGTAACCCGTTTCCAGCCACAGCCCTCAGTTTTTCCTTGAGAGATTTCCTCAAGTCTTCTTTGTTTATATATTTTTCTTTGATTTCATGCAGTGTAATAAAGAGATCCAGAAGCTTATCCTGAAGTATATATATATATACTTCAGGATAGGCCCTATACTACTATAATATCGAAGAGAAGTTGATAATTACTACGCAAATATTATCATCGCGATTAGTGTGCATCACAAAGTTACGTTGCCGATAGTTGATTATGCGTATCATGAGGTTGGTATTTCCCTTTCGGTCTCATATTGGAAAAATAATTGAGAATGTCACTTGCGGCACGGTGTGGAATACTATAGCTTTATGCATTTTGAATGAGGAACTCTATTAAATTCCACACTTTTACAATTGTGAAATAGAACCAGGTCGTATTTAACATGTTTGATGGAAAGAAATTGTACTTGATTTGTGTAAAGTTATGTTGGTAAGTAGCACTGACAGGAAAAAAGATTCCTAAATTCGGTAAATATTCAGGTGTTTGTTTCAGCAATTATGGTTTTCCTTCGATGCTAGCAGGAATTAAAACATAAATCATACTCAATACGTTTCTCGGCACATAAATAGGAGACCTTCCCATAAGGTCCCTTGTAGGAGTAGGACGAGAGTACCACTAGCGCTCGACGGCCAGTACTGGAAGTAAACGGACATTAAGGGGCCAAATATTTTCTATTGACGGCATAGGAAGATGCAGGGGGCTGTCCCAAGATTAGCAGGCAAAGACTTCACCCCTCCACCACCGCGGTCGGCTAGAAACATAATGCGGCATAAAGATGAAACATAAGAAACATTATTATTGCCACAAAGAAGCATCTGAAATCTAAAGTTTGGGCTGAAATACAAGATTACGTTCTGGTAAAACTGATGGAGAGCAAAGAGTATAAAACTCCATATAAATTTGGCTTAAAAATTGAAGAAACGTAAAACACAAAAGATTTACTTATTTCAAGTTACATTACAATACATTTCTCTAAATGTTCTCCTGTAAACTGATGCCGAGAGTCAGCTAGGATTATTTTTTAGAATAAAAATGACTTCTCAACCTCACGCGAGGTGATAGGGTATTGCTTAAATTATGCAAGCTCTTCTGCTGCCATCTTTGGTCCTGGAGCAATCGAAGTCCCTGATAATTAATTTAATAACAGCAATGTGGAATGGTGCCTTCAAAAATACTTTTATTGCGCTTGAAATCACCACATTTACATATGGAAACTTGGATCTTATCTCCTCTACTAATGTGTAGAGCATGAGCGACGCATGTGACATGCACCATCTTGGGGTAAAAGACTGAATCCATGCCCAGCTTTTAACATATACGATGCGCTATCCATTGTTAGCTCTAAAAACATATCATTATTTTCTGTTGGCCACAGGAATTTTCAAGAAAGGAAAATTCAAAATAGTGAAAGAAATAAAAAATATGCGTAATACAGGAAGCAGTAGAGAACCGTTTATCGGTGCTCTACTGCATAAATATGCACAAAAATCTGTGATACTCATGCTCAATACTTATGC
Source organism: Platycnemis pennipes (assembly GCA_933228895.1). Taxonomy (NCBI): domain Eukaryota; kingdom Metazoa; phylum Arthropoda; class Insecta; order Odonata; family Platycnemididae; genus Platycnemis; species Platycnemis pennipes. The sequence goes on from OW121848.1 coordinate 86,634,399, forward strand.
AAACTTCTCTCGCTATTCTATCAATCATGCTATAGTTGGTGTTTGCAATTTCCCTGGACAGTACTAAATGAGGTGCCATAACTTCATCCGGAAACATCTTATATTATTTCAGTATATTGATGTAACTTATCGTTATTTGGGAACGAGGCACAAGTGACTGAAATTCGTTTTGTACCGGGTGGTGTGAATGCGGGGTACAAGAATAGGATAAGGACCATAGTGATATTGAAGAGCCCGGTGCCTACCCCTCAGCTTCATTTAGCTGTTCATTTGGAAGTAAAAAGAATTAAATTTGAGAGCTCGTTTGCGCCAGTCAGAAAGAAAAACCGGCAACAATGGGACGAATTAACAAAATAAATAACTTTTGTAGGCGCGGAAATAAAAACTCTGGACGGTAAGCGATTGTTCCGTAATTTATTCACTCAACTGTCCACCAAAAATAGCTGTAATCTTACCATCAAAATCAGTAAATAGTGACAATTATTGTGATTTTCGACTCATAAAAACTAACTAAATTCTTGTTCGGCTCATAGGTTTCAAGCCTTTATTATATATTATGTTAGTTTCAACTTTTCTTTCACGCGCAGGCCATTTTTACAGACATGAACCGGCTATAATCATTATTTTCGAATTCGTTTTTAAATAACCATTTTCAATTGGTTACCGATATTTTTCAACGAGGTCACGTCAGGACCTCCGGAACCAACTCAACCTCCGGGCAAATGTTCATCCATTAATAAATTTCTGTCCGTACTACAAAGTGTCAGTGTCACTATTCATGCCTTTTATCGATGCAAATAAGATAATGAAGGTTAAAAAATGGTATCGTAGGAATGCATGCGTGTGATGAGGCGCATTGCCTGTGAAAAAAGAACATTTTTTTTACATCGACTATACCTCACATAAAAACGAAACATTTCTTTTGTACCTGATGCAGGAACATTTAATCTTTCTATCACGATGATTATTATCTATTTTTTAAACCCAATCCCACGAGGATTAATGTTGGAAAGAGCTGTTTAGGCCCATGCGTGAGGGAGTTGAGCACTGTTTTTACACCGACCATATCTCCCAAACCCCTAAAAAACACAAAACAACTCTTTTTGTATCTAAAAGAACAACATTAGGTATTTCCAAAACAATGATCTTATAATTTTTAAACCCTGTCCCACATGGACTTTTTTAGCTCCGAAAAACCATTTTTTCCAAATTTCTCAAATTCAAGTGATCTTTACTCAGTGAGAAATGCTCACATTCCATGTTTTTTAATATATTCATACACAGTGTACGTATAAGTTCTACGGTGAGGAGAATTGGCCAGTTTTAAAAATTATTTCTTGGTGTAATTGTAGGCTACACTTGTGAAAAAAATGAATTTTGTAAGTTCCATTTACAGCGACAAAAAGACACTTCTTCTGACGAAAAGTACATTTAAAACTCCTCTGATATCATGTAAACTTCATATTATTTCTATTGACACCTTTTACATGTGTATGTCACGTAAAACCAGTCTGCTACAGCCTGTAAAAATATATATTGTAAAAAGACGATTTTCAGGCGTTAACGCAATTCGTGCCTGGCTATATTCAGGGGTGAAATTTTATCTGCTAAAACAGGGAACGGCTTTTGGCTCAGGAAGGTTGACATCATATATGCACCAATTTTAGTTTAAACCTGAGGTGGTGAAGCAAGATATTTATAAAAAATTTGTCTATTTAAAATGGAATGACCTTCAGTGATTAACAGCTTTGGATTCTAGAATGCAGTTTGCTTCTTCATCCAGATATTCAGTTGCGTATAGAAAACCTACTCATGCTCCATGATGGCCTCATTTTCTAATAGACAGAATTGACACGTAGTATAAAAGATGAGCAAAATCGGTTGCAATAGAGTACATTTAAGTGGATGAAAATGTGTATCTGTAAAAATTTATGTATCGGAGGTGCACATTATTTCTGCCACATGCCTCACGTATTTCAATTATTTTATCTGCAGAGTATAATGCAGTATTTAGCCATGCTCTCCATGATTATCAATTCTAACTGTAAAGGAAGAGCTACTTCGGGCAGTAGCTATTTAAAGTAAAGCTTAAAATTCTTTAAATAAAGCTTCAAAAACAAGTTTTGGCGATTGTAACCATTACATGTACGGATCACGTAAAATTAACATAGTTATTTTCCTACTGTTTATATAATAATACTGTGGGTGATTTTTCTTTACGCATGTTTATGACATTATTTCAACCTTGATAGATTAAAAAACTATGAAGAAAGAAACTGAAATAATAGACTAGCTTCGCACTGAAGAGAAGTTTGGTGACGTTGAAAAGAATTTTGCTTTTTTTCGGCCCTTATATAGGCGATATCAGCAGAAAAAAGCATAAAAAGGTAAAATAGGCATTTTTAGGCAGTAAAAAATTACCTTAATTTCGCCATAAATGATCCTAAATGAACTTATCTATATATATAAAAATGAATGTATGTGTGTGTGTGTGTGTGTGTGTGTGTGTTTTTTTTTTTTTTTTTTTTTACCGGTAAGGGATTCTTTTTTATTCTTTCAGCGTCACCTCATTTATTTTTTCAAAGCATCAATTTCATCATCATTTTTTTTTCATCAATTTAGCAAAAGGTTGGTTAGGGAAAAGAGCCGCCAAAGGGGCTGCTACCGCAATCTTGGCTCCTTTTAGTTTTCCCCACCGTAGACAATCTGCATTACCAGTTACAAATGTACATATTATTAGGCGATTTTATTTCATTTGAGTTAATAGAAAAACAGTTACATAAATAATGGATTTCGTACATTGATATTTCCTTCTTCTTTATTGAACATAAAGTTTTTATATGCCCAACACTTGTAGAAAAGATCTATGGAGTTATTGGCCTTGTTGTAGTCTAGTTCACGTGTAAGCCTTTTTCTAATGTCCGTTTGGAAGGCAGCAGTGTAGTTAACATCGTGCTTCTTCTGACGGGAGTACAGGGTGAACTCTTTGTAAATAGACGCTTTTGCTAGGGTGACGAGAAAATTGGAAATGTTAATAGGAGTTTGATCTATGGAATTTTGTTTGGGAATGCCGCCATATAGGTGTGCACGGAGTATTGTATCAAGTCCTGTGAGAGATTTAACAGATTTAACGACCCTCTGCCATATATTGTCAGTCTTAGGGCATAGATAAAAAAGGTGACACGTCGTGGCAATGACGTTGGGGCACCATGGGCAGTTGTCATCGATCCTGATGCGTGCGCGTTGAAGGAAAATCCCATCTGCGACCGCCCCATGCGCGAGCCGCCATGCCACATCTGCATCGTGGCCGAGGGTGGGAGGAGAGCGTATAGCAAGCCATTGGATCACCTCGTCTGGTTTACCTTTCAGGGGCCAGGGTTTCAAGTGGGATTTATACACAAGTTCATGATATATTTTTTTCTTAGGGAGTGGGAGTGGAATTTGGCGTTTGGTGGGGGAACTGTCTATGTATAAGTGTGGCAGGTTTTGGGTTTGCGTGGGGGTGGCGGGGTGGATATGAGTGGCCTGATTTACTGAGTCGAAGTCGGGTGGATGCTTGATGACTTTTGCAGTCTTCCAGGCCTGTATGATGGAGTCATAGAAGGGATCGTGGTGATAGCGCCTTCTATTGGTGTGCGTGATGGAGATGAGATGGCCGATGATGTCATCTGTTGGGTGATTTTCTTGCAGTCGCAGGGCCGCCAGGGATTTCCAGGGAGATGAGTGGGTGTCCGTCACGATCCTTTGCGCTGCGTGAAGGCGGAAGGCCATGATCTTGATCCGGATGTCGACCAAGGAGAGTCCGCCTTCCCTCAGGGGTGTTGTCACCGTGGTTGCATCCAGCCAATGCTTGCGATAATTCCATGAAAAATGAATTAATTTCGCCTGAAGGCGTTTTATGACGTCAGGGGAGGGGGTTAAGACTTTTAGCGAATGCCATAGCACTGGAGCGATAAACTGGTTTACGGCGACAATCCGGCCTCGCAGTGACAAAGAGGAGAGCCTTGGCTTCCATCTTTCTATCGCCGTGTGGTGTGGTGGCCGTGTGAATTGAATTGAGGTTTTTAAGATGTAGGTTTGAAGATGAATGGAAACAGTGCGATTGGTTGAAATAAAGACAAAGAAGAAAATACTTTTGATGGGAAAGAAAGGAAGTCAGTGGAGATTATGTGAATGCAGTAAGTTGTGTTGATCGTTGCAATTCTGAAGGTCTTTATGAATGGAAGACCCCTTAAGAAAGTGAGAAAGAGGAAGAAAGATATTTAAGGTTGTAGATATGATTAAGACAGTGAAGAAGTGCGCTAATCCGACCAGATTGATAGGGCAGAGAAGGTTAGATATAAATCAGAGTACTAATGTTTCATCGAAACATAATATCTATATATATAAAAATGAATGTATGTGTGTGTGTGTGTATGTGTGTATGTCCTTTATGCATTACTACACCATTCATCGGATCGCCATGAAACTTTGGGAAGTTGTTGAATACATTCCCGAAAAGTGGACTACGAAATCGATATTTCAATATCGATACTTTATCGATATAATATCGCTACAGTATCGATAAATTGATACATTATTGTTACAAAATTGAGGTGAAATTATTTAGTTTTTTAAAAGGAATGTATCGTTGCAATATCGATACTGTATCGAATGTATATAATGTGTTTGTCCCTTATGCATTACTACACCATTCATCGGATCGCCATGAAACTTTGGAAAGTTATTGAGTACGCTCCGCGAAGGTTTCTACAAAATCGATAATTCAATGTCGATACTGTATCGATATAATATCGATAAAATATGTATACATCGATACATTGTTGATACAAAATTGAGGTGAAATTATTTAGGTGTTTTTTATCAAAGTTTTATAAAGTATCATTACAATATCGATACTGTATCGATACAATATTGATAACTTCATGCATTACCACAACATTCATCCAATTTCCATGAAGCTTTGGTTAGTTGTTTTGTTCACTCCATGAAGGTTTGTACAATATCGAGAATACAATATCGACACTGGAGACGGGATGTGCATCCCATTGAACTTGCAATTTATTGAAACACTCACGTGCAACATATTCAAATCATCCGGCATGGGACAAATATTTCAGAAATGCCAACTTATTGCTTGGGATGAATGCACAATGGTGCACAAAGCATCGCTCGAGGCTCTGGATCGATCATTGCAAGATTTCCGTTGAATCCTGAGACCATTTGAGAACGCATTAATATTGCTTGCACGACATTTCAGGCAAACATTACCTGTAATTCCTCGATCGACACTAGCGGATGAAATAAATGCTTGCCTGAAATATTCTACTTTGTGACGACATGTAAAGACGTTAAAATTATATACAAATATGCGTGTCCAGCTGCAAAACAATCGATCAGCTGAGATATATTGTATACCCATAAGAATTGTGAAATTAAACATACTGTAAACATGCACTTTCCATTTAACCAGATTGAGCCACAGCAACGCGTGGCCGGGTCAGCTTGTAACTTCATAAAATTGGTTTCATGAGTAAAAGAAAAAATAGGAAATTTAGGCAATGTCCTCAGCTTAGTGATGTCATATTCAGGCAAAAGTCTCCAAAATGAAAAAGATATTTACATTATATTTCTTTTACTGCTTTTCAATACACGGAATCAATTCTAAAGTTGAATAATTGGATGAAATATGGCGTCATATCGCCTATATCTTTTTGCATTTAATAAACTGGTGCGAACTTCACCGTTGAACTCCAATCATGGGCTAATATTTTCCTAGCTGTGGCATTTGTGAAGACCGCAGTTAGCTATCCGTCGACTGGTTCATGCATCCTATCAATTAAAAGATTCCTGTTGGTAGAGCATACATTTACTTCTGGATAGTGCAGAAATGCTACCCTCCCTTATGTAATTTTTTTCACATAAAAAGTCTCTTATTTTTGAGGAAGCATCAAGTAGTCACGTAGAATTCATATTTGTATGCATACATTAGATAATGATTTCTAGATTATATGTTTTCAATCCTTTCCGAAATATTTATTTAACATTCTTGCTCAGAAATATTAAAGGTTGAAAGTAACAAAAATGTGTGCGGTAAGTGTATTCCTATGAAATATCCAAGTTAAAAATATCCCATGGCCCTTGACAGTATACATGACAGTAGGTATATATGCACCAATTTTGATTTAGTTTAGATTTTAGTTTATATGGTGTCATATCATGGTACTTAACCAAAATTGCAATTTTCTCACACCCCAGGGAGAAACCGAGATTCTCAGCAGGAAAGATTGGATTTAAGTATAACTCACAAAAAAATATGGAAAGAGCGCAATAGGAGACAATGTTGGTAGTTACACGGCCACATGGTTTAGGACTTCGAGTACAAGCGTTACCCCATCATTTTACTCATTCGTTGCCTACTCTCAACTCCTTGGTGTTCAACTTCAAGCATTTTTACTAAATGTTAAGTTCATGTACCATGGAATAGTACCAATTCTGTGATTCCATGCTATCGATGCATATTCCATGCACTCGCTATTTGATTATCATATGTAGCAATAATTCATAGTAAACGCAGACAAATATTTTGCATTGGCACACTGTAATTACATATCCCGGAACTAAGTACAATTCGAATCATTTTTTACAGACAGGGTAAAGGGATTTTTAACTCATATCCTCTACTATAGTATTATGCTGACAACATTACTGTAGTCCTGATTTCGAATCAGAAAATTGAAGCTTTGAGGGCATTGTAGCATGTTTTACTTTTCGCCCGTTAATCTCTTTCTCGCAAAGCACACACTAGATACCTAACGTAGAATCGCTATTTAATTATTTTCAATTTCCGAAAACACTGAGTGTCGAGTACAAACCACTTCAAAGGAATATTCTATCCAAATTTTTTATAATTAGCGTAGATCTTCCATGTGACCTGTTTGGAATCGAAAATCAATATAGATTTCATTTGGAAATGGACAATGCAATCAAATTATTTTTACCAAAATTGGCCGGTCGCATTGCATCGTGACTGGATAGGTGGAAAACCAAAACGATGAGTTTCGTGAGTTCTGGAAACTAATGATTGTGACATGGTCAGGTCATTCTACAGAAAAGTTCTACCGAGAGAACTGAGATTCTCAGCAGGAAGGAATAGATTTAAGTACAATTCACGAAAAAAATATGGAAAGAGCGCAATAGGAGACAGTGTTGGTAGTTACATGGCCACATGGTTTATGACTTAAAGTACAGGCGTTACCCCAACAATTTACTCGTTCGTTGCTTATTCTCGACTTCTTGGTGTGCAACTTGTGATTAGATTCTTTCCCAAGACTTCTGAAAGCAGATTGCTCTGGAAGAGAATTATATGATTTTTCAGCGTGTCAATTGTTCTACCATTTTATGATGCACTATAATTTTAATCAAATTCATTGAAATTGATATATTTTCCGCAACGCACAATACTGGAAAACTTATACTGATTCAACAAACAGTAAGAAGGTATTGTCTCTCCGTACTTGGCTTAATCTCTAAGAATTCATAAATAACCTTTCCCTCATTCAAATTGAATATATCTAAATTTCACTTACTCTTTTCCACAGCTGACTCATCTTTTGTTGCCATTTTTAAATGAAATTACAACTTTGGGGATTGCTGAAGAGATTTGTTACCAGCTACTAAAAATAACCCCAGATTTCCACTCTAATGTAATTCCAGCATTATATAATTAGTACTTTTATTCAATGATAATAGGAAAACGTTATTTATTACCATATTAATACCTGGGGATAATTAATTACCATTACTAGAAAAAGGAGTAGTAAAAAAAATAAATGCTGAAAAGTTGCATCCCTCTGCTAAAGTAGAAAATATTCTGGAGAAGATAGTTAGGTATGGATATTTGTCAAACATAAGATTTCTCAATGCAAATATAATGGCTAATTTTTATCGATTCTTGCATTCTTAGAATTTATTGTCTGAATGTTACGTTGAAATATCAATATGCACCGAAGGAATATGAATTTTCAAAATTTATTGGGCCAGGAAATAGTACCCTCCGCGCTCTTGAGAATTAAATAGTATTTTGCCAAAAATTGCAGTGACCGACTCATGAAGGGTGCCTACTGGTAAGGAAGTGAAATTTGTACATTCTAAGGTAGAAAATAATAGTATTCAGAAGTTAACCAATGTTGTGTGACAGTTTTAAAATTAGGAATAAACATAAACAATAGAGAAGAAGATATGTATATCTATATAACAATGCATAGAAGAAGAAATACACGGTTTAGTCTACACTTGTGACTGCATCACCAACGGAAATATTTGTAAAAACAGCTGCTATAAGGCAGGGAAAAAATCTAAATAAGAATCTAAATCGGTGTTTATTCAAATTAGCGGCACTGATGAGTATTTTGCTCAAAATCACCTTATGTACAGGGAGAGGTGACTCGAATTAATCGCCCATTGCATTAATAGAAACTATAAAAGAAATTCATATCATAAACGGGGTCACAATCTCAGGGAAAAATAAATTCTATAAAATGTTAGCCATGCACAAATCATAAACATAATTTTGTTGCCTAGCATATCACTCATTATCTGAGCTCCATTATTTAGATTTAAGACTAAAAATGCAAAACTTAGTCAAACGCTAAATGCTCGAAAGGGAAATCCAATGCTACTACTTTCATATAACTTTTAAGAACAGATTGTAATGCATTTAATAATCCGCAACCCCGAAGTATGAATTTTAAAACAAAAGTATTTATTCCCTTATTCTTGCAAATGACCTAAAAAGCGCAACGACTCTTCTAAAGGTAATATTTAAACTTGAGCGAGTGTTGAAATAGATGAAACAATTTCTGTTGATAAAACACTACCGGAGATAAAGTAAGAAAAAGCTTGCTGAATAAAGGGTGAATTAAATTATGCCGTCTACTCAATCTCTTCCTCCATTAATCCCCTTGAAAACCTTTATGGATCTTCGTCATTTTCCTTTACAACCCTCCCACCATCAATTTTTGTCTTCCCTGTGAAGATATACAATTCAAAGCCACAATGCATGCCTTTTAATCTATGCAATCCGGGCTACGCTTAAATTTGGCCGTCAGCTCATAGGTATTCCGTATCACGCACGGGGGAAGAAAAGAATGAGGGGCGGGGGAGGAAGACGAGAAAGAGAGAGCGGGTGGTTTTCGCTTCGAGGGAGCGGATTATATTGTGCTACTCTGGGAGGGTGGATGGAGGAAATAGGAGGGTGAGTCAGCCTTTCTTTTGCCGCCCTCCTCCTCCCCACACCATCAACCCCTGACCCCACTTTACCCCATCGCTCGCGCCGCCCTCAAGCGAAATCCTTCGCCTGCTCCTAAAGGTCCTCTCTTGTGACCCTCGTTCACTCACCACCCACCCCTAGGCGACGCATTATGCTCCCTTGCTCCCAGCCTACCAACCACCCTTTCCAAACCCCTCTCATCTAGCCCTTGGGGTGGAATCAGACATTGCCGGATGACCAGAAATGAGCAACACTGACGCCTGTAAACCCACATAAAAACCAAGCTGATTAAAATATTTCTTCAACTGCACATAGGATATCCAGTGATTCGAAACTATTCAACAGAGCTAACAGAAATCTAGTGAAGAAAATATACTTTCCTGTAAACAGACTCATCTTAGCTGAACCCAGGCTAGTAAGATTCATTAACATTCCGGCTATTTCATAGCATCGTTCCCAAAAGACTCGAAGGGACATGAATAAAATAACTTTGGCGATAATAAAATTTGAAAATGAAAATACAAGTAATGTTAAGGCCGCTTCATAGAATACAATTTTTTGTACAAATCCTTGTAAAACGCTTGCATAAACTGAACGAAATTTATGTTTATCTGAATGGAAGTAGAACAGGTTCTATTTTCCGTACAGTCATTCAGCCATTCGCACAAGTGTTCATACAATTTGCCGCATTACACGGTACAGTTGCCTCATGCAAACGTTTGTACAAAAAATTGTATCGTGACGAAATTGTCCAAAAAATTGTATCATGTAAAGTGACCTTTAAACAGTAAAAATGACTCTAAAATCACCATTAAGACAGCTGCCGAGCGTCTCCAATAACCTGAGTGAAAATGCATAGTCACACTTCTCTTATACCCAAAGTATGTGGAAAAGATTTATTCAAGTTTTAGGTGCTTCTTATTTTGATTTAAGATGCGGCATTCTAAAATAAGTTCTAGGAAGCGTTACTAATAAAGGGAATGTAAGTTGATAGATACTCCAATGCATACAATTCTACACAGCGATTCGGCTATGTGTTCGGCAGCGAGTCTGCCTCGGTGGCAGTGGGGTTAAGTCCTCGCATGCCAAAACGAAGGTCGCGGGTTCGAGTCCCGCCTGGGTAAATATACCTATTCAGGGCATGGTTATTTTTAAATGTGTCCATTTATGTCCAACGTCCATATATTTATTGCTTGTAGTTGGGGGAACCTGTAAGCAATAAAGATATTATTATTATCTGTCAAATTATTTATGCGAAAAGCCTGCGCAAGACTTAACACGCTATTGACTATTATGAATTAATCACCATAAAATAGAATCGGAAAAAGGAATCTGTATCAAATTTATTGAAATCGATTTGAAACATGTTAATAAATGTATACCAAAAAGGTCGTCTGGTTGAGAAACACAGCATGTTTCATATACCAGGACATACTTTGACTACGGATATCAAGGGTCTTAAATCGCTTGTCATTGGGTAGAAATAGTTCAGGTGAGGTGACATTTCCAGGGAATTTATACGACCTAAACGACCATTATTCAGGTTATATCCGAGTAGTTACGAACTCGAAATCAGGCCGAATGACCGAGGGATAAGGGAAAAGACGAAATTGGGGGAGCAATTAGCAGAAAATATCCTCCCTCTAAACTGTTCAGCGGGATCCAATTTCCCCAAGTCAGCGGGGAATGGGATGAAAGGAAAAAAAGAAAGAAGGGAAAAAAATCGGTCGGAAAAGGTGAAGTCATAGACAGAGACGCACGTCAAGGGGGGATGGGAAGTTTTTTTTCTTTCCTACTTTCGACTCTACCTACCCTCCGCGATCTCCGCTGCAACCCGCATTGCGCCAGACAGAGGCGAGAGACTCGACGAGCGGAAAAGAGGGAAACACAAGAATCTCTCTCTCTCACTCCTTTCCACTCCTATCCACCCGTCAGCGGCATTCGGACAATCCGAGAGACGCAACGACAGAACAGGAAGAAAATTCACTCATCCGTTGGCTGCGACGCATTTCAAACCTCCCCCATCCTCCAGACTCATTTCACCCTTCCCACCTTGGACTCCATTCTCCTTACCTACCCCTCACTACTCCGAGAGAGGTGAAGTCGGAAGTCACTGTCGGATGAGTTGGTACCTCCGAAAATTTCCCATGCGTGCTGCGTAGTCCAGTATACCGTCCCCCTTCCTTCCCACCCTTTCGCTTAATCCCCCCTCCTCCGTCCTCCGGTCCACATTATGCGACTTCTCATCCTTCCACACATCCCCCAAGACCACTTTACCCCTACGATCCGTCCGGAAATTTTCCTCTCCCTACTCCCTATCCTCAGCAGCCCGAACCCCTCCTCCACGTGGTTCGCGTTAACCCTATAAACTCCCTCCTACGTCCCGCTGCACCCTAGTGCCATCCCCCGTCCCAAACCCTCATGGCCGCATGTTTCTTATTTTCTCAACCCCCTTGGCCACGCTTTCGGATCGTGCATTCTCCCCACAACCCTCGGACCCATAGCCGCCCGATCCACCCCTATATTCCCCGCCCCCACCGATCCCCTGGACGCGACCCACGTGAGGAGGAGGAGGGTGGAAGAGGAAGGCGGTGGTTGGCCTTTTCCCGATTTCCCCCCCCCCCCCCTGCTCCCATATTCTCTATCCGCACTCCCAACCCCCTCCCGTTCTCCCCACCCAGGAATTTAATGGAACCTCATTTCTAACGCACGGCTTAATTTGAAAAGGGAATGATTTCTCCCTCTCCCCACCCTCCTGTCATCTCCTCCTTCGCCATCATCCTTTCCCCCTCTCCCTCCCTTTCTTGACAGGCAACCACCCCTCTCTTAATCTCTCCCTCTCCCTAACAAACCACCGCGGCCCGCACCCTTTTTCCCACCCTAGGCCCTTTCTGCCTCACCCCATCGGAAGAAAGACTTCTTTGCTCGCTGATTATCAACTGGCAGCGTTGGGGAGATGTTCCGGGAGAGCGTTCGCGGTTGAAAGATAAGATTGTGGGGGAGTGGGGAGAGGGAGGAGAGAGAGGGGGTGGGTGAAGCGTGTGGGTGGTGCAAGGGAGTGACGGAAGAGGAACTTGCCACTGAAGAGCGGCGCATAATAGGGCGAGGAAGACAAGGCATTGTGGAATATAAAAGTTTTCATTCGTCAATATTTAGAGCGGTCTGAATAATTCTCTGAATTCATTTCTAATGGAGAGGCGTGGGAATAACTTCTGATGACGGCTGGTGGCTTTTGAAGTTCCAATTGATGATTCAAGCCTCGTGCTCCTAGTCTTTGCTTTTCAATTAACGGGGAAAACTTTCGACGCCGGTAGTATTTTTTTCTTTGTGAAAGACAATATGGGCGGATTGGGAGTGTATTCTTTTTTCTTAGGGAAAGAGACATTGGAGAATTCATTTGTAATCGAAAATTTCATCGGAAAGAAAGTTTCTCTGCTTTGTTTTGCACGCAAATATCACCATGTCGATTCGCCGCCTGAATACCAAAGTGCTGCAGATACAAAAGTTTGAATTTTGATTTTACAAAAGGCTGGCAAAACCTTTCACTTACGCTTCCTCGACCGCAAACAAGGAAAATTGAAATACTTCATGAAGAAACTATCAGTGATATTCTTTAATAAGTGCTATTCAGTAGTCTTACAAACAATTAGTTCTTGCCTTCTAAAATCTTCAACAAAGGGTAGTAGTAGTAGTAGTTTTATTTGGGGTGCGTCGACGGCTGAGGTCATTTTGCACCACTCAAAGTCTTATTATTGCTAATAATATGATATGAAAAAACAGCATGAAGGAATAGCCTCGTAGGAATAATAACTATATTTTATTGTAAAAATCCGTATTTTTTTAAAAAGTTTAAAACCTTGGTGATGTTATCGGCGTCGTCTCCTAGGACTTGCCTTATTCCGCCCCGGATGTCTTGCCTCTCCCGTGCTACCCGACAACAACAAAGGGGGCAAAGTTAATTTTCCGAACGGTACTCTATCAAATTCTTCTTCTGAACACTTGGACCAGAAAAGTTACTCAAACCTGCACGTGAACCTTCATACAGGGTGTTACATTATGTAAAAATATGCAAAACGTAAAACAATCTGGTTTCAGCTCTTTGGAAAAAAATTAATTTTTGTCATGGAAAGAGAAGGCTCCATTTCACTAAATACAGGGTAAATAATATGCTTGTACAATTTCAATTACCACTGAAAATTAAATTATTAATGTATGCGATGCTTTGATTCGATCGGGGAACATGCAACAACTGATTCGCGCACCAGTGCTTACGAATATAACAGCTATCTAAATGTACGTAGCTGAAGCTTGGATTTCACATCACAATAAGCCATAATAGAAAATATAATGATCTTTTGAAACTATGCATAAAACTTTCTGGAAGATAGTTATCTCTATTTGGAGGAATATAATCGATACTTTTAGTCCACTATAACCATTAATGCTAAAGATGCTCGAAGGGTTCTTAGAAAAATATTCCTGAACTCCCAAGCAACGAAGAAAAAGGATAGAAACAGCAAAAAAGGATACAAGAGATGGAGAGGCATAGCATTCCATTTCTGCGTAATGATTTGAAATCAATTCTAAGTGGGAAATTTCTATTTTCTTTCCTTTCTCTTAATCTGGGCCTTCGATTTCGTGGTAGAAAATAGTTTATATTAGGTAACACACTGTGATATTTTTATTAGAAATTATATTTGTACGATAACATGAAAACTGCAAGCTAAATTTAATTATTTCTGAGGAAGAGAATGGCAACTCTCCTTGCACTAATGTCAGTTCTCGAGAAAGTTGCCCATGAATGTTGCATTCATTCACCTCTAGCACAATGAAATCTCTACAGCGAAAGCTTATTCCGCGTTACAAACTCGTCGTAAAGGGCACAAGGCAATGCATTCTATGCCCTTTCTTCCTGTTTGTACGGTTAACGACCAGGCTTTATTCAACAACTGCAAAATAGGGAGGTATTGTAACACTGTAATCCACAATTTGGCGCAAGCAATTTGACTTGGCGGTCATTTCAATTATCTGATAATCCACGTCCACCCGTCCTCAACAATAAAATGTCACCGTTTCCCCGCATACGATGAAGGATTACACCGGCATTGGAATCATAGAAAAATACCCGAATATCTAATTTTCTAGAGCCTTCGGATCTCCCGGAGCCGCCCCCGTTCCCCATTGGGAAACATAGTGTGTAGTCAGTGGGGTGACTTCGAGTTTTCTGGACGCACGGGATAAGTCGATTGGTCAGCATCATCAGACGAGAAATATCCCTCCAGATGTCTTTCTGTCTTCTTTGCGGTTTTCTGTGGGCATGATCAGGGAGGGAGATGAGAAAGCGACGGTGCTTAGTGTGGCGAGGGGGAGGGTAAAGGAGACGAGTGGATGGGGGGCGGCAGTAGGACAGGCGAGATAAGGGAGTTGATGCAGACTAACAGCCCCGCCCTCACACCCCCTCAGGCTCTGACTCACATATCTCCTCTCTCTCTTCCCCGTGCTTCCCCTTTTTTTCCCATCCCTGTCAGCCCAGATACCAAGTGTGGCCCCGCCCTGACGAACCGTCACTGCACCCAGTGCCGCTCCTCCCACTCCTTCCCATGACATTTCCCCCCTCCTCTCCCCTGTTACCACCCTCCAGTCATGGTACCCTTCCTTCCATCGACCCCATGCCCCAACGACAGACTCCACTTTTTATCTTGGTTCCTCTTACTCTTCCTACCACTCTCCCTTTAAAACTCTCTCCTATAACATTAGGTACACGCTAACAGTCTAATTTTCCTCGTAGAATTCGGGGAAAGGTTAATAACGTGGCATGTAAATGAACAGTGAATGCATAATATGTTGCAACGAAATTATTCTGAAAACAAACTGTTTAAATGATCTTGGGGAGGGTGAAAAAACCATTTTTTTATGAAGTGAAGTTGAATTCTGTCTTCGATTAATATCTATTTTTTCAGCAAATCGACTGGCATTTGCTGTTTTCACGGAAGAAAAATTTAAGTTATTGCATTAAATTCGGCCTTTGCCCTTTGTAAAGGCGTGGGAACCATTTTCTTAGAAGCATGATAAAAGCAAAATGGAAGAATTGCACACCGAAATTAATCAAAAGGTTTTTTCACCAAGCAATATTTCCAGTATATCCATTAAGTATATTTAGTAGTGAATGCATTAAGTATTTAGGCTAAACAAATTTAGAACGAAAATGAGTGGTTTTCACTTTCTGATGATTTGTATATCACGAACACAAGTATTCATGAATCATACACGTTGAACCTCTATGCTGTGATTACGCTTAACTATGAGGTTATAAAATTGGATCGTGGTATAAAAGCTTATTTTATCTTGAAAAATATTTAACCCGTCAATTAATCACGTTCCTGATGAAAACAGCTACGAAGGACCGTTTTTCTTTTAGAGTGAACTGTTTCATCCTGGTACCATGAAAAATACCTCTCAAAAAGCATGACAATTAAAATTAACTTTTACAAACAAAGAGCATGACAATTAACTTCATAGGAGTACAAAAGTCTTTCACTCAGAGATTGTCTGGGCTTTTAATTTGGCACTCATTTATTTTAAGTGACTGAATTGCAGTGTTCCTGTTTTTCTTTCAACGCCTACCCTGTACTTTCTATCAGACAAAGTAAAATGCGTAGAGCTCTGCATACTCTGTGAGCTTGCATTTAAAAGCTAAAAGGGCGTACAGTTCCAACATCCCACACTCGCCTCCCGTCTCCTCGTGTTTCCCAGTCCCACCACCGTCCTCTCTCTCTCTCTGCCCTTCCCCATTCCCTATCCCCAAGGACACCTCCGTTCCTTTCCTGTCTCCTGGCTAGCCCTATGTTTCTAACGGACTCATTATTCCCAAGCGCCTCCCTCCCCACTTAGCTCCCCTCTTTTCATGCGTTCCTCGGTCATTTCATTCCAGACCTTAATCCCTCTTCCTCTCCTTATTCCCTTCTCGTCCCTCTCCTCTTCCTCAAGAGCACCTCGCCAAACACACCCCGCGTCCCACCAGACGCGCATTTACATCCCCTCCCATTTTTAACTTTGTCTTTCGCCCTGGTATTTCTCTTTTTCACTACAACTCTCACACCGTTCTCCGTTATTGCATTCCTTCCTCCTATATCTCCCCTTCTTGCAGTTAAGGTTACTCCCCCCACTGTTACCCTCTTCCCGCTCTCACTTCTCCTTCACTCTTAGCTCGAGACTTCTCCATCACCCCATGACTTTCTCCTTCCTCACCGACCCCGCCTCCTTTTAACTTGCCTCGCTGCCCTTAATACTCCCATTTTCTTTTCCCTCAACCATTTACCCTCCTCGGCTCTTGTCTTTTTCCCGTCCCCGGCAGACACGATACCATTTCTTCCTCCGTCCCCATTCTGATTCTCCCTCCCCAGGGCCTCTCCGTGCAGTATTCTCTTTCCCAGCATCGGCCATTTTCCCTTCTCACCATTACTCTCTCGTACAGAAAGGTTTTTTCGAGATTCTCCACGTGACAATCACCAAAGCGCCGTCTAGGAATTATTTTAACGCAAACTAGTCAACCACTAGTATGTAAAAAGGAATGCATCGTAGTGTTGTTGCATTACACTTACGTGGCACGAAATAATAATTTGACGTATTAGTCTAGAATTAGACTCATTATAAAATTGAAATATTCACCAGAAAACTCATTGATTCTACGGTAATCTCTTACTTTAGCCTACTTTTTAGCTATAAACTATCTAGGTTTTTATAAAGCTTTTCAAAGGAAAGACCATTTTCTTACTGGCATCATATCTTTTCAAATTGTAAAATATCCTCTATTACAAATATCAGAAGACGTTCAATGAAGGGAATTATATATTCATCAGCAAAACCATAGCCAACTTATATGACCAAGCAACAGTGTAAGAACCAACAATCGTTGACAAATGTGGTCAACAATTTTCCAAAAATCCTATCCCGGTTTTGACCAGCAATTGTGGTCAAAACCGGGCTAGGATTCTTGGAGATCCTTGGTGAGGAATATATGAAACTATGAACTAAATTACGCAAATGGTTTGCTTGCACAAACCTTTAGGCTTTCCGCAGGTTGAGGTGTTATCAAAATCGTAGGTTAAGGCCTCAAAGCGCTTAGACAATATATTTCATTCTTTTTACATTTATAATGCTGTATTTACAGTACTATAATAATACTAAGACAGTTAATTCTAATCTACGGTAATGTTTTTTACATCACCCGCTTTTTACTTATATTTTGCCTCAACGATGTCTTTGTGATAGGTCACCAAGCTCTGTCCTCTGTCATAGCAATGCTCGTAATTTCTCCCATTTTGAGTACCTATGCCTTCAATTTCATTCACTCGTGACATTATCAGCCTCTTTAACTATGTGAATATATGCAAGAGAACGCATCCACCAAGAACTTACGTTGCGATAGAGTCCTTGATATATATAACACTCTTTAAGCATGTTATCGATCACAGAGATGCCACATACTCCTTGAACAACGGTTAGAACTGTAAAATTTCCCTTGTGAAGTAAAAATTGGCAAAAAGCATTTAGAAACGCCCAATCACTCAACTTTTTTAGATGAGAGATTGTTATCCATTACCATGAATTCAGATATAAAAAAATGAATGAAATGATGGTGCATCATTCTAGGTTTTGAGTCATTTGTCAACAAGATTTTGGAAAGGCTCGGATTTATTCACCACTCCAAATGTTTTTGAGTACGAAAGGAGGAGATCATAAATTGACGTTCTTCTTTTAAAAGTGATAAGGTGAAGAGTCTTAAGTTTCATTTTCTTTGATGAAGTACCACACTCAAAGGTATCAAGAATATCAAGAATGATTTTGATTTTCTTGCTTTCCCAGAATTGTTTGATGTTGTATCGTATGGATTAGTGAAAACGGCCAAGTCGTAGTCGGTATATAGGAATTATTTTCGCGAAATTAAGAACATTGAGTACTGTATTCCATTCCATGATAACAAGATCACTCATTTTTACCCACAGCAAGTGTGTAAGGAAAAATGTAACTTAGGTTTAATGAATTTACAGAGATATTTACCATAGTTACCAAAAACAAAGACTGTCATAACTACCAGTGCAATAACAATCTCTTTTAAGAGCATACATACTCCTTTGCTTCACTCAATTCATTACATTTTCTCACACTTATAGTTGGGATTTAATTACCTAAATGTTTGGGCAGAAAAGTATTCAAAGGAAACGAGATCATTATAATGCATCAATTATTATATTTCAAGTCGTCAATAATTATTTAATGAGCATGGAAAGTAATAAATTCGTGTATTGGTTACCCCGTAGCTTAATGTGCTTTTCATTAATGCGGTGCATTGTGAATTACTCAAAAATCAGTTTTACCTCAAAACACACTATTGTCTGAAATAAAATATCCTAAAAGTACCCTAAAATTAATTCATGTGGCTATTTTATTTGAAATATAAAAACATAAACCTCACACTGTAGAACATTTTATCTTATGTTGATCACTTTCATTAATTAAACTTTTGTAATGAATTATTTATATCATTCGAATAGGTATTTAATTAATGATATAATAAATAATATTACTCTCATTCCGATATCCGTTAAAAGCTATTATGTTTGCGCCTGCAATCGTATGGCTAATAAAATTTCAAAATTCTATGGATTTATAAAACAACTATTATTTGGCTTTTCTCAAATATTATTTCTACTCTCATTTCAACTCTGATGACTGATACAGTATACATTCTCTTGCAATATTTTAGAGTAGGTACCCATAATTCTTCTCCACGACTATCATCTCTACCATGTAATGGTTAAAGGATCACGCATGTATCATGCATGGGGGCTTAAAGTTGGGTATAAGAATTCCTATGATACCCGAATATTGGCGGCCAAGGAATATTTTTTTTAATTACTCAAATTTTCCAGAGGTGATTCGCTTAATGTGATCGGTTAAGGCCACTTTTTTCTGTAATGGCTCAAAAATGCTTCCTTCCTCTCATCAGCTGCGAGAAGAATTAAAATGAAACCGAATTCTCTCTTCCAGCTTCCCCTAATCTCCCCAGACTCCACAGCCTCTCGAAGAGTGAGGAGGAGGGAATATATCGGGCGTTTTAATTAACTGACCGGCAATTTATTCGCCTGCCCCTTGGAGCCACCCTGTCCGCCTGACCACAAATTTCCCATCTCCTCATTCCCCTCCAACCAATTCCCAATCGCCCCCCGCTTTGACTTCTTCAACCCCCTCACCCTCTCAGACTGTATTCCGCTCTTGTTACCCAACCCCTACCCCAGTATTCTCCCACCACCTCCTCCTTCCACGCATACTCAATCCCCAACATCCATCCCCGCTCCTCCTTCCACCCACCCCCCCCACAAGCTTCAAATGTTCCTGTATCCTCCCTCGACCTCTCCCCTCCTATTCCCACTCCCCTCTCTCTTTGCTACGAAAAAAATATACCTTGAATTTACCCTTGCCCTCTCTAACCCATTTTTCCCCTATGATTCCCCCGAGGCGCTCAACCCACCCGTTCAACCCCTCGAGCGGACTTTAACGCGTCGGCCCAACTCACCTCTGTCTCCCTCTGTCTTCCTCCCACTCCCCCTGAATCCTTCCATCCTCTCCCTTACCTCTTCTCACCCTTCTTACATTCGATCCTCCACTCGCACCCTCTCTCTCTCTCTCTGCGTGCTCTTGCTTAGTATGGTTTCAAGCACATTTTCAGAGATTCCCTTTTCGGAAAGAAAATGGAGTTGTCCCCGCTGTTCATCGATCTCGGTTTTTTCAGAAGGGCGCCGTGCTTGTGAAACTTCGAAACGATGGGATTAAGCGTCTTAGTTTCAAGCGTGCTGGAAGAGGAGAAGGGCTTACGTCTGTAGAGTGAGTCGATGCTGACGAGAGTTTCACTGGAGGTGACCTGAGTTATCGAGAGTTTATCATGGCTGAACTAGTGCTTCAAATACCCCTTCCCAAAGTGCATGACGAAATACTGGGTACATGTATCAGTTGCGGTGATGACCACGGATTGAACAGATAATGTGGTATTGGACACGAGGATGATAAAGTAGATAACGTTTATCCTCATCACTAAAGAGAAAGTTCCAACTGTTTAGACACACCTACTGTAAGGTTAGCGTTTTACTTTTTGACATATCATCTCGGAGGAACCGATGAATGAGTGAAAACAATAAACTTTGGTATCCGCAGTAGTTGGGGTAGTGGAGTTTTTAATTTACTAAATTACAACATAGGATTTCGTAATGAAATAATTAATCAGTAACAAATTCGTTCTCATTGACGCTGAAAACCACGGAAACCTTGGCGATTACAGCAAGTGAATATACAAACCAGGTTCAGGTGTGATGTGGTGGAAACGTTCCATATTAATAGAAAGATGTTGCACTTGAGAATGATGTAGTATCATCGAAACTAGTCGAAATAAATTTTAATATTGTGGAAAATTGCAATATCTTTCTATTAAAAAGTGAACATGTGATGATGTATATGGAAACATTTCGTAAATCGTTTTGTATCGTTAAAATCAAAAGCAGCAGATATAATCTTAGTAGATAGAGTATTTTAATCGTAATTCCAGGAGCTATTACAACTTATTAATGAATGTCTGTACCGAGAGCTCGTAAAGAATTTTAAGGCCATAATATGATATTTTTCCTATCCTCTTGCTCCATCTCTGTTTTTACCGCTGAAATGAAAATTCTGCTTCATCTGTTAACTTGATAAATGAATAGGGTTTACATTTCACGTTCAAATCGTAGAAAAACTCGCAACTGACGTAAAGAGGGATACCAGAGTGGAGTTGTTAGAGAGTTAGGCCTCCCATCCTGAGGGCCTGGATTCAAAATGCGATATGGGTGGTTATTTTCCATTGATATTCCTGTAATGTCCCGGAAGGGCGTGTGAATCTTGATAGAATTTTGTTATTCTAAATTTCGCTTTCCCAAAAGATATTTGTGTACTGTTAATGGGCGTCGCTCAGAATAGCCAACAGCCAGTGCCTCGAGAGTTAGATTTCACTTTCAACTTAGCATTTCCCCTTCTCTCCTTCCCCTTGACCGAAAAACATCCTCCTTTTGCCTTCTATATAATGGCGTGTACGGTGGATTTTGGAGGAGATTGGTGAATCGGTTGCAGTCAAAATGTAGTCCATCATTGGAGACCGATGCGCGGACCGTTGGGTCCGTGCTCTATGCCATCCACCCGTACTGAACGCGCATTCTCTTCTATCCTCCCGAGCTTAAGGTAACGTGGGGTAACTCTTTTGGCTATTCGAGACGCGATTGGTTTGACTTTTGCTTCCGAATAAATTCTGTCTTTAGCACGAACCTTTTACTTCATTACTTGTTCCCGACACCAAAAGGGCAAGAACCCACAAACAAATATGTTGGAAGGTTCGAGCCCCGTGCGGGGCCCGATCCACAACATTCCGGTAACCAGTCTTGAAGAGAACTTCGAGCCTGTGCCCACTGTGCCCACTGTGTCCATTGGACGGGACGTTAAACTACGGATCTGTTAGTGCATTTTGTTATCGGTAGACTAATGGCGACGCTAAGTTTTCTCCACTCTTCATTCATGATAACCACCTAACTCTACCCGTTTACTTATCTTCAATGGGATAAATGGTTATAGTTATTGTTCAACTCCCCAACTACTCCAAATCATCTCTAACAAACGTAAAAGTTATATTCAGAAACTACAAATAACAAAAACAGAACGCATGGTCTTAGAACCTGTTATGATGCCTTACATAATCATGATAATCATAAAATAGTATTTTTAAAGAATAATTACACCATTATAGATCTGGAAACCTCAAAACTCATTCCTTATATCATTGTATTTAAAGTTAACTATTTCAATAATGACAGGGCTGCCAAACTTCCACTCCCCCATTTCCTCAATCGGTAATTATTGGAATAATTTTTAGTTGACAATAAAAATTGACCAGCTGAACTTACATTTTGATTCGAATGGTCAACCTTTTCCTATGCTTGAAAGAAGGCAGGATGGAAACCAACAATTAATGCATTTCCCAGAATTTAATTTTGCCATGTTGTAATATTATTCTTCATCCCCCTCTACTGAGAGAAGACGGTCCTTATCAAAAGAGCTAATATGATAGCAAAAATGTTGTGAAGAAATGCAGCATATTATCCCAGTTAACCTTTGATGCAAACGTCAATATCTGAAAGTAAGTGACAAGAGACAAGATAACAAGTACGAGCAGATCTCCCCAAATGCAAAGCTACGTTAGAATAAGCGAGAAGGAGCTGACGAGATCAACGCAAAGAGATACGAAGTGTAATTTTACGGCCACATTTAAAATATATAGTATAAAACTGTCTCATGGCCTGAATTGTTTTCATATAAAGAAAGGAGAGATATATCTGAACACCATACTGGGTGTTTGCCCCAGGGAATCGCTATTAAGAGATTCATCGTTTCTGGAACAGGGGACAGACGCAATTGGGAAAAATGCTAATGGAAACATATCACTTCAAAACGCCCATTACTAAAAATCACAAGCTTCACAATCATGTATTTCCCTTTATACCAACAAATGTGTGGAATGGTAATCATTGCTACATCGAAACGCAATATTGTCATCGGCAATCCCTCGCACAACTCCGCCACTCTATGGAAAAAACTGGGAATACTCCATATAATTCGCAAAGTAACAAGCTAATGGACAGATAGTACTTTGCTTCCTATTTAGCGGCCAGCAACATCCTTCCAGGTTGATAATTGAGGCAAAACAATCATCAATGTTCCACGCATCCCTGCTCGATTGTGTGCCTAGCGATGTCACCCCCACTCTGTTTGCATTTCAGATTTTTTTATTCAACGAATTCCTGAGTTTCGCCGCGGTTTAGATATTCAGGATTCCATAAGTGATCCTCATCAATCTCTCCTCAAGTCGCCAATTTCTCCCTCGCACACTGTCTTCTCTGCAAAATTAGTCACCCACCCAACCTTGACCCATCTCCACTCCTCCAGAGCATGCATGCACGCAACTATGGAGGGAAGCACCCCTCTATCCCTGCACTCTGGGCCACCCGCACCAGGGCTCTGTTTATTTTTCCCAGTCCAAAGTGTTTGTCGTCCCGAGCCGTCGACTTTGATACTGTTAGCGGAGCATCTGGAAATGAGCAAATTGGAGTGAGGTGTGGATTTGGTGGCACGGAGGGGGGGGGGGGGGAGGGAGAGTGAAGGGGGTTGATGGAAAGGAGAGGGTGGGATCAGATGGGCATGGAATTGATTACTGAGGGAGGACTGGATGGTTTGGGGGTTGTTAGGGGGC
This sequence comes from Platycnemis pennipes, assembly GCA_933228895.1. NCBI lineage: Eukaryota > Metazoa > Arthropoda > Insecta > Odonata > Platycnemididae > Platycnemis > Platycnemis pennipes. The sequence continues at coordinate 86,657,993 of OW121848.1, forward strand.
GGTACAAGAGAGGAGGAGAGGTCAAGGAGGAGAAGGATGAAATAGCTTCGTCTCAAAGGAAGGGATGGAGGCAGCATTTGTTTAGAGAGATCCGACGCTCTGGCGATCCAGATGGAAGAGGAAAGCTTGGCGTTCGGGGGGGTTGAAAAGGGAAGGAGGATATATGCCAGGGACTGTGGTGGTCTGGGTTGCTAGGGCATCTGGGGGAGGATGCATGCTCCACCATTTTAGGCAGTAAATGGAGTTCCGACTGCGATGCTTGTGCTGAGTCCGACTTCGACCTCCGCCCCATCAAACTCCTCTCCCAGCAGTCTCCTTTCATTCCGACCTCCATTTCTCTTATTCAGCCTTCTTTGGGTCTCCCTCTCTGTCTCAATGATTTTCACTCCCTTCAATTCCCCCTTCTGTGCCTCACACATGTCTCTTTCTACATTTCTCCTTCTACCCTGTTACTCTCCTTCCTATCGGCCAATGCAATTGCAAATATCAGGTATAATACGTCGCTTTCATCACCCAGACTATATATCCTCAGTTTATAGGCATCTCGCAAGGCGTATAAAAACCTTGCAATCAGGCATGTGGTGCATGGCTTTTCCAAAGTTATTCTAGCCCATCCATTGCAAAATGTGAAAACAATGGTCTTTCAGAATAAAGCAAATTTCCAACATCGTCGAGGCACTGATCATAGTTGCTTTATTATTGAATACAATACCCTTTAATTCCATTTCAATTAAATAATAGAAAAACTCTTTTGAAATTAAATTTAGTCTAGAGATCTGGATGGCAGCTACAATTTCAACCTTTTCATAGTATGAAATAAATTAAACACCCAACAACATGCATGAATACGGCACTAATAAGGCATCAATTAGGAAATGCGCTGCGAAGAGGACCATAGAAGTACCTGTACGGTTGCATTAATAACCATGGCGTTCGCCGTACAAAAATTACAGCTAATGTCGACGTAGGGCACCCGCATTTAACGGAATAATTAATTGGCAATGAATTCAGAACAGAATCAAAACAATATTGCTGGCGAAATTTTCAAAGTGAATTCAATCATGGAGAAATTGATTCAGGGCCTTTAGGGAATCCTTTGGCAAAATCGCTAAGGACTGCATCTCTCCACCAATGGTGAAATTCCGCGCAAAAAGGCTTTGGGACGCGGGTTCCACTCATTTGATTCGCGGTGCTATTCAAGTGCATTCAGTTTCCCTCTCGGACCTTACCCATTTTATTTTTCGGCCGCGAACACTGAAGAGCTCTTCCCTTCTCCTTCCCCTGTTCCATTCACGCCTCACATTTTAAGGATGAAGGGCACTCCAACGACAAGCGCGGGGCTTTAGCTCGCGTGTTGCGTGTATGATAGTGCGTGAGTGTGAGCTGTAGGTGGGTGGCGATGAGGGGGGAGAGATATGGCGAAGGAGTGACGCCCGGAAGGGAACGAGGGGTCAGCTGGAAGGGAAGAGGAGATCGCCCCGCGCACAACCCCTTGATGTAACGCCGCCGCTACGTAATCGGGAATGGCAAAGGATGGGCCGCGGCGGCGGGATGGATGTCGAGCGGTGTATTGGGGGAGATGGAATGTGGGGGAATGGAAACGACGAGTTGGCAGGGGCGAGCAGAGGAGGAAGAAAGCGGTGGGGAAGGGGACGGGGAAGAGAAAGGGGAAACGGCAAACGATGTTGCCAATTAGCTGAGCGGTCAACAGTAACTGAGTTATCACCCATTTGATGTGCGTCAGAGTGTATATGTGTGTTTGCAGTTGGAGTCGACGCGAGTGTGTCCGCGTTCCCAGACCCCTTCCATCAGCCCCGTAAAGGGTGCAAGGGGGGGAGAAGAGGGTGGGGCGAGTGGAAAAGGCGTGAGGGGTAAGTGAGCGGGACACAGAAAGGAGTGCGGGACAAAACGTCGAGAGTGAGTGTCCTCCTGCACACCTCCCCACTCTTTATTTTCTCTCTTCCCCCACCTATGACCGTGCCCAGTCTCGCAGCATATATGTTTCCCTTTCTCCACCTCTCGCTGCCTCATGCAAACACAAGCGCGAGCCATCATGCCTCCCGTTCGTCCATAAAGGTGTGTTGGCGTTGTGGGGAAATTGCCATACACCGCGCGATGGATCCCCTTGTATTATTAGGTGGATGATGAAAAGTCTACCCTCTCTCCATATCACTGAAACATCCCTTTCCTCCTATCAGGTCCATCGCTCTCTCTCTCCGTTTGTTAAGTTAGCCCCACCACTCACAAGTCCCCCCAGTCCCATCACCCACAAATCTCCATCCCCATCCATGATGCTCGAAAGGTATTTTTTCAGTGGCAAAAGGAGGAACGCGATGCGGATTGGCTGTGGATGACCTACAACAGCTCAGATAAATTCTGCTCTCGTCAAAGTACAAGGGTCCAACTCTCACTTAATTTTCTGGATGGAATTCTGAAATTTTCCAAAATCGAATCCTGGTTCGTTTCAATGTTCTCACTCTCCTGCATGCCGCTGGCTACGGCCGTTACGACTGATCACTCGTCTCACGTAAGTGAAAGGTTGAACGAAGTATTATTTCATTCTGTTCTGCACGCAGATTATCATGTCATTTAACCAAATGGTTAAAACATCACAAAAATTAAACAAGTATTTATAATCATAGTGCATAGCATAATGAAAAAATGCAAAAAGTATTATTAAGGAAGTCATCAAACTAGTAGAACGACGCTTCATTTTTGGAAGGAACCTTTTATATCCTGGAAACTTCAACGAGAAACTCGATCCTATAAAGTACTATGAATACTATGCTTCGTTCTTGAGTCAATTTTGCATGTGCAAAGAATCCCATACAAGGAGGAAAAGAAACGTTTTCATTATTTTCTTAAGTCAGGGTTTGCATCGAACGAATACCTACCGCTCGACTAATGACCCAATAGAGAATGAACCAGAGATTTCTGGCTTGATGCTTTGGCAGTTACCGGCCAGTTTTAGGGCAAATTCTCAGGCGAGGAGTAGCGACAAAAAAGCTGGCGACTTTTAAGGCTCGCGACCATGCAGACACTTCTGCGGCGCAGTAAACTCTTACGTTGATGAAGGGAGAAAGAGGAGTGGGAACTTAGTCAAGTGGGTTGAGTATACGATAGGGCCTTGCTCCCTGGGGGAACAGGGGTGTAAGGGAAAGAAAGTTGGAAATGGGGATGTGACATAGGGCGGGGGATTGTGAGAGGGAGAGGACGAATGGTTTAACCTCCCGGAATAAAACTTTACTGTCCCATGCTTGGAACTCTTCTGCGCCACAGGAGATCAGAGGGATAGAGAAAACGTGGGAGGCAAGAGGACTCAAACCACCTCCCCCTCCTACCATTCCCCAGACGCACTACATTATTCCCCCACCCCACTGTTGCTTAAACCCTCCCTTCCCCTCACCCGAACCCTCATCAGGCAGACCGCACTCCTTGCTACGGCGGCGCCTTTACTGCGTGAGGTCGCCACCTCTCCCCGAGGCATATCGAAGTACCGATGCCGCTTACTCAGTCCCCTCTCATATCTCTCAGAGCTTCCGTAGGGCCCTCTACTAAGTCTCTTGATCCTCATGCGGAAAAGGCAATGGCATATGACTCCTGTTTTTCAAGCACCCATCCGTAGTAGGTCCAATGCCCAATTCAGCACAATGAAAATTACCCTATATCCCTCTGAAGCACGATGGGACAAATAAGTGAATTGAGCTAAATTGACCACTCTTAATAGCTTATTGTATTATCTTACGTCTCACTTTTTACTGCGAGGTATTTAGAGATCCTACGTTTTGCAGCATAACTGAATGATACTATGAAATAAATGAATCGACAGTTTAAAAATGTACTCACAACTATAGAGTAATACAGAAAATAAACAAGTTTTCATATTGTTAACGCAGTTACATGAGTGCATTGATTTAAAAAAGATACAACAAGGATATAGTAATTGTTAGGACCAATAATTAAGTCAAAACATTTATATTTGTGTGCAGATGGTGCAATATTTGTCCCAAAGAATTCCAAATACTGGTTAAAAAAAGTCAAATTATCAAATGAAAAGCATCTTTATAATTTTTAAGCCAGCGTAGCAGAGTTAAATATGTCCCCCAAAGTTTAAATAAATAGAAGCTCATAATAAAGAATTGTACTGAAATGTTAGATAAGAATTTTATTTTTTTCTTCAACGGAGCTGGTGAAAACACGGTTTCTCTAAAACAAAAAGCAATTAAAACTACTTTCTTTAGCTTGAAATATGTCCGTTATATAGCTAATGTATCTGATGCGAGCTTTTCCAATATGTTATATCTAATTTCGATACACATGCCATACGAATTCTTCAGTCTTAATTTTTACCAACCTGGGAGTTGGCTATTATCGGAACAAAGAGTTATTTTATGGGATAAATGTATGTAGTCACATAAAACATTACACCATAAATGTTTAGTAATCATTTACTGGAGTATTTAGGAATCATCGTAAATATCAGAATAAAAATGTACTTACAATTCTTCATCTGCCTTTAGTCTGCGTCAAGAGAAGCGAGGGAAACTGGGTGTTTCGGCACAAATATCTCCTCAGTGAAATCTTAGATGGAATCCATTTTCAAATACACACCCATAATTCAAAATTACCAGTAATGTCTATTTACTGAAGGGGATAACGCAATTGCATATTTCTTAACTCAAAATAAATGCTTTCCTTTCAAAGAAAAATTTTACTGGCCGATGCTTATAAACTAACATAAACTGTAGAGCAACTATAGCTACGCCTGGGTACATCCTGGAGATACATCTAAAATATTTTGAGTGCATTTGAAAATTACCATTATAAGCATAAAAATGTACGAGTAGTACTATTAAGTTGCGTGAGAATCCATAATATTTTTATCTGCCCGCTATTAACCTCATAGGCAGAGCAGTATGTGTAAGCATAAAAGTTATTTATGGGCCCAATTTACTTCCCTACATAAATACATGAAAAGGAAACTTAGCCCAAAGTTCCTGTATCGGAAGTTTGCACTTCTACTTGGCAAAGCGCCTTCCTTTGGAGAGTTTCCAAAAATCTTAAGTTCTTGGATATCGAATGGGCACTACGGTTCAACGCGATAATTCATTCCTATCGAGTGGGGATTCCACCCCGAGATCCACTTGCACCACAGACACTCAGTCGGCAGATTTTAGAATAATCCAATTTCTTCCACACTTCCACAAAAAATGCCGTCATCCCCTCTTGACCTCGGAGGAATGGGCCAAGAGCCGGGTTCCTTTTTCAATGATTAAAAAGAAAACACGGCGAGTCCGAAAAGAAACAATAATCTAGGAATGGAAACCATTCGATAAAAAATGTCCTGGTGGACCCATGAAAAATCCACCCTCCTCCAACACTGCTATGCAGGCCATCATAAAAAAAAATAAACTAGGCCGGCGGAATCACTCGAGCAAACCAGCCTCCTAATATGAGAGTAAGCATTCCCAGACTCAACACTTGGAGACGCTTTTCAAGACGCGCCGAGCCGGGCGACAATAGGAAGACGAAAAATTCGTACGCGGCGGAGTGGACGGAAAAAAATCGTATCCGAGGACACGAATAAAAAGGCAAAAAGGATCGCTGGACGCAAAATAAAAGGAATGGAATGAGAGATCCACCCAAGAGAACGGATGGAATCAAATTGAGAGAACGGTTGCGGGATAGGGAAAGGGAAATATCAAGAAGAACGAGCCGGAAGAACACAAGTCTTTCCCACCGCTTCCTTGGGAAGGAAAAAAAAAGCAAGGGAGCGAACGATGTTGTCTCACGCCCGCTCGTGTATCTTTTGCTTCCCTCTATGCCGACGTAAGCTCGCGCACCCGCACACATACGAGCCCTCATCTACCAGCCTGGAGTCTCCTCCTGGAAACAAAAGGCTGTCGGAAAAACAGGGCCGATGAAAAAAGATAAATAAAGGGGACAACCGAATAAACAAATAGAAGAAGAATGCCTCCGCCACGTCTCCACGCCGTTTTTCTTTCCGGGCGGCCATTCTCTTCCCTAACTCAGCCTCCTTACCCAAAAACTCACCCTGCGCACCCCCACCCTGAATATCCTTGCCAAGGGAAAACCGTATTCTTCTGACTGCGTATTTTCCTCGGTGTCCCCGTCTCCATCCCTTAGAAGGATGAATCCCCCAACCCTTCTCTACGATTCCCCCCGTACTTCCGAAGTGGTCCGTCTGCGGAGCAAAAAATGAAAATACTGGAACTAAAAAGTAACCAGACCTTGTGGGACCACCAGCCTTAATCTACATCAACATTGGGGTTTTTCAGTTCTTATTTATCTGGCCCTAGTGTATTTGTCTACTATTGGATACCTCTAGTTTTCTTTCCAATGATACATTCTGACGCCCACGTAAGCATAAGTGGAAATACATAAAACTGCCGAAGCAATTTTTCAAGTCATCTCTTCCCGAGATTTTTCTTGAAGAGAAATAGTCACGTGCTAACATAAATCCTATATATGCTCGATGTTTTGATTCACGTTGCAATCTCATTCATCAATTAATAAATATCCATTAATTTGTCAAACAGACACTCAAAATGTGAAATTAAGTGAAGCATGCTCTCGGAAAGTATCCTGTTCTATGCAATGTATGACTGTGACAGTTTAGTGAGCTTGATCAGAATACCATTCATAGAATTATCATTAGAAATAATTATACAAATCGCAAACCTTTAATAAATAAGCATATTCAGTATAGACCTGATGATTTCATGGCAAACCATATTTATTATACTTTTGATGATGGTGAAAAATATTTTGGACATGATATTGCATTGCTCAACATTGTACATTCTATTCTGTGAAAGAAAAAGCATACTTTTACTCATTTATGCTCAGGGCAGGGTTAAAACTGATCATTAATTTCAAGCCCTATTACTCATTAATAATACCCTATTCAACTAGATCCATCTCGATGGCGTATGCGTAGTACGTTCTATGAAGAGCAAGGGTAAAATTATCATTAAATTATATTGTAAAATGTAATTTTTCAGTTCGTAACATTCTCAATTCATGCCAAATAACGTGAATGAAATATAAAAAAATGAAATGAAATAGGTTTCTGCCAGTGTACTTTTCTTGTCTGTTTTGATTTCTTTGATCGATAAAATACCAGTTCACTAATTAAAAAACTGAATGTATACTTTAATCAAAACCCCTGCTTGAAGCATGATTATCATAGTAAAATCACAATATTTTCATTCCAATGTCTCGTATCCTACACAACGATTAATGCTGATGCATGCTGATATTTACGCCTAATAAGAAGAGAGAGGAGGAGAAATGAATCCATGTTCTCAGCATAGTCCTTCAATGTTTAATTAACAATCACTTCCTTGAAAAACTGTATTCTGGATTCATAATTTTAAAATGGTACCGTCCTTTGAATTCCACGAAAGTTTTGATTCCTATGGTGGATAGTATATTTTAACTCGGAATAAAATAATAGAACAATTTTATTTTAGGCTGGTATTTCCAGGTTGTTGCAACTTTATGGTGGCAATTTTAATAGCTATAAAGTTAGAGAGTGTACGAGAGGGATTCAACCTTATTGCGCCAATCTTCTCAAGCACTTATTTCTAATTGGCACTAAGGAAATGTTAGCAGTTAATTTGTGATCGATGATTACAACGCCTGGTAATTAACACTCACTTGTCATCTCCACGTAGCACTGCGCAGCAATCACCTAGTATATTTTAGTAGCATCCTCCCTTCAACCACCTTAAAAGGATTTCCATTTCGATGATTCGAGTAGCTAATGCTCCTCCAGGGCAGGGACTTTGTACCACTTTGTGACTGCAAATGCCATGCGAAATGATGCGAGGGATAACTGAACTGCTAGGGATTCTGTTGCTTAGTATATTCCTTTGCCACCAACATGAAAACTTCGGGATTACTTTCTCGTAGTAATGAAAATTTGTCTCAATTTATGCTTCAATATAAATTATGTGTTTGACAAAGAGTTTTGTTTAATATTTTTTTGAAAAGATGTGTGTATCCTTTCAATATTTAATTTTTTAATACCCCTTGAAGAAGCGTTTAAATGTATTGAGTGTTACTAACAGTGCATAGAGAACATAGAAAATACTGTATAATTATATTTTAATTGAATGAGTAAACTGTGTGCTCGTTCATAAGAATTAATTTATTACAATTACTTCCGTGATTAAAAAAAAACCGACGACCAATCCCAAAAATATTGCTATATCATTCCTCTGTATATAAGCCCCTGTAAGTAGTAAGCTGTAGTAACCCCCATGCTACACACCTTTATGGTGGCTTCAGGGTATTATGTACATGTATTGATTGCCCTCAAATTCATCCTTAGTATTCCAGTCAGTGGACTATATACGCTTATCATGCGATTCACAAATACAATGGGAGGTGTTGACGTAAAGACCAATCATAAGTTAAAAAAAAAACGTTTTTCAGGATAAGGAAAGAAAAGATAGGTATATTTAATCTAAGTATAAGATAAATTTTGTTCTTTAAATCGCATTTTGTGCAAAGGTAGAAGTAATGAAGATAACTGGAAAATGTTTGCCTAAACAATCATTTATTAGCAGAAAATAAATTTAGATGAGAGCATAGGGCAAAGCAGTACGGAGACAAGCTAAAGGTGAAGTTAAAGAGTTTGATATAGTACGTGGTGTGTAAGTATGTTTTGAATAATGAAAGGGTTAGCATGGTGGGGGAGAAAATATGCCTAGAGTTCATAGCGGAATGAGAGAGTGTATAAAATGATCTTATGTTGAAGGTTTTTATTGAATGCAGAATGCGAATCAAAGGAGAGAGGTGAAAACAAAGGAATTTTTTGAGAGCATGCATGGAATCCGCATGCAACGGGTTTTAGTATGGAAGCTGAACAGAAGCATCGGCAGGATATTTGCAAGATCTTTATGACAGTTGTGTTTGATTAACGAGCTATTTAGGAGAACTATTGGCAGACTAATGATAAAAAGGGAGTACCGTGGAAAAAAATGTACCAGTGGTGAGGAAAAGGTATTTGGGTCGAGTTGATGTACAGCCTATCGATGCTAGTGAGCATTACAAAAACAATAATGCCCGTTTATAAATTTTAATTGTCACTCATTATTATAAGATATGTGTATACCAATAGGAAATGCAATTTATGAGTCAATTATATGCATGCAAGGAAGTAATACCACACATTGGAGTCTCCAATTTTCCATTTAAGTACGAATACCGTGGCAAAATTGAGTAGTTCATCTTATGCACAATACCGTAAGCATGTAAGTTATGTGAATGTTTTTCGTGGCCTCAATACCTGACTGCAAATCAAGTACTTTATTAATAGCACAGGGATGAAAAAAGAGAAGCTACCAAAAGGGCAGATTCAAGAATTCGTTTCCTTTTCCGTCGATCGCTACAACACAAAGAGTTAATCGCATTATGTAAATATCTTTTTCTGTTAGTTCTACCTCTTCTGAGATTTTGTATGCTCACAGTATTGCAGGAATCTTTAAAATTTGTTCTTCCTCTACAATAAGAAGCCTAACGTCTAATGTGAGTGCGACCAAATGTTTCACGTAAAGGTTAGACAAAACTTCAAATCACTCGTGCGTTAACTGTGCCACCTTGCAATAATAGTATGCTAGAACGAACCCCAACAAAAATATTCGATACTCTTTTGGATGGAATATTTTACATGAAGAAATTTCGAATCATTAGGCTGAAATACCACTCCTGCCAATGCCATGGACATACTTATTTATAAAATTAGCGGCTTAAGTGGTTTGAGTTATTTCATAAAATAAACGCAAACCACTTAAGAGGCAACATGCAATTTTCGTAACGTATATAGGCTATATACCAAGTGTGCTACCCTTCAACCTGCAGGTTCTATTTTCGTTCTCAGTGTGATTGTCGCAAAAACTAACACATATCGACATAGAGAAACCTTGACATTATTCTCCTCTTGCTTTGCCTCTAACACAATCCCTTGTGGGGTCTGCATATTATTTCTCTAATATTTTCCTCCATTACACTTTTAGAAACATTAATGCCCCACAAAGTTTGTAACATTTTGTGGTTGTTCAAATCGGAGTTACAAAAATAGGGGAAAATTATGGAGCCATCATTTACTTGAACGAAGTCATCTCTAGTAAAATTCGATGGGGACTCCGAAGACCAATAACAGGATCAGTAAAAAGTATTCCTTTCGGTTAGAGGGAAAATGGAATGAATTTTTTACCCAACCCAAAGATAGCGGTTTCCTTCTAAGACGGTGACAAATTATGCCGTAATGGGGTGGTCTTTATCTCACTGCTGAAGGTAGATTAAATTATTCAAGAAGAATGCACACAAAAAAAATTGATTAATGGCGAGCTATCGGGACGATCGGGGGAGGATCCTGAGGTCTGACCTATTTACTTCGTCGGCAGTGGTCGGTGGGTCTGAATATTCAACTCTAATCACAATTGACAGTTAAAAACGAGTAAATACTCGTTACATCTGCAACTCATAGGCGTTTTTGCTGAACTTGGGATGGTAATGGGGGACTGTTTCGGAAGTTAATGACTTATCTACGATAAGCTGTCGTAAAAATATATGCTTAGCCAAATTCTTATCCCGATCTACCGATAATGGAGTTTGTTGGAAAATATTTTCAAGGGATAAGTTAGATACATCCAATTGTACTAGGGCCAAATTACATGTTTTGCATATGCTTCTAAGCTAAAAGAAACTAATTGGGTTAGGTTTAGATATATGGGGTGCGTCGACAACTACGTTCATTTTGCACCACACACAATCTAATTTATATCAATAAATATGCATAAACATAAATTTAGAAAAAAATGGCAGTATTAAAGGCCGAAATATATGAAATTATATTATATTTTACTTATTAGGTTAGTTTCCTATGAAAAAGCAATGACATGGCTTAGGCGGTCAGTATCGTTGCCTAGAACTTGTTCTAGGTCGCCGCTGATGCCTAGCCTGTTACGTGTGTCCCGATATTTGTTACACTCTGTCAGGATATGTCGCACTAAACTAAAAATAGATGTGGTGCAAATTTATGTGCAGTCATTCGCAAAACGTTTTTAACATGAGCATTAAAATGCCTTCATTTACTCACCATTTAGATTCCTATAAAGATTTTTTCTAAGACATTACAGTTTATAGCACAACTATTAAGGCTCCCAATAAATGCGCAGCACCAGAAAAGTCATGTTATTTTTCTCATCTAACATTATGCTACGTGCCAGTTTTCCGGCCTCTAGCCTTTCCGACCACTCTTGATTAATGATGTACGAAATGTCAGAAGTTGCAGCGTTTCGTGTGATATGTGTGCCAGAGGAGTAGTCACCGATTGTAAAAAGGGGGGATTAATCAAGAGGCTTGAAATCCTACCTAGTCTTCTTTTGCCCTAGATAGGACGAGTAGAGTTAGAGTGCAATGGGAACGAAGAAAAATGTTCATTAGGGATGACGTATTTATTTTATTCGTGGCCCAACACAATTCACGCGAGAGAGCATCTATCACAAAGTCGGGTGCACACGGCAGCGTGTATCATGCTAGACCTCCATTTCCTGGGGAATAAAACAAATGTCGTCATTTGGAAGGGATTTTTTCGTCTATGTCCATCTGCTAAAATTTCCTGACAAAAATGCAGGTCCGCAAATATTAATGCAAGTGAATATTGTTATGTTGCTCACAATAAATCGTTATAATCATGCTTTTTAACTATAATTTATTTGTAGTGAAGTCATTTTATGATTAACTAGCCGGAAATTGAATATCTCCTTGAGTATTAAATGAAGAGTAGAGTCTTAAATATTCTTCCTTTTAAGTCCCCAAACAAAATTTATTCTCAGCTTCCGAGCAAAATGTTTGCGGACACTGCAACAGACAACAACATAGCCTTTATAGTTAAAGTAGAGGAATAGTAAGAGGAACTAAATATGGAAAATTTATACGGCCGATAAAAATTTGAATTTTAAATTATTGAACTCACTGGCTGGAATTTGATACTAACTTATTCATCAATAAATTGTATGAGCTTAGACTTCCCTGTTAAATAACAAAATTACTTAAAATGACTTAAAAATAACTTCATACTGAAACCGATAGCATCAAGATAAGCCGTGTCAGCAGGAAAAACTCCCAATTGATCTACCCATAAAATTTAAACCTGGAAGTTATTTAGGCATATTCACATACTAGTCTCGACTTTTTTTTGTTTTCCAAACAGTAGTCATTCTACAAATTCTTCATCCTCGCCTGCCATTCCGAAGGTCGCGGGTTCGAGTCCCGCCTGGGTAATACTCAACTGTCCAGGGCATGGGTGTTTTTAAATGTGTTGTCCATATATATTACAATGATCGTAATTGGGGGCACCTGTGATCATTACAGAAATTATTATTATTATTATATTCATAATTATCTTTCTTCTGAGCTGGAGTTGTAACTGGGGTAGGCATCGGAGCAATGAAGTCATTTTACAAGTAAAGAATTGGTGGGTATTTGATCAGAGGAAGGAATTTTGGGAATGGTGGAAGAGAGGATAAAAATCCTGAGCCTATATTCATCAATTCTTATTTAAAGACTCCATATTTGTCACTTTTTTGCATTCTGTTGAATGAACAAAGAGTGAGTTTTATAGCAAATATTCCTCAGAGAAAAAAATCATTCGCCTTGACCGGGACAGAAACTCCAAGCAAAATTGACCGGGACATTAATTAGTGGAGTTTTACTCTGTACTCAAATCTACTATGGCTCCTTAGTAGTTTGTGTAATTCCATTGTACCATACTACGTACGGTAATATGGAATACGAACTGGTATAATGTTGAAAAACTCTGCCACTGTGAGGAATTGATTTTTTCAGAAAAAAAAGTTTTTTTTTCCAAGTAGGTTAAATATTTACTCAACAAATTATGGAAATAAATGAGGTAGTACCATAAAGTAAAAATGACATATGTTTTTACCACTACTGCTGCTGTTAGAAAAATAAGCTATTTGTTTATAGTAACCTAACACTACATTCATACGAGGGATTAACATAGCACTACTCGTCAAGTAAAAAAATAATAAAGAAGAAAATGATAGCATATGTATTTATAACATAGAAAAATATTTTTTGAATTCACACCTATACGTCATTTATGTGAAAACTCAAATAACATCCTAGAAATTATTGTTCTTTCTTGGAGTTTCTGAAGTGGGCCTGTCATATTCCTGTTTACCGCGCCATTCCAATGAATATCTTATCCTAAAGGGTAAAATTTCTACTAGGCTTAAAAAATATTCTCAATTGGATGATAATTGTGTTACAGTAGGTAGTATATAATGTTTTTTTTTACCAAAACAAGGAAAAGGCGAACAATAAGACCTAACGAGATAGGTATATCTTAAAATTCTTATATGTTTTTTCCATCAAATTATTTTTTATGTGAATGCTATAACCTTCTGTACGCGATTGTCAGATATAAGACGCAAAACTAAACAGCCCCTTGGGGCCGAATTTATCCCCGTTCGTTTCAAGTTCACCTTGAACTTCGTATGCGCATATGCCATTAAATTAATTCCTTTCCTCATTTGTCTACCTTAATTCGCGTTCAATTTAAAGGTGGAATTAGTGAGAGAATTCGAAGGTTTTTAGAGCCGGGCCAAGCCGGATGGAAGATCTTTTGCGCTGTTACAAAAAAGTAGCGTGACCGTTGATGAGTGACTCCCAAGGTCTGGGAGCCAGGCGCTCCCATCTGTGGAATGGTATGCAGAAGCGGTAGACCAAAGAGAAGTGAACGGAGGAAAAGGGTTCAAAGACGAGTGGAATGGAAGAGGAAAGAAAAATGAAGAATGGTAGGCATTCTAGCTGTATCGGGATTGCGGTGAAATAAGTTTCTAATGGAAAAAAGAGAACGAATCTGAATTTATTGGAATTGCAAGGTTTCGCGATATTGAGGTAGATTTGCGGCTGATATACAATCCTGGAAGGAAAAAATATAGTATAAAGCCAATTAAATAATATTTTACATCATTTCTCAATTTTATATGGATCTGGTGTGGAATAGATCTCTTTTTGATTGCATATAATGACGGTAAGTTGAAAGAGTTAATATTGGTGATTACAAGTTAAAAAAGCTCAGAATTCGGCTTTGAGTATTCTTTGCGATGCTGTTGCCTTTACCAAACATGACCTCGAAATGAACTAAGAGCAATTTATAAATTGAGATTATTTGGAAATCATGAAGGAGATGTACTCAAACTGCCAAATTACGAAATTCGTCTCTACCTCAAACAAAATGCTGTCGGAACGCTGTTTCTTTTAGAGGAAATGAACCATTTTAAACAGATAATTTAGTTATTATACTTAGAAATCTAGTTATCAACTCGTTACTTTGTAGTGTGTATCAACTTATTGTGTACAGTGCTCTTACATTGTATAACGAGAGTAGCTAATTGATGATTGATACCACCAGAGGGCATACTATTACACAGTAAATCTTACAGGGAGTCAAATTATTCCTTCAGCATTCGTTTAATGTGAGTTATTTTTAAGGATATCAATAAAATATTCAAATAAAGATACAAACCTATTTTCAATACTATCAAACGAACGCAGCCCTTAAAAAATGAAAAAATCCAAAAAGCATGAATATATAACATAAAGCATAATAAATAATAATCATAGTGGAACGGCTGAATGTCAAATTGCGGATAAATTCCAATCTTCATTGCTTAGACTGAAGGGGTTAGGTATTCAGGACGACAAATTAGCATCAACCCACTTGTTTTCAGCTTTCTATGTAGATTATCAGGGGATTGTTTGAGATGGAGCGTATTAAGTTTCTGGGTTGTATTACTTTTACTTATACCACTTCATTTTTAAAGAATAAAGCGACCCGGGTTTCGATGAATAATCATCATCATCAGGCGTAAATTATTTATCTTATTATTGTAACCTTAGTTACGTAACGGAAGAAGAGAATCTCTTCTTCCGTTCCGTCATTGCACTATAACAGGCATTGTATTTTTTGATTAACTCAGCTAGATAACGTTAATTTCCCGTTTATAAAGTCTTCTTTGAGACACTCGTTAATCTCTAATTGGCTCTCCACATTTTTAAATCTGATTATTATCATGTATATTTCAACTGCCAAAACATAACATGTAAACACAATCACAACAATCTCGTTTGACAAATAAATTAGATAAATGAGTATGACTAGAGCAGATGTCATCTTTCATTCATAACGTTCGGTATATGGGCGAGTAGAAACCTCAGGATTGCCAAATAATAACTATATAGTGAGTGGTCGCAGTCCGTCATTTTGACTCCTACAATATCTCACTGCCTGTGTGGTGGCATAGGCGCTAGGATACGAGAAACACTTGTTTCCTGAATTTACATTTACAAAAAAGCGAAATGGTTGTTGTGCACCAATTTGTTCCAATAGATCCAGTAAAAGTCTTTGTGTGTTTGCTTTCCCTCGGCGTGCCGTGAGAAAAGCAAAATGGCTGCAAATGTGCCATAGGGGCAACGTTGTATTCTACTCTTTGCTAGGTAACTTTACAGGTTATTTCAATGCATTTTTTTCATTTTTACTGTTACAATATCATATTTTAAGGCTTGAAACGGTCAATGATAGTTATTTCCTCCCAGTTGTTAACTATTTCAAGTCACTCTAACGTGGTAGTGCATGATCAGTGTGCAAGGAACATACTGTAAACGTGCCCTTGTTCTGATAATGTTTTTGCTAAGTTCGCATGGCTGGTTACGTGATTTTATCATTGAAATTTATAACGTGATGTTTCTACCTTCCAGCTACCAAACTTTCAGACTTTGCTTGCATCTTAAGGTTCCAGCTATGTCATTGCTTCTCTAAGGGGCATGGGAGGGTTAGTGACAATTATGATTTTTCTAGTGCTTAGAATGTGACGGTATCAAATACGTGATCTTATATGGTATAGGTGAGTTAACACTGTTATCATTGTTACTATAACATTTAATGACTATTTCTCAATTCGCCGGGTCTCATGTTCGATTTTTAGACAGTCTTATGGCTTGCTCAGGTGCTCTAGACATGATCCTAATGTTTTGTGGATAAATAAGACAATGGAGTAATGTAATATTGTGTGGTTTTCAGCACCCCTCGTCTTACATGACGACAGTCACATCCATTCATAAAAATGGTGAGTTTAGATCAGGGCTTTGGACGGAAGTAAACGAACTTCGTCCAGAGATTATCTTCTCGTCTCGTCCCGAAAATGTTGAAGACCCCAAACATTCTTCTGTTCTCGTTCCAAAATGTTACTCGCCTCCCCAGGTCTCGAAAGTTTTGCTGTTTCCAGTTTTATTTGTTCCTTTACGTCTAGTACAATTTTTCCCATTCTGGAACTATTTTTCATTCTGGAATTAGTCTTTCCTGGTTTTGATTTTGGTATTAATCATGTTTTTTTAATCCAAATAATTTTTAAATTTTATAATAAAACACTGCAAGACCATTGTTCTAAAATATACGTCGTTGTCGACCACGAGTATAGGTATTTAGAAGATTTATCATTGAGTTAAAAGCGCTCTTTTAGTGGGAGCACTTTCCTTAGCTGTTAATTATGTTCCACGGTAGGGACGTATTTCATTGTAGAAGCACCTAAGCTGCTGATAATCGAGGTTCACTCCATTACGCGCTTTTATTAAATTATCCTGTTTATTCCTTCTATTCTGTGATTTTCGGTAGAAACACTCGATCAAATTTCCGCAATCAATTAAATAAGTTTTATTGTGAAGGTAATTGCATTCAAACAATCATTATTTTTCCCTACCTACACTTTAATTAATAATTATTTTGGGATATAAACATATGCATATCATGAATCATTGCGTATAAGTTTAAATTATTAAAGATCTAATTAAATAAATGCAAGCTTTTTCCATACAAGAGTAAATTCATCTTTTCTTCAGATGCCGTTGATTTCACCGCTCTTTGTCTAAAGATGACCCAACGGGTTCTATTTTTCTTTTTCTCAGTATAGGTGAAAAAATGTAAAGTCACATGTGTTGCTTTTCTCTCGTTAAATGTTTCTTCCTTACGAAATTTTCCGATGTTGCCACGTGCACAGAGTGGTTAGAAATGTCAAGACCAGGAAACAAACATGATGATCTGAGATTTTTAAGCTGCCAAAGCCAATGATGAGGTACTCAGATCCCACCTGTCATCCATTAAACTCTTTGGGTCATACTGTAGTTGTTGATTTTGAGTTTACAAATCAATGAAAACAATTCAATTGTGATTTAAAGATATTTTTTCAATTAAAAATACTTTATTATATGTTTATTCAACAAAGTATTTTAAATGTTGAAAATTTACTCAACATCAAAATTTAAAATGAAAATATCAAAGCAGTAAGACTGAAAAATCAATTTTTATTCTCTCTATGTGCCCTCTCGTTCCAGGCACAATTGAATTCGCTCGATAAAAGCGTGTGTGAATGTGTCTTCCAGCATATTTGGAGATATGAACTCTGCACACCTTGCAATTTCTTTCTTCAGTTCTTCGATGCAAGGAAATATTTTCTTGGCTACACCTGGTGATCTTTGGCCTCTGCCCAACCGTTCAAATTCAGAGAATGCCTAGAGGGACTTTACCATCGTATTGGGCACTTTTGAAACATATGAATCGTCACTGTTGTAGCCTCGATTCGTTTTTGTCATTCCAGTGGTCTTTGACCCCTGAGTAACTCCCGAAGGTCAAGGGATTATGAGAGGGATCTGAAGACCTTACCATTGACCTCGGCACCTTTTTAAACCTATGATTCGACAGGTTTGTAGCGGTGATTCACTTTCTGTAACCCCTGTGACCTTGACTGTACCTTTTCAGGGGTCGCGGTTGCATTTTCGATCTCGAAAGTTCTTCCATCGTGTTTTTCGTGCCCAAAAACCTAATTGTTGAAAGTTTCGCAAAATAATTCAGCCTTTTTTGTATTCTGAATAACTTAACATAAAAAGCCCTTAAGGCAAAATTTGGATTTTAGGTAGGACCCTATTTCTGAGGTCAAAAGGCCATATTTTTACAATTTTACTTAGACTTGACAAAACTTACAACCTTTTTCTACCCGGATATCTAATTTCATTCTTGTGACGTGAAATAAAGTGTCTAAAATTACAGGTCAAAAATGACACACGATCAATGGGACACACTGTACATTCTTTAATTGCTCCATTTTCTTAATTGTCATGGTTATAATTACTAGTTTAATGCTCCTGTAAGTTATAGGCAATATATCCTTAGCGTATGATCACTCAAAATCTTTCAGATGTGTCACATTCCTCCAAAAATGACGATTACTGCCCTTCTCCCCGTAAGATTGTTTAGGGATGTGAGAGTAAAGATGGTCGACATCGCAATTCCCATTGTGGAAGTGTATACGACGATTCGACTATATAGTTTATTATTGGCAATCTAGAAGACTCTATGGGCACCATCACAAAAGGGACATCTGTTGCTTCTAAAGATAAATTCAGAGGTAGCAAAGAGAAATTGAACGATCCATTGGTGAGCAGAAGGTACTTTTGTGCCGTGAATATGGTCACTGCACGTTATGAAACGAAAACAGAGAACAGACCCGAAAGCAGATTGATAAGAAAATCACATCATAGTCCGTGATTTTTAGCACGTGGGAAGGCAATGAACAGGTGTGATAAACAGTGAAAGGTTTTAGGAAAAGTCGCAACATCCATACTGATATACTACTCTAAGTGAGTGGTGGGGTAACTTTTGCTTAAGCCAATACTCCAATGAATGGTAAGCGCAAATAGATTGCTCACCTGATTAGATTCATATAAATATTAGCAAAGAAATTTATGTCTAATGCGTCGATACAAATTCAAACTTCAAAGGCGATAAGACGCTTCTGTTATACTCTGATTTAGCTGTATGCTATAGTTAGCACGTTGCCACTTTTATAGTTCCCGGTCGGCATCACGGATTAGATGTCCGCATTCTCTTCATCGTCACCAAGAAAGCGGATTCATCTAGATGCGTATTGCCCACAATAACTGTTGTGTCGGGATCTACACCCTGAGATTGGTGGTTTGAATTGCCGGACAAAATTGAAAGAATTAGCATATCATTTTCGCTTTCATTATGATTGCTTAAAACATTATGACAAAGCATTCGTACACACATTATGAAGGTCCGTGATTAGGCTTCTCATCCGCCGTGTTTTTAGGGAATAAGTACGGCCAGAGGAAGGGAAATTGCGAAGCTTCAGTAGGGCCATTTTTGCTGAAACCCGTACACCAAGGTCTTCGACCTATCCCTCTGCTTCTCTTCAGCTCCCTCCCGCCTTCAGAGTCTTCCCACCCCCAAAACACTGCCCTGTACGTGCAGCCACCTTGAAAATTCCCACGTTACCCACTGAAAAGATCGGGAGGAGAAGAAAGCTGCACCTTGTCTCTCGCGGGAAGTGAAGAAAGCGTGGAGGGGGGAGATAGGAGATTTCATGGCGGTTGCGGTCGGTGGTGGCAGGACGAACCGACAGAGTGCAAGTTTCGGAACTTTTGATTCCTCCCACGCTACGAGGATTCCCATGCCCGCGAGTGAGTTGGTACAATACTGGAGAAAACTGGGAGCGCACAGCATAAAAAATGGCGGAGGAGAGAAATGTCTCCATATTCCTGTCCCTTTCGATCCCTATATCCCGAGAATTTCTACGCCCGTACATTGATGCGCAAGAGTAGGCCGGAGGGGGAAAAAAGGGGATCGCCCATCACTCTCATCGCTGATCCACGAGTAACTTAGCGGCGCGGCGCCCGACTAGTTCTCTTAGTCCCACCCTCTTTCTCTACTGAACCATTGCAAGTAACGGGTTCCGAACTGTCGGCTCCACAACCTTCCCACACATTACTGGGAGCACTCTCACGACTCGAATGATACGTAAGATAGAGAAAGAAATATAGAGCTAGTGCGAACCAGCTTTCGTGAGAAAATAGAGAAAAGTTTGCTCATCGTACTGAATTGGCTTTACATTCACAAGAAATTTACATTAACACCTATATTTCAGTTAAAACATGAAAAATTTATTACGACCAACATGACCAAATTTATCATTTAAAAGAAATCCAAGTGATTGGTTCGTGGCTTTGAGTGCTCACTGGTCAAAACACATTAAATCCACTTAAATAATACACTTGAATTAATCATGTATGCACTTTTGTTACGTGTCTGGTGGTCCTTTGGTCCTTTCCCTCGACGGCCTTCGTCCTCCGGGTAAGTGTCCGGCAGTTCTGTTCACTCCCTCGTCCTGTAGCACTTTTATTGACACGCCTTCAACATAAATCTCACCCACGCGAGTCTGGTGGTAGTCAAGTTCAACACACAGTTTTCGAAAAGTAACTTAACGTGAGGAGAATGTGACCTCACACACGGGCGTCGTTAAGGAAATGCCAACCCGCATTGTTGGTATCCGGCTTTTTATACACTCCTCCCCGTAAAACCCTTTGTTCAAGTGTATTGATAGTGCGGTATTAACAATATATAAAAGGCATTATTGTAGTATAGCGTGACGAACATTGAGATCTCCGAATAAGACTCGCACAGTCTGTCTTTTCCCGCTCTCTTTTTCTAACTCTCCCTCTCGGGTAGCAACCCGTTGCCACATCCCATCCGATTTTTATGCGTAAAGTAGGAAAATCCTTAATTTCCATCGTAGAGCGTCAATGAAAACACGTTTTGGACGTCTTGGAATGAATGATACGATGAAGAAGATAAATTGTTGATACGTTCCAAAGTTTATAACATCGAAAAACCATGTCTAGTGGTAAATTTCCCCGGGGACCCCACCCGCTGGGAAAGGTTTGCCTTCGCTGAGTTCCCAGAATGGGCGAGGCTCGATTTTCGACAAGTGCAAGGGTGGGCCCCTCTAATGACCTACGTCCACCTAGCTACCTGAGCGACGGCCCCGCTAAACTTCCATCAACCCAAAAAACATTTTTCCCACATTTCTTGACATAAAAATTTAAAGATATGGCAGGCTAACTATGAAGGTTTTAAAAGTAATTCAATCTACTCTCTACTCTTCAAATACAATGCCACAGATGTAAAACAAAAGTTTTAGCACCTACTAGAAAAATTCCCTAATAGGGAGTAGGTATGCTGACGGCTAGCTGCTGATGCTATTTCTGAGGGATTAGGTGGTAACTTGATATAAAGAGCATAGCGCACCCTGAACTCATAAAATCAATGGTTTGCATATTTTCAATTTGTGTCCTTATATACAGAGTGTCCCATTGATCGTGTGTCATTTCTAACCTATAATTTTAGACACTTCCCTTCGAGCCACAAGGATGAAATTTGGTACCTGGCTAGAAAAAAGATGAAAGTTTTGTTGAGTCTAAGCAAAATATGAAAAATATGACCTTTTGACCCCAGAAATAGGGTCCAACCTAAAATCCAAATTTTGCCTTATGGGCTTTCAATGTTAAAATATTCGAAGTACAAAAAAGATGGAATTATTTAGCGAAACTTTCGACTAAAAGGTTTTTTGACACGAAGAACACGATGGAATAACTATTGAGGTCAGAAATTGCAACTGTGACCCCTGAAAGGTCACAGTCAAGGTCACAGGGGTTACAAAAAATGAATCACGGCTTCAAACCTGTCGAATCATAGGTTTAAAAAGGTGCCAAGGTCGATTTTAAGGTCTTCATATCCCTCTTTTCATCTCATGACCTTCAAGGGTAACTCAGAGGTCAAAGGTCACAGGGATGGAAAAAATGAATCCAGGCTACGAACGTGTCAAGTCATAGGTTAAAAAGGTGCCAATGTCGATGGAAAGGTCATAAGATTCCTGTTTTCATCCCTTGACCTTCTAGGGTAACTCTGGGGTCAAAGGTCACAGTGATTACAAAAGGTGAAATGAGGGTACAAAACTTTCGAATCGTAGGTTTAAAAAGATGACAAGGTGGATTTTAAGGTCTTCAGATCCCTCTTTTCATCTCTTGACCATCAAGGGCAACTCAGAGGTCAAAGGTCACAGGGATGGAGAAAGAGAATCCAGGCTACAAACGTGTCGAATCATAGGTTTAAAAAGGTGCCAATGTCGATGGAAAGGTCATAAGATTCCTCTTTTCATCCCTTGACCTACTAGGGTAACTCTGGGGTCAAAAGTCAAAATGGTGACAAACAGTGAAATTAGGCTAAACGTATCGAATCATAGGTTTCAAAGAGTGCCCAATACGATGGTAACGTCCCTCCAGGAATTATCTGACATTGAACGGTTGGGAAAGGGCAAAAGGTCACTAGGTGTATCCTAGATTTAGGGCATTAGACGCATCGAATTCTAGCTTCGAAAGGGTGAAGAATTAGATGAAGTTACTCGGTCCTGTTTGTTGTCTCCTGACCTCAAAGGGCTACACTGAGTTTATTGGTCACAGATGTAAAATATGCCAAGACGTGAAACACATAATATGAATGACATTATTTTGGCTGCCAAAGTAAATACTAAGATATTCAGATCCCAACTTCCATTGCTTAAACCCTCTGGGTCATATGGTAGTCAAGCAGAGGTGTTTAATCAATGAAAAAATTCAATTGTAATTTCAAGTTAATTACTTTTATTCAATTAAAAATACCTAACCATACGTTTTATTTAAAAAAGTATTTTAGGTGTTATCCAAAAAATTTTCAATATTAAAATTTAAAATGAAAATATCGAAGCAGTTAGATTGAAAATCAATTTTTATTCATTCTACGTACCCGATATTCCATGCCAGGCACAATTGAAATTGCCCGATAAAAGCGTGTGTGAATATCTCTTCCAGCATATTCGGAGATATGGACTCTACACACGTTGTAATTTCTTTCTTTATTTCTTCAATGCCCGAAAATGTTTTTTTCACGACACCTGGTGGACTTTGACCCCTGCCCAACCGTTCCAGGTCAGAGAATTCCAGGAGGGATTTTACCATCGTATTAGGCACTATTTAAACAAATGCTTCGTTGTAGCCCCGTTTCGAAATTTGTCACTCCAAGGACCATTGACCCCTGAGTCAACCTTGAAGGTCAAGGAAAGAAAAAAGGGATCAGAAAACCTTACGATCGACCTTGGCACCTTTTCAAACTTATGATTCGATACGTTTCTAGACTCATTTCAATTTTTTTCAATTTTCATTTTTACCTTTGACCCCTGAGTAACCCTTAAAGTTCAAGGGATGAAAAGAGGGATCTGATGACCTTTCCGTCGACATTGTCAACTTATTATCCTGCGATTCGACACATTTGTAGCCTGGATTCTCTATTTCCATCCCTGTGATCTTTGACCATCGTATTGGGCACTCTTTGAAACCTATGATTCGATACGTTTAGCCTCATTTCACTTATTGTCACCTTTTTGACCTTTGACCCCTGAGTAACCCTTAAAGGTCAAGGGATGAAAAGAGGGATCTTATGACCTTTCCATCGACATTGGCATCTTTTTAAACCTATGATTCGACATGTTTGTAGCCTGCATTCATTTTTTCCATCCCTGTGACCTTTGACCTCTGATTTACCCTTGAGGTTCAAGAGATGAAAAGAGGGATCTAAAGACCTTAAAATCCACCATGTCATCTTTTTAAACCTACGATTCGAAAGTTTTGTAGCCTCATTTCACCTTTTGTAATCACTGTGACCTTTGACCCCAGAGTTACCCTAGTAGGTCAAGGGATGAAAAGAGGAATCTTATGACCTTTCCATCGACATTGGCACCTTTTTAAACCTATGATTCGACACGTTCGTAGCCTGGATTCATTTTTTCCATCCCTGTGACCTTTGACCTCTGAGTTACCCTTGAAGGTCATGAGATGAAAAGAGGGATATGAAGACCTTAAAATCGACCTTGGCACCTTTTTAAACCTATGATTCGACAGGTTTGAAGCCGTGATTCATTTTTTGTAACCCCTGTGACCTTGACTGTGACCTTTCAGGGGTCACAGTTGCAATTTCTGACCTCAATAGTTATTCCATCGTGTTCTTCGTGTCAAAAAACCTATTAGTCGAAAGTTTCGCTAAATAATTCCATCTTTTTTGTACTTCGAATATTTTAACATTGAAAGCCCATAAGGCAAAATTTGGATTTTAGGTTGGACCCTATTTCTGGGGTCAAAAGGTCATATTTTTCATATTTTGCTTAGACTCAACAAAACTTACATCCTTTTTCTAGCCAGGTACCAAATTTCATCCTTGTGGCTCGAAGGGAAGTGTCTAAAATTACAGGTTAGAAATGACACACGATCAATGGGACACTCTGTACAACTCAAGGTAATTATAAAAAAAAAGATCGTGTATATCTAGGGAAATTGCCTCATTTTTTGTTAGCATGATTACTAAAGGAGAAACATAATTGTAATAGATAACGAATCGAAGGCAATAAAATCGATTGTTAACGAAATCCTCAAATACACATAACTTTAAAATAATCTTTCAATTCAAGGCCTTTCATATTTGTACTTTGGAAAAAAATTCGTATTCTGTTTATTTCCCTTAGTTATCATATTTTTCTACTCTTCTTATCCCTTCGTATGCACTCATAGTGCTACTATTTGTAGTACTAGTTTCATAGCCGTCCAGGACATGGCCTTGCCTACGATAATAAGGTTTAAGCCACTTCTGCAATCTTTCCCCTCCAATTCTATCGCAATATATTTCAGGATAGATTTTAAAACGCTCACAAAATCATGCCTTGAACTTCACTTCATCTGTTAAAATAATTAGTTTGGAGGGCGATTACGAAGAAATAAATAAAATCCTCAAATTTCTCACATCATTAATCCTGAAACTCATTAGATTCATAGGTCATCATTACAATCTGGAAAGCACATAAACGAGCTGAAGTGAACTCTTTGCAAATTAAATTCTGCTTGGTTTTCTTTTTTGTCAATCTTCATTTCCTTTTTCCTTTCTCTTCTCCACTCAAATCCCCTACATACCATTCGAATTCCTGATGCCCCAACCAATTTGCCGGAATAATCTTCACTGCAAATTACTCCTGCAAATTCGTACAGAAGTGCGGAAGAGAACGCATGCGCATAGGGGTAAAAAAGGGCGCTAGTGAAGTGATTAGGAAACAGAATGGGGCTCTAATGAGGAAACAGAATGGAATGAGAGTCGAATAGTAAGACTGAGAGTACTCGTAGATTTGGACTGTGAGTGGTCCACGAAAACACTAATTACAGCATAAAGTACCCAAAGAAAGAAACCTAATGAGTGTTATTTGGCGAATTCACATAAAACTTGGGTTATTAGTGTCAATATTGTAATGTATATGAAATGTGAAATGTACGTAAAATACTGTCCCCAAAATAGCGAATAAAAAATCTGGCATCATATTATGCTGTTCAATCGGTGATGAGATTTTTTGGCTCTCTTATCGCCAGGAAAATGTTTCCTTTACATCTCTCGCACATAATTTTACTACTATTTGTTATTCCTCTCCTTTTTTATCCTGTTTTGATATATTCTTCGATGTTGCCCAATTTTTACTTCATGGACGTAATTTTTTCGCGAGAAAGAAAACTGGCAACTTAATTTGTTTTAGCAATTAAAACGTCAGTAATTATCATCCATCGATGGCAATGAGAAATTATATATCCCCTCCGTCCTTAGAAGCAGGATTCTATTTCGATAATCCTGCTGATTGAAAAATTATAAGAATTATAAATTCTCGTAACACCGTAGAGTAATAACAAGTTTATAATGACAATGTATGCACTCTTTCCGTTCTTTACTTGAATCTTCAAGGGAAAAAACAGACAGTTAACATCTTCTTCTATCTCGTAAATGCAAGGGATTGAGTACTTGTTTGTAAAGAAAACAAAAGTCTACATTCTGGAAGTACTGAGCAAAACATGCACATGCCCTTTCAGGTGGCAAAGGAGAGAACTTGCTTGGAGTAGATGAAAATATGTCTACAACCGCCACAAATAAATTGCATTTCTAGACTTTTATAAGTTGATTTTGAACTCTATCGGGAAAATCAGCTTCAATAAATATTCCAACAATGAAAATAACCCTGAAATATGTTACCATGATATTAAACAATAAGAGTAAATGAACGATAGTATTGGATAGAGAAGCGTTTATGTGTAGCAAATTTCCACAGAGAAAAAAAAATTTTCTCTGTGTAATATTTGCTATAGTGCAATTTCAGTGTGTAACGCCGCTAAAGTTTTCACGGATAGTACGTGATCTTTGAAGCGTTTATGGATAGGAAACTACCTACTTGTAAGTAGGTATCTAATTTTGGTGAAAGTTGGACACTAAGAAAACAAGAAAGAGACCACTTTGAAGCTGAGGAAATGTGGGTTTGGAAGAAAATAACAAGGGCCAGCTGGACTGCAAGAAAAACATGGATAGATATACTACAGTAAAATTATATGAAAATATATAAAAACATTAAAAAATCAGAGCGAAAGAATTGCGTCGGGTATTTCACTACGTCCTTAGTAAGTAAGAGAAAATGGTTTTTATTTGAAATTTTCACAGGACGTTTCTTGTTCTATTTTTATGTGCATAGACGAAAAGACACTAACGATGGGAATGAAAGGAAATAGAAAACAGGAAAAAAAACCTTAGCACATTGTATAAAATATAAATGTTGTATAGAAGGGGAATAAAAGATGGAAACAAAGATAAAGGATATGATTCTGATAATAAGATAAAAAAGATGAATTAAAAAGGGAGGAATGTTTGCATTAACAGAGGGTAGCCTGTAGTGTGTAGGGTGGTGATTATGCGATCAATGACATTTAATTTCCCTGTTCTTATATATTGTAAATAAAGCTTTTATTAATATCCATCAATACACGCACTTTTCATACTTGTCCTATCACGGGAATGGACTGCTTCTTATGCAGAGAAATTGAAGATCAGATAAAAAAAACCGTGAAAATGCAAACGCAGTCTTGCACATTAGAATAACGTGATAAGGGGGTTAACTTCCGTTTCTTTAGAACAGAAGTGCCCAAATTACTGCAAGCAAGTTTCAGCACACTTGCCCAACAGACCCATCATCCGACCCAACATCCGACCCACAGCACACTTGAATCTGGCCAGTGAAAATATTTAGGTATTTATAAAGTCAAGCTGGGAGCGTTCAAAACGTGGTGCTGCAGAAGAATGATGAAGATGAAATGGATGGACCGAGTGAATAACAAATAAATCCTAATAAGATCACACAGTAAAAGAAGTCTTCTGGAAACCTTAAAAAGGAGACGGGAAAATTTAGTAGATAAGATAATTGAGCGGAAAACCGCTTTAAACCATATAAGAAGTAGTTTCAGGCGTAACTTTGTGGAAGTTTTTAATATGCATAATGAAACTGAATGGTAATACTCCACACTAATTTAATGATGGTCGACCCGGGTTTCCCGCCGCACCCGCCACATGAACATGTACCTTGAAAATGGCACTAAGTTGCCGAAACCCGGGTCGATCATCATTAAATTAGTGTGGAGTATTACCATCGAGTTTCATGATGCACACGCTTTAAACCAATCTTCGCATAAGGAAGATGATGATGAAGCGATTGTTAGAAAAAATTTATTAATTTTTTCACAAAAAAGAATGACTTTAGTATATTCCCTCCAGTTTCAAATATGAATATATTTATCATAAATTATTTTAAAAAATTACAATTTAGGCAATGCGCATGCTTTTGTAAAAATAGGCCCTGATACCCTCGGGTAGGTATATATAATGTGACCTAATGAAAAATTGTTTGGGCATAATTTCTATAGCGTGACAAAAGGAAAATTTTTAATTGACAATGAAATTAGGTATCCTCACACCTAAGCATTGACACCGCTGAGAAGTGAAAAGCACGATTTAAGAAGTCGAGTCCGTGAGCGGAACAGAAGATATCACGCTACATTGATGAGCACTTCACGGATCATAAGTTTTAATGAATCCCCCTTATACTTCGCTCTGAGAATTTCAAATTTTCCTTTTCTTTTCCTACGAAAGTGGACGTCTATCACTTCTCTGCCTCTTCAATAATTCACTACCAGGCATGCACGATGAACGCTATTTTCTTCGTACTTTCGCAAAAAATTGACATTATCACACCACTTTCTAATGAGAAATGTTGCAAAAACGAGTGTTATTCCGTCATTAGTTTAAAATCGTAATTTTTCTCACCGTAAGTTTTCTATAGTAAAAATGTAATTTAAAATAAATAGTAAAATAAATATCTCGCGTTATTTATTCAATAAGAATCCTAAACTTTAGAATACAATACCTATAGTATAAAAATTAGAATGCTCTATTTATTATGAAACTCGGCCCAGCAGAAAATTTGTACTAGGTTACTATTAATAAATGTAGCAATAGAATGAAGGTAATCGCTTTTTCAATTGAGATTAGGAATAAAATTATTTTTAATGAGTCCAGTTTAGTGAGAAATTGCGAGTTCCTCCGCACATTGTTGAATCATATACGCAATTACGTTCGGAAACTAACCATAATCAATGCCATATTTTTTCTTTATATGATATTAAATACTATGCTTGCATCACCAGACCACACACCATCAGAACTGAGAGTAAATTTACTACAGACGCCTACTGTTTTCTTGCGCAGTAACTTCGTTTACGGAGCATGGGTGGCTCTGCGCCATTGCCGGCCTACTGCAGAATTACAGGATTACGTTTAGTTAATTCCTTAACTACGCCGGATGATATATTTATCGCTCTTCACCATTCTCAACATTTTTAGTAGGCAATTGGGAGGGCGATGCTCTGACGCATAGAATCAGCTGA
Organism: Platycnemis pennipes; assembly: GCA_933228895.1. Taxonomy (NCBI): domain Eukaryota; kingdom Metazoa; phylum Arthropoda; class Insecta; order Odonata; family Platycnemididae; genus Platycnemis; species Platycnemis pennipes. The sequence goes on from OW121848.1 coordinate 86,686,784, forward strand.
TGTCTTTCTTCAGATAATTTAACCAAAAATAAAATGGAAATAGGCCAACAGTTAGTCAACACTAATGCCTGGATCATATTGCTAGTCATGACGAATCAAAGACAGAAAGATAGTGAATGGTTTTCTTCTTCTCTGAGGTCTTCCCTCATTGAGAGCTCCTGACGCTTGAGATTAAGGTAGCATGCCTTAATAATGACATTAAATGTTCCGAAACATGGCCAATAGTAATTAATCGTGAATAGCGTACCAACTTTTAATTTCTTTACTTAAGATTACATTTTATTTGGCTCAGACACCAGCTTTTATCAGGCGAAGGAGGGGAAATCGAAAATGTGACAACGATCCCCCAAAATTTGTCTAGCGCTTCTAATCGGCAAGCTCGGTGCGTAGCGCGAGTTTTTGGAAGGTTATTGTGAGACATTAGCTTCTAAATAAACTCGAGTTCATGATAATGATAATGCAAAAGAAGAATCCGTGATACCACCCCTGGCTTTGGCGTAGGCTGCTGAAGATTAAATAGATGAATTGAATGAAGGGACGAGAGAGACTCTTAGGCAGAGGAAGACAGAGAAGAACTAGTGGATTGGATACACCCAGGATGTAAATCATTTGCCAAGAAAACAAGCTAAGAAAAAGACGTTGGCCTCGCGAGAAGACTAAGAAATTATTCCTTGGGAAGGCAAAGAGGGATTTCATCATCATCATGGGTCAACAATACTAGGATTGGTTTGACGCAGCCGTCCACTCGATTCTTCTATCGTCCAACCTCTTCATATTAACGTAGTTCCTCTCTTTCTCGTCCTTAATGACCTGTTATATGTAACTCATACGAGGCCTGACTTTTCCATTCTTCTCGTTCACTTTCCCTTCGACGATTGTCTTCATCAGGCCATCGTGTCTAAGGATATGGCCGATTAGGTTGTCCCGTCTCCTTTTTATAGTTTTAAGCAGACTTTTCTTTTCTCCCACTATTCTTAGGACTTCTTCATTTGTCACTCGGTCGATCCATTTTATCTTCATCATTCTTCGGCAGCACCATATTTCGAATGCTTCCACCCTTTTCTTCTCCGCTGCTGTCATCATCCATGCCTCACTGCCGTAAGGAAACATGCTCCAGATACACGTTCTGATGAATTGCTGCCTTACTACTAAGCTTGTATTTCCATCTGTTAGTAGATTCTTCTTTTGATAGAATGCCCTCTTTGCCTGGGCTAATCTACTGACTACTTCTTTCTTGCTTCGTCCATCGTTGGTTACTATGCTTCCCAGGTAACATAACTCTTTCACCTCCCCCAGTTTCTGTTTTCCTAGTATAACGTTGGATTTAAGAAAGAAAAATCTGTGCGGAAATGAGGAAGCAATACATAACGAAGAATGGAGGGCTGCAGGTAGACAATCTTTCTACTTATAAGTAATGATGGCAATGTTTCCTTAAACCAGTGATGATTTGCGTGGTAAAGGGAATGCAGTCCCATGTTGTATATCTCAATAAGCCATGGTCTTAAAGGTATACATTTTTAACACTCTATTTTCTTATTGTGTTTTCTCTTCAGTGCCAAGTAGCACAATTTGTCTGTCCTTGTATAGTTTTTATGTATACTAAACATCATTAACGAATAAGTTTCCTCTCTCAATGAAATAGAACAAGATCACATTTTTTGTTTCATTTTCTCTTTTGTGTTCTCCAAGATGAACGGTGAGTGAGGATGATCCCAAAACTGAAAACACTGTGCACTAGAAGGAAAAATGATTGAGGTCGGAGCGGAACTTATCCGCTGGTGCTGCGAAACTTCGGGAGAGGAAACAAAAGAATCGCATCCACTCCAATCCATAGAGAGCGCCCTTTCTCTCTCAACTGATGCGGTGTTATTTCTTCACGCTCTGTCGAAAAAACATCAATTTTTTTGCCGAGTTTCTTCCAACTGTGCTCCACTTTCCCAAAAATTCATCTTCAGAATACGGCGAGACCCTTACTGTTGCAGACGGTAGTAGACGGCGAGGGAAATACAGGCTATACTTATTCTCGCTTCGTTTCCTCGCAAACATCCCCAACTTTAATTTCCCTTCACTTTCCCATCCCCATTTCAAATCGTTATGCAGCTACGAATATTCGTCTTCATTCATCCAACCACGCCCCAAGTGAACCACCCCGTGGGGGTTCCAGCATCATTTTATTCCTTGGAATATTTTCTGAAATAGAACCTCATATTCTCAAATCCAAGTGTTGCTGAATCTGTTCGTTATATTCCGCAGGACTCAGAAAATTAATTTCTTTACGAGGAAAGTTTGAAAAGATTCTATCTGCCGAAAAGCAATAGCAGTGCATACTGTGATTCCATATTATTATATTATAGGTATGTACTTTATACCAAGTTGTCTACGCATTTTGCTCTTAGTGTATTCTCCAGATTCATCACTTTTCCTAGAAAAAAACTACCTGGGCAAAAAGCTACCCCTGTTTTCCAGTTCATCAAGTTTATTTATAAATGCACCATTAATAAGCTGGCATTCTTAGTTACCTTTTTAAAACTTTCGCGGTCCATAAATATGACTAATAACTGTTTTTTTTGGGGTTATCCGCGTTTTGAGTTAAAGAGTAGCCGACGTTTCTTCTCTTTTGCCGGAGACCTCCTCAGGGCTAATGTGTGACCGGAGCGTTATGCATCAATTTATATGCTCATGGTGGGGAAGGGGGGGAAAGAGAAGGAGGGGGAAAAGGGAGTCGTGGAGAATTCCTGATTGTTCTTTGTTTATTTTTAGCTATAACCGGAAGCCAGGAACTGCTGATCGCTTTTCCTTGGTCTCTGTTAAAATTCCTGGGGTGTTTCCATATTTCCAGGGCTTCCCTAAAAATCCTTGTTTTGAAGTTCCTGTTCTTGGCCAGGATTATCGGCTTCTCGATTTTGATGTCGTGGTCTTTTGCTGCATGCTCGGCGACTGCTGACTTCTCTTGGTGCCCTAGGCGTATGGCGGCACTATGCTCTTTGACTCTCGTCTTAATCGTCCGCCATGTTTCACCCACGTAGACCTTATCACATGTTTCGCATTTCAGCAAGTATACACCTTCTATTTCTAATTTTTCTTTTCCTTTCACATTTCTTATGACGTCTCGTATTTGTTTCCTAGGAATAAAGATTGCCTTTATATCGTACTTTTGTGATATCCGGGATATCTTGTCCGTTGTTCCTTGGATATACGGAAGGTATGCCTTTTCCGATCTTCTGTGTTTTTCTCTTCTGGTGGCTGGGCTTGAGGTCCTAATTTTTGTGATATTGTCTTCTCTTTCTCTCTTTTCCCATATCCATTCTTGGTCAGGATTTCTGTTAGTTTCTTCAGCTCCTCATCTCTATGGTCTTCATTGCTGAGTGTAATGGAACGATGAATCATCGTTTTCATCACTCCTTTGATCTGTACAGGGTGGTGGTGCGATCCCGCATGCAGATATTGGTTTGTGTTGATAGATTTCCTGTACACCGTATGTCCCAGCGTGCCGTCTTCTCTTCTGTTTACCAGGACGTCTAGGAATGGTAGCTTCCCTTCTTGCTCTTCCTCCATAGTGAATTTTATGCGGTGATCAATATAATTTAGGTACTCATGAAATTCTTTTAATTTCCTTCGTCCCTGTCTCCATGCCATGAAGGTGTCATCAACGTACCGTAACCACATCGATGGTTTGTGTGTAACATTATCTAATGCGGTGTTTTCGAAGCTTTCCATAAAATATTGGCAATGGCAGGAGAGATGGGAGACCCCATTGGAGCGCCTTCCGTCTGTTCGTAAAATTCTCCATTGCACTTAAAATACGTCGAATTGATGCATATTTTTGCCGTGTTTGCTGTGCTTCCATCGAACTTATTTCGAACCACCTTGATGGCTTATTCCCTGGGTATTTTGGTGAATAGTGTCACCACGTCGAAGCTAACTAAAATGTCCTCGGTCTCCAATTTTAATCCTTGGATGCGGCTAAAATACTGTGAGTTTTTTACGTAGGATCTTACCTTTTCGACCTCCGGCTGAAGGATGGCAGTGATGTATTTGGCTAGACTATATGTGAATGAGTCAATAGCGCTTATAATGTCTTAATGGAACTCCCTCCATGTGAATTTTAGGTAGACCGTAAATACACACAGTCTTAGGATCTTGGGGCGTAATGCGTCTTCGTATTTGTTGGTCAAAGTTACTCTTCTTGATGAGTTTGCTGCAGTTTTTCGTTTAATTCTTCCTGTGGAATCCTTATTCAACTTTATATATGGCCCGTCTTCTAATAATTTCTTAATTTTATTCTCGTATGTTCCTGTATCCAGTATAACCGTCGCTTTTCCTTTGTCCGCGGGTAAGATTACTATATCCTGGTTCTGCCGCAACATTTCTAGAGCTACCTTTTCGTCTTTTGTAATATTGGACAGCGGTGGTCGTTTTTTCCCAAAGCTTAGAACCCTTGCGGTATCTTGTCTTATTTCTTCCGCTTCTTCTTTCCGTAGATGAGTAATGGCCGCTTTCACGCTGCTGATTATTTCATCAGGGATGACTTTTGGTGTAACGGCGAAATTTAGCCCTTCTTGAGCACATAGGTGGTCGCTTCATTCAAATGTATTTGCGATAGGTTGACAATAACTTCATGATTTTCTTCTTTTTTGACGTCCTTCTGCTTGGAGTTTTGTCGCTGGGATTCCTTCATTTGTGTTTCCTTTAGTTTTTCATGGCCTCATAGTGAATCCAAGTCATTCAATTTAATTTATCGAAATGGTCATCGTCCATGGAGTTGGCAGTTCGGAGATAAAGCTTGAAGAGTTGTTTTCCCACTCCATCTAAGATACTTCTTGCTTCTTGAACTGCCGCCCGTCTTGCTCTTGCTAATCGGTCTATTGTCTCCATGTACTTGTTCCTATGCAAAAGAATGTGATTTTACTGGCTCTATCTGCAAGGGATGCAAATTATGCGCTCATTATTTAATGTTTTTCGATACCTTTCAAAGAATTGCTACGTATTTTCATCCAGAGTTGTGAAGTGCCAGATAGAACACTTCCTATCAGCACAAGATAGCATATTAACGATGATGGAGACATTTTTGACCGCTAAATGATTACCTCCAGTAAAAGCTGCTGCTTGTTTCTGTTTAAGGATCGATGACTCACCTGTGTTTTACGGATGTTTTATATATTTATATGGACCTTGGTGGTCAAACCTTTACCATAACAGTATATTTGAGATTGTTTTGGGATAATAATATTACAGCTGTCTATAAAAGTAATTTTAGCCTTATCTGACATTTCCCTCTCCTCATTCTCAACTTTCTTTATAAGATTCACTGCCAGAACTTGCATTGCTTTTACACAATACATTTTTGTGCGTGTAAGACAAAATATACGCTAAATACAAATTTAAATGAAGAATACGACATTACGGTGTTGTGAATTTACTTGAATAAGTAAATAGCTTTCTGTAAGTACATTCTATTACGCAGAATACTCTAGACCTCAACTGACTTCCACTAAATAGCGGCCGCGTTTATACAATATACTCCAAAGTATTTTACAGGCCTCAAACTAGCTGACGAGCAAACGAGATGTACGCATAAAAATATTACGCATGTCAAAAATGAGTTTCAATGAGATTCAAGGTAGCCCTTGTTTCCGTTGTGATTTCTGATGTTTTATATTGTTTTATAAAAGTGTTGGCTACTGAAAACGTACTAGATTTAAAGTTTATCACTTACTCTAAGCTGCAATGTTGATATTTTAAAAAAAATTCGATATCAAACACGAGTGATATTTAAAGGGGAGAAGATCCTTTGGTGGACCACGCGTTAAAATCCCTCAATGTGTAAATATATTCACGGCTACTAAGAGAATTTAAACGAGTTTCTCATGTGACTAAATGGCATTAGTTTTCAGAAAATTGTTAATTTTTTTATGCACAGTGAAGAGAACTGCTGGCTGGCAAGGATTTGAGGTTATTTTTTAGATATATTGCATATGGATGACATTTGCTGCGATTACGATCTTAGCCACTGTTATGAAATTCAGGTTGGTGGGTTGAACATGAATATTTTATACTTCCCCATTCTAAATTATGGTGTCTCACAATTCTTGTGAGTATTTTATTGCGCTCAACAGCATACTTGGAACTCTCTCAACAGTTTTTGATTTGGCGTTAACATCGAAATTTAGCAAAGTCATCTCATTCAGATTTTACACAGCTATGCTGAAACTGTATGAAATTTTTCATTCTACCAAATGTATTTCTCATGGATGCTGTTCGTTTATTTTCTCACTTGGGATTTTCACTAATCCTTTATCATATCCATCAAATATCCCGTGTTGATTTTCTCACTGCCTAAAAGACATGTCGTCTATGTGTCTACAAAGATCCAAAATAATTGGAGTGGTTCTTCCAAATAAGTCAAGCTATTCTGAGGTCTAACGCAAAGCTTAAGGGAAGGTAGACCAGAGTTTCAGTAAGAAGGAGTCAAAGTTACAAAACATGGACCGCGGCGCGATGATTTATAATGCCCCGTTTTCCACTTAATCCGATAAGGGGGAGTGGGGAGGTATCTTAGCTGCGAGGAAAAGGAAAGTGGTGAAGAAAGATTAACGTTCACGAAAGTTTACATCTCTGCCCTTCATCCCAAGCAAACGAAGAGTATGGGCCGTAGTATTGAGGAATTCATTAAAACATGTGTAAGACTCGTTTAGTTCTCGCTGAATGCTAAATAATTTAGGCGCAAATCAAGTAAAGTCTTATTCACGTTCAAAAAAACCGATAAACCTTTTACTAAATGCCTTAATATAATGGTTATTGATATATTTCATGTCCTTGAAACTATCAGCATATTAAATTTCTGTTCTAGCAAATACGTATGAATGATAGTAAGGTTAGGTTTGGGGGCTGTTTCTAGACGCATTATTTACATCCGAAGCAGGAATGTTCCACTTTTGACCTAAAATTCCTTAGAAAAATTCTTAATAAAGATTTTCACATCAACCTTCAGAAACTATTCAAGATTAAGCATTCATGCCTACCTAGGCGAATGCTGTAGAAGTCTATTGAAATAAGATTTTGACACTTGGTAGGCGATTCTCCAGTTTAAGTTCAATCAACCTAATTATAATGGAATGCACAGAAATGCAGCTGTAGTTAGCATTTTGCTGAATTTCAAACGGACTCCGAAGACTAACGGCACGTATCTCTTGAAGCAAAACTTATTCTTCAACTGTACCCGGCTGTTCATTTAAGAACGCATTTATCTGAATTCATTTACTATTTTCTTTCTTAAAGTCATAATTATTGTGTCAATTCAGTTTCGCAAATAACGTATTAACTCATAATATTAATGAGGAAAATATTGAGGCGTTTGTTTAGTTCATACAACCATAGTTGGTACAATACACGAATGGTTGCGCTTCTGGATAATTATTGATAGTGTGCATCGCAAATATCTATTAATATCAGCTAAGTCATGAAGAAAATGCAAACCGAATCACGTAGTACTCAATAAGAATATAGAAAAAAGAAATTGGCTATCGAGTAACTCGTGAATATATACTTTTATTCAAAAAAATAAAGGGCCAAAATATTATTTGCACACGAGGTTGAAGGGTGTTTATGAATTAAAAGAAAGAACTACGTAAAATTGTTAACCATATCAAAATGTATTCCGTTAATTTTTAACGTTAATTGTTGTTGGCTTAATTTTATTATTAAATTTTTGTATTCTTTGTTAAAGTGCAAATAGAAAAAGTGATTGATTTTTAACAATTATGCCGAATTTAAACATTTATTTTTTAAATATTATTCGCAGTAATTAATCACAAGTTTGACTTAAAATACACAATAATGTTTTATGCGTTTTCCACAAAGTTCAGAATGTTATCTGTCCAAGAAATGATATTGTAACATAACTGCAATTCTTGGCTGTGGATGTTCGAACAAATGCTATTTTAATTGTGTCTCAACCCTAAAATATTCTAATTCTATAATGCATTGTTGTTTAGAATGTAGTTAAATCAACTAATTTTATGCTTTCCAAGCAACATATAACCGCTGACCCGCCTCATTCTAGCCCATAAATACAAACTATTATAAAATGAATTGATCAAATTACGTTCTTAACTACGATTAATTATAATATTAAGATATCTAAAGATTGCAGCGAAAGTGAAATAGCGTTTGTTTGACCACCCAGATCCGAAAAAACTCTTTTCGTAAAAATTATTACAATATAATATGTTGGACAGATAAAATTCTGAAATATGTAGAAAACGCATAAAACATTATTTTGCATTTTATGTAAACAATTGGATTAAAACTATGAAGAATTTTTGAAAAATAAATTTTTTAAAGCCAGCCTAATTGTTGAACGTGCAAAGAATATCATTTTTCTATACAAAGTTTAGTAAATTATACCAAAATGCAATAAAAATTAATGTGCACAAAAATTAAAGTATAATAAAAAAATGATATGATTAAATTTTCTGTATTTCTTTTGGCTGCCTCATAAACACCCTTCAAACTCGAGTGCACATAATATTTTGGTGGACAGTAGATTTCTTTATTTAAAATCTCTTGTTACCCCGGAAACGAAATTGATGTCAATTGTCATATGAAGCTAACGTAACAGTCTCGTAATACAATCGTAATCTTCAGCCTAAGGATCAGATATATCCACACTGAAAAGCACCAAAAAAATGAAGATTTATAAAGAGGTATTATCTGGTAACTCAGCACCCTTCAACACTAATTCGAAATTTTATGAGGATAAAGACTATTCCAGGTTTCTTCTGTGCACCGCCGAAGGTTCATTCGTTGCAATTTAGTTTCATTTTGAATGGGTTCATTCGCAATGAGTCGCAATCGTCTTTCTTCTTTGATGAGTTTAAAAATTGCTGCACATTTTCAGTATATAAGTATTTTTATTCCTGATAGTTCATAGAAAAAATATACATGATTTTTACTTTTCCAATTCATAACAAATGCACTTCCTTGCCGAGTGCTGAAAACTAGTCAAGCTTTACGGGACTAACTAGAAAGGTTCTCAAGATATCTTGGTACTGATAGCTTCCGAACTACGGTGCATGTACTCATTCCATAAAAACATTAAATTAAATATCAAGTGACGCCAAATGCTTCTATGAAAACTTTGAAAAAAATATGTCTTTAATGGAGCTTTTATGCTACATTGACCATATTTGGATAAATTTATAATTCCTAAATGTAAGCTATATAAATTAGGACAGGATGAAATAAGAATTAGGATCAGATAAAAAATTATGAGAAATTCATTTGCACAAACTATAGAGGAAAATTTAATCGTCATAATGCAAAGAATACTTTTTCAAAGTTCAGTTTCCATAAAAATTAAATGTGAGGGAATAAAAAAAAACGAATCCTGAAAATACTGAAAACTTTGACGAAAATACAAATAGCCAATCAAGACGGGAGCTTCTATTCACGTCTGATCTTATCCGTAAACGTCTTAAGGCGTTTTCAGGATGTTCATGGAGGTGGGAAAACGCTGAGGAATCCGTGGAAATACCAACGCGTGTTCGCTTCCCAACTCGACGCAGACCACACCGTGACGAGAGATATGGCCGACGAGAATCTTCTCTGGTGGAGCAATTTAGTTGGCGAGTCCCATCACGGAATTCCGCGATGAAATTAGACGTGCAGTAACCTCGAGTCTCCTCTGCCCTTCTAAAGAATGTCTGAAATGTTTCTCCATTTCCAAGTCCTTGTAAGTTATGCTTAAGAGCAACACGCTTGAAACCAAATCAAGGCCTGAAAAGCTTGCCAAGTTTGACCACAATCCTTTCAGGAAAAACTGTAGAAGCCGCATAATTACAAGCCATACATTTTGACCAATTCAGGACAAGAAAATTACTCCAAGAAGGGGAGACTACCTTGAGCAAAGGAACAAACAGAGGTCATGAATATGGGCACGCGTCTAACTTCAAATCTTCACGAGCTAGCGCGCTCACGTCGACTTGAAGGGCCAAGAGAATATATTAATAACTATTTCTTTGAGCACAAGTTAAGCAAGATTTATTTTCTTCGAAAAAAATTTCAAATTATCATGACTTTAAAATGCTGAATATACAGCTCTGTTTATTGGCCTTTAATGAAAACGTTAACACACCTGCTATTAGCGTGATGCATCACAATATTTTGCAAAATGGTAAAATTTATAAAGTAGTCAGATAAAGTTTTGGAATTCTAGGTATTGTTGAATCTTAAATATTTCAAAGGACCCAAATAATCCCAAATTAACTTTTATTGGCACCACAATATTTCAATCAACTTGAATGCATGTTTTTACTATGCATAACGTCAATATTTGGTAACAAGATTTCAACAGTAACCCTTTCATTTTTACGGACTAGTAGGGGACTAGTTCTACCTTAAAAAACATGAATTCGCTGTAGGAGAGTTTAGGATAGACACAATAGAAGAGAATAGGAACAATCGAGCAATATTGGGATCGAAAATCAGTTTGCAAAGGAACAGTTTAAGAGCATGGAATTCATTTATCATAAAAAATATGATAAACACCCTCTGGGTAGCTTTTTCATTCCGGGTGACAGGCCCCCAAAAATTAATGCGTTCCCATATTAGTGATCAACACATTTGTCAACATTCGAATTTTTTCGTAGATATTAGAGGAAAGTAGGTATTTTACTTGACAGGGAATACTTAAAAGGAAATTTTTGGGCACATTTGGGAAAGTCACCAAATTAATCCAAGTACACCACCGGATATGACACCAGGAAGAAAGGAAAAAATACATTAAATAGATCTTCACTGTCTATTACACATGGTTAGAAGGAAACTTTAAGAGAATTACATCTGTTGTAGAGAATCAAATAATTAGCCGAATTTACAGTGCATAGTAAAAAAAACACCCTAAGTTATTGGAAGTACATGCGTAGTCTCTACATAAAAGAGAACCCTATCATGCGAAAATAAAATAAGAATATTAAGATTATCACTCCAAATTTGACGATGAAACAACATATTTGGTGAAACATTGATAAAACACTGAGAATGATGAATTTAGAATGTGACAGGGTAAATAATTCCATTTTATTGGATAATAGATAAGAGAAAATAGGAGATTTTATGCACCTATTAACTCATATATCCGCATGACTTGCCTTTTTCCACTCGATTTATCCACCGCACTGCATCATATACATCGTCCGACGACAGTGAAAGCCAATCATTCCATTAGTGATACGTTTTTTATTATATTCACAGAAAGTATTTTGCAGGGAATGATGATGATGATGTTGAAACCCGGTGTCGTCTACTCACTCAGCGAAAGACGTTAAGGGATTCACAGTTTTTAAAGCCTAATCTTACGGATAGATTACTGATCCTGGATTCTCCTCATGGTACTCCAGACATCTTCCAACATCTTGATAATTACCAGAAAAAACTCTCTTTTGCGTCCCAAACAACGGACAAACTACTGTAATTAGTCCCCAGTGAACCCCTCAAGTGGAAACCGGTATAGGAATGAAAAGTACGCCACTTCTGAGATTCTAACACGGATCCTCGTGATAGGCAGCTGCCTCTCTCGCCACTCAATCAAGCCAATCTCCACTTGCTTTGAGGGAGAGGAATTCATAATAAGTATGTGTTACCTAAGCACAACAGAAGAGAGTATTATTTGGAGCTGTTGTTCCAGGAATGGAAATGGGATCATCAAGTTCTCAAGTTTAATGTGATTTATTTTGGCCACTTACTTTCCAACTCATCATTAAATCGCTCGCGATATTCAATCACATTAGTGAGGGTGAATCAGAAATCAGGTTAAAGACGTGAATTTAAAAAAATATCGTTTCGATGCTTGAGTCTTTTTAGTAGACCTATATTGAAATGTCCCTGCCGTGGGAAGGTCTGCAAAAATTAACAGCCATTGGCCTATTGTTGGCGATATCTGATGGCACTTCTAAGCCGAATGCATCTTTGAAATCTAGATGCACAAATTCAATGGAATGTCATACTATATCATGACATTTCTTCCACTCAGTAGCCAGTGAACGAAACTTAGCAAAATTCTTGGGTCGGGATATCAAAAGGGATTGCGAGATCGGCGGTTAGCTTTAATATCAAGGCATTTTAAGACTGCTGTGACGAACTAAAGGTGAAATCAGTCGGTGGATGTACTAAACAAGTCACCTTAAATTTTTTTTAATTGGAAAAAAATAAAGGTGTTCAATTTGAGACAGGGATGGAGTCTTCGCTCAAGAAGTGGGGAGAATTCGGGTAGGGGAAAGAGACATCTCGAGGTGAAATCGCTTCGACGTTTAAAAAGGCTGACCAGCCGAAAGGTAGGCATGGAAAGTCCTGCTTTGGGTCCAGGGAGAGATTAATGGTCAGGTTCTTAAGGGCACAAGAAGGGAGATGAATGGAGTGAGAATAATTTCCTGTTTGCGTGAGGGTGAGCGAGTGCGTGCATTCTTGTGCGCTTCTAGCTCGACCCCTCGCGGCACGTGGCCCGTGGCATTTCCCGGTTTGTTGACGCGAGTGCGAAAGTAAATAAAACGGACAACGATTGGAAAGACGACGAAGAGACGGGAAGCAGACTAGGCTCGTGGATGGGGGAGGTTGAAAATAATGAGAGAAAGATGCCTGGAAGGGTGAGGAGATAGGCAGTTTTCACTTCCTCGTAATTCGCCTTCCCCCCTCCCCTTCCCAGCTTCCTATGAAAAGACTCCTCGCCTCACCGAGGTACGGTTCCGCGAGCATCTCGATGGAAAAGGGGTGGAAGTGAAAGCTAAGAAGCCGGGTCCTGGCTCGTGGAATTAGTTGCTAAGATTCCTTTTTTTTACCTCAAAAAAATGGATGGAAGATAAAAGTGAACGCAAGCGGTCGATTTTCTCACGCAAGGATTTTCCGGACTTTTTTTACAAGAGTGACAAAGTCGAACCAGTTTCCCAGGCTAAATTGAGTTCGCGATCTCGTTTTATATGTCACATGTCCCCTTGACACGGGAGACGTGAAAAATGTTCCCATGTCGCCTATCATTTCTGCTCATTTTCGATCCAAATAAATACTCCTGGAGTCTTGAATATTTGCAGAAGAGTGTGGCATGATAACATATGCGGGCATATTTATGGCATTAATTTCCACCTAATTTATATGTAGATAGTTGCTAAAAACATGCCATGCCATAAAACTGGTCACATGAATAATATTTCACATAGGCTTATGAAATACGCTCCTCATTGACGAGACAAATATTATTCACACGCCAAAGGATCTTAAACCAAAATATACACTCACCAGGAAATTAAATTTGACCTTCTTTCCATGTTTCTCCATCCACGACCGGCAGGTGAACGACGGTCTGCGATAAATGTGCTGTGGGCCATATTAAAGATACCTAAGGGGATAAATTAATTTATAAATAGATAAAACTCTTCAAAAATTATCCATTGTACGAAGTCAAGCCTAATTAGGTTAATAAAAACTATACCTATCTGAATGAGAAGTAGAAATGAGTGAAGAGGTACTTATAGAATGAAAAGAGGTTGATTTTACTCTGAAAGGGATAATTATGTACTTCAATAAACATCTTTATGGGTATAATTAGTGCGTTGCTCCCGAATTTTAAAAGTTTAATTCAAAGTAAAAAAATACGCTGTAATGTATTAATTTAATGTTACATAATGAAGACATGCAATGTACTGCGGTAACAGAATGTTTCATGTTTATCTATTGCAATGAAAATAATTATCGTTGATAAGAATAAAGGCAGTCTGATCGTTATCTTTCGTCCTGGTGATATGGCGATGCCAGAATCTCCACTGTAATAATGGTCTGGACAATAATGTATCGTTATATCGTCTTGAATTCAAACTCCTTCAGTACTTCTCCCTTGGGAAGAGGGCTCAAGCACATAAATGCCAAAAAAAATGACGCCAACGATCATGGCAATATTTCACGCCACAGAAGCAGCCCTTATAAAAATAAAAACAACGGCTTACTCAGCCCCTTCGTCACTATTTTCGGAATTGCTTGGCGCCACCCGCACCCGGCCGGCTCTCAAGGGTTGGCTGTTTGACGACTGGGAAAGGGGGAAGAGTGTGCTCGGTGGTAGCGGAGAGCGGGATGGCGAAGACACATCCTGTCCCTTATGTCTCCCGCAGGGACCAGGAGATATCCCACCTTAGTGTTCCCTCGGGATTTCCAGCCTTGGGGGAGAAGAGCCGCGGGGGGAAGATAGGGGATCGAAGGGGGTAGAGCGTGCGTCAACAACCCACGCAAAGTCGAAATGTGAGGGAGGACGTAGGAAGGATACGGCGATTCCAGCGCCAGCGGAAGCTTGGTTCCGAGTCAGGCGATCGACCTCTCAGTATTTCAAGTATCTAGGCTTTTCCTTACGTTACCGATTGTCATCGTTTTCAAAGCCTCGGAAGATTATTGAAGAGAAGTATGTGTGCGGTATTCCCAGGCAACAAACATACGGAAATAAGTTGTAGCGCATCAAATATGCGATCATATTTGCAACTTCGTTATCTGTAGCCCCTCTTACATAATTTAAAGCTCGATTAAGATACTATTCCATTCGATGATATGGAGGTGGTATGTAAAAATTACATTTTTCATTTCGTAGGGAAATCTATAATATTCCCACATTACTCCTCAAGCCATTTACATCCACGACCAGATTTTCCGTCTGGCATACGAGTGAAATCAAATTTCTCTTAAAGAGGATACATAGGGAGCTGGGGCAAAAAGTTTAGAAAGTTAAGAGTGGTCCTAATGCTATCATCAATCAGGCTTAAATTTTGACAAAAAGTGTCATTTTGTTACTTTGCTACAGGTCCTATATTATTAACATTACCTATTAAAAATCAGGGATGATAAATCGAAATAGAAAACCCATGCGAGTAATATGAATCAATTCCTCAATCTGCTGAAATAGTAGTTATAACTCAAGCCTAATGGTAAATGTGTTTCAAAATTAATTAAATTTCATTTAAACTCAAATGACTTCCCGAAACGGAGTTATGGAAATTTTAGATCAATTAATTACCAATTCAAATTTCTGCCCTTTGAATTGATTAATTTAAAAAATCACGTGGTCCACACATCTAATTCATCTAACCCTCAGGCCAATCGAAAACCCAATAAGAATGTGAATAGCCACCTTGGAGCTGAATCAGCAGCCGTGGAGTGAAAAGTCATAAAAGATGAGTACAACTTGTGAAGTCACTTTTGATGCATATTTATGTTAGCATAAAATCACTGAAATGTATTTTTGAATGCAAAGTAATACTATTCGCCTCCCTTTGTGAACCATCAGCGTCGTAATTTTCATTTTAAAGGCGCAGCGAGATTAAATTTGACTACTTTCAGGAGGAGGCTCGGAAACGAAGAATGCATTTATTTTTTTTGATTAGGCCCAAGAGAAAAAACTTGGCTTTGGGTCAAAAAAGCAGTCGAATTATTTTTTTCGTAATTTTTTTAGTAATTCCCGATCCCAATGGTTTCCAATCATTTTCTCAAAGGGAAGAGGACGATATCCGCCTCCCCAACGCACTCGGAGGCAATCGACGCATGGAAGCAATATCCAGCATACATGCTCTCTTCCTACGCCATTATTCCACGAGGGAAAGGGCGAAAATATTTATCGATAACCCACAAAAGCCACGAGTGGAGTGGACCACAGAGGCAGTCAACATAAAACCATCAACCCTGAGGTCCACATAAAGCACGTTAGATTTCCTTCCCCCCACCAAACTTTTCTTCTCTATGAACCCGCTATTTCAATCCCACTCCATTTCCTGTTTCCTCAGCTTAGAGCTGCAACGTGTCGTTTAGATGATCACTCGCCATATGCCGTCAAATACTCACCAGCTCGTATTTTCTTCTCCTATGTCGCAAAATCGAAGTTTCACCCCTGCCCTCCCACCTCGATTGTCCACGTCGTTCCCCCTTCCCCCTATTCCCACAGCAACCGCACATTTGGGTGAATTTTAATTCACCGCCGGCTGACTGTAGTACGACGCCATCCAGTTTCCCCTCACCCATCCTCTAACGCCCTTCCTTGGGCATTATCCCCAGCCAGGCAATCAACTCCTGACTGTTGTTTCCGTTTCCAAATTCCTCCCCAACCGCGCATTTTCTGTTCCTCAGCCTCCTTCCGACTCTTTATGAACCTACAAACACACTCGTACTCCACAACGTTATTTCACTTTTCTCTCTCCCATCTCTTTCAACTCAATTCAGCCCAGTTCCTTGTATCGCAGGCCAGGAGATTTTTTTTTATTTATTCATATACTTTCATATAACCGAAAACAGCACATGTAGCAGAAAAGGCTTTTTGCATAGTAATAATAATATTCATTATTGGTGCGAGATTAACACAAAACTGCCCTTTCTGCCATGTAATCCCTAAGATCCCTTGCATCGGATACTATAACCAATCACATATGTACAACATAGTTTTGAAGGATGTAAAAGAGAAAAATTACGTTGATATGAAGAGGTTGGCCAGTAGAAGAATCAAGTGGAGGGCTGAGTCAAACCAATCCTAGGATTGTTGACCGATGATGATGATGATATGTACAACACACACAACCATGCCCTCCGTGGTGAAAATCCGACCAAAGCGGGACTCTAACCCACGACCCCCAGGAATAGCAGGCGAGGACTTTACGTAACAGCCCCCAGGACGGCATTTTACTTAATCTGGTAGATTCTTCTCGGTTAAAATTTATTTACCTTCCACACATCAGTTATTCTTGCACTTTAGCTTAGTCACTTTGATCATGAAGTTGGCTTCTAGCCTAATTAATGGAGGAAAAAAGCAGTTTTTGGAGATACCTTCTCCCGTAGGGTTATTTCGGTATACGTGACGCCCAACTAGATCAAATTAGATATCGGATGCAAGGAATGCAACAAAAATATGATGAAAGAAGCATGCCAGATTAAAATCGTCCAATAATTCTAGTTGGTCGTTAAACAGCCACCTTATGGAAGATATTTCAATCCATCAGGTTATCTCGTTACGTCCATGCTCCGGTTTTGAACAAAATTATGTTTACAAGTAACAAAGAACATAGTTAATTTCTTCCCTGTGCTTCATTGCCGATGATCGACCGACCGCCGGTAAAGTGATGTTTTAAGGAGGATTTGCTCATCTTAAAAAATTACTTTACGTTGCATTCATCATAAAAGATACATGGTTATCAAACGATACATATAACATTCCCCAAAATAAAGTCACCGCAACGCAGAAAAACAGAAATTTAATAACCCAAAACCTGCATATATATCTGATTTCATGCTTGTATGACTCACACTGATTTTACAACACTATGTTTCTTATGTGATTTGATATGACAGGGTACATCCTCAGTGTAAAAATGGAATTAATTTTAAGAACATCACAATTTCTTGAGTTTGAAGCAGTTTCAAGTCAACAAAAGGAAACATGCTTATCTGAAACTTGGACGAAAATATCCATTTTTTCTTTTATTGAGTAATATTTAGTAAATTTAAATATATTTTTCAATGCTATTTTCTCACGTAATTAATTTATTAATGTTTAATTGGGGTAGTATACTTTTGTTGGGGAGATTTGTTTTTGCCGTCGGGAAGAGGGATCGGATAATGTGTTTAAAGAATATTACATTTATATTGGTACTAAATTCCCGGATAAATATTGTGTTTGGAATAAATTTTCACTAGTCTCCCTCCGGTTTCATCTATCAAAGTCATCAACACTCACTACAGTTCCTCACTGCATTCATCCACCATACTATTGCTATTCAACGGCGGACCCTTAGGGCAACCCCCGATCTCCACCCTACAATAAAACCCAAAGCAGCGTAATTAAATCCCGAGCCGTAAAAATGGTCTCACCCTCAACCGGGGGCGAAGAGTATCATCTTTTTTATTTTTCCAATCGTCTACTTCCGCAGATTTTAATTACCTTTATGCGCCGCGGTCGGATAATCGCGTTATTCTCCACATTCGGCGAAATGAAGCTTCGAATATTTCATTTGGCACCTAATTTCCATCGGACCGTTTATGGTTTTAAACATTGACCATATTAATACGAATGCTGAGATCGCTATTTTTTCCATCATTGCACTAGCTTAATCATTCACACGCTGCACTTTAATGACGTCGTCGTTTGAGCGTCCCCGGGATATGCTTATGTACATCACCCATGCGTGCAAGGCATTGAACAAATTCAATCGACAGCTCTTCGATTCAATGAGCACATCACCAGAGCAAAGGCGTAGGAAGTAAGCGTATGTATTTGCCTTTGGGTGCCTTTTGATAGTCAACATTTAATATTCCGATTTACATTGCGCTAAAGCCGCGTTTAGATTTCCAGAAGCATTACTGCCACGTAATCGCGTAACGCACCGAATTGCCTTGTGGATAGCTCGCCGCTGCCGCGCGGTCCATGAATTCTGAATCAGACTTTGAATGCACCGTAGACAGAATATTAATCAAAATAATTCCCATCAATTCCTTTCACCAACTCGAACCCCTTTCCGTCATACGTGGGGCTAATTCAAAGGCGGGTATTTAATTACGCATATGCACCCGTTTGTATCTCACATTCTGCATCAAAAAGTTGCATTATCGACTGGTAAAAATCAAACATTCCTCCTAAATTATCCTGAGCACGTTATATTGCGAAGCGCATTTGCCTTCAAATAAAGGGCACTCCCGATTTTTTTCCGCTCAGCTGTTCGCTGATGCAATAAAGGGAATGGGATTTACGAAATGGTTGGTGGATTGGACGCAAACCGAGGGGTACCAGGTTTGTATCCTCTCCCCTAAAGGATAATATGATACGGCATTGGCGGTCCGAGCGTCTCTTTTAACTTATGCATTGCAGTAACTGAGCATAATACGACGCAAATCACCTTAAAGGTTCCTGGCTTTCTCCAACGAGTACTTACTGCACAAGGAAAGAATTGAAAAATCTGAATTATAATTATTTCAATCCGTGATCATTTAAATTTTATGAGTGTCTTAAACGTTCCACTCATGTATGTTATATGCGTTTTATGTTCGAGTATCTAAATTTAAAACACGCATAATACTGCCATGGCGTGATTAACGTTGCGGATGGAGTGCCAGAGATAAATCCTCAAGAGCCATTTAGCTCAGAGCCGAGAACGAGAAGGCAACACGCAGACCGTTATGCATGATACTACCGTGAATATAAAAGTGCACTGCCATTAGCCAGTTTAGACTTCTTAGAGTAGCTGACCTATATGCATGCCAGAGTACGTGATATTAGCATTTTATAAAATGGCCTCGTGTGGCCAATACATGAAGTGGATAAGCAACCTAGGACTATAAATACCTCCCAACGTATAAACAACTGTCTTGGAGTTGGCAAAGTCCCTCATATTTGGCCCTTAAACGTAACAAACCTAAATTCAGCCTTTCACGAAAACCGCATGAACGTGTTACTTCTTCCGAAAGTTGCGGACACCCAGCAATTTGGTAGCTGTGTTTTCTTTGATCTTGAACAACAGTTAAGCCACTAATTTCAACGATAGCATTAAGGAAATAATTTCGCTTTCTACTTTTATTCTTCTCCTTTTATCCTGGGATGAGTCATAATATTTACCCATCGAAGGCAAAAAAAATTCTTTTATTTGTAATATAAATAGGATTATCTTCAAGAGAGAATCAAATGTCGGGTATTGTATACACCTACTTTCACTATTACTATTACTAGGTCATTTGGGATAAATGATGATTTCTTCTTGGTATCCCCAATTTTAGGATAATGACGGGTGAATATCGATTAAAAGGGACCCCAATAAAGAATGAAATGACCTGCAAAAATGTCTTTCAGAATATAAGCCGCGAGGTCCTAGAATATTTGGGTAGGGACGGGGTAGGTACATACTATAATGGTGTAACCAATATCTTAAAAAATGTTTCACTTAAACTTTATCCACGGAAATTTAGTTGCAAAAATGATGAGGAACGGTCCACCTGGAAAAGTAACATATTATGTTAACATAGTATAGTCACTGAAGAAAAGCAAAGATAGTCCAAGGAAGAATCATGTAGCTAGAATAGATTTTACTAGCTGCTCAAACTGTTATTTCATTTACCCTCAGTTCCAATGGTGCTTTGCACCTTCCAAGGTTATTGGTACTGCCTCGTCTTATGGTCTAGTTATCACATTGCCTGCCCAAAATTCTACGAGACATTACTCTTGTGCTGTTTTCCAATATAGCTCTTGCAGGCTTGGAGCTAGACAATGTCATTGTATCACCATATCCAATTTAAAATAAAAATTCAACTACTTTACAAATACGTTAATCAGTTGCGCATATTACAGTGTGTCACACACCGTTAAGGTGTCACCTAATGATGTTAATGCAACTCTTCTCTTAATATGCTATCACACAGTTAAGAAATTAGAATCTGCTCTACCAAATTTTACTCAGAGTTGCGGGTAGTTGAACAGAAATGTATTGATCAGCTGGTGATGACTGCTCCCCATTATATACAGCAACGACAAGCTAGTCATTCATCACTGTGATTCAAGTCCGTTTAACGGTTAGTTTTTACATATCGGTTCGTTAGAAATAACTATTTCCTAGCTCTTGTCCTCATTTTCAATGTTGTATGTCCTTAAGATGCAAAGAAACTAATGACGGAGCAACAGTGCTTCGTCACCTTTATCTGAAAATTAACCTGAATAACGCGAACCATTAAATTCTCTTAAATATCTATTACTGCCTCAACCACCAATTTCACCAACCAAATATCAACGTCAAGTAAATAATCCCACGCTCCGTCGCACGGAAGTAATTTTCAATTCCCAGCGCTGCTGCTGCAATGGATGTTCATGAATTATGGCACCCTGCTCAAGATGCGGAGATTCCAGACCACTCCTTCCCATCCGTTCTTGCGGCCATTTTGGTCGTTCGGTCCCTCCAAGGTTAATCGCGCAATTAGGTGTGGCGGAGACGATAGGATTTGCCCTTCAGCTTCGATCCCGCGGGGGTCTGATCCTCGCGCTGCCCTTGAGGGAGGATAAGTGGCGGGAGACAGTGAGAGAGCCGGTTCTCTCCTTCGATTGTACCCCCCTCCCATTTCGCATCCTCACTCCATCCCTCTCTCTCTCTCTCGCCACTCCCTCCGCCCTTCGGGAACCGCCTTATTCTTCCTCTCCACGACGACCGGACTAGATGTTAATGAGAAGTGCGAGCCCGTATGCGTGGAGGAGGAGGAGGAGCACCTTCAATTTACGGTCCTTCCCTGTTAAGACGACCACAGATGGGATCCACAATACAAGCGCAAAAAGAATACCTTTCGCTGAGGGAGGGAGGTGGAAGTGGGGGACCGAGACAACGCCCCGGAACAGGTGTACCTGGCGTACCCACGGAACTCTCTTGACAAGCGGAGCGGATGCCTTGTGCTCCGAGAGCGGTGATCAGTGGGAGAATAGAGGCCGGGAGGATGGGAGGGGAGGCGCCTTAGAGGATAGAGGGGGACCCCCAAATGAGGGGTGACTCCAGACATTCAGGCGCCATCGAACACCAACCTACCAAAGTCCTCTCCCACAGTCATGAAGCGGATTAAATTGAGTCCGGAGGAGCAAATCTGCAACCTCTTCTGAAGCGAAATGAAAGCGATACGGGGTAATGGGTGAAGAGGGCAGCATGTGATATGAATACAAATTTCCTTGTAATGACTAAATTAATCAATTTTGAATTTCTACTTCAGCAATATTTTAGCCAATGTCGTAAGTTGGATATGCTGCCGTATGTGAAGTAAGAGTTGTGGAATTAGTTCATTAATTGTGTTTAACTCCATAGGTTGCATGACTAAATTAATCAATTTTGAATTTCTACTTCATCAATATTTTAGCCATGTCGTAAGTTGGATATGCTGCCGTATGTGAAGTAAGAGTTGTGGAATTAGTTCATTAATTGTGTTTAACTCCATAGGTTGCATTTAAGGTCTGATTAAACACAATCCTGGAGAAAACACAACATCCAGAGCTGAAATTCGAATCCGTAACGTATATTTAGGCAAGCCGCGTGCTCCTTCATCAGGCTATTACAATCGACCCCGAGTGAAATTCCATTCAAAGCCAAGAAACATGATGATGACACCAATGTCTTAACCCAGGGTGCAATCACAAATAGACAATGCGTGTCATCCATCGATTTCAAATAGAAGTTCACGGGGCTAAGACTAATGAAATAGGATTACTTTTTTTTCACCACTTAACAGCAGAAATAAAGCATTAAGTAAAGAAGACGAGGAAATAACAACCAACTACAATATTAAATGCATCCAGTAACAAAACCCAAACAGATAAGTAAAATACTCACTAAAATATTGTAAAATATGAAAAAGAACGGAAATGTTAACGTGATGACGGGAAAAATAAGCATAAGAATACACGTATTGTCATCAGCAACCTTTTTCAAGATTTTTCTCTTCGCTCGGAATTTTTAAAGGACTTCATTTACTCGTGAGTACGTTCCCCACCTCACCAATGCATCTACATGCCTTGGACACTTTTCGGATTTTATTCCTTCTTCCTGTCATATGCAAAATAGGCAGCACACACGCGTCTGTCTATCACTTATCATTTGATTTCTACTCCAATAGTTTCCTAGCTCAAAATGTTCATTCTTTAACTCCTATTCAACAGAATCATATTTCATATATTTATAGATATTGTAAACATAATTTACTCTAGGAGTTCACGTAACCAAAGGATAGTTTCGGCAAAGAAATTTTCTCATTGTATTATTTCCCTCTTGCAATAAGCCTTTTATATGATGATCCTCACACTCCTAGTTCATTTATACGTTTTAATTAAACTCTCTTATTACAGATTTCATTACAATCTCTTCATTTTTTTAACTCACGATTTTCTCTGCCTTTCTCTTCCTTTCCCTATTAAATGTTTAATCAACACTCAAGTGCACTCTCAAAGCCCCAAGCGAACGATAAACAGACTTTCCATTGCGGTTCATTTGGTCAATTATACAGCTTTGCAATCAAGCGTCCCAGGTGTAACTCTACGATAAAGGTGACCGAAAGCGTTACCGCAGCTTCACGGTTGAACGTATTGGACCTCATGAGAGATCTAAACGCTTCAATGCTCATTTACTTAGCTCTCCAAAACATTTATTTAGTTAGAATTTAGGAGGTTTTACTTTTCGTTTATAAGGTGAAAGAGGATTAACTGCTTTTCTGCAGAGGTCATGCATAAAAACGCTAAATATACTGGTGTAAATTCCGATTATAATTTATTGGCCAGTGACTGTGACGCGTCTAAATATTTCCTCGCTATTGATTGCCTATGCAAATTACGGATGATATTAATTCCTCAGTCACTGCTATTTTAGCCTTAGGTTCTTATTTCCAAGTAAATAAATACCAGTAATTTCTCTGATGAGATGTAGTGGCATACTCAAACATTCAAAAATATGTATATCACATTTGATATACATATTATACACACTGTGTATATCAAATAATCACCATTTGGCCAGACCACTGTTTTCACGTACCTGATAATGGACTAATGGTTAAAATGCGTTATATGCTACACTGAAAATATTGAGGAATAACTTTATATTTTTGAGTATTTGATTACATAAATACCTCAACTATCATCAAGAGCTTGGGTTATCAGCCTGAATTTGTTCTCGATACGTGAGTCGGCAGACTGCATGAAAGTACTCCACCTCATTCAAATTTTCACCATTTTGTCTACCGAAGGCATAATTTTAGTCATAGACTTTAAGAAGCAACATATGTGTAGGAAAAAAAAGTCGATCCAGATCCGCACAAAGTTACGCCTGCTACAGTTTCATCAAAATACTCAGACAACAAACGTACGTTAAACAATGAATCCCTCTAAATGAAAAAACAATTTTTGTCATCTTATTACAACCCTATTATATCTTCTGTCACTATGAAGATTTCAATAATAACTTATAATCACCGTTACTAACCAATAAAGTTGCATGTAAAGGTGTCGGACACGTTTTATTGGTCGAATCCGTAGTGAAAATTGATAACCTAGTGTCTTGTTCACACTAAGAAGTATGAAATCCAAAATTATTGATTTTTCATCACAGCCATAATAATATCCTGGCATAACGATGGTTAACTTTGATATATATGCAACGAAATATACGTATATACTCCGATTATCGAACATTGTAAACGATAATCGTGCGTAAGCATTACGTTAAGTTGAATAATTTTAAACTTTTTAGGGTTGCAAACGGGCACGGCAAAATATGGATTCAGTAAGCAAAGCAAAAGAGGACAGTTATATGCTTAAGGTATTTAGGAATCGAGAATATTCAAATATAAAGATTGTTATTGGGTGAAATGCCATAAAAGAGTGGAAAATATTAACGATTCAATTAAAAAGATTATATATCATTAAAGAAGAGCAAATATCATGACAGAGAGGAAAGAAAAGACGGATATTTCTTAGCATGAGAATCCCTTGTAGGTATGTACGGAAATACTAGACAATATATCACATACAAATAAAAATGCCCAATTTTTAAGCAACTAGCTTTTTCAGAAAAATTACTGTAAATGCAAATATAATTTGGTTATCTAAGAAACATTTGAAGCTAGAGACCGAACTTCAGATACGCATCATTTAATTATCCACAGAAAGTTAAAAAGTCAAATAATGCTTAAATTATAATTGTAAATGTAGCCAGCGAGTTCATTTTAAAAAGAATACAATTCATTGGCTCCCAAATTAAAAAATCATGCATGTTAACTGAAAATGAGGATAATCTTTCTTTGAGTTTGCCAAAAGAAACGCTCCAATGACCGAATGTAAACAGCCTCTCACGCATGTAATTTCTACCAAATTTCTCTAACATGCTGGTGCTGGTGAATGAGTTTTCCAAAGCAAAAAGAAGTGACCTGCAGGAGAAGTTCAAACTCTTTGCGTAACACCAAATCCACCACTCTCCAGCTTTTGCGCCAAGCTCTCTTATAACACTCCGCTTTCCTCTCATTTCATTCCCTCCCCCGAATGCGTCTGCGAGTGAACTTCTGTGCCCACCGTGTCTCCCCTCCAAGCTCCGCTATCGTTCTTTTTTTCCGTCCATGCCACCTCGTTTCCAGCCCGCAGCTTTTTCCGCCTATTTTTGCCTTTTTTATTCACAATTCCCTTGGCGTTGTCACCCGATAGATTGGTGGAGCCGGTTGCACGCGGAAAAAACCTGCCCCTCGGTAACCCCGTTCGCCCTCGCAGACCTGGTCCTCCTCCTCTCCTTCTGGTCCTGCCGACACCACTTCCCCGGACCTCCCTCCGCAGCCACACCGCCCTTCCACCGCACGCCCACCAATGGAAGCCAACTTTTCTCCGACCCCCTTTTCACCTCCCGCTCCGATCTACCCCATCCCCCTTCGATCTTCAACGACAGCTCTTCCTCGCCCCGCTCCACTCGACTTGCCTTTAACTCCTGCCCATGTCCTCTGCCTCCCCACGCGCGATCACTTCTGAACTCTTCTTCTTCTAGAGTCGCTGCTTCCGCCGCTGCCCGCACCCTTCCAACCTCATCCTCCCCGAAAAGCGGCGACGGTAGTCATCCAAGGGACCCAAAAAAAAAGAGTTGATGGCGAAGGATGGCGGATGGAGGCAGTCGGGATGAATAGTCTTTGTTGGACTGTGAGGAGGAGGGGCATGAGGAAAAAGGATTTCGGAAAGGGGTCTGGATAAGCGTTTTATCCGGAAAAATCTTCCGTAAGTTTTTTCATATTGGTAATTGCGTTTGTCAAGGCTATCCGAGTCTAGTACTATCATATCTCAGCGTTGATAACGATGTGGCAAAAACTGTGCCAATCACTTATGCGACACTCATTATGATACCGTATTTCCACGCTACGGTTTAATATTATCTGAAATTTAGCCAAGCTAAGAGTAAACTACTACTAATACCAAAGGCAATTTAATGTAAAAACCGTTGTCCGAAGTACTCATAAAAACCAACAAAGAATGAAGAATTCTCAGATCACGTTGCTACGCCAGATTTTAAAGTATCAGAAGGGAAAGGTCTATAAGGGATAAGCGCCTTCTGAGGTAGAAAAAAAGCACTGATCTTGATAAAATTAAGTAATGGTCTTTTTTATTTAATTAGAACGCCATGATGATTTATTGTCTAATCTCTTCCATTACCAATAATTTTACGAGTTATACTCACATCCTAATGAAAAGAAATAACAGATGAGTGTCTAGATTTGGCAGATTCTGGCTCTAAATGCCCTGAAGAAATGCTCAATAATTGAGTACAATACTTACCTTTATTGCCCCTATTGTGAGCAACATAGAATATCCACTATATGATTTGCATGAATGTAGTTAACACATAGTAGCACGTTGAATATGAAAAATACTCATGCATTTTTTGATCTGAATCATTTACTTCTTCTTAAGCCATAATGTATTGTCAATGCCATAAATATCGATCACTTATTCCATCTATTTGATCCAAAGCATACCCATGGTGAAGCAAAGCGTTTGGGTATCTCATAGTTCGACTTATAATTGCTTAAGTGTTATAAGCGCCAAGTATGATGATCGGGTTCGAGTAGTGTTAGTTTTCCTTGCCAACAGGACATGTTCTCATACTAGCAGGTTGAGGGAGTATTCTGAAGGATCTCTTTCCACAGTTCAGTGCCATGTGGATGGCACGTCAAGATCGGTATACGCTCAGAGCATAGAATATAAAATAGAGAAACTTTTAGCCATTGGTCAAAAGCAATTACAAACCAACACATTTCTCATTTCCTCCTTTATGTCAGCTCTTAAAAAATCCAGTCACGCCGAATAGCTTAACTACTCACTTTTCGTTTAATAGCCACAGCTGTCGGTAGTGACTCGTTAATAAGTTCTTGATGTGTTATTGTTTACATAAGGGTTTGTATATTTTGAAGTAAAGATTAAGTTTGAATACGTTTCGTAGGCAGATTTCGTAAATTAGATTGATGCTTACCATCAAGAAAAAACTAATGCCCCGTTCACACTACTAGCTTTTTACCATGGTAAGGCTTACCATAGTTGGAAAATGGCCGTGTGAACGCAGGTTGCCGCTAAACCTAGTAAACTTTTCTACCAGTATTGAGTTACTATAGTTGGCGCTAGTTACTGGTATTTTAAGGACGTGTGAACGCAAGTTGGTAGAAATGTGGGTAGAAAGATGGTTTGTTTTGAAAATGGAAGTGGAAATGAACGTAGAGTGCTTGAAGACGAAGTGACCGGATCGCACGATATGGATTGGAAATGATTCTTAGTTACAACGATATTTATTTAATCACACTGTAATATATTTTAGTAGTGGTATTACCACGTTCCACTGATTCGGTTGTTCAATAATGGTTTTAAATATAAGTTTGCTTTACCCCTGAATCCTGAGTACGTACGCTTATATATTTATTGTATGTGATTAACTTGCCGTGAGGAAAATATACATGCAGAAATTAAGTAACTAAGAAGTTGCAAACTTTCACAGGAAATTCGACTCGTGTTATTTTTTACGTATTCACTCCTTAGGACGGCATTAAAACTATTTTCAGCATTATTCCCTTAAATAGCTCCTTTCACAAACAGCAGAATATGGTAAACTTGGGATATCGGATTTAAAATTACTAAATATTGATAAGAGCAACAAATTCACATTATGTACACTTGTATGTATTCTATTTGGATGCATGAACTTGCCTACGAAATGGGTTAACACGAGCGATAACTTATTGAGAGGTGAACAATTAATCATTTCGTAGCATGGCGTTCCATGGTTGATGCCATTTCTTGGTGCGTGATGCCTGTATATAAGCTAAACGAATAGAAATACAGGCAAGGAAACGTTAATAATTTTAAAGTGTAAAGGTATTAGTTGAAATATGCGAGGAAAAAGAGGTAAAGGTTGAATGTCTTAAATATCTGGAAATTAAAGTCATGGAGGGCGTTCATCGTTGTACAACCTTTACATATTTTTAACGTATTACTTTGGAGTTATTCAAAGCAAATGTTAATTGCATTCAATTTTATATTTAAAATTGATGTTTAGCAAAGTAACTAACACAGAATCCGTATCTCGGAGATGCGACCCACTGTCAATCATGAGGAAGTAATTTAAGAAGAATATTTTGGTTCATTTATAAAAAGGGATCTAGGAAACTAGATTGATAATTTTCTATAAAATAACTGCATCTAATTTGCACATAAGTTAAAATACGCTTCCAATCTTTGCAAGACAAAGTCCTTCCGCTATCCTACCCTCCATTGTTATTTTGACTTAATTTCACTCTCCAATAGATGTCACTAGAGTCTTTACGATGGTTCTTGGTAGGCCGTGTGAACGCAGGTTAGTTTTAGCCGCCATATTAACTATCATTCTACCCTAGTAGTGTGAACGGGGCATAAGACGATCTAACTCAATGAAAATGAGCTTAAGAACATAACGTGGCAGAGGGAAGGAAAAAATTCTAGTGCATCTCGCACTAAATGCACGTCTTTACTGCTCGGATTATCGTTTGGTGGTCCATGGGCTACTTCTTCACTTATACCTAAAAAAAATTGACTCGAAAGAAGAAAAGAAAGAAAATATCACAGGGGAAGCACATGCTTTCATGGAACCTTTGCCGGAGCTCCTATCAACTTCTGTAGTGGTGACAAAAAATTATGTGAATGGCAAGCCTCTAGTAATAGTCAAAAAGTATGCAGCATGCTGCGTAAAGTATATATCTTTTTAGAACAAGATACAACTCCTAATGGAACAAAGAAAAGGTGGAGCTCTACGGCCGTAAATGTACTTAATGAAAAGAAAAACTCCAATGACCATAATATTTAAACGCCTAATGGCCCGAGTTCTTTATAATTTTTGTTCCCTTTGTGGTTGTATTCATTTTACCTCATGTGCAACTTAATGACTAGAATTCCTTAAATGCTAATAAAAGAAGAGTGTATTTCAGAAGGAACTCAAAATAATCTCACTTGAATCAGTGGGAAGTGAATTTCATTCTGACAACCGGAAATTGAAATATATATGAGAAGAATTCACTGCAATGAATTTGAAATAAAAAATGAAGTCATATTTTAATTAGAAATCGTCTATTAACGACCAAGCATTTCGATAAATGCGTATACTACTTATTTTTATGGTCGTTAGCGGTGCTGAATCAACCATCAAGTGATGGCGTACACTCTCACCAACATTAACTTACCATTTGTTACCTTATATGGATTAAATGTGTTTTACCAGGATATTTATGCACTGAAAATGATGATCCTCGACTGAAAATGGTCACCGACGCGATATTTCTCGAATGCCACTCCCCGAGACATGTGTTCGCTGGCTAAGACCAACTCTCCCAATGACACCGCCCACACGCCCATCGTTCTGCGCCGAGGCAAGCTTAGTCAGCAATCCCACACTGGGATGCCATTTAACTTGGGAGAGTGAAGAAATGAAAGTGATAAATCATATTATAAAGGAATTGAATTTGAAAACTTAATGAGGGTGAAATGGCTTTAATAGCTAATTTATGCTCAGAAAGGAAACCGATATTAGCGATAACGGGCTGTAAAATGGGTGGAAAAATTGACCGACAGAATCTAAGGTTGTCAAAGCGTCGTAAGTTATTCACTGTGGTATCAATAAATTTGAATCCGTCTCACCATCCCATTAATATTTTGTACCTTTTGCAAAGAAGATAACGTCGATTGAATGCGTACTACCAAACTACATGGAAATGTGACTGATTAAAGAGACTAAATAGCAACATCAGTGATCTGGACCTCTCACTATCCCACTGGTTTTTGAGGATAAATTTTATTCTGCAAGGCAGGCTAAACCTTGATGAGATCCAATGGGATGCTTCGTTCCTCTTAGCCAAGCTCACCGAGTTCAAGCCAGAAATTCCTTTCTAGCTCTGGATTGGTCAGAAAACTGTGGTCAGGATTTCACTCCATTATATTCTATACTCGTACTATCTATCTTTCTACGATTACGAGTAATATGCCCACAATGCACTAATTATTCAAAAAGTTCTTACTATTAGACATATTTTATTATGCTTAGGAAAATCTTGACACAATATGGAAGCTAATCACTTTTTCTATGATTATTTTCATGTAAATAAATCACCGAAATAATAAATATTAACTATATTTTAATTATTATTAATTAATATTATTAATTCATAATTACCAACATTCATAATAACCGAACAGATATTCTGATTGTTAAAGTAAATCAGACCTTACCAAACCAAGTTAAAAAGTACTGAAATTCAAAGCGTATTTATTTAAATAGCGAGTTCCAATTTCAAAGAAAGAAAATACTGGATAAATATCATTTTGGCCGCCAATGGAGCAAATACTCTATTTTTTTTGTCAGGGTTAAACCCGAAACTTGTTATTTTTTATAGGTGGTGGTATATCTCACCCCGTTCTAAGCCATTGGCGAGTAAAATTCACACTATCAGGGCATGAGGGCCAATTCCTTTTCCTGGACCACCTGCGATTTCGTACGAAGTCTGACACACTTAAAATATAATCGCGAGGATTGTTAGGTGGAGGAGTACAGAAAGCTTCTGCCAGGGATTTCATTCCGGTACCCTCCCACATGTAGCCCAGCACTCCACCCACTAGGCCACCAATGCTTCCAAAAACTGTAATGTGTAGCGTTAAAACTTGAATAATACATGAGGTGTAATCGTTTACCTGCAAATCTGAGCAAATATCAGTCACCTGAGCTGACACTATCCACTTTCACTTGAAAAAATAAGCCCTATCAGCAATTTGAAAATCATTAACGACTAGTAAAAATACACGACATATCACGGTAACACCTAAATATTCTTTACTGTGGCAATATTTTTAAATCGTATTTCATTCAGTTGTAAGTAACATTAAAAAATAGATTTTCCGTAATCTTCTCCTATTATGGCAACACGATAGCTTTCCTGTCAAGGAAACTATTAAACGGATAACTACGAGGATGTGATATTGAATTGATAATTAACCTAGAAAAGATACAATACTTTCTGCGCCAAGGGGTTTTCGAAACTCGATAAAGTAGAACCCAGTTTAGAGGTATCCCATCCAATAAAAAAAGAACACCTAAAGCTACAGAAGTTATGAACTTTTTTGGTCACAGATGATTTTAGATATATATTAAGAACCCCTGCGTATTATAAGTACTAGGTTTGATCAAATTAACAAGATTACAAAGATAGATTGTCGTACCGATAGATTTAAAATGTCATTTTCCCCGCGTACCATAAGAGAGCACAATAGGCAGTGTAGCAAAGGGATAGGTAGGTTAAATAGTGTCAGAGCAGTCTGTAGTGTATGATGCATGTATTAACAACCAATAATCCCTTTCTCATCATGTAGATACTAACCATCTAGCTGCTTGTGAACCTATTATCCAGTATGTCTCCATTAAATATCTTAGTTGCATGTCAATAGTGCATGTTTGGTGATCTTGACTCCCTGCCACACACCCCCGCTGTGGCTCGAAGGGTATTACGTAGACGTAGATGAAGTTGTGCAACTTCATGCCTCACTGCCGTGAAGAAGCGTACTTCAGATGTATGTTCTTGTACAATGTTTCCTTACATCCACGCTTGTATTTCCTGTTGTAAGTAGATTCTTCTTTCGGTAGAATGCCCTCCTCGCCCGGGTTAGTCTACATGCTATTTCTTTCCTCTTTCGTCCATCGAGGGCTATTCGGCTTCCCTGATAGTATTACTCGCTCGAATCTTTTAGCATTTGTTTCCCGAGTTTAACATAGGTTTAGGCTTCTTTTCTTTTGCTGATTTATTTTCGTTTCATCCTCAGGTTATATTGGCCACTTGGTATGTCTTTTTCATTTTAACCAGTATAATTTTAATATATTTCTGTCATAACCGCTATGTAATCGGCGAATTGCACCTCATTAATTTTCCCCCCAAAATGAACTCCCGAAGCCTTTTCTTAAATTTATTGGTGGCTTTCCTAATTTTAAAAATTAAACATTACGAAATACAGGGCACAGTCTTGCCTCACTACTTTATTTATCCATGCTCCCTAAGTGCTGGATCCAGATTTAATCGCAGATAATTAGTTTTAACATTAACTGAGGATGAGTCTTCAATCATTGTAGGAAAAACAACCAATTTTAAAACGGAAAATCTCATGATACAATAGTTACTCTTCCTCGAAATAACAAGGAAAACAGCTTATTTTCTTTTTACGTTTTTACATTTTTTCGAACGTAGCTCATAAGCAATAAAACAGATAACTACCCGTCATTAGCATTTTCCTTAATCATACTTTTCGCGAATTAAGGATTGCTCTCACAATACATCTTGCTCAACAACTAATTTTTATTCTGAAAGGATAGGATTTTTCAATTAACTTTTTTTCTGACACAATTCCGCGATTTTCACCATCCCGTCTGAAAAAGGTTCGACTAAAAAACAAAGAGCTCTCAGTTCCGCTCATTTACTGTTCAGACAATCGTTAACTAATGAAGCGTTAAATCTGGGAAGTCCCGTTTTTTGAAAGAGATCACAGACTAGCGGAGAAATGGAGAAAATCACTTAACCATATCAATATCAAAGCACAGATTACAGTTTGTCATGATGAAAGCAGGGCTTTCATCATGACAAACTGAGCAATAGAGCATGGCTATCACCAATGAAATTCACATATTTTGAATCTATTATCTATACGTTGCTGTTGTTGTTAGAGCTAAAGACGCCTAATTTTATCATTGTTGGATTAAATAACACCTAAAAGAGAGTGAAAACTATTGCTTAATTTATCTATTATTTGTAAAAAATTAAATGGCCTCCTACAGCTGTATCCATTGGCGACACGTCCCTCCATCGGCTCGCAGGGTGAAACATGAATATGGATGCATTTTTTTAATTCACCAATTCAATAGACTATATGAAATAAAATAAATTATTAAGTAGTTAAAGTCATGTTAACTGCAGAGGTTGCATTTTCATCATTATTACCAATTGCTCTCTATTAAGTTGATTGATTAGTAGATTGATCTAAAGGAATATTCCTTAATATGTAGTGCTAAATATCATTCTAAAGAAATATTTATTTTAATTATTGTAAGCAAAAGTGTTTTGCGTAAAAGCACACTATAAATCAATAAATAACAGCTAAAGGTTCCATTTTTTTAGGAATGTGCTTTTCCTGTTTTAACCTGCAAATGGCATCAGGCTCATATTAGAATTAATTTAGCACTAGCAAACTTGCATTAAGGATGTACCACCGTGACTCCGCGATTCAAAATCCCGTAAAAGAACTATGTTATTTAATGAATAAATACCGATCCAGAAAAACACCTATTTGGAAAATCATCTATAGGGTGATAACGCATACACAATAATTGTATGAGTATGCTACTATATAGCGCGTTGTAGTTGCATTCTATTTTTTACAAGTTCTTTAATTTCATTTTGATTTTGGAACTTGACTGACGTGTTGTTGCCACGTTTAATATACAAAATAAGAATACATACTCAATCCCGCTAATACGTATTCTAAAGTAGGTTAAATATCTTCTTATATATTTTTAAACTATTCCCTTGCAAATACAACTCTTTATTTTGAATTTTATTAATATTGATATTTTTGAAAACTGTTTGGCGACAATGAGTTGCTAGCATTTGGAATCATTGATATTAATTACACCATGTCAATAACAAATGAAATATTTAATTTACATAAAAATATAAGAAGGACCTTGGTAAGGTATATTCCTAAATTAAGTTCGTAAATAGGCTTTTCAGCACGTTCCGTCACAAGTACCGTTGCCAATGATAACAACATACTGTAGCGCCACTTTCATGTAACTAAGGCTTTTCTGCTTTATTTCGAGCAAACATTTATTACTATCAATCAAATAAGTGTGGCAAGATGAGCACTTTTTTACAATGCTAAATTCAACATTAAATTGCTTATCTTATATTAGTTTTTCGTCAAAACGAATTTTTCTTTACATTTTTAATCTGCAAATTTTATTGCAAGAGTCATGATCTGCCGTATAGCCACGTATAAAATATCTGATTTTCAATGGCTTTTTTCTTCAAATATATAATGGAGAGGACATTATTTTATTACCAATCGATAGAAGGGCCAAAAAATTGTGTCCTGAAATTTTCACAAAAATGATATCTACTTCATATTTCGGTGGGAACTCCTTAAGTAAACTTGCCAGCAATGCAATGTACATATAGATACATACATGATATTTGGATGATACCCCATACGAAAGGAAAAAAAAGAGAAGGAATTACTAAAAACTTTTCGGAATTTAGATTGGATGGAAAAGAAATTGGCAGTTCTTTCCGAAAATAAGGCTCTGCTATTTTTATAATAAGCGGTATCGCTCAAATAATGTGGAATACTCTCTTGTAAAGCCTATAGAGATTTTAAATGGAATACAATAACTGTTTGGATGTAAAATGTTTCTCTGCTTGTGATATTTTACGCGTTATTTACATATTCAACCGTTAAAAAAGTGAACGCAATTTAAAGGAAATATCAACACCTGAATTTGTTAGGCTGACAGAGATGACTTTAAAGCTTTCCAGACTTCAGGAAAATACGATTAACAGTAATCACTGTAATGACAAGTTAAAA
Source organism: Platycnemis pennipes (assembly GCA_933228895.1). Classification (NCBI taxonomy): domain Eukaryota; kingdom Metazoa; phylum Arthropoda; class Insecta; order Odonata; family Platycnemididae; genus Platycnemis; species Platycnemis pennipes. Next base: position 86,721,453 of record OW121848.1, read on the forward strand.
GACATTTAAATTTCATTCCGTTCAATTCATTCATTCTATCATTATTTTTACTATGGGGGCACAAAAGGACACAATTGGTCAATCTTTACGCAAAAAATAAAGCGCAAAAATGACAAAAAATTGCGTTATGAATGCGTCCAAAAATATTAATGTCATTTTGTGAGATACTTGTACCTATTTTACTTAAATGATTATAAATTGATAAATGTTCCTATTAAAAAAATGTGTTGCTCAAATAAACTACCGTATACCTAGGCTTAGCACAAACGTTAGGATGGTGAATAATACCTAGTATTTACACGAAAAATAAGACTTTCAAACCACAGGTAAATTGTATTTGTGATTACATTTAGGAATGTAATTAGTTATACTTGAATTTTATTTATTTACAAAAATGAGTAGATCTACAATGTAGCTGGCAATGATTTTACCTCAGGGATATATTTTGTTTACTTTTATGATAGTTTCATTTGAAAATTATCAGCCACCGTCTACGAATTATTCAACCAAGCGGGGAACGTCCGTTGACTTGTACTTTAATTACCCCTAGGGTATGTGAACGTCACCACAGGAAATAACAAGCAATAATATCCTCAAACACGGAAATTTCTTATTTGTTTTCCTTCCTAAAAGAAATAAAAACGCATACACGCAGAAATTCACAAAAATACTATCCCAATGGCTAAGGAAATTATATTATGTGAGTATTTAGCATAGTTAATGCTAGGAGAACATTTGAAAAATACTTGTAAGCCCACATTTTTCCTCTCTTGAATGTCTCAAACAATCGGGCAGTTTGTTTCCGCTACTTAACGGAAACCAAACTCTTTGGAAAGAAAAATTCTAGGAAGGCTCAGAAAATTCCGACACTATGTAACTTTAGCCGGAAAAGTTTTCAATTCGCTAATCACTTCTAGGAAACAATTTTTTTACTATTTTTGAGGAAAAAATGTTGGATTGGGTAGCGAAAAAAAAAGGCTAAACGTTTCAACTAGCGACAATATAAAGAGATGATATGGATACAATCCAAGTTAAAACTCAAGCTTGTATGCAGAATACCTGAAGTGAACAAATAGGAAATAAATATCTTAGACGGTAGTGTATGGCTTATTAAATACAAGTATGAATTCCAATAAAATGATAATACAAGAAATATTCACACATATATATATATATATATATATCCATATTAATAACGTTTTAACTATCTACCGACGAATTCGGACCGTTATCAATTCATAAGTTATAAAATTAATAAATTGGACTTATAACTGGGCCTTCATGTGGTAGTAGTACTAGTTAATCACAGGAAGTGACCTCACCTTAGGTCATTTGCGTCCTATAGGATAGGTGGTAACTAGGGTAGAGTTAGGAATGTTTCAGAAACCAGAGGAAGGATTGAGAAACAACCGGTTATTGGCATTATTCTTATCATAACGAAAGGTGTCAAAGGGTCTCAAACTCAATGTATATCATTATTGTATCTGGAGAAAACATTAAATCTCATTCGTTGAAAAACACAAAGTAATCATTTCATTCAAAACAGGAGCTGACGATGTGTGAGGTTTTGTAAGGGTGTATTTATGAAAAAGACTTGCTTGTAATTACTACTTACATTCCCACTAAAATAATTACTACCACATTCCCAATTATTCTTTTCCATTTTAAAGATTATATGAGTCCTCGCTACGCTATTGACTATAGGATGAAGTATCGGGAATCGGGAGTTCAGAGAAAGTTCATTGGAATCCAAGGTTGACATATACAACAGTAAAAAAACAGTGCTGTGTGAATAATTATAAATCCTGTAATGAAATCTTGCCATGAGTTCAGTGCCCTGGTCAACACTATTTATCGTCGTGGCATAAGTATTTTTTTAATGGATAAACCATCCAGTGTACTCTTGTGACAATTTCGATGAAAGTTCTTATCTCTGTCCCAAGAAGTGGAACCCAGAGTCCAAACTGGGATTTTTTTTAGATACATAGCTCTCGACTCTCAAGTTCGCCTGAAATACATTCGGTGACCTAATAATGTACAAGAATGCGTGATTTATATCGGGGTAGGGATTTTGCGAAGTAATAAAGAAAGAATGATACTATTGGGGTGGGGAGGAGGAGAAGTCAGGGAGGAAGAAGACGGAGAGAGTGTCCAAGCCTTTCTCTCCGCTATCTACCAGACACCACTTTCCCCTCGAAAATGATTGCGGTGCTTGGCGTTCCCCTGGGGCGAGAGGGAGGGAGTGATGCTGCGCCGGGCGCGCGGGGGTGAATGGGATGGGGGAGTAGGAAAGGCGAATAAGGGGAGGAGTATGGGAGGCAGGAAAACGGCCCTTCGGAGGGTAACGACCAGCCGCTGCGACGAACAGCGTCCCTCGTGGCACTTCTCCACACACCATCCCCTATCTATCAACCCTAACTGTGCTTTCGCTCACTTTCCGGCATCATCGACGTTTACACATCCTGCCATGTTTTCCTTATCTAGCGCGGAATTGGAGAATCTTATCGCGGTTTCTCCCGTGGCATCACACCTAATGGCATCCGTCTCTAACACTGGCTGCACATACTGGGGTTCAAGTTTTTAATGAGATTCCCAAGGTTTGCGGAGGTTTTGCAGAATAATTCAATTCTAAGAATTTGATGCAAATAGGTAGGACCTCCGTGGTTTATGTTTATCGGAGTAAAGAGGATGAAAGATGATTTAAACCACTGAAGCACGTGAAAAGGCAGGCAAAAGAGACAAATTAACTTCAGGTAAAATAATTCGCAAGGAAATGCCCAATGGTGGAAAAGGGAACAAGGCATGCAAATTTCACTAGATAGGTTTTTATTTTCGAAAGGAAAGGAAAGTTTATGTCATTTTTATGTGTCGAACTGGTAAACTGTCGAAACCGGGTATTAAATAAAAGCATTTATAGAGAAATTCGAAAATTTTATTTTCCCTTTTCCATTGAGAACTAATTTCACGCAGTTACCCCTTAAACCGTACAATTTGTTAAAAAGCCCAATATTGCAATAGAAGAAAACACAAAGGGTAGTAAAGCTGTGTAGGGAAAATGAAAATAATCCGGAGTAAAGACGAAGATGGTGTTAAATTTCTAGTGAATATTGTTGGCTACAAAAGGCATTATATGCACACCGTAACTGGTGTTCAACCCAAGGGTTGATTTTTTTGATAGGTGAGAGTAGAGCTCACCCCATGCTAAGCCATTGACGTGAGAAGTTCACACATTCAGGGAAGGGGGACCAGTTCCTATTCTTGGGACACCTGCGATTTCCTGCGCGGTTCTGGCCCACAGACATTTGAATCGCGAGGATTTTAGGTGAGGGTATCCAGAAAGGCTTCTGCCCAGAATTAGAACCCGGGACCCTCCGCTCGCTATTTCAGTGATCTACTAACTAGGCCACCATGACCCCCTACATGCGTACATTGCTCAAATATTCAAGTTAGCCACAAAATTAAATAGGCTTCAGCGGCCATATGCACCTGTAATTCCAACTGACAATAGTAAACATTTTATTTTCGACTAAAACGTACTTTGTTCATGAAAAAATTATACTGAAAACCTCCCAAAGAGAGAAAAATGTAAAATAGCGGAAAAAATACAATATATTTTCAAATTAACAGAAAGATATTGCAATTTTCCGCAGGAGTAAAAATTTATTTCGACTATTTTCCATGTTACTACATCTAAGGATGTAGTAACATTGAAAGTAGTCGCAATAAATTTTTACTCCTGTGGAAAATTGCAATTTCTTTCTGTTAATATGGAACGTTTCCACCACATCACACCTGAACCTGGTTTGTTTGTTGCATAATATTTTCCTTTACGATTATGTTCTTGAGTATGATTTAGCAGATACGTCTCTCCAGGTTTTGTTCTAATTTTATTTTGCTTATGAAAGCGGTAAGCATAAAAAAATATTATAATTTGTGTAGATAAGCACTCAAACTAGAAATCCTTAAAAAATGTGTATTTCCTAAAAGAGAAATATAGCTTAGTTTGTCTCATATTTCAAAGCTGAGATACACAAAACTTGTATATAAGAGTATGCCTAGATACAGCTACATGCCACATACTTTGTGCATGCAGATGTTATTACGGTAATGACCTTGACAATCAGAATGGATGATAACCTTGGCAATCAGTATGCTCGAGAAAAATTATAAAATTACTGTTGATTCAAATCTCACAAATAGGAATGTTTCATAGTTGGCCCGTAACTCCTTTCGTTAGCAGAAAACAGCGAGAGAAAATCCGACAGATCCACTTCTATCCCTAAACAATTTTTCCATAATAGGTATAAATATGCAAGAGTCACCTAATTTACAGTATAATATAACAGTTTACCCAATATGACATTAAAATAGAAAGCATCGTTAACAAATGAGCTAATGGGAAATTAATGACACCAAAAGAGAACTAGCATTGCATTATAAATGAAAGCATAGTTCAATTATTTTAACAGCCCCGTTAAAAAAGCTTCTCTTAAGTTCCCAAAATAGTTAACATTACATTTCTAAGATGTTCGAAATAAATGCCGGCTAGACTTTCAAACGAAGTTGTTGCGCGTTTCTAACCTCTCTTTTCTAATGAATGAAAGTAGCTTCATAGAACAAGGCAACAAATTTCTTCGTAACTTATTTCAGAATATAAAATTAAATCACAAGTGGATGTCAGAAAACGATTTTTCCTTGAATCCTCAATCTTACAGAGAGCTCCCGATTCTGAGCTGGAAACCCTCCGAAATCCGTAAAAAACCTTCATTCATAAGAATATTTTTTCAACGAAACTGTCTCAGTGTCTCGTATCGTTTCCTTTACGAGGTGGTGGCGTGGAATAACGCCTCATTTCGATGCCCAACCCCTGGTCAGAAGTAACTGCGCATAAACTCCTGCCTGCTTCCTTGCACTTTAAAATCCTGACAAATCTCGTCGGCGGCATCAAATAAAAAAAAAGCCGCGCTATCCAAAAAGTGCGGCGAACGCTGAAACGCCCAGCCACCACGCCCTTCGATGGAGACCCAATCGACGAAGGCCTTAACTCTTACTTCATAACACCCCATCTATCCACACCCTCCGTCGGATCCCAACCCTTCCCACCACTTGACTGACTAGGCTGGCGGGAAGTCAAACCCGCCCGTCCCATCTCCAGCCGCCACCACTCCCAATCAATGCTCCAACATCACCCACCCTCCCCGTCCCTTCCCTTCCGTCATTGCCAAACCCGCTGTTTATGCCATTCCGCTCAACCTTCGCATTCCTGCATTTCCCTCTCCGCCATGACACGCCTTCTCTTCCCCTTCACTCCTTCGTTCAGTCGCTCCCTCTCCCCATCATTCTCTCCAGACCCGCCGATTAAGATGGAAACATTTTGTGCTCCTTCCCGACGCCACTGATAAGCTTGACATTCGCCTCATTAATTTTAACGTCCCTCCGTCCGTCTCCTCGGCGCTATTAAAACTCCAGGGACGAGAGACGCTGACAAGGAAAGAGGAGATAGGCACACGGAAAAAAATAGAACGGGCTTGTGTAACATTAATGGGCGAAAGAAGAATAGAGGACGAGAGAGCGATACCTAAATGTGAGGATATCGGAGAAGGGTAAAACCGGAGGGGTGGCGATTATTCGGTGAACAGAGTCACGCGTGAACCCTGCCATTTCTTAGGTTCGCCCTTTTACGAATGTAATTACCATCTCCTCTATCGGAGGGGGATGTCCATTCCTGGAAGACGTACACCGTATTTGCTGTCCAAGACTGGATGTCTACTTCTTTCCAAGTGGCACATTTAACTTTGCAACTTGACTGCCTTTGACTCTTTAGCTTCTGCTCCTTTCTCTTGCCCCGTTTCCCTCCCGTTCATATCATGAAACAACTTGCCTCAAACAGCAACGCTCTCTCTCCTGGTGACATTCCTTTGGTCGTCGTTCTTCATTCTTTGTTAAAGGTTCAGTTTTGATGACTGCCACCTCTAAAGCTTCGTTGAATCAAGACTTAAATTAAGTATAATGCAATAGGCTTACTTTACCGTGAAAGGGAATTGAGTCTTTAACCCTCTATTTAAAATAGCTGAAACTGAGTCATTCACTGTCGTAATTTTGTTTGTAGTGTTTGAATTTTCATTCCAACAGCGAAAGAGGGCACTCAAGTCTAGCATCTTCTCGCAGTAACTGACCACCTGGTTTATACTAATAATGTATGCGTATTATCATTAGAGAGCTCACCGCATAGGGCGAAACTGTTATACGTTTTGGATGTAGTACCTGAAGGTTTCCATAGATGGCGAGGTAAGTATTTTTAGTGAATGTCACAAACGAAATATTACTCTTCCATTGTTTTCGATTTTCTAATCGACTTAAGCTGCGTAATCGAGAAGTGTCTTGTAGTCTGCTAAGTCTGCTCCTTGCAGCGGTAATTGTGCGTTTTTCATGAAACAACACAAATAAACCCTCCTGTAACAAGATATATTTGCTTTAATGGTGAGAGAAATGTTAACGTATCCTTGCTACTGTTGGACATCGGCGCTTCGGACCTTATCCTATCCCCATCCCTTCCATACCTATCCTTATGCCTTTCCTCCCGGTCTGAAGCGCCTATTAGAGCGGAAACAGACTTGAAAACACCCATGATGACGTTAGGTAAAGGTATGTAGCACCATTATAATAAAATAACAAAACTACAACATTAGCATATGTTATGTGCCACTTAAGTCGTTTATAAAAGCGAAAGCAATGGAAGCGATATATATCTTTCAGGGATACTATATATATTTACGCAATCCCCGATATCGTTTCTGACTTTTCGTGAACAATTCTTACCACGCCATCTATGGAAATCTTCCAGTACTACGTCCAAAACGTGTAACAGTTTTGCCCCATGCGGTGAGTCCTCTATATTATACTTACTCTGTGGTATAATACATCATAAACGCAAGCCCTAAATCGGCAATAAAATCGATTATTTCCCATACGTCAACGGCGTCCCTCCATGCGCTCAAATTCCATTTCCAGGCCTCATCTATCTCACAGCCACTATTTTCCATTTGTTTTCCGAGCCATACTCAACAGATACTGCTTCGGCTACGTGATCAAGAGTAACTATGAGAACTTTTTATTTCATTGCAACCATTCTCCGTTGCACAGCTTGAATTTCCGACCGCTAAGCACGTGCAAGTCACGTGGTCCAGTAATTCTCCGATGATAATGAGATTGGTAAAAAAAAGAATGACGAGAAGCGGGTATCTGCGACGCAAGGAAACGCCAGGTGTGCACACACACTCGTCCCCTTTGGGATTGCGACATTTCTTGCCTTCCGAGACGAACTCTATAAGTGACGTCGAGGGGAGCCGAGGTGGAAAGGAGGGGGAGGAGGAGATTGGAGGAGGAAGCAAAAAAGGAGTAGAAGGGGAGAATGGAGTCCTCTGCAGACTGCAGGGCGCCAATGGGCGGAGGCTCCGTCCGACTGTTGACGGCCTATAAAAAAATCCACACCGATGCCACCTGCACAATCTCTCAACCGCCTCTCCCTTTCTCCAGCCGCAGCAAAGCACTTGACTGAAGGACATGTTCTCGTCCGAACCGAAACGTAAGAAACGCTACGTCTTGTCATTGGCTGAACTCGTGGATTCACCTTAAAGGCATCTTCAAATCTCTTAACTGCCAGGGAGAGAAGACTCGAAATTCTTGCGGCAACAGAAATCCAAAACCTATTTCTTAGCTCCCAGTGTAAAATATGAAAGGAGAGATTAATGTTTTACTCACTACTTTTATTAATATGCAATGTAATCAATAATTAAGTTTGTAAAAATTCAAGGACTGAGAACTACGAACGAAAAACCGTAGCAGAGTTACCCACCGATACGCACAATTTAGAAGTGGTAGAATTTACACAGAAAATATCCTCAGGGAGGAGAGATGCCTCGGACGTTCTCAGCTGTCGGCTTTTTTCTAAAGCCAGGAATGAAGCTATGGTTAATAGAGAATTATATCTCTATGGTCCTTGAAATAGGAGTGAATTTCAAAAGATTCTGGAGGATAAAAGGAAATGGCACTCGGCAAATGTTCTCTTTTTTATAAAAATTGTAGAGGAAGGAACACCAATATGTGTTAATGTGCATTCCCTTTAGTAGCACGTTCATTTCATGATGAGAGATGAAATATACACAATTGTACTCTGCATTGAAAATGTTTTATGTACATACAACAAGTAAGGTAAAATAATCTCTGTGTTGAACCGTAGCTTACCTGATTAACGCACCTGATGCGAGGGTACCCGGGCTCAAATCCCGGTCAAGGTGAATAAACTATCTCTGGGAAATAATGCTAATAAGGATTAAGTTTTGAGCTAAGCATTGTACCTTGTACTGATTCCTCATTATCATCGGTCAACAATCCTAAGATTGGTTTGATGCACTCCGTTCTCCCGTCGGCTAACCTATTCGTATTGGTATATTATTAAGAAAGATGTACAAAAGAGGAGAGTACATAATACATAAGATAAATAAGTCCAAATTAATATTGTGATATCTACTACAAAAGAAAAGGCTCTAAACGTTGGCAATTAGTACACTGGGATGGTTTTGAGAGAGAAAATACTATCTGAGGATAACAGGAACAATCGCAAGAGTTTTTCAATGGGAACGACAGTGTTAGGCGCTCGAGAGGTGAGTTCATAAATAGTGGGCAGAAGTTGGAATAGAGCAAGAAAAGTATAGATAAGGAAATGGTGATGCTAAATAAATCGGGGAGAATGATGAAAGATAAGAGTGGGGAAGACGAAGATTGAAAGCGCGAAACTTCTCGTGGGATGCGCGATGAACGTTCACTTGGAGTGCCTACAGGAAAGCAGAAGGGAGGAGTGGAGTTTGATATAGATAAAGATACCGGAGGAATACAAGGAAGGAAGGGTAAGCTGTTTTGCAGGAGACGGAGAGACGTAGAGGAATGGTGGGAGGCAGAAAGGCCATGGAATCGCAACGTTTCTTGCAGCTGCACACAGTCGACCGCCAACTCCTAGCCCCCTTTCCCCCCGCTCCCTCCAGCACCACTGTTGCTAAGCCCTCTCTCCTATCCTGTCCTATGCGAAGGGGAAGCAAATTTGCATACGAAGTTACTGCGAGTGCTCGTTGATGCGTCGTGTCTTGATGAATTGGACGAGGTGGCGGAGATGTTCATGTTAAACGGGTGGTTCCAACACCCACCGCGTCCTTTTATCGCGGCTCGCTTGTTTTACGCCCGCGATTTCCCATGGCGAGGCGATTCCTGTTCGCAAGGCTTTTAGTCTTGTGAGCTTTTTTCTCTTTTGGAAATGGTGATCGGGTCGAAGTAGACGCCATCGCTTTCTATGGTGCTTGAGCAAGGTTGCTTAACCTCCACGCGTTCCACGTCAGGCTTTAATTCAGTGCAACAACCTTTTCTCTAAGCACATACTCCAAAATCATCGCATTCTAAATTCGGATTATCAATATTAAGAATGGTTATTTAAATTTGATGTCCAATTGGCGTAACATGGATGATAAGATCTGTGTTCTAAACGCTGAATGCTTCCCACATTTACGGTTACAATTTTACTTCAAGAAACATTGACTCGTCACTGCACTCTGACTTCTGATGGCGTGAAATGCAGTCTTTGAAATTTGCCTCAATCTTCAGGTCTTCTCATATTTTAATACTAAAAATAATCATTTCTTGCAGTAGAAAAAAGTACTCTTAATCCAAGGAAGAATACTCAAATAATCCTGTTTTGTCCTTTAGGGCATGTATTTCACCGTTCCTTTTTAATCCAAAAATCTATGATTTTCTATAAAGACGTAATTAATGATTTAGATTATAATAAATGGATTTAAATTTGCCACAGGAGAAATAATTTCCAATTAAATTTAAAACACTCATTTTCGGAACATATACTCAGGTTTTTTATGATGGAATTCACCATAAACGAAAGGCAAAGAGTACTTTTTATTATATTCGGCATGATGTTTAAAACTCATGATTCGGCATGATTTTTTAACACCTAAAAAAATATTAATGATACTATCTCTTAAACAATAAAGAGGCAGAAGTTTCAGTCAAGAATCAGAAATTGACATTTAGCCCTTCCCACGAGGTTTAATGACTAATTTTGAAGCCTAAAATAGCAGCAAAAGTGCTCTACAAGCAATGGTTATTAGGGGAGCCGACCCACGGTTGAGGTCATCTGGGCTCTAGTGAATGAGTGGATATTTGAAAAAGTCAAGAATTAAGGGAGCGGGGAGGGAAGAGTAGAGAGAATACCGGCTCCCGCTTTAGCCAACTACAATGATGGGCATCACGGATACGCAGCTTAACGCCCCATCCAAAGGATGGAATTATAAAACTGAATTCCTCTGCACACGACACTCAAGTTGGGACCTGGGCTCCCCTGAAAATGCCGCTACCGGGCGTGGGAAGGGCCAGGAGAGAGATTAAGAAGCCAATACACTAGCCACCACACCAACTATATCCCATGATGTAGTAGCATGATGTAATAGCAACAAAAGTAGCTATCTATGACGTCGTAGCTTCAGCACACCTCTACTTTATGTTGTAACGAAAACTGTGCTGTGTAAACGCTTATCTTAACGTCGGAGGAGGAAATATAAAACCTGTCCTGGTGAAAATCGCGAGAAATTTTCACGTAAAGAAACATTTTTCCTTTATACCGTTGAGATCCTTTTATCACCATATTTTTACCTAAAGTCCCATCAAGTAACGTTCTGGGCAATATTATATTGAAAAATCTGCTTCTGACGTGAGAGCAAATTTTGAAATAAAAATATTCGGATACGAATTTCTCCGAAAGTTTGACATTTTGAATCCCCCTTGCATAAGGGTTCATTTCTGTGAAAAACAAAAAACGGTATCTTAAAATACCAAACTCTAAATTTCTTTGCTCCGAATAAAACTGAACAGTTTTTTTCATTTTCAAAAAACTACCATGCCACCTCTAGTGATAAAGAAAACCGATAGGTAAATGTAATCCTTCAATTAATAATATCTGTTAGAAGCTTGGTCTAATATATGAGCAGCATTATACTATTTGGTGTCACTCGGACACCAGTGTCCACGAAGTGGCTTGATTGGATTTACATGTATTTGAAAAATAACATGGAACCTGAGATTATTCTCCCTTGTAACACATGGGTATTGAAAAAATGCTTCACTATATGCAATGTAATAGGTCACTATTGCCTTCAAACTGTTGCTTCCCTGACCCAACTACAGCTGCCGAAATTAATCTAACCCTAGTGACGAAATAACACACTCATCTTAGAACCATAAGATATGTTCATGACTTGCGTAGCTGGCATCACTTTCCGCGGTGTTTATTGTGAACGGCGTTGCAAATTGTTTGATGACAGTATGGCGTTAGAGAGTTATAAGATATGGTTCACACACACAGCCAGCAAAATTAACTTCAAATCATACTAATACATAGAAATGAAGTGGTATCTGTCTGTATGCCTGCCAGATTTATGTTACGCATCTCCTCAAATCTCCGCACCTCCTCATCTCATCAGTGAGGCATGGACGATGACAGCAGCGGAGAAGAAAAGGGTGGAAGCATTCGAAATATGGTGCTATCGACGAATGATGAAGATAAAATGGATCGACCGAGTGACAAATGAAGAAGTCCTAAGAAGAGTGGGAGAAAAGAGAAGTCTACTGAAAACTATAAAAAGAAGACGGGACAACCTAATCGGCCATATCTTAAGACACGATGGCCTGATGAAGACAATCGTCGAGGGAAAAGTGAACGGGAAAAATGGAAGAGGCAGGCCTCGTATGAGTTACATGCAGCAGGTCGTAAAGGACGTGAAAGAGAGGAACTACGTTGGTATGAAGAGGTTGGCCGATAGAAGAATCGAGTGGAGGGCTGCGTCAAACCAATCCTTGGATTGTTGACCCTTGATGATGATGATGATCTCCTCAAAACTTATGAATCGATTGAGCTGGAATTTTAGGATTCTAGCGTATACACTAGAAGGTGCTATAGGCTATATAAAAAAAGCTCAGGGTGGGGGTTCGATTCCTGGCGAGAATTATGTATTTACATTGGTTTAAATTGACGTTTTCAATTTATGGTAGCGCAAGAGTATTTTTCTTTCGCTCAGTAAAATGTCTAAATATTAATCAATTTCTTTCATTCTTTCTGTATTTCACGAGAAAATGTTTTAACTTTCTTATACTCTTTCTCATAATCGATTTACAGTTTGTTTTTGAGGTTTCTGGGCAATGTGTTTTTTACGTTGAAATTAACTGTTTTTCAGTTCTTTTCCGAGGTAAGGCCTTTACCACTGTCGTCTCCGAATTGAAAACATCGTTGATGCTTAAACGGTTCGTCATCGAGAGATGCCGTAACGGAATCGTGCTTTTCGCGAGGATATAGGAAGGTACTGAAGGCATAGTAGGCTATTCGTGAAGCAAGGTCAGCCATATTTTTCCGCACAAAGATACGTGCTGACTGCTAGCGCTACTCACGGATTTAGAAGGATTACATTCGGATAATATTAGGAGTATTAAAATGAATGTTTCAGTGGTGTTTAAATTTTTGAATGTTTTTTTTTATTTCTTTATGGGTTTGTGCATTTGAACTAACCTGGGACATGAAGAGAAGAGATGCAACCTTTTTGGGAATTGTCGTCGATGAAGATAGCTTGAGATTTGAGATAGTTTAGCAAAAACCAGGGAATAAAATTCAAATCTCAATGGAGCATAATGTCTCATTACGTATCCGAGGGATGTTCATTGATGCCATTGCATTGATGCTAATACAGTTCGTCCTAAAGCGATGCCGTAAACAGCATTGTTCTTTTCGTGAAGATATTGAAAGTTACTATGAGGTATCGCTGGTATTTCTTGAATCTAAATCGGCCATTTCATTCGGAAAAATCATGCTGACTTACTTTTTGCGTTACTCCCTGATCAAAAATGTTTGCATTCGGTAAAACTGAAAGTATTTAAAGGAAAGTTTCTTCGGGGCTCAAAAGGTTAATATTTTATGGATATATACCTTATTCCGAAGTGAACCGCTTTCAAAATTTTTAAGAAGCAAGAACGTGATAAGAAACTTAAATGAAGTCTAATCAAAAGGAAGAGTAGCAAGATGAAAAAATTGTGATATAGTTATACGCCAAATATATAATACCAGGTGTGCACCGAGCGACAAGTACCTGGTTTAAGTAGGCAAAATCTGTAATAGGTTAAAATAATAGAATTTATTCTAGTTGGAATAAAATGCATTAATACGTATCCATAGAAAGTTCATTGACTACACTGTCATGAATTTGGAGAATTGAGACGAATATAACATACATAAAAGGACAGAAAAAAAATGTTTTGCCGATAAGGTGGGTCATACCATTCCCAAAAACGCGAATCTGGCCTCATTTTCAACTATAGCAGACATTCGTATGCACATCCCATACTGAACTCCTTTGTTTCTACTTGCCTGAAAGTCTCAAAGTAATATACTTATTTTTTTAAAGGCCCAAGTATGAGTCCAGGCAGTAATTACATGTTTACATTGGTTTAAATTATATTTATGGTTCCGATGAAGATTATTAAAAAAAAGTAAGGAATTGGTATGCAGCAGGTGAAGGGAAGCCAGAATCAATGAAAACCAACAGGAAAATAAAAAAATCTAGGAGTTGAAAGATAGAGCGATCCTATAAAATTAATAACACGAAGATCGAAACCGTTGAAACCATAAGATATTTAGGTGTAACAATCACTATAGATTTATCGTGGGGAAGACACATCCGGGAAATATGCGGCCGAGCGAAGAGAAAGCTAGGGTATATAAAAAGAGTACTTGAAAAATGTGATGAGAAGGCAAAGAGCGATGTTACTTTTCACTAGTTGGGCCCCACCTTAAGTATGCAGCCAGTTTATGGGATCCGAATGAATTAGGTTTGATCAGAGAACTGGACAGTGTGCAGCGTAGAGCAGCTAGGTTCGTTAAAAGGTGTTACGATATGTTGAGTAGTGTTTCAGAATT